>WARS01000016.1:3182500-4382500 GCA_008933995.1 Datnioides undecimradiatus
CCAGTATAGCTTTGCCATTTTGTAAGTTTTTTTGTCACTTTGGTCTCTAGCTTTGTTTTGATGTTCCTCGTAAGAGTGATTTTGTTTTGGTTTTCCTCGTAAGAGCGATTTTGTGTTTGTAGATAGGATAGTGTTTTGCCTCACTTGAGTGATTTTCTGTTGAAACTTTTCAGTTAATAAATTATATTTTTTATTTGCACTTTGACTCTTGAGTCTTGCATTTGGGTTCATACTCCAGCTTTGTCAGTACTGTGTGTTCTTTATCCATTTCTTTTGCCTCTTGCCATTTTCCGTTTTATGTTCTCATCATCATTACATTTATGAATTATAAAACTGTTTTTCAGAAAAATTGCCCACTCCACTCGGCGTCAGAGTTGAAGTTGTACCATCGCTATCGAACCATCGAACCTTGCCACATATGCAGCACCATGTTTCCTGCATTCACACCGAATGTTCCCATATACATAAATTACCCAATACAAACGTAGATACTTGGAAGACTGTAGCTGAAGAGTGTATTTTATCATTACGTATTATTAATACATTTACTTATTTGAATCTACCTCATATTAATGATGTGCCTGTCTGCATTACATTTAAAAATACTGTTGAAAGGAGGCTAATGTGCAATGTTTGTTGCAATTAACATATGAGATGAAGGTGTAATGCTTTCATTGTTCCATATGATCAAAACCTCATCTCCTTTGTTTAAGAGGTTTCACCCGCGGCAACTCCTCTCACTAACTATCACAGATTGGGTGGTTTGGCATCTCAATGCCTCTTTTAATATTTGAGCCCGGCTGCAGTTTAACATTTTATAGCAGCCAGCATCCTGCATGTTGTATGAATTTTGAATAGTGAGTGGTTGGAATGGGACACTGTGGCACTGGTGGATGTGATAATGGAGTAATCCACAGCGACAGGTGAAGTACTCTGCTCCTCTGGGCTGTTTGCTTTGGTAAATGTAGCCGCCATCCTCTGACCCCAATGGGACCTGACACTTGGACCCTCCCTGTCCTTCCTCCTCTCTCCTCTGCCTCTCCTTCCCGACATTCAGCCCATTCACCGGCATGCTTCAGGTTTTGCAGTTACACAGTTTCTTTGGACAACAAAGCCAAGTGGTTTTGTTTCCATTGGAGGAAGTAATGAATTCATTGAATCACTTGGCGACCCTTGGTGGGTGGATGTTTGGGTGGTTTAATGCAGCAGCTGATAGATGGATGGATGGATGGATGGATGGATGGATGGACGGATGACGAATAGAGGGGTCGATTCATGGATGAAAGGACAGGTGGATAAATTGAAGGATGAGTGATACCTTGAGAGATAAGTGAATGAAAGCCTCTTCAGAGATACAGTGCGTAGCTAATTTCCTTTTATCTTGATGACACGCTTGTTCGGCGCTTTCTATAACCTTTTTACATCATCCCTCATGCAAGTGTAGCTGTACTGCGTCAGTCACTGTATTAACATGAATAATATTCTAATATTTGTTCATTTAGCTAATCTGTTTGGTCAGTAGGATTGGGATGGGGGTTAGATGCACAGGGAATAATGCATCAGGCTGAGATTTTATGCAATTCTGAAGAGGAAATATTCTAAATATATCACATCATGATTTTATTTTTTCTATATTCTGAAAAAATTGCCAGAACAACTCTGACAGTGTTGTGAGAGATTGCTATGAATCACACATAGTTTGCACCATATTTTGACATTTGATTAATGTAAATATGACATTTTGTCACACTGTCAGTTTCTCAATTAACTGAGAGCTGAAACTTTGCGTGGTTGAACCCCATTCTCTCCATAGACTGGAAGACAATGCTGGCCCTCTGTTCAGTGTCGTGGAATTCCACGAGAGGGCAAGTGTCTTTCACTTTCACTGGAGGGATGAGTAAATGGAGCTAAGCCACTTTGAGGATGATACAATTCTCATTTGCTTTGCCAAGTATGTTGAAGGAAATGTAATTACTTCCTGGATTACATTAGTTTGCCTGCACAGAAGTTAGTGAGGAGGTTAGATTGCAGGGCTTGATATGCAAAATAAAGGGGAACTACACCAGATTTACAGATATATATTTCTGCATAAGAAGCCATTTGAGCATGAAATCTGAAAACTGCCTTGTGTGATGTCCCTTGAGTCAGTGTCCATTGCTGCTGAAGACTACAAGTTTGAAAATGAAAAAATCTGTGGGTGTTGAGTTTTAAATAAATAACATTAGCAGGCCTCTGTAGCCTGTGCTTAATCTCTGCTTGGGGCATAACAAATCTGAACATAACACATCTAGTTCGTTACATTTTTACCCAACCTAACCGCACTCTGCTTCTGATTGGCTCTGATTGACGCTAAATCACTTAACACTGGCAAAGAGAAGCGTGTGTCTTCAAGAAATGCTGGTGGGAAAAAACCCCCAAAAAGATGCAAATCTACAACCAAACAGTTGGCAGTTGAGTGGCATTGTGGGTAATACAGATGTTTTCACTCATATTGCCTTATTAGTGCAGCTTGATTGACATCTCCCTCGACCCTGTTGATTTTGTAATGCTTTGGGGGTTGGGCATTTTACCTGACTAGAAGTCTAAAAGGCCAGAGTGATCGAAAGCACCTCTGTGGGTGTGCAGAGTATATAATTTACAGAGTAATGAGTAACTATAGATAAATGTAGTGGAGATTAAAGAAATGTAGTTGTCTCTGAAATGTACTGAAGTACCAGTATAAAGTAGTTACTTTCCAACACTGGATATTGAGACGAAGGGAAAACATCAGGTTTACTTTTTATTTTTTCCATTTTTTATGTTTTTATTGAGAAAAACTGAAGCTGGAAAAACACTATGCCCCGAAAAATATGGAATGATGTTTTCCCTAATGCAAATTAATTATATAGGAGCATAATCTGGAAGACAGAGTTGACAAAAAAGGAGATTTTCAGTTGTTTTAATCGCTTCAGAATGTTATATGGGCCCCGCCACGGAATAAAGCCCCGCTGACTTTGATTACCCGATTCCTCAGAGATCGCTCTGAGACGCATGCTGCCAGGGGCGTTGACATGATGTGGAGAAATGTTGCCAGCCGTCATGAAACCCACCGCCCCAATCAATCAATCAGCATGCTTCCCCCTTTTTGTATGTGCTTGAACGTGTTGGTGTGTGTGTGTGTGTGTGTTTGAGCGTGGAGTTTACCTGTTTGCTCTCCCAGGTCAGCATGTGAAAAGGAGAGGCAGGGAGACCCTAAATGCACTGTCTTCCACATCCATCAGTGACAGCACCCGGGAAGGTTGTGTCTGTCAGGGTGAGCAGATGGCGTGTGCACGTGGGATTGTATATAACCTACACTGTACTTTGTGTGTGTGTGCGTGTGTGCGCGTGAGTAAGACAGGGTGAGAGTGTTTGTGAGCGACAGAGAAAGGTGATGACAGAGACAGAGATAGAACTGTATGAGATAGAGATGTACAGATGTGTGAGGGAGATATGTACAGGTGTGTTACACGGGGAAGAAGTTGAGGGAAGAGCTGGCGTGCTTGGCCGTCTCACTGCACCCAGTGATGGCTGCAGGATAACTAATCAATCTACACCTGCCTCAGAGAGAGAGAGAGAGAGAGAGAGAGACAGAGAGAGAGGAACAGTCAGACAAGATTAGTGGAGAAAGATCATGTTAGCCAGGTGCCTTGCTGGCTTCTCTGCAGACCCCGTTAGTCTGTGTCCTGCTTTCCATACAGCACATACCCACCGACTGGAATAAAAACAGTTTTTCATGCTTATGCATTAAAAGGTCTGGCTTTACATGACCGTATTTCTCAAGAAAAAAGCCTAAATGTATGCTTTTATTATCAAAACCTATTGGATATTTCATCATCTCCAATATTCTGGACATTGTAGAAACCAGCACTGATTCACAACATATATTCCAAATAACTTAAATTCCCTGAGGGAGCAATAACAGAAGGGAACTGGAGTGGAAGCACTAAACATTTTCTAAATAAATGGACAGGTAATGTAGCTTGTTGAATGACCTTAGAGACGTATTAAATAAAGAAAGAAATACACCACCTTGCTACAGATTTCAGGGATGAGCTCAGACAAAACAGCCTTCGAATCCGATTTTCTTCCCCCAAACTTCCAGAACTTTGTAAATCTACTTTCCACCCAAATGTCGCTTGTGCAAATCTTGCCACTTCCTTCAGTGGAGAGATGTTTTTCTTCTCCCTCCTGCTCTTAACTGTGTACCAGCGGTTCTAGGGGCTGTCATATTGCATCAGCGCTCTGCTGATTACTTCCACCTTGTCTCCCTCGTCAGGAAATGATTCTGACACGCACTCACACCCTGCTTTCTCTGCATCAATATGCGTGCGATGGAAAAACTGCAGACAGTAAATAAATAATGAAAGACAAGGTAGGGAGGAGGGGAGGGGAACGGAGGAGGGAGGCTCTACGTGTCCTCTCGGTCTCGTTCTCAGTGTGGGAAAGTGTTAGATGCGTTGTGTAAGGGCATGTAAGTGTGTGCACTGTGAGGATCTGCAAATAAAGAGAAATTTGGGATTTATTACTTAAAAATCTCAACTAATTGCAGAGGTTGATGAAATTCCAAACATTTTTAGACACCGTTAACCTTGAAATTGGAACACGACATGCTTATATTTTATTTCAATTAAAGTGACAGGTTAATTAGAGGACATTTATGGCGGCTGCTGCTCATTGTTCCCCATGTATTGCTTCAATTTTTCAATAGTACATATCCTTTTCTTCCTCGCAGGAAGGTGTGTGGATTCCTCCTACTGCTCGGCACCAAGAAGTATACCAGTAGAGTGAGGGAGCGTTCTCAGTCAAACTCCCTAAAGGGATTATCACAGAGACTCTGCATTTCTGTGGAGGACACAGAGAGGGTAAGCACGTCTGATTGGCCCACTAACCCTTGGTACAGAGTGGCATGGCTGGCATCACCGGGACCTGGATTTATTTTGTTGTGCATTTGAGGGACAGCTGATATTCAGCCAGTCTTTCTATTTTGTAGATATGATCTCGTAGGGGTCATCGGAACCGGGAGGAACAGATATTTATGTTTTCTGTCCATCCAGCTTTTGTGAGAATGTCGTCGTCTTTGATGTGTCAACTGGACAATTTTAGATTACGGTCCCGTGACATGTTTATAGAAATGACGTGATGGCACCCAGACCTAATTAATGACGAGTTTGTCTGAACGCCATTTCAGCTTTCCGCTCTCCACTTGATTTTTATCTCCAACAATGCTGCACTATTTGGCTTGATACACTAGTTTCATGTGTTTGTGCGCATTTGTGTGTGAGTTGGGTTCAAACTGAGTTCACAGCTACAAAAAAAAAAATCTTATTTCAGCATTTGTTAAAAAGTTACAAACTAGTACAATTTTACCCATCAAATGGTAATTTCCACACACCGGATTACATCATTTCTCTCCAGTATGGGTCAGCAGGAGGTTTGTTGGTGTTTACTGGAAGAATTTAAGGATCCACATTGTTCCGGCTGTCTTTTGAAGCGTCACTGAGAGCAGCGATGATACTCTCAGTGGCATGGAAATATGAAAATGCGTTCATCGAGATGATGATTAAAAAATATGGTATCACTTATAACTCGTTATAACGTGAAAGGTGCTTGGCTTAGGCGATTTTAGCTCATTATTTTGCCTCCCCTGCCAAAATCGAGGGTTTAGTTAGGCCAGTCTGGTTCATTAGTCTGGTCTGAAATTGTTGAATTTACCCAAAGTATTGCAAAGGGCTTTCTCAACTACTACTGTCACTAGTAACTTGCAAAGAAAGTCCAAAATGTAACGAGCAGAAGTACGGTTTTTATTTTTCCCAGGAGTTGGTGGAGATCAAAATGGAGCTAAAAACAAGGTAACATTGGACTAAGATGTGGCTGAAATATGACTCTTAGGTTTTAGTAAATCTTTGTACCTGATGTCGAACAAATGGTCATACTATATAGAAACAATAAAATTCCTGCTAGCCTAGACCTATTACACACTTACCAACAGATCTGTTGATGGATGGTACCTAATTTGCTCTGCATACTGCCTCAAAATGAAAACACCTATGCCCGCATGTTTATTGATCACTGCTTTGCTTTTAATATAATCTTTCCATTCAAAACGGAAACTGAAACTCAGAGGTTTGGGCAACTGGCTATTTGATTTCCTGACATGCAGGCTACAAACTGTGAGAAGAAGCAAAACACGCTCGTTGTCACGGTCTCACCCCTGTGTGTCTGTGTGCAAGTTCTATTCATTTGAAGTCTCCCTTTTATTGTGAATGCTGTGCCTTTGTGTGCTTTGGTTCTCTTTCTCTCTCTCTGGACAGTTGGCCGCTTTCTATTGGACGAGGAGCACACCTGTCTGCAGTGATGTCAGTGGACCCCTGTTGAGAGCACACCTGCAGAGGATCCTCGTCAGAAGTCGAGGGCTCACAGCATGCTTGAAACTCATTGTTCGGTTTCATGTGTACATGCTGTGTGCTCCAACCTCCAGGCAGTTTGAGTATTTTTTAAGCATCTCGGTTGCTTTTGTTTCACATTGAGAGGGATCCATTTGTCCATCCATCATCAAAGAATTTCTGCTTACCTTCTCCCTTGTCCCTGAGTCTGCATCCTGGTCTGTCCTTCTCTCTTGTGTCTCTCATGTTCATTAGTTCTTTACACCGGTGTGCCTCGGGGCTGCCGTCTCAGTCCCCTATTGTACAGTCTGTTCACACGCCACTGTGTTGCCAAATGTGACAGCAACAGCATCATAAAATTTGCACGACACCACAGTGATTGGACTAATAAGCAACAGATAGTAGAGGCCCTGTACCACAGAAGTGGAGGATCTAACCATCTGGTGCCATGATGATAATCTTTCTCTTAATGCAGTAAGACAAAAGATCTCAACTTTAGAAGATCAGAGGAAATCGCATTCCATCAGTGGGTCACCTGTTAACATTGTGGACAGTTTCTTGTTAAACACGCGGGGTCACAGGGGCAGCAGCTTGAGCGGGGATGCCCAGACTTCCCTCTCCCCAGACACTTCCTCCAGCCCTCCTGGGAGGATCCCGAGACATTCCCAGGCCAGCCAAGAGACATAGTCCCTCCAACGTGGATCTTCCCCGGGGCCTCCTCCTGGTGGGACATGCCCGGAACACCTCCCCAGGGAGGCGTCCGGGAGGCATCCGAAACAGATGCCCAAGCCACCTCAGCTGGCTCCTCTCGATGTGGAGGAGCAGTGGCTCTACTTTGAGCTCCCTCTGGGTGACAGAGCTTCTCACCCTATCACGAAGGGTGCACCCTGCCACCCTGCGGAGGAAACCCATTTCGACTGCTTGTATCCGTGATCTTGTCCTTTCGGTCATGACCCAAAGCTCATGACCATAGGTGAGAGTAGGAACGCAGACTGACTGGTAAATCGAGAGCCTCGCCTTTCGGCTCAGCTCCTTCTTCACCACGACGGAACGGTACATCGACTGTATTACTGCAGCCGCTGCACAGATCCGTCTGTCAATCTCACGCTCCATCCTTCCCTCACTCGTGAACAAGACTCCTAGATACTTAAACTCCTCCACTTGGGGCAGGAACCCTCCTCCAACCTGGAGAGGGCAGACCACCTTTTTCAGGTCGAGGACCATGGCTTCAGACTTGGAGGTGCTGATTCCCATCCCCGCCGCTTTACACTCAGCTGCAAACCGCCCCAGTGCACACTGGAGAACATGGAGAGAGAAGGAAGAGAGAACATGGAGAGAGCATGCAAACTCAACACCTAAAGGACCCAGACAGAACTCAAACCTGGGGCCTTCTTGCTGTGAGGTGAAGTGCTAACTACCAAGCTGCTGTGCTAGCATCAAATCAAAAATAAAAATAAAAACATTGCACAAAGTGGTAAGTAGACCCACTTATGATACAAAAGAGGCTTTAGTGCTTTAATCAGTCTCTGATGAAGGATGATATTATATAAAACCACAGTGAAAGGGTTTTGACATTGCTTGCGTCACACACTAAGAGCACAACGTCAACATGTCAGGCCCTCCAACCACAATCTAAAGCTCTCACATAAAAACCATCAGGGAAAGCCAAAGGGTTTTTCTGGTATTGAACAAGAGACCCTTCACACACACCTGCTTTGGAGCAGGTAAGGTGTGCAGCATCAATTACCACAGCGATGTACCCCACTAAGACGTGAACCACCGCTGTAGTCTCTAAAGCCTAAGGTTAAACCTGAAGTTGTCTCGCTAACATCCAGTCCTGCTTGGTAGTACAGGCCCCTGGTTGTTGGTTGGTCTTGGCAGAGCTTTGTATGGATCAACACTTAAACCTGGAGTTTTTCTTTTTGTAGTTGTGCACTGGATCAAACTGAAGACTTCTGGGATTCTGGGGACAATAAGTATAAAGTCATTACATACAGGATTTATATAAGTCCATAGTGTTTGTGTGTCCTTTTGTGTTGAAGCAGAGGGCCGGAGCACAAGGATTTCATTGTATTTCTAATACATATGACGATAAAGTTAAAAATGAATAATGTCTTTATAGACTGATGGCATATCCGCGTGTCAGCTGTGTTGTATTCACTTCATTTTGGAGTGTTTTGCCTTTAGTGGTCCAAAACTGAATCAATGTGTGAATGTAGAATAGCACACTTAAAAGTTGGATTATAGTCATTCAGCAACCAATCAGTAATAAATGGATGACATCTGGGAAGCACCAGCAGCAAAATGAACGGACAGGTCTTAAAGAAATCAGCATTAGCCAACAACATAGTTAACCAACATATAGTTTACAGATGTAAACTTTGTCTTGGTGTAATAACTTAATTGCTCATGCACACAGTTTTCCTGTGCAGTGATGGATTATTTGTGTCTGATCATATTATTTGCCCTGTTGAACTTCGCTGTAAAGATGTGGCAACATTCCAAGATTTCAGCGGTTTATTTGATGAACACAACTTTATCAAAACAGATAGAAATGACAGCTCAAGTCACGACAATAAGACCCGTGGTGCGATAAACAAGGTTGGACTTATAGGCAGCAGCTGAACACAGACTTGACATTTTGTCCTCTCCTTGAAGACATCTGGTTCCTTTCACAGTGATGATAGGTCAACACTGCAGAACTTATGTACCTTAGCTTTCCAAGAACAGAAATTACTCACTAAACAGTCACACATGACACTGCGAGGTCTGCACAATGCTGCTGTGAGACGTCCCAATGGAGGGCTTTGTCTTTTCAACAAAAATGGATCAAGATCCTTCAGCTGTGCATGATTTCAGAACTGAATACAGTATTCCTAATATGATATCTTCACATGGACACACTTTTCGAAATTTGTACATTTTGGAACACGTTGGCTTTCTTTGCATGTGTCCCATGTGAAGTAGAGGTGCTGCGGTCAGGAAGCGATTAGCCTAGCATAGCATAAAAATAGAGCAGGGTCAAAAAACTAGACGGCCTCTCTTCAAAGTTAATATTATAACACCTCATGTCTTCTTTGCTTAATCTGAACCTACAGTAAAAACACTTTAATGGCAGCCAGTGAGCAGGTGGAGTGACTTCCTGATGTCTTCTTGTCACCGTGAAGTTGTAGGATGTTGTGGTTGAAAAGAGCTGGTAGGATTGTTTTTGAACTTTGGAATGTGGACAAGCACATTTCCCCAAAATGTCACTTGTCATACTTGTAATCTTCTACAAATTAAAGAGTCAATTTGTCCAAAACACATTGGCTTTAACATTTAGACTCACAGGGACTGAGGATGTATCGTATTTATATATTCCCACCATGCCACTAACTTGCTAATGCGGTCCTGCTACGTCTTTAGCCTCTGTCTCTGCCTGTCTGAAGCTGGAAACTGAACATTACCACTGGGGCCTGAGGACTTTAAATCCCAGTTCCAGAACACAGAGTGAGAGGTGGGTGGTGGTGCTGGTGACGGGGATTAAAGAGAGCTCCCTCTGATGTTATTTAATCTCACCGGCCAGGGAGTGTGCGAGCCGGCACTCCCTGATGCACGTTATCAACCTCTGATGACCAGCGAAGGGGATTGAGCGCCTCAGACGCCACATTGCTGCCAATGCTGCTGCTGCAGAGCACTTCAAGTCGTCTTCCAGGCGCGCCCTAACCAGTCGGCAGCTCAATTTGGGTGATGGCAAGCGTGCTCAGTCAGGGGAGAAGTCGGTCCCGGATGATTTCCTCCTTCTCTGCCTGTTCTCTTCAGCACTGATGCCCCCTCCCCACCTCAGCTCGCGCCTAAATGTGCCTCTGTCCCCCCCCACTGCTCCTACTCCCTACCCTACCCCTGAATGCAAAGACCCTGCAATTGCTCAGTTGCTCAAGCTATCTCAGGAGCCTGTCTGGCTTCACCCCTCTGCCTCCCCAAAACCCACCATCCTCCCTTCTCTTGCCCCCCCCCCCAAGTGCATTCCAGCATGACAAACCACATGGGATTTCACTAGTCCTTTAAAGTCTGCTGCCTCTGGGAACCACTCTTCTCCATGCAACATTTTAGTATTCAAGGGAATACGTGACTGGGGAGGCAACCAATGCTGTTATATTCCTCCCATCTCCTCCTGGTTGTTATTTCAGTTGATGCTTTGCGGGAGGGGAGAAAAAACAGGGAAAATTGTTTTTTATCAGGCGATCATAATTGATCACTGATTTCTTTCCAGTTTTTTTTTTTTTTTAAAGATTGGCACATTTATTTTCCCGTCTTTGTTGATTCCTCCACGTCAAACACTTACTGTCAACATGTCTTTTTTACTGAAGTCATTTTTTTTTATTTTAACACATAAAAGCATCACAACAACAATATACAAATTCTTAGTAATCTTTAAAACCAAAACACATTTACACATGCAACAATAGGGTTTAAGACAATGAGTAACTTATTGGATAATTTTGTTTTTGGAATGTGTTAACGTTACTTTGCAGGAGAAAGGACTGTCATTTCCTCTGCAGGAGAAGAGTCCAGACTATCGCTTAGCTCCAGAACAACATCTGATATGTCAAATATGTATAGTGTATTGTAATTAATTCTAAATTTGAATGCTTTTAACATAACATACAGTTCCTTTACTGGCATTACGCTCTACCTTTTAGACAGTTACAACCTTTAGTGATCCAAACGGAAAGGATTAAAAGGGTTTGATGGTTTTCTTCCCAAAAAAAAAACATGTACTTCAATCATCTTTGAGAATATGACCTCCAGACAGCAGTGTGACTCATGAACACCTGGTGCTGTCACAATCGAATGATGCCCAATTAGGTTTTAAAGAAGCGCAACTCACCACACAAGACAATGTGCCCTGTTTGGCAGTGAGTCCACGTGCATGGGGAGCGTCATCGCCCTCAGTGAGACACGTCACACTGCCAGTGTCAGTCTTAACATTAAATATGTGGTTTCCAGATGAAATCAAAGACAAAACCATGATGATTCAGTTTGATAAAACAATTCAAGAGCCAACGGAAATGAAAGATTGAAGAATAATCAACAGAATAGATTATTGCTCCAGAGTAAAGTGTGTTGCGTTTGTTATATCATCAATCCTTGTGGCCTCTTCTGTTTGACGGATTCATTATGATTGTATGATTGTCTGTTTGAGTCCTTTACATAGGATTGGCTGTAAACCTACAGCCACAACACTGAAAACACATTCATAGACACCAAAAATATACATTATGATACTGTCAAAAGGTACAATAATTACACAGAAAAGGAAATTACAGAGTTAAAACAACACCATTATGTTTTCATTTATCTTTTTGTCTGTCCACTTTTCTTCTCTTGTCCTCCACAAATGTGTCGGGCGCGTTGGGTTCTGTGAACCCATCAAGTGCTCCTGGCAGAGAGTCAAGCGTCCCACCTGCCCTCCTGCTGCTGGATGGGGCGGCCATGTCTCGCCTCTCCCTAAAAGAACCACCGAAAAGCTTCACCGTTGTTGACTGGCGTCCTCTGTGGGGGAACAAAATGCAAAGGACACACATTTTAATTAGCAGGTGTCGAGGTCACGCCTTTGTCATGTCATGCATTCTCTTCAGCAAATGGCCAAAAAGAATATATTCAGAAACTGCAGACACATTTGAAAGGCAATAATCAATAAGATTAGGACCAGTTCTGGATAACGGCAGATTGCAATGGGATGGACATTAAGTTAAGTAAAAACCCAGGAGGACACTTAAAACGGCTATAAAGCACAACCACCAAACCAAGTATTTCATCAAAGAGCCAGCCAAGGTGATTACATCCACGTCCCACCCACACCCAAATAATCATTACGCTGGATGAAATATTCAATACAAATTCCCAAGAAGCAACAATGAGGCATTTAATTACTGTGAGCTCTAGCCGCAGTGAGGGGGAACAGTGCATCATTTCAATTTGAGCCCGCGCCAGCAGCCGCCCCTCCTCCCTCTCCCCAAAACCTCTATGCCAGAGTGACAGCCTCTCCTTTCCGAAACTCATTTGGAAGTCAAAGACATAAAATACTGAAGTCTCCCACCAATCCCCATGACCAATTAGCACATTTTTTGATTATTTTTTTTTTCCTGCTGTTGACAGGGGGGGAAATAGTGCATAATCACAACTAAAATCATTTTGGTCTGAGTGGAGAGCAATTTGACATTTTAATACCAAGTGTCATCTGTGGCTCCTTAAAGGCCCGATGAGTGCTTTAGCAGCAGATGGGTGCCTACACTCAGGCTTATATAGTTTATGGACCACATGCAAAGATTATTTACAGTGCAGAGTAGGGCTGGGCAATAGGTATATGTAAAAAAAACCCCAGTACCAATAAACCACTAAAACCAATAAAAAACATATACTGATTTTCAGTGTATATCTTCAGTTTTTATTCAGTTTTTACAATGAAACATTCCAAGAATTTTTGAAAAAATGAGCACAATGAACTCTGAGGTAGAACATTTTCACAAAAACAACTAATCAGTGAGAGAATAAGCTGACTGGCAGAAAATCCAATCAACAACCAAGCGGCAATTTTGATGATTTTGATAATCGTTTAAATCATTTTCGAGCAAAAACGCCACAGATACGCTGGTTTTAACCACTCAAACGCAAAGATCTCCTGCTTTTTGAATACTGAACATCTCAGGGTTTAGAGCTGTTTCCTGACAAGACGAGCATTTCAATTACATCACCTTGGGCTGTGTGAACCCGTGAAGGGCATTTTGTTTAGCAAACACGTCTTCAGTCCATATCGAAGATAATCATAAGTTGCATCTCTACAGCAGACAACCATGAACACGATCAACTGAAATGACCCTCAGTTTGATAGTTATACATGTAATTTTGCACACTTTTGATGCGAGACTGGTATATTAATATTAACAAAATATACCTTTGCCTGCCACATTACTCCGGTACTGTACGTTTTACAATCCACTATGACACCTAACACTGTATGCAGCCAAATTTATCCTTTTACCCATTTTCACACTTACTCAGACTTTAGTTACACCTGAATTGAAATTTGGAGGACGTTTGTATAATAACTCAATTCACAAACAGAACTTTGCCAGTTTCAGATTTCAGCCCATAACAGATCTCAAAGAGAGGTCATATTAACAAAGTGAGTATCTGGTTAAAAGTCAAGAGTCAAGTTTCACTCTAGCAAATGTGAATTTGGCCTGTGATGTCATCAAAAGCGAAAAAGTGAATGACGGCTTTCCTGCTTTCATGCATACCCTGCTTTGCTTGAAAAGACCACTGACTTCACAAACATCTCCAATATGAATTCAGTGGCAGGAGGAGAAATTAATAATCCATCAATAACAACAACACATTGTCCTCACGTCCCTTCCCACACCCGGTCACATTTCCTGTAAGGTTAATAAGAGTTGAGTCACCAGGTGTAAAACACTGCATGAGGAAACTTTATGACATCCTTCCTCATCTCTGCAGGGAGAGCACCATGGAGACAGGCACCGGCCCTCGTTATGGACACGTATATTCCTTCCTGTGCGTGCAGCAACCATTTACCTTTTTTTTTTTTCACACCACATTAAGCAATTACTATTATGCTTCCAAGTGAATAATGGAGGGACCCAGAACAGCAGGATACCATCATCACCAATTTAAAGTCACGGATGAAGCAAAACACCGTCATGTTTTGAAGGGTCAAGGCGCTCTCACAGATCTGATGTTTGCTTTTCTTTTTTTGCTTAATTCCATTAAGCTGATGCCCCCCCCCCGTTATGTCACTGTAGCTCCATTAATTGCATTTTATCATTTTTGGAAGCAATTAGGCTTTATTAAATATATTATTACAACCATTATTAAAGTCATTTCTCTTTTTTTTCCAGAGGTTTGATTGTGGATGGATGAGTGGCATCAAACAAAGGTGCCAAGCCAGGTTTGGTCATACTTAACTTACTCTTTCTACTTTTTGAAAATTTGACATGACGCTATATATATATATTTAGTAGAATAATAGGGGTTCAGTGTTGTGTTTCTAAGCTATGGGCTGTCTTAAGGTTGTCTTGATATTACACCCCTCCAACAGCTTCAACAAAAACTAAACATATGTCTAATGTCAGACTTTATTGTATTAAACTGCATTACTTTTGACTGGCTGGATCTTTAATAAACTGGTAATTGAGTCTATGTTTCTCTGGTAAAATATAAAATAACCACCTCTGGCAAAAACTAATCTGAAAACAGTTAAAAACACGTGTGATCTTTAAGTACTTCCTATAAAACATAGTAACGCATCTACTGGAGCATTGACAAGTCATCCTAATAAGACACGGGGAGGACAGTGCAACAAGCGTGCATCGTGCTTGAAATGCTGTAGTATGCACATCTGCACTGGATATGGCCAAGCTGCACTTTTCAGCCTTACGTGGTGCTGTCTTGGTCTAGAATGTGATGCTCTAAGAGCTGAGGGAAAGAGGGGAGAAAGGGGAGTGAGAATGTTTATCTTGATCCATATTCTCACATTGATCAGTCCCTGGTGGAAGTGCTGCTCGCCAGAGACAATAATGACCCTGATCTGGGCACTCGGCATGTCTCTGTTTTGTTAAGTTCCTGCGTTATCGATCCAGTGGGGCTCTTGAGTGCTGCTTGGATTCACTCCCGGGCCTCCTCGCCTCGGCACATTGCAGTGACCGGGCACAAAGAAGGCTCAATTAGCACAGCCCCGTGTTGTCTGCTCCCCCACCTGCATGCGCCTTCAAAATCACTCCATCAACCACCAGGGAGAGCGGGAGGAGAAAGACACAAGAATACAGAAGCAACAGGGAGAGAGGGGGAGAGAGAAGGAGAGGGAGAGACAAAGGAGGAAGGAAAAGCACAAAGAAGAGAGAAAGGTGGGGAAAAGGTAAGGGTTGATAGTGTTACACCGGGGACGCGGAAGCAAAACACAGAGGTTTCACCTCAAATCAAGACGCTGTGGCAGCAGCTCAGCCTCACGTCAACACCGCTGCCTCTGCAGCAGAGCATACATAACAACCTGGCTACAACGACACACAGTGGGAAAGACAATTTCCCGCTCTGGCAATGAATGCACACGACCGAATATTGAACTGACTGAAAGAGGGAGGAAGAGATTTCTCCAGACCTCAAATTAACCCCACCACACCACCACAGTAGGCAGTGTATTCTAAGTGTCTGCCGGTGGCTTTCGGTGATAACGGCACAGTAAAACTGACATGTGGTGGAATAATTCTCTGCTGATTCTGCCGAGGCAGCGTGAGGTCTCTGGGCAGCCATGACACCCTGTGATCCTAACTCAACCTGGCAGGTGCAGTTAATGCTGAAGCCGCGTCGTCGGCTGATTGAGACGAGGTGGTAGATAGACGGCGCAGGCTGGATGTTGAATCATAATCAAACTGACCGGACTGAAGCAGCTTCTGTACAGGCTGCTCCAACTTCTGCAGGGGCGTATACATCCACACGCAATGTAAACCTCCAAACCGCAATCTTAAACATCAAGGTTGAGGCCAATCCTAATCTTTTTCACACAGATACATAAAAACACACGAACAGTCATCAACCCCCAGCCCACCCCTGCCCTGCCTCCCCCACTCTCCCCTGCAGCCTTGGCGTCACGCTGAGCTGGGGCCAGAGATAAACCACTCAAGACGATGAGGATGATAATGGCAGACGCCGCAGCGCCTCAAAATTCAATCAGCACCGGGATGTCAATGCGGATGAGTGTAAAAGTGAAATATGCTCGCCGGCGTGTGTTAAAAGACGCCACACACGGCTCACAGAGACAACAACAGGCGATGAAGAGGATGATGAGGGGAAAAAGCAAGAGAGGGAGAGAAGAAGGGGAAAAAAACAAGGAGGGGGAGAGAGAAAAATGAAAATAATGTGTCTCTACTACTGTGCTTCCCGGCACAATCCCACTGGCATTCTGAGCAGCCCTGCTTTAACCACAGACTGTGAATAAATTACCCTTTTGAACTCGGGGTGATTGCAAATGTGCCCCGGTTTCTCTTGAGACATGTCTGGCACTAACCCTCAGCTCTATGCTCCCAGCCAGGCTTGTCACCGAACCTCATCCCCTCCCTCCCACCAACACTGCACACACTCAAGGCGGGCACACACACACAAGCATGCACGACATCATAAAACTTTTAATTCACCGTAATTACGGGTGGATTTTTTTTTTCCGGCCAACTACAAACTCAGCTTTTCTCCCCACCCCGCCTCTCTCTCTCGCTTTCTGTCTCTGTCTAGGAATTCTCAAAATCTCCTCATTCTCTAAAATACAAAAATGTGCTGGAGATGAGACGGTATCATGGAAAAAAATGTCATAGTGGCAGAAAAATCAGAGTAGTGATGGAATAGATAGAAGCAGGGCAGAGACAGATACAGGGGCAGACAGGTAGGGAGGATCTCACAGAGAGACAGGGGCACCGGGCAGGTTGAGCAGCAGCCTGTGGGAGTGTGCTGATGTGTTTCAGAATGCTCATTATAACACATGATCCATACATTACCCAATGACAATTCCCATAATTTATTAACTTACAGAGCGGGAACCAGGCCACTTTTCATACGCGCAATCCTTTGGATGCAGCTCTGACAGGCTGCAAACAAAATATATATAAATAAATACCACCCCCTCTGTTTAACACACACACACACACACACAAACTGCAGCTGACACTGCTTTAACTGTCTGGATGCTGACTTAAAAAAAAAAAAATTACAAACACTTTCCACACAGCATCACGGCTGCAAGTGAAATGTGTGCACACACGCAGGTCAGCCAATTTGTTTCCTTGCTCCCGTGAACACCTTTGCACCGCGCAAGCCCCAAATAAATCCGACACCTCAGAACTACAGTCAGGATAGTTAGAAGTCTGTGATCATCTCAATATAAAATGACACCATGGAGGGAAATAACTTTGATATTTTTCTTTCTTATGGGCAAACTGGTGGGGATGCAGACAAAACTAGGTAGAGACAGGAGGGGGAAGAGGGGAGGAAGGAGAGAGCATGTTTCATCAGAGTGAAGGAAGGAGGACTTTGGGAGCCAGCCAAACATTCAGGGCTGATCTCCAGGTCTAAGAAAGGGGGGGGGGGGGTTCAGCAGTGCAGTCAGCCTTAACTGATGTGTTATATATTGCCTGTCACTTTATTCTGCGGGAATATTGGGGCGTTGCCAAGCTCAAACCTGTAAGGTATAGCAATCCATCACCTGCACCGTTACCGGCGTTGGTGGGTGGGGGTTGAAATCTCATCTTGAAGCTTGTAGCCAATATTCTAGCCACCCAATGCCATTTATAAAAGGTACCTCTCCAAGGCCGCTATCACGGACGGCCCAGTCATCTAGTCTTCCACACGCCACCGCCCCCCCCACAAGTCCTGCATCACGACGCTGTAACACAAACAGGCCCAGGTCTGTGGAAAAGCTCAAACTTTGAAGATTAGCTGCATATGTGCACCAGGACCAACGTTAACATTAATTCTGGTGATAATGAGTAAATAAATATGATGACTGTAGTGAAATAAGCCCTGGCTGTGATGAAATCATGTCTGTGCTTTGTGGTTTGGTTGTTTACGACCAGAACGCGTTTGCTTGAGCGATTAATTGTTAATCGCAAGAAGATTTTAGATTTTTACACTTTTAAGGTACAGTACAGCGAGACCGGGAAGCACAGTCACACACACTGTACACAACAATGGATAAAAACACTTTACATCAAAATCTTTACAATATTAAAGGGCAATTATCGTCTTCACAGATTGACTCTAACCTGAGTCTTTTGCTCGAGGTAACTCATTTATACTGATTTATACAAGTGCTGTACTTTAAAACAAATGTAAGGCAGTTGTACTTCAGTTTTATTCCGCTGTATAATTTTCCCACTACAATTCAGAGCAAAATACTCCCCGCTGCCTTTATGTGACAGACTTTGCGACTGAAAAACACCTTTGGGGGAACGTTTGGTGGCACTGGCTTATGTCCGTGCAACATAAGCAAAGACTGCTTCCCGGCTGATCCCACAAAGTGTCAGTGTGCTTACTGTGTCAAAGTATTTTTTAATTAAACAGTGTCTCTTAGACAATTTAATATTTCATTTTGCACAGTTCCCTCAGATTATAACATTAAGAGTATGGTAATAACACCACAGAGCGCAGATATATTAATTCTAAGTGTCGACAAATTGCTCTCAGATTATTGAAGGTATTTGGTCGCTGCGCTGTTCTCGTGGCTCTAGCTCTCTTTGACTTGGCTGACAACGCATCAAAATATCTGACAAATGCGCTCAGTTTCTCAAAGTTTTGCAAAATATTTGTGTAATTTTTCAGGCTCTGAGTTGTCTCAGCGTCGCCGCTAAAATGCAAGGTCACTGGGAGGCGGCTGGTGGAATGAAAGGAGAAGTCTGCAGCATGTAAGCACGCAAAGGTCGCACGCCCGCTCTCATTCAGCGCCATTCATTTATCACGGGCACTGTGAAAGCCAGACTCAGGGCTGTGATTGTTCACTTAACCTGATCCACAGCCGTGAATATCTTTAAATTCATGATGATTTGAAATTTTAAAAAATTAAAATGTGACATTTATTTTTATTGACAGTCAAATTTTTTTTACTCCCTTAAGAATCCACATCTCTGTGGTCTGTGACACTGCACTGACTCTGAATTTCAGTGTATTGTCATCCCTGTTTATAAGCTCATCTTCTTTTCCAGGGAGGACTTAAAGTCTGAGCTATTAACAAATTAAGTGGAGAACCATAAGCTATGTCTTCCCTCCTACTTTCCCTGTAAATAGCATACGTATTCAGATAACTGCCCCACTTGAATATGCTCACAACACTAATGCACGCAGACAAAGAAAGCCGGTACACCAGTGCTGTGATAGCATTCCGACACTGAGATACAGCTACAATCTTTTAATTCAAGGTCCAGCCTTGCACCAGGCATCCATTCGAGCAAATCAAGCTAAGTGTATTGCGGATGTTTGTGAGTAATGAGGAATTTGGGAGTTTTTTGCTGACTAGGCATGTATGAACGGGGTGGCGGAAGGAGGGGGAGGTGGAGGGGTATGATGGTGTGCTTAAGAGCTGTGCCTGGGAGAGGCGGGGTGGTCACAGGGGGGAGATTAGGCTGAGGGGCAGCGAAGGAAAACCAAATCCATCTCCATCTCAGAAACATCCTAAAGCAGATTACTTACTTCAGTGGGAGAGGAAAAGAGGGAGGAATAAGAGAGAGGAGCGTGAGATGGATGAGGGAGCAGTGGGAGAGAGAGAGAGCAATTAGCATAGATGCAATTCTGGCACAGTCCTCTGACTTGATATTTGACCTTCTGCAAGAGTCTTGCCAAATATCGCCCGAGAAGCGCAGACGGACCATATGGCAAAGTGCTGCTGGAGGCTGAGTGCAGTGTGACTCCAAGCTTCCGTATGCTAATGGGGGAATGTAATTACAGTGCAGTATTCCTGTAGGACGTATATTTTACCAGCCCTCCATAGGCGAGGGTTTGCAGTGAGACAGGCCAAGCCTCAGTGGCTTCAGAAAATACATTTTTTATTAAACGGTGCGGGAGCTGTTGAGGGGACGGCGATATGGAACGGGCCCAGTATAACTGGGGCGGCACAGCAATATGTCACTTTACGAGGAAGTCACTGCATGCTGATGGAAACGGAAACACCTGCAGTCAGATGTTTGAAAAGGGTAAATCCACACTGAATCACATATGGTGGAGAGCCGCTGTAACTGCAAGCTGCTGCTCTCCACCGGACACGCCCCGATTGGTGATGTCACAGCAGATGTTTTCCATCAGCTGCTGACGGCAAAACACCTGCTGAGCCGATGACATTGCTGATTAAGGCGTGGCCTAGATTTCATGGTGTTTGACAGTGGGGCTCCCTTTTGTGAATTACTGTGAATTAACCCTTTAAATCTTTGGACATTCACAAGCTTTGACTGAAAACTAACAGAGAATTGAGACTGTAGATTAAAATCCACTTTGCATTATAGAAACAAAAGTACATCCTGTGCAACAGCTTCACCTGTTTGATGTTCCTAATTTAGAGATTCTTTGTGATTTCGATAAATGTATCTGCATTTTCTTTGGATATTAATGAAACATTGTAGTTATATTAAAGCATGTCTCCTAACCAGAGTCAGAGGATCCCAGTTTTTAATGCTGGATGAAAGCAGATGAGTAAATGGTTTAACGCGAAAAGTGTCCACCAGAGAAACATTAATAAACACTTAAAAAAAAAAAACAACAACTTCAGTATATGTCTGTATTTCTATGTTTATACATGTTTAATTTGGTATTTTAATTAACTATAATGTAAAATCACATGAGACAGTGAGACAGTATGGAAAACTACAAATATGCCTGGTAACTGCCCATAATCGAGCAATGGTGGAACGCCTTAAAGATCCATATTTCCTCTTAATGTTTCCAGGTTGTCTGCTACTAATTAGTTCAAACTCTGTCACCCACTAGCATCAAATAACACACAATGTACCGGTGCAGTCATCAAGGCTAAACAGCATTCGGATGCCATGCCTCTTCAATTTATCATGCATGGAGAATCCCTGCCCACACAGACGGAGGCTGAGCCGGCTCTCGTAGGAAGGAACTGAGGCAGCACCCTCGGGTCAGAGGCCGCAGTCTGCAGCTGGGATCACCCACCGGATGCTAAGAAGAACAGTGCAGGTGTTCTGTCAATGAGTGGTACCTATTGAAATGTGCTACTTGGCGGTTCTGTACCTGCAGTCTTACATTAGGGTTATCAATAGGCTCTGCTATCTATTCGTGTTATGGCAGCATTTTTCAACAAGGCGGCATAAACCGTCAGGACGCCAGCCTCCATTTCAATTAGCTTTACTGACGTATTCTTGTCCAAGTAAAGCTATTTCACACAGGGCTGCTACAAAGCTAACTCTCCTCTGGGATCAAGCACTTTACAGAAGACAGCGGCGAGGCTTTCAGGTGCTGCTGAGATTTCAGGAAAACAAAACAAAGAGATGCAGCGGCGAGGTCAACTGAGCACCGAGATGGGAAATCAGAGCGGTGTGAGCCGGGAGAAGGGCAGGCGTTGTAGGATGGGAGCGGGGGAGGAGGGGGAAGATGAGCAGGACATGCGTTTGAGTGTGTAGATACCTGAGGGATCTGGTATGGAAATCCCCAATTTCTCAGCCAAGTTGCAGCCCTTTGAACAGCGGAAGACGTCAGCAAGCGCGGCGAGAAGCCATGTGGGTGTAACGAAGCGAGGGCTAAGCGAGGCAACATGCTGCCAGTTCTCTGAAATGTTAAATTGAAATGCAAAGTAGGAGCAGGCCTTCTTGTTTTGAGCAGATTTCGCAGCATCTGTGTGGGAGCCCTTAAACTCACAAGGTCTATATGCAGAGCTCTGCATATTTACTGTAAATCATCATAATATTTAGGTTAGACTTAGAAAATACACACAGCTGAACTCAAATCTTTAGTTGCACGCACGTTATGGAGACTTGAGTCAAACCTATCTGTGCATTAAATTCAAAGAGTAGCAAAAATTTCAGTTTAGTATGTAAGATTTTGCATACATGCAGCCAATTTGCACCTGCAGTTTCCTCACTTTGTACTATTATACACAATGTCTAAGCTAAAGATGCAACAAGTCATTAAAGGTCTAAGAGCTGAATACTTGCAAAGGCTTGTGAACATCGAATAGAAAATTCTCATTCATTTTCCCATTGACAGTGATCAGTGCCTCACAGTTGGATCACATCTACGACCTGGAAGGACCTACAGCTTTTGCGGTTAATTTCTCCCCCATTACAATCACTGATGTGCCCTTGAGCAAGGCCCCCTTAACCCCGCCTGCCCCGGTGGAGCTGCTCAGTGGCCTGCAGCTCAGGCTGTGGTGTGTCGTTGGGCAGCTTCCAGGTGTGAATGTGTGAAACTGCGTAGGTGATTTGTTTTTCTGGAAAGGTGAGCCGGACTCTCGCTGAAACTCTCCTGAATGAGGAGGAAAAAATATATATGTTTCTTTGATTTAAAAAGTAAGGTAGAAGCACATGTGTGTACACAAAACCTAAAATATGAAATAAAACCAGACTCAAACACAGAGCTTCAGGTTCTCTCACTGATCGTGGAAACTTAAGATTTTGCCTTTGTGAGAACTGACTCTACTCACTCGCAGTTCGAATGAATTTAGTTTCAGACTCTGGGTGAATTGAGGACGATTTGCCCACTGTGGCTCTATAATTTTCTTTGTTTTGATTTTACTGCAGCTCTAATTCACTGCCTTTGACTGGGTTATGGGTATTGTAGTACTTCGAGCCATCTACCAAACCAAACTGATTTGATTACACAGAAACAAAAAGGAGATCATCACAACTGCTTATTTTCCACTTATTGAATTCTGGAAAAATTCTGGATATTCTGAAACTTTCCAGGTCTTAATGGATTTCACTATCACTCTTTGGTGGTGAACCTGACTTATACAACTGGGGTGAAGGCTCAAAGAAGGAATGCATGCCTGCTCAGGTACAATGGCCTAGCTTTCTTTAATTCTTGTATGTATACGGTTTACATCTGTTTTCGTTTGCCGGCAGGAAGTGAATCAAGCAGGTGACTTTCTGGACAAGCAGTCCAGCACAATGCGTGGTTTCGGGTTGACTTTCTTGCCTCCCGATAAGCAGTTTTTGATTGTTTGCTGAGACATTGCAGAAACTGGTTTGAAAGAGGAGGTGCATGAACGTCTAACTTCATCCCCCTTACACGCACAAAGCGTTGCATGCCAGAAAAGTCGGAAAACCGCTGTACTGTATATATAGGCTGTGTGGGAAATATTTGGCTTCAATAAATTAAGCTGGCATATACATACAATAAAAAACTCACGCCCTCGGAAGAAAGAAAAACAAGGATTAAAGTCGTCTAGTTAGATTCATAAGAGTAATATTCCACCTGAAGCAACCTAAAATGAGGAATTACACAAGTAGGCTTTAGTTAAACTGGAAGGTGAAACTTGACAAAGATGAAAATGAAAGATATCATTAGGAGAGAGCCAGTGGGCAATGTAATATGCTAAAGGCAGCATTTAAGACAGAGCTAATCCAAGCAGACTCCCTCCTGCTTAGTCATTCCAGCTCCACACTGATCAGACGGGGAAACCGGTCACAGTTTGTCAAAACACAGCTTGCACTCTGAGCAGATTGAAATCATTTCTCTACTCAACAAAACGCCACAGACAAAACAGATCTTTTTAGGAGTGACAACAAGCTGAGAGCAGCTCAATGGTTTATCAGTCGTGGAGGACAAAGGGGCTCTCCGCTCAAGAAATGAAAATATCCACCTGATGTCATCAACCGGTGCATCATGAATCCTATCCTTTGCCTGGGGGCCACAGACTGACTTCACGCCTCTGTGACACTCTCTAACCCCAGGGTTTCTATCAGAAAAAAACCCTTGAAATATCTTTCTGGGCATGGTGTCAGATGCTTGCCATGAAATATTCATAATGTGAGAGCACAGCCACAATAGAGGTGGTGGCAGCATGCGAGGATTTGACTTGCAGAAACTGAGATGCTTAAACCACGTTGGCCGATTTCTCCCATCAGTTGTCACTCACAAATTGACTTTCACATTAGTTTTCGTGGATGAATGGCACAAAGCCATCTGTCATTTAAGCCTTTTAACCTATAGATATAAAGTCATTAGCGCATCCGCGGAACTGCAATTCTATGGCTCTGTATATTACATTTAATCTATTTTGCCACTGACAACAAGGTTAACAGAGATTGGAGTTTTTATTTTTCTCCTGCAGTTCAATATTGTAACCTGTATCAATGTACTTTGCAATTTAAACAGTTAAAGGACCATTCTAATATTTTTCTATTTACTATGCACAAATCGTATTTTCGTTTAGTATATTGGGAACAGTCTGCCAAAAAAAACCCACAATCTGTTGTCCAAACGTAAAAAAGGACAGATATAAGACATCACGTAAACCAAAATCATTGCTTTGGGATGCACTGTCTTTTATTTTTAATTGTGATTGGTTGAAAGACACACAAAAAGCCTTTTTTTGATGTAAAGGTATGCATGAATATACCTGGAATTTTGCACAGATTGCATATAAGAAATAAGAAAAGTTTTTAATGACATCATTGTTTACATATGTTTGTTTCCCCGTTTGATTACCTGCCAACCTCTAAAATATGAATTATATTTGGCGGCTGATCCTCAGACTTTGAAAAGCTGAAATTTCGATAAGCAGCTGCACCTACAAGGAAGCCTTTTAATTAGAGTTCTTGTTTATAACTGCATGCACTGATAAGGTCACTTTAACAAACACAGGCCAGAAGTTCTGATGTGATGGATGACCTATTTCAAATCAGCTTCTGCAAAGTCTCGGCAAACAATGATAAAGCAGCTTCTTGGGAGGCAAGAAATCAATCCAAAAACTTGGGGTATGCTTTGGAAAAACTTTTGGCAGTGATGGGAAATAAAAAAAACCTGAAGAATAAACCTGTTTTAGTGCTTTTAATTTATGGAAGTAGAGAGGTTTATAAACCAGTCTTATGGGTTGGGTCTTAAAAGAAAGGCATTTTGTTGGTTGAGCATTCAAACCTAAAATAGGTGGCCCAGCTCTAGCCTACAGCTGTGTCCAGCTAACTGAGATATTAGCTTCATGCAAAAATAACTGAGTACTGGACCCTTTAATTCATTGGTCTTCAGTCAATAATCCACCAGCATGTATCACGGCAGGGGCGATGTCATTGTAATGGATAAAGCCCAGTTCAAACCAAAGACAATGTGCCGGTTCGTAAAACCTGCCAGTTTACACCAACGTGACTAGACAAGCTGGCATGTTTTCTTCATAGCAACAACTCTGGATGCCTGTTCTAATCGTACAATTGTCTTAAAATATGATTGAAGACAGTGATAGTAACAATTCTGGTACTGAAGGAACACCAAAAGCATTAAAACAATAGGGTTGAGTGTCTGGATCCATCCATGGCTTCTTGAGACGGGATATAACCGCCTGTTTGGTCAATTTCACTCATCTTTTCCTGGTGTAGTCCTTGTCGTTACAGTCAGCCAGCTTGAGTCACACTGAGACGGGAGGTTCACCCCGCTGCTACGGTTTGAAACTGTTTCTCCTCAGAGAAGCTTTGGTCTGAACTGGGCAAAGAGAAGCATCCAGTCAACCCCGCCACGTAACAGGAAACAAGTGCTATGAGTTGCGAGGAGAATTTTGAGGTTTGACTTGAGGGAAATCGATAGAAGAACTGTAATTTAGTGGTCTGTCAAAGAGATCAACGTTTGAGTGTGAGAGCAAGAGAGGCAGGCAGAGAGATGCAAAGGAAAGTGACGGTGTGCACCGAAATACAAATCGCCATACACAGAGAAGACAATCTCCACAATTACAGGTTTATTTAACTCTACATTATCAATCGGAGGTGACTTGCCGCCCTCTTGGAAATCTATTCCATTCTTCCTAATTAAATTAACTGTATACTTGAACATGATTGCAGAGTCTGGGTTAGTGCTGTAACTTTCCAGAAGTTGATCGAATTCAAAGCCAGAGGAAAACTGATGAAACTACGTGACTGTTACTAATGTGTCCGCTTTAACAAGATATCATCAACACTAAACCTTGACACCTCTGTGTCACCTCTCAACTGGAAACTACCAGGTACTGTATTCACTGGCTTGACTGGTTAAATCAACTGAACTGAATATAACGTTATGGAGGAATGCTGTTTGTCTTGTCCAACACTGTGTTTTTCCAACTTCTTTGACCTCTTTTCACATTAGAGACATTACAGAACTCTTTTCACATTAGATAGACTGTGTTTTTAAGCTTTTTATCACGCCATTAGCATTGGAAGTCCATGGGAAATGACCACCTTTGGTTTGGTACACGTGTCTGGTCTAATGTGATCCAACACAACAACCATAAATTCTGCCTTTATAGATACAGTCATGTTCGGTTTTAATTGATTTGATTTGATTTCAAGATGTGCTAGTTCAACTACCTCTTCATTGACGTGGTTGTAGATTGCAGTGATGTTGACCTGGGCTGAACAGCTAAAACTAAGCCAATGGACAGATTTACTCCACTGCAGATGTATTTGCATTAAAGCTTCAGTGCGGTGCTCTTTTGTTTTACCCTTCTGGCAGTGAGAGTAGTAACACAAACACTGTAAATGCACATAATTGTCTTAGCAATGCTCCTAGTTCCTGTAGCCTACTCCATAGCTACAGTTGCTCCTCCCTTCAGCTCCGGTGAACATTGCACATTGATGTAAATGCTTCACTACCAGCGCTCCAAGGTGGGAATGTCTCACCAGACACCAGATTTAAAAACTGTAAAACTGAATAATTTATTAGTAGGTGATTAGGTTTAATCAACATTGTGTGAACTTGGTTGACAAGGGCTGGACATGTTTTGTACCTCCACTGAGGGAATGCTATCTCAAAGTACAGAGATAATCCAGGTGGTATCTGAAAATGATTCTAGTGTAGGATAGCCTTCCTGTTTAAACAGCTAGCCAGCATGCTGCACCTTTCTCAGTCCACAACTAAATAATCATAGCCCTCAAGCAGAAAGACATTGCCATGGGATTATACTGCAACATACTGGCCTAAGAGGTGTAGTTTACTTTATGTTTACAGTTTTAAGGGCAATTTAATACAATAGCTAATGCCTGATTATGTCTATGACACAGACACTGGGTAAGCAGCAATACGCCTGTTGGAGAAAACTGAACATCTGATTCAAAGCCAGTTTTTAAGAACACCTTTTCTAATCTGGCTCTCTAATGTTACATCAGATCAGTCACTCATTTGCCATTGACCTTGTTGTACTTAACTCCATAAGGGCAATATGTCTTTTTTGGGAAAGACTTTGTAAAAGACACTACTGGTGGTGGATTGTTGTTACAAGAGCCAGAACATACATTTTGTGCAGAAATCCAACATGGTCAAGATCTTGTCATTTTTTATGGAGAGCAGACAACACCGATGCTCAGCGCTCACTGCAATCCCGTGACGCATTCGCTGAAGACTTTTCTCTCACACTTTTTCATACAGGCTCCCGGTAATGACGAGATACCTTTTAACTTCTCAGCCAGAGTCAGCATCAATAATTTATTCTCATCTGTTTAAAATTTAAAGTGCCACACATTAACGTCCTCCCGCACCTGCTCTTTCACGCTGTCCACCCTCCACTGGGCTGCTTTCTACCCCCATTCCCTGTTTCTCCCTCCCTCCCTCTGTCTCTCCTCGCACTATAATAAAGACAATGACAATGAGTTCTCTTTCACCACTGAACCAGGGATGTTAAATCAAACAGGGGCAGAGGAGGCGGCAGACCACATAATGTAAGGGCATCGTCCAGACGCCTCCGATTACGCTTTGGCCTTAATTGGTGGCGGTGGCAAAAACGATGAATTCTTTAACAGTGCCGTGCGGTTGTGCTTTCCGAGAATAGCAAAGGCCTAAGGAGGACAGCTACGCGGTGCAAATGGAAGCTGACAGAAAATCCACACGGCACGACCAATCTAGGGGAAAAAGGGCATGACAATGAATAAGGGGGCCCATGCACTTAAGTAGCCGAGGGTAGCTCGCAGGGAAGATGTGTATAATTAAGCGGTCTGCATCGTGGTTCAGATGGCGAAATCCTATTGTCTTGACAGGAGCTTAAGGCTGCCCTTTAGGTTGAGGTGTGCAGCAGCGTAAGGCCTCATTTTTCTTTTTTTTTTTCACACTCCCCCAGACCTCTGCGACCAAATTAATCTGCAGTTTTAAAGCTTGAATAAATCCAGTAAGTTAGAGATCTGCAGATCTAAAGGCCGTCTGTCCCTCAGGCTTTCCCTTCCTCGTTTTTTTTTTTTTATTCCTTTACCCCCTCTCCTTTGCCCGCGGAGATTGGCTGGCAGCACTCAGTGTTATCTCCGGGGAGGCAAAGGTTGGGGGGAGGGGGTGAAGGCCACAGATTTGTCCTTATCTATTCTGAGCACACCTAAAACAAATTAGACCTGGCTGCCGTTGCTTATTTGGCTCCCGTGCTCTCATTAAGGGGCTGAATCCAAGCTATTTTCCTCAAGGTCCTGCTTCCTACCATTTTGGGTCTTGTCTTTTATCACAATAGCAAAGGTTTCTAGGCAGCCATGCTACCTTTTCATCTCGCCCATTTCATGTAGTCATATCAACACTGCACAAAGAACAGAAGGAAAGAGGCAGAGAAAGAACATGCCCTTACTCCGGGATGCCGTTCTTCCAGCTCATGACTTGTCGATGGCCTCTGACATTTTGTTAATTGAAAGGAGGAATCTGTTGCATATGTTTTACACTTCCCTACTTCTTCGACACCATGTGATGCTGCTAATCAAGTAACAGCCCTTGCTCACTTAAGGAATTTGCTTTGTCTTTGCAGTATTATGAACATAAAATACAGCAGTCTACTTGAAATCCCATGATTATGAGGATTCCCTGTTTCCATGTAAAGTTGGTGTTGTACTCATCAAACTCTGCATGTAAAGTCTGCTTTATAGAGAGTCATTTACAAGAAAAATGTGGAAAGAAACAAAAATTATACATGCACAGTGGACAACTCAAATCTGCATGTCGTAAATGTCTTCAAAGTCTGTTTGGATGTTTGACTGGAAATCTTTCTGTGAGACCTCCCGATTTGCAGCCATCAAACGTTTACCACACCAAAAATTAATGTTTTTGGAGCTGTGTATATTTCTTAAAAGATTATTAGAAAGTTCCAGCCACAACAAGTTGTCGAATGTTCATGAACTGCACACAAGTGTGACTCACAAATAACTACAGGCATCACAAAAAGCTCCCCGATAAACCGAATTCAACTGATGATGTTACCATTGAGCCAATTCTTGGATGCTGAATACAAAGCGCTTTGGAAGAATGGTTCCCAACCCGGGGTTCTGGACCCAACAAGTGGTCCCAAGATGAATGTAATAGGCTCATTGTGGACTAGTTTTTGCTCCTTGCTTGTGGAACACTATCACCACCTCAGCCATGCAGTAATCCTTTTAATGAAATGATCCAAGAGGGAAAATCACTTTCACAAATCCCGTCCACACCAGGACATAGCTTGTGAGAAAGAAACAGAACTGTGATGTTAAATACTGAAATTTTATAAGTGTCAAGAATTAAACCTGTTTTTATTACTGAACAGAAAAATACAACCGTGCACCTACTGAATTCAAGTTTCTCGCTTTCACCAAACTGCTTTGTTAGCAAATCTTAAAATACACTTCCCCCAAACTTGACAAAAATAAAATGAAACTTGCACAGGCTGCCTTGGTTCGTCTTTTCGCTGTTCTAAATTATCACAGACTCTGGTTTGGTCAAAATAAATTCGTCAAGTTGGAGATTAGCTAAAAAAATTCATTAAATCAGCAGAAAAAAAGCAAAAATCAACAGCTGATACATTTGTCCATGCTCCTGTGACATATTAAAGGCCACAATCAATCTTCCAAGCAATGCAAGCAAAACGTCTAAATGTACAGATTTTTTGGAAAAGACTGAATCCCTCTTTTTTGAGTCTCCCTGCAGAAATAAAAGTAAAGTCGAGGTAAACAGCTGAGGTAAACAGAGGTGAAGACACAGCTTGCCCACATACGAGTATTATTGCGTTTGAAAGTTAATGAAGGACCTTTGAGCCATAGGAGCTCAAGCTACGCAAAGGTAACTGCTTGGGAAATGTTAGGTTAGATGAGATTCCTTTGCCAGACTAATCCATCCTGGAGCCTGCAAGCAGCACAGAGACACAGAGGAGAGAGAGAGAGGAGAATCTGCTGCAGAACAGCACAGTAGTGACACAGGGCAATTCTCTAGGGCCTTGCATTAGCGCGCTAAATTAAAGGGGGTATTAGATTAAATTGGCTCTCCGATTTCAGGGGTGTGAGTAAAATTCTGATTTGCATTTTCCACCGCTGCTTAAGATATAATTAGTTCAGGGTGATTCCCATGTGGAAAACACTGACAGCCAAATCTAACTGGCTGCCAGTAGCTTATCATCTCTTCCAAGGCAAAAGGTGCACACAGCTCACGTTTGGTGTTTGTTTGTTTGCAAGCGTGCGGTGAAAGCGCGGATGTTTGCGTGGATCTAGGCGCCCGTGTGCAAAAGAGTGAGAGACAGGAGCGTGCACACATGTTACAGTTCGCATGCGAAGTTTGCACGCACAGGCTGCAAAATTCCCCTTCGAAGCTCCCTTCAGCACCTGATTCGCACACTTCTCAATCAAGCCCCACTGAACTGTGAGTGGCCATTAGCACCATCGACAAGGCGGGAGGGGGGGAAAGAAAAAGCCCTGTTAATGCAGGACCTGTTAATGCACGTATAGAAATTTGTCGAGCCAAGGGCACAACTTCACACCTCTGTGATGCCTTTAAACTCAAACCCGTTTCCGCAGCAGAAGGTGCACCTGTAATTACAGATGCAGTCAAAAATAACAATTACTGCTGGAGAAGTCCATAATATGAATTACTGAACTCAGTGAAGGAGCTTTTAAAAGCAAGTGTGGATTTGTATGGGGGGTTTTCACACCCTTGGTAATTCTAACCGTCTTCGCAAATGGATGTTTTCCAAACGTGCGCCTACACTTGCATTATGAATGTGAGGCCTGCTTCCTGGACACCTGTTTGGGACACCTGTTAGTACATGGTATATGGAGTCCACATTAAATGAGCTTCTGATTGCAACGTCTGTGCTTTGCGTGTCTAACCTATAACCCATCAGTGACCCCTTCATTTCCCCTCCTAACCCTGTTTTTTCCATAACAGCTATAGGAAGCATCAACGTTTTGAACACATCTGAAATCTGAGGGAGTACAGACTCAGTTTCAGCCACTGTACAACAACTAAATGAGATATTCAAACCCATGCCACTATGATTTTTATAGCTGCACCAAATGGGAATAATCTGTTCCTTATCAAGTCCTTTTTGGCTTTAATTTGAGTCGTAAAAGTCTCATTATCTTAAAGCAAGTGAAATATCTGTCTGTTCCTCTGATTTAAACCACCTTTTCTGAGGTAGCTTCTGAAATTAAAGCTTCGTTTCTCTTGAGCGCTTGCAATGACCTGTTTTTTTCTTTCTTGATTGAAGATACAAGCACTAATTTCTGAAACAAATCCTCCAAATAAATTGATTTTTACAATTTTTTCACCATTTGTGAAAGACTTGTCAGTATGGAATTTTGTTTGTGTATAAACATTTTCCGCACAAAATTATTGGGAACTTTTGGAAACCTCACCTAAAACTGAAAATGCCGCTCTGACAGCTGAATAATGCTGATCTGCACAATATGTGTTTTTCATGATTGACCTGCTCTTTGGGGTTAAACACAGACCTAAATTAATCTATATAATAATGTTGATTTCTGAAGGATTCCGAGGCTTTTAGTCCTGTCAGAATCATCTGACTGGATTGACCGTGGGTGGAAAAGCTGTCAAAGCAGCACTGAGCTGAACGGAACGTAAAGCCTCCATGTTGCACTAGATTGTAGAGCACATGAGACATAAGTGATGAGAGTCACATGAATAAACAATAATATGTTATGTCACATTGCTCTCGCCAACTCTACTCGGCCAACAGCAAGTTTCGATATCTGCATTCCACCTTTAATCCGTCTACAGTTTCACTGAAAAGGAGCAGGCACAGTCAAAGCTCATATTTCTATTATAACACACACCACGAACATATAGTAATCATACATCCACCATGGATTTCAATAACAATCAGACAACGTGAATTCAAAATGAACAAAAGAATCCATACATGCTGTTTGTTCAAGAGTAGATGCTAATATTTTATAATTAACCTCTTTTTCCTCTCTATGTAATGACTTAATTAATGAGCAAATCATCTAGTCCTCAGGTTGCATTTGTTGGTGACTCATTCATCTGGGCTCATGTTAAGTCAGCGAGCAAGTTCAACCTCTCAGGGTAAAGAGAACCATATCTGCAATTTAACATTCATATTCTGCCCTTGCCCCTGACGACCAAATGTCAGCTCCGAAATAAATCAATTACAGTGAACCTCTGAAAACCACACTGTCCTCTGATTACCTCTTATTACTTGTCATTTAAAGCCAGGGCTTAATATGTTTTTCTCTTTCCTAAGCGACGATGTGTTTCTCTGCCTCTGCACCTTCTTGATATGCCACAGATCATGCCATCATCATGCCACAGACTGAGCCATAATTGACCATAAAGACACAAATAGGATACGTAATGATTTCAACTCAAGCTTACTGTATGAGCACTATCAATTCATCTCATGCTTACTGTATGAGCACTATCAATTCATACAGGATCAGTGGAAGAGGATCAGTCTGGGTGGTTCAGTCCCCTCCCCGCACAAAACTTAGGGGATGTTTTGAGAAACACCATCAGCAGCCCTGCCATCACTCTCACCATCTCTTGGTGGTCGGAGGCTGAGGCTTTGTGGGATATTGATTCTCCCCATCCAGAGACGGTTTCCATAATTGGTTAAAATGACCGGGTGCAGAGAGGGATGGCTCTCTGCTGAAAACCATTTCCCAGCCCTGCTTGGAGCTGAGCCAAGCTCGGGGTTGTTCGGATGCGTTCCAGCCCCAGCCTGACTGGCAGCAATTAGGGGTGTCTGAGCCAAGCTCAGCTTGCGCTCCACACAAACACCCCTAATTACTGCCAATTAGGCTAGGCGGGTAGGCAGATTTGAGAAGCCGGGGGGATGTTCAGGCATGGGTGGGCATGGAAACAATTTTCAAGGGCTTAGAACGTGACTGGATGAAAAGGTTAATGCTTTGGAGTGCAAGGGGATAATAACAAAAGAAGGGGAAGCAGAGCCCCGGTTCTCACCTCCAGCGACGAGCCTGGCTTCTTCTTCAGCTCCTCGCATTTCCTAAATTTGCAGATCTGGTGGCCCGTTTTGCGGTTCCGACAACTGCTGCAGACACCACAGTTGATTAGCCGCCTGCAGGGTGCACAGACCCCACACCTTTTCCTTTTCTTCTTCGCTGGGTTTCCACTGGATACCGAGGAATTATTCTGTGGGCAGTCTGCCAGATTGGCAATTTGAAACGCACTGTCTGTAACGGCTGCTGAGGCTGCGGGGGAGTGAAGGGCTGTCATGACGATGACCCCGGGAGGTAATGAGATGCCCCCTAAAGCCGGGATAGCGGAAAAAGTTCCAACGCGTTCTGGGAGATTCATTATCTCTGCTTCAGCAGCGCCGCATTTCAGCTTGTTCATGCATTCTCCTGCTAAAGGTCTGCAGTGTTCGGGGGATAAGGTAGAGAGGAAATTATTATTTGCCATTTGCAGCGTCTCTGGCGGCACGCCAGGCTTCCCCGGCCTCTGGGAGTCATTTCTATGCATGCTGGTCCTATTAGGGTTTATTGCCGCTGATTTCCTTCCCCAGAGCATGGCGTTATCGCAGTTCCAAGGGGACATGCCAATTCTAGCACTGGGAAAAATGGGCGTTGTGATGCGGGCAATCTTAGCAGTCTGTGGAAATGCCCCATTGGTTTTATAAAAGTTTGCAAAAGACCTGTACCTTTCCATTTCTGCGTTATAATCCAAAAGCTGGCTTAATCCACCATCCTGAAGATTATCCTTTTGTAAGAGAGACACATCTGCGTTCTGTCCGTTTTCAATGCAAAGCGTATTGTTTATGTTAGACATGGCTGAGGAATGGCTGTCAGTGTTTCGGAGAAGAGAGTGAGGTTACAGTGGCCTTTGTCGAACTGAAGCTGGTTACGAACAGTGTGTTACCATCCTGGTTTATCTTCTCCCGTGCTAAAGGCGAAAAAAAAACAACAAAAAAACAAAAACAAAAACAACAGTTACACACAAAAAAAATGCTTCCATGGAAATCAGATTTCATTTCTCTGCTTCAACTTTTCTCTGAAGATAACAGCTGGACATTTGAAGACTCCTCTGGCACATTGTTTACGCCCTGCGTTTTCTAATGCAACTATCACAAATAGTCAGAACGCATCTCCATCCGGTGACATTAACGTGATAGCTGTGACAGACCATTGTGTCATTATTATAATGGGTGAAAGAATTAGCATGATTCCAAAAAAAAAGGAACCACACTTTCAACATTGTTTAGACATCTTGTCAAAGTATTCGTACATATTTTTTTGAAGAAGGTCCAATCAGCTACTTCACAGAATGAATAAATACATTTTAATACACGAGGGTACGTTCCATCAAAACACAGAAATTTAATATTCAATCCAAAATATCGCTATTTTGAAAAGTTGGAGAGGCTCACCAGAATTCAGATTGTCACAGCAGTAGCTACAAACACAAAGATTTCTCTTTTTTACCTTAGGCCTGCAATATAAGCTCTTAAAACTAATCTGCTTTGGGTGCCAGGAGCCACATAGTTAAATATTTTCCTTTTTTTTATCTCATTCAAACACTAAAGGTGGCCCATCCATGTAAACAGTCTCCGTCCAGCCTGTTAAGAGCACCTGGTATTCATTCATGGCCAGCTCTATTACATTTAGCCAGTCACAGCACAGATAGCCACCGGTGGATTTACATCCAGATCATGGACCAGACCAACTACAGTGTCAGCTGCCTCAGGATGGGATGTGTGTATGCATGTGTGTGTGTTTGTGTCCAAGTGTACTATAGGTACATGCGCGCTTGTGGTGGGGGTGCTCCATTTCCTCTCTCTCTCTCTCTCTCTCTCTTTTTCTCCCTCTCTCTCTCTACCAGTTTGTCTGGATTTGGTTTCCACAGATAAAAGCCCATTAGACACATCTCCCCCTACTTCCATTACCTTTTTCTGGGCTTTCTCTCTTAATTGCCAAAGCTGATCCATTGCTGGAACACTAAAGCATTTCAAATCACTTCCATGGTGCTACCCAGCAGCTGTCTCGAGAAAAAAAAAAAAAAAGAATTATAAATATGCACACATGGAACTGGGGAAATCGGACTGGGTGGCGTTATTAGAGTCCTCTGAATACTCAAATGCATCCCCCTCTAAACATGTCCCGGCAGGTAAATAATTGCCTCAACCTAAAAAGTAGCACATCTCTCAGACAATACAATTACAGTATTGTCCCATGTGCCCACAGGTTTTTGTTTTCTCACCACACTTTCTAACATGCACTAAGATATCTAATTATTTCTTTAAAAACTATTCTTATTTTCTAATTCTGGTGGCTCAAATGGAAAACCGAGAGTCATATCCACCGTCCAATCCAGATCTGAAGGTTCAGTGTCGATGTGGCATCCAAAACAACCCGCAGCCACCAGTAAACAAAACCTCCTTGGCTTAATGATCAGCCCTCCTCAGGGTCATTATTACTTAATCAATTCACCCCTGGAGCGAAATACGCAGCCCAAAGGCAATCAAGTCACGGACATTGATTTTCAGCCTGTAAACAAAGTTTAGAGAGACAGAAATGTTCAATACTTGGAGCTGGAGAGAGAAGCAGGCAGAGGAGAGAGAAAGAGAGAGGGAGAACACGCACATGCAGAGCGAGAGCAAGGTGGAGAGAAGGAGATTGAAGGGAGAAAAGTAAAAAAAAAAAAAAACACGTCCGATGACGAACCATTGTGCCGCCGCTGCACCTCGATGCCGTAATTACACAGTCTGCTCTGTGGTAGACATTCAGATCAAAGGTCATGCATAGATAATCCGAAGAGGGGAGAGCGGTGCAATAGTGCAAATAAAATCCTATAAAAATTAATCTGACATTGCCTGGCTCACTTGGCAGCCACACAGACACAAATCGGGACAGGGGGAGGAAAAAGGGGGGGTAAAACGCATGCAAGTGGACGGCAAAACACGGACGGACACGCACGGAAAGGGGGGAGAGAGAGAGCGAGAGAGAGGGGGGAGAGAGTGAGCATCACCTACCAGGTTCCTGTTGAGAAGAGCTCCCAAGATGCTACCAGCCTGCGACCGCGAAACGGCACATTACTGCGAAGCGATACGTGGTGGGGGGAAAATAACGCAAAGATGCGAGGAGACGCGCAGACACGGGCTGCCGGAGGAGAGCGGGGCGAGTGCGTGCGTTCAGAGCGCTCAAAACAAAAGGACCATTTTTATCGACTTTTCCGTCGCGTTAGAAAAAGGTCGGAAAGTGCATAAATAAGCCAAAAGGTGTCGCAGGAGAAAAGAGAGGGGGAGAAATCGCAAGAGGGGGTTAGGTGTTTCCTCTCCTCCTGATCCGGGGGCTGTATTGTGCGTCTGCCTGGTCTCTTGCTCAGTCCGTGTCTCCTGTCGCTGTGTGTGGCTGATTGGTGCTGAGGTGAGGAAGCAGGGATGTGGACACCTACTGATCATTGGCTGGAAATTACTATAGAAACACTCGGGAGGTGGGAGGGATGGATGGCTCAGGGCGCCCTACAGGGAGAAAAATATCTGCTGGAAATATCTTGCGTCTTGCAACCTTACAGTGCCCCCCTTTCCTCCAATTCTATTTCATCAAATATATTTTAATACATTTCTTTCATGACGAGGCTTTTAGAGGGGAGGGGGAGTTGGAGGGGGGTTTGTCATTTGCCAGATACGTCTTTTAATACGGATTGGGCAAACTTGTCAAATTAATTTGAATGGAGCTGAGCTGTGATTAAGATAAAATGCCTCCGCCGGGTTGTTTTCCCCCCGCTCTGTCTCCGTCCAGCGACAGCCATAATTACTAAGACCTCCGGGATTCATCACCATTATAAATCCAGCCTGCTGGCCACCCATGCCTACAGCTCCCACAGGCTGACAACACGGGCACGCACGGCACATTTATTCCGCGACATGTGACACTTCATTCACGTCGAAGCCTGTAAACGTTGAGTTAAAATAATTATGACTCCAGTCAGCATCCCGGATTATATTTCCCCACATGAGCATTTAGAATCCTCAGGGGGTATTCAGGAAAGAAAAGTTAACATGGGACCGTCACCTCTGAAACTCTGCACTCAGAGGGATTACTAATTAATCACCCTTAAAAAAACAAGTTTCAGTTCCCTGAAACCACTTTTTAGAGATGTTAGAGACATGTCCGTGTGTTTAGGCTGTAATATTAATTTACATTTGACCCTGTAAAAAGAGTTTTCTCAACCCAACAACCCCCCAAAATGTTCTCATTAATGGTTTATGACTAGGCTATAAAGATTTAGTAACTGACTTATTAACACTAATAAAGCCGTAGTTGCACCTTATACATGGTAGTACTTTTATCATTAGTCACATCAGTTATATCAGTAGGACCAAAATGCAGAATGATTTACTGACACAATGGTCTCAGTAGTTAAAAATGAAAAATACATCTTCCTTATAAGTGCCCAGATCTCCAAGTGCATTCTACACTGATGTTTAATTTACCGTTTTGCAGGAACAACTAGAGAAACCTTAACAACATACATTTTCATCAGAGAACACCAAGAAAAACAGCAACTATTCACATTTGCGTCTGGAGAGGCAGCCATGATAGTGGGCCTCAGCTATTATAAAAATGGTCACAGGTGAATTTTGTGCCGATATAATCAATAAATCCCTGAGTCATCTCAGCTCCATCTGACACATCTCTTAAAGTGACATCATGTCGTAGTGGAATAAACAATCCCCGTTTCTACTTTGCGACAAGTTTAGGCATGAGTAAACAAACTGACAGCAGCGCTGACACATTTCAAGTCATACAGCCCCTCCAGGTGAGCTGTGTGACACGGCCTATAGGCTGCTAAAGGCTACACTTTAATGAATTTATTGAGAGCTGGCAATAGGACAGAGAAGAAGCGAGGACCTGTGCACTAGGCAATATGCAATGATTTGCGGATTGCATCTGCTTATACCGGATTTTGTTCAAAAGTGACATTTGGTTCATTAACAGATGATTGTTTTGATCGTTTTTACAGTTTTCCACATATTCAAGTATTAATAAGCATAAACACAAATGTTAAGGAGGAGTATCATTGGTGAAATTCACTGGGGACACCATTGGACTCTGCTCTCTCTGTGGGTTCAGGACTTGTTTTTGTTGAATGAGTTAACACAGTGCCACACCTAAGACACCTGTTCAGACTTATAAATGATCCAAGTCAAAATCTTCCATCGCATCGCTTTTTCATTGGCCGTCAATAATCGCAGGTGCAGTGATGTCATTGCATGAATGAGGAGGGATTAGCAGGGGTCTAACCCCCGTAATCTTCTTACCTGTAATCATTAATATTACAATATATTTTGCATATTCACCCCTGGAAGAATTTAGTCAGAAGATTCCAGACACCCTGAAGTTGACCACGCCATTTCTTAACCTTGATCTCAGTTAATTGTCCTAGCAATGTGGGTCACCCAAGCCAATGGAGACGCAGTAGGTTAATGTACATGTAATTAGCACACTATTGAGCAAATCTGAAAATAGATTGTTCTGAAAATAATGTTCATTTACGTTTGTCTGAAGTTGCTGACGTTACACTGAAGTTGAGATAAAATTGGAAAAATGCCTTTTTAATCCTAACCTCTAACATATTAGGCCCATATTTAAACAAACAAACAAAAAAAACGTATATCAAATCCAATTATGTATTCTTCCTGTAAAACAAAATATGACATGCGCTTATGTAAAAGCTTGACCCATCAAATTTAACCAATAATATCGTGAGATTAATCCATCAACCCATGTGCAAATAACCTAAGGTTTGGAAAGACTCTCAAGGGTTGCAACTGATATTTGTCACTGAAGCGCCAAAGCCGCTGTGGAGGGTGTTAGCAGGAACTGGTGTGTCGACAGAAGTAGGTTTTAAAGTGTATGGTGAGTTGGGCTTGGGTTTAGGTTTGGAGTGGTAAAGACCAGGATGAGCAGTTGTGTCTGTCAAAATGCCCCCACGCACAAATGTCACACTTTGAGCTGTGGTTGAAAGAGCTGTGGTTGAAAGATTTCATTCAGGAAGTAAAACGCTGTTTAGCTAGCTGCCTCTGTTAGTGTTTATGGCACATTAAGACTTTGGTCAGGTTGGATCTTGGTTTTGGTCTCAGATGCTGACATGGATTGAACGATAACAAGACAAGGCCTCTTGGCTCTTTATCGTAGCGAATGACATCAAACCATGATCAGATTGAGGTAAACCAAACAGGATATTTCCTTAAACTCATTATTTATGATAATCAGACTTGTGTATAAAATCAAACTTAGGTCCCACTAATGGTAGATGTTTGAAGACACTGTCTACCTTTACCCTCCACTGGCTGTTTCCTTGTCTTTCCACCTTTTCTGCTGTTAGTCTTTTACTGTGGCAGACATGTCTCACATTGTTTTCTCAAGAAAATCATATTTCATCCTGTGTTTGGTCCAGTTGATAGCAAAGATTTTCTCATTTTTCATGTTTTACGATGCTAAAAGCACATATGATTTGTTTTTTCAGAAGGAGATTATGAATACATTTGTCTTGACTTTTGCCCGGTGTCATGGTGAATCAGAGCTATTGTTCTTAGACACGATTGACAGTTACAGCAAAAAAAAAAAAAAGAAAAAAGAAAAAGGAACCGTCCTTGATGCGTTATTTCCTTCAGTATCAGACCCTGTGCATCTGTGTGTGTGGAAGCTCCTCTGTCTGAAAATCATTTTATCTTCCGGGCGATAATAGCCCCCAGGGGAAATCTGCCTAGGTGGTCCTAACCTCTGTCTGCAGAGCCACGGCAGTATGTGAGTCTCTAGCAGTGGGAGGCATGAACCCTCATGGCAGGCCTTTGTTCTTGGCTGCGTGCTCCGGCGTCGCTCCCCGTGCGTCTACTCCCTCCCCACCACCACCACCACTCACCCCCCTTTCCCTGGGCTTTCAGCTGAACTCAGAGGAGTAATTAATAACCATGACCCCGGATTTAAACGTAGCCTGCATTTAGTCGATGGAAATAGAATCACGGAGGAGTGAAGTCATAAGACATGGGTGTTTGAGGGGTGATGGTGTGAATCCATTGATTCATCTGTCTCAATTTGATCTGTGCACTGTGCTCACATCTATCAGGAGAAAGACAGAGAAGATACGTGCAATGCCAAAACACCCATTCTGCTCTGCTCCTGCTGCAACTAGGAGATGAACAGCTCATTTGACCACGTGAAAATGAAAGGAGAAATGAATTAAGCTTCAGTGCACAGAGCGGAAATGGTGGGATTCGCTGATTTCCCTACATCCCCACCTGTTCACCATTATTAATTTCTTATGTGCATGGTTGAACAAGACAGAAATCTAGTGGCCAAAAGTCAATTTTTACTTGCCCCAATAAAAATAGTTGCTGTCAAATAACAACAAATAACAACCCTAATTGTCTTGTTTAATCAACTCACTTTGTAAAACCTGTTCTCACAGTTCATTTTCTACCTGAAAAGACTAAATGAAGTTTTCCCCGAGAACACCAAATGCTGAAGCCAGGAGATGTTCACCTGCAACACGCCGTATAGCTGTGGTCCTGCATGACCAGGTGAATCTTGTTTTGACGTTTGTGCATTTGCCGTTCTGCACGAGAACCAATATTTTACCAAAAAGTGACTGTCTCCTAAAAATGTATTGTATCACCCGGTTTATACGTGTACTGCTGCTTTTATCTGACTCATACATTCATAACATGCATGCTAATACACATAACCTTGTGTCTGCGGTTATAGCTGAGGCACATCTTGGTTAAAATGACATCACATTACATGTTTACATTATTATGAACTAAAGAATAGTATTGTTTCTAGCGTTGATATCGGTTTGGTATACCTAATATCTGTGTTTAGGCTTACATTTGAAAACTTTTACATGATTTACAGAATTTGCAGTATCAGAAATTATCTTTTTTGTGATTGTCTTTGACCCAGTATTGTTTTACCTGCTCTGTGCCTATCAATCGACTCACCAATCCAATCGATTGTTTTAGAAGAAGACTGCAATCGTTTTTTGGTAGACAGTCAGTTTCTGTAAGGCCCCAGAGAAGGCGATGTTGGCAGTGCGCATAGTTGCCATTGCAAAGTTGCAAGATGCTGTTTGCTCCTGTTGTGGCACCGCAGCAATGCGTTTTTGATAACCTGACCTGACATACCTTTGAGAAACAGCCCGGTTTTATCTTCCTCACTCTCAGACTTGTGGCAAACTAACCTCCTGTTTCCAGGATAATTGAAATACTCACTCGCACCTTGTTTTAGTGAGAGCTTGAACGATACTGGACGTGTGCAGCCCTCAATGCAAATGTAGCGCAGTTCCACACTCCATAACAACTTCCATCATCAGCTTCCGGGGAAAAGCCACTTGCCCATTCGGGTATGAGGGACGCTACACTAACTAGCCCAGAATGGCATTTTATTTGCCTCAGGCAATCAGACTATCCTTATTCTCAAGCCTTGGCATGCAGTGTATCTTCCTGTTGGAAAAAAAGAGGTTTGGTGGCCCCAGACACTTGCAGGATGTATAGATCTTTGTATGCAAGCAAAGGAAAACCACAACAGAGCCACAGTTGTTTCTCAGTAGAATTGTGAACATAAAAATAAGGAAAAAAAAATCTGACCAGGAAAAGGGAGGAGCATGGCTACGCCTCCTGAAGGTGTTTCTGATGGGCTCACACAGACTGTTGTCTCAGCATTCCTCTGAGGCCTTTAAAGCATGAGGAGAAAGACACAGACAGAACGAGAGTGAGGAGAGACTGAGAAAGAGAGGGAGCAACTTGGGAAAATAAACAGTATGAGATTATGGGTTTGGCGGTGATGCGCCACAGTGCAGCAGCAACCTTGGCAGTATTTATTTAGAAACCTGTCTCATTTCCTCCTGCAGGCTATAATGCATGGCGCCCTCACCTTGCACACATTAGCCTTTTGCTGTGATCTGATGTGTATCAACCGGTTTTTACACCGCTTTCCTCCGATACAGTCGAGCAATCCCTCCTCTCTTTGCCATCGCCTGCTAATTGGAGTGTAGAGAGCACCCTTAATTATCCAGTTAGTAGCTTTGCTGAAAGAAAGCCGACTCCTGGCGCGCAGTCTGGTGCAGATGACAGCACCTACACATGATCATCTTCCACAGAAAATCTCAAGTTGGTGGATAGAAAGTACTGTGTCTGCATGTAGGCTACATGAATGGAAGTTCGCAGTCATATTCTGTAGGTGTATCTGCTTTTAAAACTTTCTTCAGATAGAAGGAATGACACTGGAGATTTCTGGTATTATTCCTGGTTCTTTTTTTTTTTTTACTTTAGCACATCGTGCACCAGCTGATGCAGGAACCTATATTCCGCCTTCGGATTAATCCATCACTCGATATGAGTGTATTACATAAATGGCCTTTTTAGGTGTGTTTTCTTCAAGCTTCAAGCTATGAATATCCGGCGTACTCAGAAACTTGGAATAAAAGGCTTTCGGTGCAGCCTGGGCAATAACGCACCAAATCACTAAACATTTATTTAAATGTGTTCAGCTTGTTGACCAAATGCAGATGCAGAGTGAAGTGAAGTAGCATTCATTTCCTTTTTTAAAATAGAGCAATACCACAATGATAAATACTCTATTACTGGTAAAATGCCTGCATCTGAGATCTAACTTTAGCAAAAAATTATTATTAGGAGCAAAGTGTACTTAAAGTTTCAATACTGAGTCTTAATAGATGTCTACAAACAACTATGTAAAGCTACAAAGGAGTGAGAGTGACCACAGCAGAGTATGACATCACACTCAGTCAGTGTGTTTTATTCAAGCCTGTCTGTTCTGTGCAGCTGGGATGGCTGTGCATGCGTGTGACTGTGGGTCTCAAACTTTCTCACATTACAGTGTAAAAGCTGCCAAAATATGTTCCCGGAAACATTTGAAGTGAGATATATGCAGTGTTTGGCAGTTTGAGCCGAGCTCCTTGAGCTGCACGTTCAGGTCCAACATGCTGCTGCTCTAGTGCGACATGCGGTGGTGCTGAAAGTGGCATGCGGCACCTTTTTAAAGCATCAAAATTAAAAATGCATGCATTGCTATGTCAGCAGCAAGCCCTGTAGCGGCAGTGTTTGAACAGACTAAATTAGCGACTGTTGCTTCGCTACTTTCATTAATGAGCTTAAACAGGTACAAACAGAACAATGTATGGGCTTCTCTGAATCAGTGTAATGAACTGTGTAAGAAATAATACTGAAATTTATTTTGATGCAGCTGTCCGGTGGTTTGTTAACGTTCTGTGTGCTTTTTTTACACCAAGCAGAAGTCAACTCGGCTGCTTGTTATTTGAGTCCAAATCATACAAAACAAAGTAGCATGTCGCTGAGTTGAGGCGTAGCTAATATTCTCAGCTTGTATCCTGCTCAGCCATCTAATCTGCAACGCATCCTGCTTTAACTGATCCAGTTCTGCAAATATCTTATAGTTATGGAGTGAAATGTGAAGTGGTTTACAATATTTCCCACTGAAACGTAGTTGAATACAAGTACAAAGTAACAGAAAATGGAAAATACCCAAATAAATGACCTCAAATTTGCATTTATGTACAGTAAATGCACGTGTAAGTTGGTCAATTGAAATGGTGTTAAACACTTAATAACAATATGTTTTTAACACACACTTTAATGTATTTGGTCATGTATACAGGTGCTTTTCAACCAGATTCATGTTTTGTATTTGGTAATTTAGTATCGCATATTCATCCTATACCCATGTTCGGTCTCTACGAGCTAGCATTGTACATACTGTGGATACATAAACGCTGCTGACAAACCAATAAACGTGACTCCTGAAGGTCAGACAGTCTGGTAACTTCTGGTAAAAATCATTACACAGATCATAGCTCCAGTGTAACTTTTACATTTTTAACATTTTTAAAAACACCTGGCTGTACATTTCCTAATAAATGACTAGGATTATTATCTGGACCAGATGTCTGTCCTGATTGGTTGCCTCACAGACAGGATGTTAGAACAGTAGGCTTGCAGGTGACAAAGGTCATCAGCTGGTATAAAACAGCGACTGTGTGGCCCACGATCAATATTTGCTCTAATCTGTCACAGTGCTGCCCTGCTACATGAACATAAACACACAGACAATAATGATTCTTTGTTGGTGTCAGAGGGTGTTAAACTGAGCGCAGACAATAAACAGGACTGTGGTGAAGAGGAAGAGTTGGGTGTCTATGAAACATTAAGCTGTAACTAGCCCTTACAGCATGTTTCTCAACCTTTTCTGGCTTCTGATCCTTTTCCTAGGTCCCAAAATTCTCATTGTGATGCAAATTCGAGTATGGCCTTGTATCTTCAACACCAACTGGATTTTCAGAGAAATTACATATTTCACACCCCTTGATTTCTTAAGTTTGAAATAAACTCATCGGGAGAGTTCACACAGGGTCTCCCTTCTACTGTTGCACCAATTTTATAACAAGTTTTCAAGATAATTCTTTTTTCCTATTCCACCCAGCAAAGCAGCTACGTAGTTAAAAACTAATTGCTCACCAAACAAAAACCTAAATTTGTCCGTCGCTGACCAGCCATTCAACCTCAAGTGTCCCCTCCTCATGAACTAGGTCTGAGGACACTTTTGTTTTTGTGCTAATGTGTGCAAACACATACTTATCTGTCAGTGCGTGTGGGCAAACAGCTTTGGCAAACATCTTGGAGGCACCCGGTTAAGTCTATGAGTCACATTCAGGAGTGAGTCAGTCCGAAGCGGTTCACACCGCATTGCGCACTCAGACTTGTCAGACGCAGATGTTTACATGTGGACATGACACCATCATATCTCAGCTGCAGCAGTAATTTTACTTATATACAATAGTTGCTGGTAACGAAGCTGTTTGTTTGGTTTGGAACCCAGTATCAGCATTTACCTTGTAAAAATCTGATTTATTCATGACAAGACCCCATTCACACCTGGTATTAACACGTGATCTGTATCTGGGTAGGTTATCTAGATAATGGCATCGGATCACAGGCCTCTGTGCTCACACCTGCTACTAATAATCGTCCTCGTTATCTGGACGCAGCACACATAATCAGAACATATCACTGGTTGATATGCAAATCGAGCAGTCGGAGACTTATCAACAAACACGTCCCAGGTCAAGGAAAGTTCTGTTTTGCCTTTTTGCCAAGCTGTTTGCCAATGGCTACTTTTCTGGAATCCATCCATGTTTTTGCCTGGCTCGCCTGAGATAGCAGGAAGAGGCTGAGCTGGACAACCTTCTAACTTGTTGGGCAGGTTTCTTCTCGGAGAAATTGGCAAAATTGTACAGATTGCTTTTTACCCCAGGCCGAGACCTCCCCTGCACACCGACTGTGTGCATTTAGACCTCGCGTCAAGATGCATCCTCTCTTATCCAGGTGAGACACGTGGATACACGCTACCAGGCGGTGCAGACTCATTTGTGTTTAATATTGAGTTTTTCCGTCTGCTGTTTATAAACACAACAATTAACATATTCTAGTTCACAGCTACAAATAAAGACAGTGTTTGGTTTTCAGCTAACTAAAATATATAATATTTTAATAATTTAGAATGCTACCGTGTCCCGTTGTGTTACGGTTTGGGCTCTTTAAGAAGATCTTCTGCCATCCGCTGCATATCATAACTACGTGGCTACGTGGTCTTACAGTGGATAGAAGTCAGACGTGTTGCACAAGCTGCAAAAACCATCAATGTTTTAGACGTAGAGGGAGAGAAGCAGGCAGGCACACACACAGGCGCTATCAAACCCACTTATCGCAATGATCATTATATCAATATAAGGTGAAGTGAATACAACTTTGTATATTTCTTTCACAGCACTGTCAAACAGAACTAGCCTCTATTTATCTGAATGTTGACTCAACCTCCAAGCTGCAAACTTTGGCTTTGACAAAGTCCACAATGGCAGATGCTGAATCTGTCTCCCACACAATGGCAGTGCAAAAAAAAAAAATCAAAAAAATCAATGTAATAGAGCAAAACAGTCTCGAACGACTACGACAGTGAATGAGCCCCGCGATGCAATAACGTGGAGCGCGGCTCATGAAAGTGTTTGCAGCAGTTTGTGCGGAAGTCGGTGTCTTTAAAAAAGGGGGTCTGCGTGTAGACAGTAAGCAGCGGCCTATAAGTGGATTCTCAGGATGAGCTTCATCATCACAGCAAGTGTTTTTTAAGGTAACATGGTGCTGCATGTGCTTTCTGGGTGATGCAAGATGCAGGAGAACTGAGGACAGATCTTCCCAAACTCATCCAACTCATCGAGAGTATTAAACAGACCTGCTTTCACGCCTCAGCTGCAAAGATTTGACATCGTTTCTTGACATTTGGCACATAAGTGCTTGACATTTTCATATGTCAGGTTTTCTGTTGAATATATTCAAAATTTAAACTTCATGTCATACAGCAATGTGAGGCAGTGGGTTTTCAGTGTGTGGTGGCCTCAGCAGCACACAGCAGCATAGATTTCTCTCCCCTCGTTGTGTGCTGTATTTACATTGCATCTTGGTATTCCAAAATGTTGTGTTGCAAAAAAACAAACAAAAAAAAGAAATAGTTTATAACAACCTGCACTGACAGAGTCAAATATTCAGCTCTGTTTTAGCTCTGTTTTTGGTCTCTACCAACTCCTGTGGTTGATATCTGTCTCTTTAGTTGCTAAATGCTCTACCCAGTTCACCATCTAATTGCTGGCATGTTTGTCTTATGTTTGGTGCTGAGCAGGTAGCGCACAGTGGGGTTTTTAGAGGGTTTTTTTTGCTTAAAATAGCCGCCTGCTGTATGCAGAGGACGCTGTGAGGGCGATGAGAGCGGATCAAAGCAGTGAAGTTGCAGCAGACAGCAACGCATGATCAGTGATGATCAACTGCAAGCTGAAACTCACTATCAGCTCCATAAGGCTCTCTGCAGGTTCATCGTTGCCAGCAACCCCATTTACGTTGTCATTTCACACATTATTATAAAAATATCAGTTGTAGCCACTTCCAAATTTCTTTATTTGATCATTGCTCTTTTTAAAAGTTGCTCACAGCACCATTCAATATGTCACCAGGCAGATTATTGCCATTAGCGCATTGAAAATGGCGATTACGTATCAATAGCAAAACTCTTTAAATTATATACAACATGGTCTCAAAAATATGGCTCTTTGTGCCTTATGTTGCTACCCTTCCTCACTTATAACCTGGAAAATATGCAGGCTGACATAAGTGTGAAGCGGACCATGGTAACTATAAACTGTAAAATATCCCTGGTCAGGCTCTGAGTTGAAATCCAGGTCAGACTCTGCTCCAGTTGGTTTAAAAGTTCAGCACTTAGCCTGAGTTCGGTGTCAGCAGCCGTTCAAAATGTCATCACCTGTTTCTGATGGAATTATAATGTGACGGTGCATTGGACATTTCCATGAACTGTGTTTGCGCCAGCCACATGGACCTGGAATAACCTGCTCAAAATATTTCCTCCCATGTCACGCACCAGAAAGGTGTATTCGTGTGTTTCCTGGAGCACTGGTGGATAAAAACACAGGCCGGGTGCACTTTTACACTCAGTGTCAGTCATTCTGTGAGGCAGGAAAGCATGGAGGGAGGCATCCATAAAACAAACATGGTAGCAGCAGTGGAAGGGCAGAAGTGGCAGGATGGGAACTGCTGCCAGACACATTACAAGAAGCTCTAATGAGGGAGCCCACACTCTCACCCCCTCCCCGGCACCACCACAGAGGAACGCGAGGCGGGAATTAATTGTGAGGGCGATGATGGCGAGCGAGCTGAGGAGCAGGTCATTACTGCACGCCTCCTCCTGGAGCGCCGCGGGCAGAGCGTGGAACGCCACGCTACTTGCACAATTCCCATGATCCCACAGGAGGGAGGGGGGACTAATAGCAGGAGGGGGAATGTAGGGGACATGGAGACAGAGCGAGGAATAGGAAAAGATACTGGAGGAAGAGGAAGGCAGCTTCCTCTTTGTTGGAAACAAAAAAATGAAATCATTGATTATGGCATCATACATTATGATAATGCTTGTCATTATTTTGCCTCATGCAGCACTGATGATCGACTTTATCTCCATACTCCCCTACCACAATAATGGCTGATGAAAAAAGTAAAAATGTAACGAACTGACATATTATTTGTCCCTTAAAGTCACATTTTCATTATAAATAAATCATCTGCTGCAGGATGGATCATTACTAGATTTAATCTGCAGCACGACACTGCAAGGTGGACATTGATAATAATAATTTTTTTTTTTAAAAAAGCATTACTGGGAATATTGTTCAATAATCAGGTGCAAAGAGCAATGGCAAGAAAAAATAATATCACACCTCATAGTTGGGAGGAGAGCTGTGAAAAAAACAGCTCCACATCAGGGTAATGATCAGATTTTCCAGGTGCTTCACTCTCCTCATCTGCACACAGTGTAATAACTGACTCTTTGTCATTTCGTCTTTGTGTGGTTTGTCGCCCTTATGAAACCTGTGACATCAGATTGAATGCATTGGACACATTGCCCTCTAGTGGATATTCAATGTATGTAGGTAACGTATATCACAGGGCCTCTGCTGCCGCTGTTATTCTGCCGCAGTTGAACCCGGCGGCAGATGTTTGGGGCAGTAGGACAATGAAATTACATGTAGCTGATGTCTTCTTTGATTAAAAAGAACCATTATGCATATATGTGCACAGGAATACATTTATTATTACTATTAAAAGTATATGTTTAATAACTACGGTTATGAGAACGTGAGTTATGGTGGCTGCAACAAATACATTTATTCATGAATTATGATGAGTTGGTGATTTCAGGTAAAAGGCCACTGTTTGTTTTGTTTTGCCCTCATTAAATGGCATTGATCGCAAAAGAGAAGATGTAAATAAATTAGCTGACAGATTAGCTGAAAAGGACTTCTGAAATGCATGCAATCTACGCAACTGGTGTTATTAGCCGCTGCGAAATTGCATTCTCCCGTTAGACATGGGAAATTCATTATGACTCAGTAATTAAATACAAAAACAAAAATACAAGCAAACACTAACTGACTTTTCCCTGCGCGCACACACACACACACACACACACACACACCCCTCCCCACTCCCTTCCCCCTTAACCGAGGAGCTTTTTGCGTTATCTTAACTTATAACGAGAGAGCAGAGACACACCTCTTTGATGATGTATTTAACGACCCCATTCAATGCTTTTCCCTTTTCACGACTACAAACCCTAATGAGACCAGTGCTGTTGCCGTGGGGATGGCCAAGCCCATTGCATTAGCACATGAAATCATTTAGGCCATGTCTCCTGGAATAAAAATATCATTACCGTGAAGCTCTCTGTAAAAGCGAGCCGCTGCCCGAGTGTTTTTCTTTTTGGTCGGGATGAAGTGTTCCCAGAGCCAAGAGGGGACACGGTGTGACAAGAAACCAGGTGAACCTCTCTGTGGCGTGCTATGCTGCGGCATATAAGACGCAGCAACACACAACCTGCAGCACAGAGCCCTATGTGTAGCAGATTTACAGCAAAAGTCAAAGAAATCACGGTTATGTTCAGGTGTATGACCATTAGCATAGGATCAGGCAGGTTTCATGGTCTTCCTGTGGTGAAAAGTTTGGGAAGGGAAAATGTGACAGATTGGTATAAGACTGTATGTTTGGTGCTGGCCTGGGCTGGGCATGGTGTACCACTAAATTAAAAGTTAGATCAGCACTGCAAAGCCCGGTCTGCTCTCCTGGTTTTGAACAAAAATAAATACGTTTTATGTCAGAGTGCGTCAAAAACCAATGGTTTATGTCAGTCAGTATGACGCTTGACTTCAATCTGACCTTCTATTTGTTAGCCACATCAAAAGCCCTGATGTCTTCATGAGAAATTCCAAATTGTGTGGAGTCAGGAATCCCCCTTTTCAACCAACCATCTGACACCACATTTGACACCATATTTGTCTTGTTTGGTTACTCTGGACAGCAAGAATTGAAATAAAGTATTAGGAGGTGTAACCCATCAGTGACATGACACATGTTCACAGCTCACACCGCTCCCATCCCAACACCCCTGGTTTGCTTGACCTCTCTGTAAGGCAGGTTTAGCTCACCCAGACTACACCTTTTATCACAACCACACGGCAGAGATACAAAGCATCGAGCCTCCACAAATGCACTCGATAATCTTGAACCCCTGCCGCTGTGAGACTCACGGTCAAAGGTCAGAGCACATCACACTGATTCGAAACATCCTCCCTGCTTGTTGCTTCCTGCAGATTTGTCCTGACACACCTGAGGGATTCAGACACCCTGCGCAGTTCCTCCACGAGAGACACTGAGATGTGCGCAAATTACAGTAAATTCAAGGTGATTCTAGACAGCGGAACCATGCTCCTTCCACTTGTGGATAACGGCCCCATTGGTACTTATCGGAACATTTAGGTGAGAGTTGACATATCAGTTGCTAACCCCTGCTGTTGCCATGTTGTTTAGCACTGTTGTTGTGAAGGTCTTGGGAGAGCTCTTTGCACCTACCCATCAGGACATATTTCCCTGCGTTTCCAGCTTGGTAGCAAATGATTTGTTTACTCACACAGATTCAGATGCATTCTAATTAGCGCAGCTGCTTTTTCGTACCGCGTTCAATACTTTTTTTTCCCCTGTGATATTCCTTTTTTTTTTTTAATGGATTGGAAAGTTCAGATTTCTTCATCTGTGCAGTTCGTTGAATCAACACCAACATCTGGTCTTAATATTATGTGAAAATCTGCATTGGAAATATGTTCAATGAAAAGTATGTTGATGTGTTGAATATGTCTTTATTTCCCAGCGTTAGGGCTCAGCGATGGTTGGAGATAGACGAGTAGGATGGAGTCGCATGAACATCGGGTTAAACTGAGATCACCAAAGGATGGATCTAATTTGGGAAAGCCGATCACTAAATATTCATAATTTGCAGTAAAATCCTAAACCTGTTGGCTAAGAAACAGAAAAGGTTTAGTGGAAGAGACATGACATGTTTTTAGACTCAGTTAAAAGTTAATAGAAGCATAGTTTTACCACAAACAGGAGAGAAAGGGGTCGGGCAGAGAAGGCAAAGAAGCGGTAATAATACTTACGTTTAAGATTAAGAGCCCAAGCTGCTGTCCATGCAAGCTGCTCAGAAATACCTGCCTCCAAATCCACTTTTCTCCAGTCCAAATCCAACATTTATATAAAACGTATATAAAAAAATACATGTATACATTAGCTTATCCTGTTGGCTAACCTTCCTCTGCTGCCTCAAACATATCCTTTTAAACAGTCTGACTTGCGAAATGTGCTTGCTCATGTTGATTAAAGGATAGGTTTAACCTTCAGATGCCCACATGTACATTGAAACAAGTTTTGCTTGCTGTAATCATTCCTCTACTCAGGTAATCCCTATTGCTCCTCCGATGTAAGCGAACGGGGACGAGATCAACAGTCCTCATTTTGTGGATAAGCTGTTTAGTGACTGGAGCCTCATATTAACATGAGCTAAGCATGTATGTAGTAACTCTTCCAGTGCACTACTCCACATGTGTGCATGGGAATACTGTTCTAAGACTGACTTGAGGAAATGCGAAGCTATCCTTTAACCTGAAACCTGAAAATACGGTTCAACTGTCTATCCGTTGCCTTTTTAAAAAGGTTGATCATGTTCCAGGCTGCAGGCTTTGCATCCTTTGCATCTGCAGACCTGGAATCAACATTTCGATCCACCAGAAATATCTGCACCCGCACAAAAAAAAATCCCCTGGATAATTTATGTAAGCGCTTGTTTGTGTGTTTGTGAGTAGAGGAGGAGGGTGATGGGGGGGCTAGCATACCAGGGAGCGCTCATGTTTGTGCGTAAATCATGTCTAACCATATGCTGCCTTCCTCCGCAGCACGCACGCAGCTGAAATTGATCGTCAACCATCTCCTGCTCACAACAGCGTGGGCAGAGGGAGAGCAAGGTCACAGCCAAGGACTTGCCACAATCAGTGATGGGCTGCGGAGGGGGGCTTATGTGTCACGCCACAGCTGTTACGCTACGTACTCTGAGTCACAAGCACATCTTTACTGCTGCAAAACATCACCTTAATTACCTTAATGCCAGACTGCGTCTCCCCGTCTGGATGACTTCTGCTCTGGATGCCTTAATCTGAGTCTAATCTCCTCCATCCTCACACACTGTTTTGGGAGTAAAATCATAGCTTTGCCTTTCTTATCTGTTTTTATTTCCTGTCAGGTTTAAGTGTTTTACGGTTCAGCAGTTCAGAGGAGGGGAGGTTTGTCTGGTGATAGACAACATGGCTGGGGGCGGCTGTTCCGCTGTGTGCTCGTCATGCTGAACCAAGCCCGAAGCAGGTGAAGGGATAATTTCATGTCTGTGCTATCTAGAAGGACCGTCTCAGCTGCCAATGCAAAGATAAGCAAGGAGGAGGCAGCTGCTGCTGTTGCTTCTGGGCAACTGTGTGACTGTTTCTGAACCAGAGGCTGCCAGCAGCTCAACAGGCTGGTTGTGGATCAGCCTGACAAACAAGTTGAGCAGCAGTCTTCAGCTAGTGCATTGTTTACAGTCGAATCTGTAAAAAGCATATAGAGTCTTTGCTTTGTGCAAGTCTTCATGCATTTAAAACAACAGTATTTCTGTGCTGGAATAACTATTAAACACCACGATTTGACTTGTAGATGCAGATGCAGTCAGTACTAACAATTCATACAGATGGGTGACAATCATTGACACTACAAGTGTCTGTTAGTCTGCACGAGACACGGACACCACTGCTCATACAGAGTTGGTGTTTGGATGATGGTTGCTGGAAAGCGCTGTCTAAAACGTCAGGTCTAAATCTCCTACAGGGTTCAGATCTGCTGACTGTGAAGACATCATAACTGTCAGTGATCCTGTTTATGTTTCACCCATTTCTTTAGTGTCTTTAATGTAATTAAGCTCCACCACTTGTTTTATTGTGAATACTGGCTTTTATATGCTTTTCTTTTAACATAAAGTATCTTTTTAATAGTAAATTACATATATTATATATGTTTGTGTATATGTTAACAGTCTATTTATATTTGTAACTTTAGGCTGTAGACCGCCTTTTTCTTCTAAAGCTTGTGCATGTCAACTCCTGGGTGAGTGTAACTCGGTATATTCAATCAGCTACTTGATTATTTTCATTTGAAGTCACTTTGCACTTCACTATATTTCAGGAAGAAACAATATTATAACAATATTAGTTACTGGTTACACTACTCAGCAGCTCAGACTTTAACGTACCAAATGTATGCTGATACTGTACTGTATGCATATAGCATAGAACATATTTATACATTGATTGATTCAGTGTTTGATATTCAGCATTACAAAAAGACGTTTAAAGGAGATCCAGCATCACCAGCTGCATTAAAGTGGTGCTCACACATTAATGTGTCAGTTATGACTGGGTGCATTGCAGCGATACTGTGAATGTTTTTGCTTTGAGTTGTGTGAAATGGTCAGAGTACAGACCTCTACATGTCATGGCGTTGTGTTTTTGCTACTTTTACTTCCTTTTATGCTGCTTTCTTCCTACAGACTTGACAAAGGGAGACCTGGAGCAGGAGTAATACGTGGGGCTGTGATGTGTTCTGGTTGATGCAGCAGAGTATTTGCTGCTGGGACATTGTTGGCAGTTGGGAGCAAAAGCCGAGGCAAAAGCCGAGGCCACCTGTACAAGGAAGTTGAATCGGGATGTTGTTTAGACCGTATGGGGACATTTAAGGCTGCCGTAGTGTGATGTGACATTAACAGCCACAAATGTCAAGTGGCAGCTGTCTGCACATGGAGTGGCTGCCTCTCATGTTTGCTCCTTTATAGAGACACGCTGATTGTATCCCCGCCAGACAATCCTACTTTGATTTCACTTTATTTAAGTCAACATAACTGCAATATATAGGTCAAATAAATGAGAATTTAAAACATTTGCTTTAAGCTGCACAGGGTGAAAGAAGAGGTAAAAGCAATGATTTCTTTGTTAGTTTTAAAATCACAATCAGATTTTCACAATTTGTGATTTCATTTCAATGTAGATGTCCAGGGAACTCAGTGAAGGCAACTACACACCAGTTTGTACCAGTCTGTACTGACTGTCTCTAAAGAGGAGGATCAGTTGCATTTGCAGGTCATCATGCTCCACCAGCAGGGGTCATCATCCACTCCGTGCCAAACCTCAGAGAATGCAGGTGACAAACAGTGGGACACCAGGGCTTTATAAGAGCGTGATACTAATCCTGTCCAGACGCTGAATATAAATGAAATCTGACACTGATTTAGAGCAGTGGGTGCTGTACTGCCTGTTGATTAATAAGGGCTAATTCATTTAAAAACTATTTATATGTTAGTCAGTTTACAAAGTGCAGTTTGTGTTGTCCTTCCTCTGCTGGTGTTAGGATTATGTTCCAGGTGAAGTAGCTTCAATCTGGCCCAGGAACAGAAACCGGTTCACAGCAGTGACCCAAAGGAGTGGGGGCTGGACCAGCAGATGAATCCCTTCTGGGATCAGGGGTTGGAGAAGAGGGTGAAAAGTTGGTATCACACAAAAAAGGGCTTCCCCACTCTTAACAGAGGGTCGTGTCTACAGAGGCTTTGGCTGGGGGCCGGTGGGCGGGTGAGGGTGGTCTGCAGGGAGAAGATGGAAGCACCTGCAGCCTGAATGCGGGAACCAGCTCTTAAACCTCTCAGAAGCAGTTGGTCGCCACGGGAACAGTGGCAGGCCATGATTGGCCTTGTCCAACCCTGCTGTGCCCAGGGAGGAACTCTGTCAATAGTTAGATGGCACACACGCCGCAGACAGAGAGCCATTGTGAAGCTGGACAAAAGTCCTGTGATTACGAATGTGCGGGAAACGTGAAATGAGGCAAAACAGCACAAAAATGTTCAAATTGGGTTCCTTCTGGAGCTCAGTCATATAAAATAAGTGTTCTCCAGTTACTCTCCCTCTTTCTTTAAAACCCCCGTCCCCTGTCACCCTGCTCCAGACCCCCTGCTGTGGCTTAAACAATTAGGCTATGTGAGACCCACACTAACGACTCTCCCTTGTCTTTTAAGATAACTACAGGAGGAGGGGCAGCAGTGGGTGACATCTTGTCGGGGGGGGGGGTACCTAGTTATTACCCAACACAAAGACTTTGTGTGTGTTTAGACTGCCCCAGGTGAGACGTCTGCTAATACCACTGGCACTTGTGAGACGTGCTGCTTTTCTCAGCTTCGCGACGAGCCCCAGCAGCTTGGTCGCGCTTCAGATGTCACCCTCTTCTCTCACTTCCAGACCAATGAAAAGGAAGCTGTAAATCAGTGCTTTCATCGCAAACTGGTCTCCACTGATTTGAGTCTCCACCTTATTTAGAACCAAATGATTCACACCAAATATAAAAACAAAACTTTTGCGGGCAGTGAAGGCAGATCACGTCCACAGTGATGTGGGGAAAAAACAATGTTTACATATCTATTTAGCATATTGATCTATCTACACATACTTAAAATGAGTTGCTGAACAGATTTCATTTTCCATTGAGCAAACTAAAATAAAATAATCTGTAACAGTTTTGCAACAGATCTGTTTTTGGTGATTTAAAGCACCTATATGGTGTAAATAGAAGGCCAAAATGAAAAAGATGCATTTGTACATGAATATGTTTAATGTGGTTTAGGAGTCATATATCAATCCAGGGAGTCCTGAGTGGAAAAATTATAGGAATCGTGTCTCCATTCCAAGTTTGTGAGGAAAAACTGTTTAAATACTACCCTTGTAGCATTGTGCTGAACTGAAATGGAATCAACTTTAAAATTTCCATTAAACCTTGAGAGTAAATAAAGAATGATCTTTTGCAGCAGTTCAGCTCTTCTACATCAGTGTGGCCTTGCGTCCCAGGTGCCAGGAAATGTTCTAATTCAATGTTGAACTGTAGCTGGCATCATCCGTGAGCAGACTTTGTGACTTTTGTCAGTTACATTTTTTTTTTACATGTCAAGTCAAACGTTGAAAAGAATGACTCATTTCACTCTGTTGTTTCACCATCCAGTTTGAAAATGTGAACTCGTGCTCTGAAGCCACAGAGCTAAAATAACAGGGAGTAAGACTATAAACCACCACCATGACTTATAGTAGCACACAGACCTTTAGACCACAGGCCAGATCTTTGACCTGAGCAGGCAGAAGGACCCTCTCTCTTTGATTTGTTTGGCGTAAATCAAAGCATGTGTTGGGCTCGCGCAAGAAAAACAGTTAACATCCCTCACTAATGCTCATCGTCATCTTCAGGTGTGAAACCAGTCAAGTGACAAGTGTGCCTAAATTTTGATGACCCTGGGTCAGCATGAGGCCACGGCTCTGTGTTTACAGATGAGGTGGTGGCACATGCCTGTGGTCCTTTGAAATGTGACAAGCAATGACAACAATGGGAGCAATGACGAGATAATCTCCGATTTATGAGTTACAGTAGCTCTCAGGGGAGCAGGCGGTCCAGCAAGGAGCTCTGCTCGGCCAGGCAGCTGGCAATACACGTGGCAAAAGTCAATACGACTATTTTAAGTTGCATGCAAGATGAGCGCTGATAAATGCATTTTAAGCGCTGAGGCTGCAGATCAAGCCCTGCAAGTTTGAACGGTTTGGAACTGATGAATTAATTCAGAGAGGCAAAAACATTCCAGCTTGTTGCCTGAGAAAATAAAAAGTACATTATGGGCTTTAAAAGCATCTTACTGAACACAGATCATCTAATATTAATAATTGCAGTTTAAAATTAGTTTTAATTTTGTTTTATATTATTTTACAAGGCGAGTTGACTGATTGCACCTCCTTCTTTATAGCAGCGGCCTAAGGGAGGAGGGCCGGGGTGATGGAAGGAAGCCGACTAGCCTAAACAACCGCTGCGGGCCCTGCAGCGCCGATTCATTGATGCGGTGGTGCGTTTACTGCCTTGCTTAGGGGCGCTTTGATGGCAGCTGATTAGAGGAGGGGAAAGGGCTTTTTCATCCATTCACTTCTGAGAGTGTCGCAACTCATCTGTGTGTGGTACGCAATAAGGTGATGCAGTTCACATTATCTGGGAAAGAAGGATTAATAGATGAGCACTGTCAGCAGTCGCCTGGAAACTCAGTCACCATCTTATCACCCAGGAATAGAGCTGAGGGGCCACTGATGTCACCTCAGTTGCTTTAGCACTTCTTTAAAATACTACTTTTTGACTGACACAACCATAAGATGCTTCATAAAGGCTGCACACTGTAGTAATGTATGCATACTCAAGATATTAGGAAGTGCATTCTGATATTTGCCTGCAGCTTTTCAGTAAAAACAACTCAAAGTTTCCCTCCAATGCTCATTTGGTTTGTTCCTAATTTGCACATCCTCCTTTATGATCAGCTATTTTTAACCCTGAACCTACCTAAACACTGCGTCACTGCTGAAAGGAGCAAGTGCTCCCTGATACTTGCGGACATTCTGCGCAGGTCTGCTTAATGTTAACCAGGGAGCTACTCCCACGAGCTGCAAGAATGACCCAATTTGACTTAATCACATTGGTGTAATGTGGTTCAAAGACGCGTACACTTAAGCAGTTCGACATCCATCTGAGCTGCAGCAGAGTAATGCAAAGGCAGGGGCTCGGTTTGATGTAAAAGGGTCTATTTTGTCTTAACAGGATCTGTGTTGCAGCTCGAGTGACTCCCGCTCTGCCTCTTCCCCTCCCCCATTCTGTGTAAAAACAAATCTCCTTTTCTGCTCTGAGCCTGAAACTATTGAGTCAACAAATGTCACTGCAGCAAGGCAGGGGCTGCTGGGAAAGAGGTGGGGTCTACTTTTAAGCCTTAACTGCAGCTAAAGGCAGATTATTTTCAGAGAAAACCCACCTGTTAGTCAAGTAAAAGAGGAAAGAAACAGTTGAGTGAATGGTTGTGCTGTTGACTATTGAGTGTGCTGTTGAAAGCTCTGAGCACATGTTAAGTAATGACTTTTTCACATAATTCTCTTAGGAAATACCAACATTTTCTCCTAGAACTGTTGCTAAAAGATGACGTTTATGACCTTTCAAATCAATATGCAAGCAGATTATTACACAGTTAACCTCAGACTTACAGCTCTATGTAAAAACACGGAAACAAAAACCACAGCTCGTGTTATACTTGTCTTATTACACATTTTCACTTCGGGCTGATTTTTGTCTGTTAACACATCCTCACCCCCTGTTCCTCTCTCTCACACACTGCTCTCTCTATCTCTCTCAAGCCCACGTGGCCAGTGTCAACAGGAGGTGGATCTTGGCAGACACATGAAGCAAAGTATGCTGCCTGTATGCAGGCTGGAGAGTTGTCTTACACTCCACTCTAAAAATGAGCCAGCCAGCCGGCCGAGGCATGCCAAAATAAGACACAGCCATTGCAGCGCAGCGCTCAACTGGTTGGACTCCAGACTGACCACCTCTGATCGCTGCTGTAATGCCCTCAAAACGGAGTGCAAACTCACCACAGGGGAAGTTCAGTGTGACAGAGAAAGAAGGAAAATGAAAGAAGGAAGTCAAGATAGAGTGAAAAGGGAGGGAAAAAACCTTGAGTCACTTGGCTTCCTGTCTGAGAAAAGGAAGGGGGTGGAGGCGTCCTCTGCTCTGCCACAGTCAGACAGTTGAGACCAGTGCAATATTTAACATAAAGTGCACTGGGGGGTGGAGTCCTGTCCTGCTCACTGAATCCACTCCAGTGCTTAAGGGCAGCCATCATAGTGTTCACTATTGTGTGCGGCTGAGGGAAGAAGAAAAAAAAAGAGGAGGGAGCAGAGGAGGGAAAGAAAACCTGTCTCTTTGTGTGGGAAGGACTCGGCAGGAAAGTGATTTTGTGATTTTTTTGAGTTTGCCAGCAGAGCAAGACTCTTCCCCCTGACCTGCAGCAGCATCTCTTCCACCCTGCGCCTCGGTTGCCTTTACACCAGAGTCCCATATGAGTGTGCTTCTCAGGCCGGCAAACAGCGACACCCGGGCTTCTCCTGATGATGAGAGCTGACGTCAGACTGGTTTCCATGAATATTGATGTGGAGGATAGTCTGTTTCATAGAAGAACAGAAGGAGGCAAGATGGCTGCCCTTTAGGATTTGTTAAAGAGGAGATCCAGACGGTTTGTTGGAATTTCTACAAAGTGGAGGGACGTAAAAAGGAGGTGAGAATTTGCTTAGTGTGTTAATACCCTACTTACCCGTTTCCCCTTTAACCCCGGGTGTATTTTTGGTGTTTTATCTGGCAGGCGAGGAATAGCAAACGTCCCCTACCGTAAAAGCAAGAGCCAACATAATAAGGAGGGGATATTAGATAAAGCTACTCCAACATGGCTGACGATTTTCTTTCTTTTTTTTTTGCCGGCTGAAACTGAAAGACACCGTCTATGTTTTCCTGTCTGCGTTCACTCAACATTCTTGCTTCTTTTGAATGCACCATAGGAAATTGTGTACTTAGACTGCTTGTTCAGGAGTTTTTTTTTTCTTTGAAGCACAATTTAAATGGCTGTAGGAAGCTCTCTCCCTTTCTCTCCTTAACATTTCAACCTGGCTTTTCTATCAGCCACATATTTATTAAAGGTGTGTAAGATTCCTGTTTTTGTACATGTTCATTGTTTAAAGTGTGGAAACATTTTTAGAACATTTATGTGTGATTAATAGCTATTACACAATTGTGCTATTTCTTATTGATTATGTTCAAACCAAGGCTGTGTTACCACCATTAGCTTCTCATTTTCACTCACTCTCATTTTTTATTTGCTTGTGCTGTTCAGTGGGGAAACTGTATGTTAGGAGAGTAAAAAGTCCAACCTGGATGTGTCCAGCAGTAAGTGCAGAGTGTGTGCACAGCAGTGAAGCTGGAATAGCTTCTGGCTTTGTGTATCTCTGTTAATCAGCTTTCATTGCTTTCACCACTGAATGACAAGCAGACACAAAGGCAAATCCCAAGGAGAGGCAAAAGAGAATTGTGGTGGCAGAGTGCAGTGAAGGCAGACAAGGTCAGAAAGCTCTGAAGGAAATGAAACTCTATCCTACTGCACCATTAACTTGGGGGGGGGGACAAGACTGGTAACTCTGGAGCAGGTTTTTCCTCTTTTCCTCTCTGCATTCAAACATTTTTACCTCAACTACCTCAACAGAAGTTCACTAAGCTTGTTCTTCTTTTTGACAGGACTGCATATTTTCTAATGCAACATAGACAGTTAAAGGTCACAGCAATCAGACAGCTGTGGCTCTTTGGTAAACAGAGCTATTGACAAATAGATTATTGGCAATGCAAAGAGGACTGTGTGTGTCTTTGCTTTTCCGTGTGTGTGTGTGTGGGATCTGTGATCATTTTCAAAGAAAATGGTGTAAACTAAGAGCATGGTGACCAAATACTTGTGGATAGAGAAATAAACTCCGGTAATGAAGGGATAACAGTGAGGTAAGCACTTGCACACCTAGTTGGGACATTTTTTGTTTTGTGTTAATAAAAATAAACTAACAAACATGTAAATTTATATTTGTTATAAGGCAGCAGGTCTTGTCTTAATTTGCAAAAAACTAATTGGTTGTTAGTTTTTCTGAATTCACTAAGTGCTGCTCTAAGATTAACATCTGAATGGCCCATTAGAATATAACTGATCTGCCTTCGGGTTTGTGTATTGGGCTTGCGTATTCTACTCACCACAGTTGTAATGTAACCACATGGCCCCAGGTAAAAAGCAAAGTGGAGGCATGCCTTCAAGGTGGAGAATAATGACTAACATTTAACTGGCCATTGTGACTTTAGAGTCTTTAGAGACTTTAGAGGAGCAATGCAGGCATTCAGATTAGCTTCAATCGGTGCTGAGGTGTGGATTTTCCTGAGTTTGAAGCTACAAGTGAAGGCTGTTGCAGAGATATTTACAAAGTTGAATGGATGAAAGGGGCTATAGAGAAGGTGAAGAGCCAGCGCAGTCAAAGGAAAGTCAGTTGCTTGTCAAATGACTGGAAGACAATCACCAAACTTGTATGAGAGCAGCTGATGACAGAGAAAGAAGAACACTATTCTCTGACGGCCAAACGCTCCCACTCCCCTTCTGAATTAAGCATTTGTTTTACAGTGTTAGTGTTTACATGCTGCATTTCTGTGGTTGCCTTTGCAGAGACACACAGTCCCTGCACTTCAGCTCACACCCTCTCTAAAAAAAAGAAAAAGATTTGCTTGGCATTGGAAGAGAATCCCATGCATAGTTCCCGCCTGCTGTCAGGTAGCTTTCACTCAACAATGACTGCGTGCCCCCCTGATGCAATGCCAGGGCAGTATTTTGATACGGCAAGCACGGTCACTGGCTGTGTGGCGTCAACATGAATGCTTAAGCGGGGGGGTGTTTTCCATAGTATTCTAAAAGTATGCTGTGACTGTATGAGATCAGGTGATCCAAGCTTATGTGCCTGTGCTTCTCAAGTGAGAGAGCAGATTAGGTCATACAGTTGGGCTCTTTTTGTCAACAAAACTTCAAGATAATGTGAATAAAAATGATTTCTTTGAACAGCTAGAACTAACCAACAACAACTGTATCTTGTGTGTCTTTTGGTCTATTTTTGATTTCTTGTTTTTATTTTTAACTATTAAGCACATTAAACATCTCATTCCACACTAGTTTGCTGCAGAGTGTTGCATGGATCACATGGTGTTGCTTGCTCATGAAAGCACATTATTAATGGTTGTCATGGTTTGGTTGCACAATCACTGTTCCTGTTTCAGTTGCACTGCATGCAGGACTTACAAATGCTTCACAGTGCTACATTCTAAGATTAAGAAACAAGCACACAATCTTACTGGAAGTGTTTTCATGAGCCTCTGCATGGCTGCTGTTACATCAGCAGCTGAAAAGGCACCAGAGCATTAATGGGCCCATAGGGGGCTGAGTGGGGGAAGGGCCAGATAGATCAATCACACGCACACAGCTTCTCTTATCCATCCACACCTACAGATAAAGCCATGCGGTTGGATTGCTCCTCCGTCATGGCCATAAGTCCCCTTTATGTCACTCCCAGGGCAAAGACAATATCACCTTTGGGAAGAATGTCCAGTTGCCATAGCGTCCCACAACAATGCTGTCCACTTACAATACCCAAGCCCTTACCCAAGCCTTAACCTCTGACCCTGCTCTGTCCAGCCCACGCATCATATTTCCACCCAGGGGCTGCTGCGCAAATGTCACAGAGAAACAGGCCCAGTGGCAGGTTAGACATTTTAGATTGCACTACCTGCTGGCTGGCTGGTCATAGCTCCACTGTTTCCCTGAGACAAAATGGCGAGATACTGAGTGTTGTATTGATTTCTGCAATATTGATTTCCCTCTTGTCTGCTATTGGGGGTTGTTTTTCTATGGTGAGCAAGAGACAAGCAGCAAACCACAATCGGGGAATTCTGCAATGGAATCTTAGTGCTATATAGTCATCGCTCATTTGCACGCCATTTCTTGCCAACAACAGTGCAACAGCAGTGTTGATGAAAGAAAAAATGTTTTATATGCTCGATTATGGTCGAATGAGCTTTAGTCTCACATCCTTGTGGAGTTTTGATAGAAAGGGTTTGACTGCATGCCATATGCCACCTTATTTGCCACGATAAATATATGAATTGGGCCATTTCCTGGACGTCTTTCCAAGCTTATTGTACTACCCAGCCCTGAAGCCTGATGGCTTACTGTATGAAATTGTGGTTTTGAAAGTGTTATGTGCATATCTTTTAATAAATTAAAACAATGTCTGATAACTGAACCTGAATCGGTTATCAATAACTGTCATACTACCCAACAAGATACCACCGTTAACCACGCTAGAATCTTGGCTTTCCATTCTACGAAGGCCATACTTTGTCAAAGAAACTATGATGCAATTACAGCCTGGGAGTGGTTTGTTGGCCATCACTGGAATTGTGTAATCTTAATAATGTTTTATGAGTCTGAAAAAGAAATACGTTATCGGTAATTGCCGCACCAGATACACTGTGAAGCCCAAATATGACTCATGGCCTTGTTTCTCCACGAGACCATATGTTGTTAGCCCAGCAGAGGTGTAATTATGGAGCGAGAGTGATAAGGCTGTGTTTGAGTGGCACACGGCCGGAGGGAGTGTTGCTGGCCCTGCGAGCATGTATCGATGTCAGGGTTTACCTCAGGGGTGAGACAGCGAGGGCAGCGACTCAAAAGCTTCCTCCACGTGAGCACATGCACATGGCCGCTCTGTTTACAAACACTATCCTGGCATTCCGCAGAGAGAGAGAGGCAAGTGAGATGTTACGTAACCACCCCAAAGCGAATAGCATCTCTTCCCGCCTCTCGCCGGGCCGCCTCTCCTACGCTCGGACAATCGTCTTGAATACCGTTTTTCACCGGTTCCCCTACCAGATGTTAAGGATAGAGAGAAAAAAAAGAAATTAAGAGCCAATGCCCCAACGGCGTCTGTGCTCGACAACGTGGCGGGACTGAGAGCAGGCCTTTTTCTTCTGTCGATGCCACTTGGCTGGTGCATTGCTCCTGCTCAGGTGAAGTCCTAGTTAGTAGTGCCAAAAACTAGCAAACTGACTGCAAACGTCAAGTCAGATGACTTTAGAAATACCCTTTAAAGTCCCAACTTTGGTGCTAAAAACAAAATTGATATATTTGCAAGGTTCAATGAGAAAAAAGTACGTAATGACACTGGTAAAGGTAAATTTTAGTCCACAAAAATGTTTTCCACTGTGCTGCACAGTTTTGTCTAAATGTTGAATTTGTTGAGAAAAGTTAGTTGGAGCAGATTTTGGTGAGCCTGAGCTGAATCTTGAAGTGTAATACAAATTTAGATAAAGCTAGACCTCAGGAAAGGAAGGATAAAAAAGTTCTTTTTTAATCAGTCACCAAGACAAACATATGGAGACAGAAAAGTTGCACACAGGCTGTCAATGTGCCTTACAAGTCTTGAAGAGTGACCTAACCCCATGATAGGATCTGACCCTTTGCAAGACTTTTATGTCAAAATGTAAAGTGGTCAGTCAGTTCCAGTTAAATCTGCTCTGCAACGATGAGTAGGCTTTGTCAGGGGTCTAATCCTAAAGGATTCAGTGGTAGCTTCCAGGACCAAAACAAGAGACCTTTCTTATATATAGTCAAAATTCATTGTCTGTTCAAAATGGCTCTCTTAGATCAGTGTCTGAAAAAAGGTCACGATAGCACAATCTCAATGGGGTCCAGGGTGAGCCAAACAACTACTTCTGATAGCTCTTCTAAAATGGCTGTCAGATATGGACGGTTTCACTGCTAGGAGCTGTCATTGTTAGGTTAGGCCCCTTGGCCCCCTGTTGTCTACACAAGGAGCACAAAGACAGACAGCTGGTCCTGAATGTCATTTGGAAGCGTATCCCTACCAAAGGCTTTGAATGACATCACTAACTACTTCTGAGGGCTTCAAGTGGCTCAGGCTCAATATTAGGTTTCCTGAGTGGAATGTACGAAGGCAGCAGCTGGTGTCTTTCCGAGACGAACTGCGCAATGACAATCAGACCAGGTTTACTTTGAGTCCCTACATGAATTTATATTGGGAAGATTCTGATTTTAGCTCTGGGTTCTGACTGAGCAGTCTCCTGGATGAGATGGTAACATTGGTAACACATTTGAATAACATATTCTTGATGTGGAGTGACGACTAAAACAAAACAGACCACGTGGAAGCACTCATTAAATATTGGTTCAAATCTCTGTGCTCTCCGACAAATTACTGAGGTGTGACTGTGAATGTGGTGCACAGTGAAGGGTTTACAAATGCTTACACCGAAGCTTTGAATCAAAATATCCTTCACTCAGAGGTGATTTGTGATTTCCATTCAACAAGAGAGTCATGTGCCTCCCACTCAGTGGAGGGAAATAGGGAGCTTAGCAACAGTGGCTTAGGCTGGGCTCCTTGGAAACCAATGAGAGAAGGACGATTACTATATTCCCCTTTGAGATGACAAAAGAGCACTTATTCAAAGAGCAAATATTCTTATTTAAATCTATTTTGGGCACTACTAAAGTATATTTTTGGCTTCCTGTTCCTTTTATCTTGAATAGACAATAAAAGAAAACTGGACCAAACTTGCGTTTTGTTCAAGATAAACCATTAACCGTAGCTCAGTCTTCCATGAAACTGACATCCCTACCCTGCTATTTGGTCCATTTAGAATTCCTCCACTTGCCATGTTTTAATTTCCCTTCTATCATAATGTTTCCCTCTGCTCTGTTTACTGTTCACCTCCGCTTCCTGTTTAATTGCAAGCTGGTTTGAATTTGGATCATGCAAACAGAAAGGAAATATTTGCTAAATAAATGTGCCTGTGAGCTTATCACATGCCAGGACTTGCAGGCTAGAGGGTGAATTAAAGTAACATGGGAATCGGCGTTGGTTCATCACTTCGCTTTTTGTCTGTGCCCCTCATGCCAGACTGTAGTGGATGAATGAAGTATGAAAAGGGCACCATAGCATATTCTTTCTCTTACTATTTCAACAAAGAGCTACCGCCATAACTTCCCTTCAGATTTTGTAGCTGAGCACATTTCTAAAATGTAATTTTTCAGGTGCTGATTCGCAAGTGCAAGTGCAAGTGCAAATGTAGGCTTCTGAATATGTGGCGCTATTGATTTACTGGCAGGATCAATGGGTAAAGCACATGTGCGCACCACGGCAAAGCAGCCTATTCTGCAGTCATCCGTGCTGGGGTAATGTTTAGACCAGATGGGCTTTGGAGCGCTCATAATATGGTCGCCATGGCTACCATGCACTCTGAAAGAAATTAACTTTGCTCTGTGCACAGTTCATCAACTTAGTCAGATATATTGACTGATGCATAGACAAAGGGTCTGGAAGGGAGAGGAGACAAGGCAGCTTGGAAGGAAAAGTGCAGCATTGTGAGTGGTTGGGGGCAGGTTCGAGGATTTGTACGCTCAAAAGCCCATTTCTGAATTAGAGTCTTCATGTGATGTAGCTTGAAGGTACAGAAAAACGTTTAGACTCTCCGTGTAAGCTTTGCTCAGGGTGCTCTCTAGGCGGGCAGGGCTTCTTTTCAGGTTGTACTGATTGAACAGGAAAAACGCCAAGACTAACAGGTTTATGAAGTCGGATCTGGGCTAATGTTCAACGGCTGTCTACTATCAGGATTAACCTGATAAGACACTGTTTAACTGAAAATGGTTTTTATATCTGACCGACTTTTGGTTAATAAATTTGATCTATGGTACAGGGGCTTCTTATCAGTATCTGTTTGGGTTGTTTTAGTATTTGCCAAATTACCATATTCTTTCATTTAAAAAAGAAACATGTTTTCTATTCTATTAACAAGCACATTCAGACAGATAAAAACATAAAAATGCTCAACAGAAAACACTGACTCAAATAGAAAAAGTGTAACCAGCATAATGTTTTGTGTGTTAGTGTTTGCAGTTTTCTCAGAATACCTGCCAAACAAGTTGTGTCAGAAAGGCACAGAGGCGTGGTTTACCCATACAAACAAAAGCCGTTGAGTTATTCATACAGATGTTGTCAACAAGAACTTGTCATCTCTAACATTTGCCATTTATTTGATGCCGAAACCTCTTTCATATTCACTGACTTAGTGGGTGTTGCTCAGACAACCCAACAAATATTTAAGTATATGATTTCCTGGAGGACTTGTCCATTAGTCTAAGGGCTTTTGATCCAAACATTGTCAGTGTCAAAGAAAGACTAACAATTCACCCAGAGCAGCCCCTCAACATAACCAGTTGTGTCAAACAACAAGTCACTGATTCCTGTATTCCACAGATTTCATGTGTCTTGTCCAGTACTTCCAGAGCTCAACAAAGAAAAAGCTGACCAAATCTTCTATGATACTATCAAACAATCCTGGATTAATGTTGACTTTCTTTTTAATTATAGCTATGAGCACTTGGATTTTTCTTATTATAGCCTATTATGATGGTGCCAGTTAGGCTTTTTTACCTTGAGGGAGGTCTACCAGTTAACCAAAAAGATCTGCAAATCTTACTGTTGTCTTCATTTGAATATTTCAGCTCCACTTTTGGATACCTTTAGGTTTTCAGGTAGCACTCAATGCAGTATTCTATGTATCATCTTTACAGGAAAATGTTTACAGCCCACACAGAAATCCTAGGCCTCCATTAGTCATCCATCCATATATCACGTATAACCAGTTTATCTACTCATGGATGATAAAAGGTCCAGTGTGTAGGATGTATTGGAAGAAATGGAAAATAATATTAAAATGTCTTTTCTTATGAGTGTAATCACCTAAAACTAGATTTTTTATGGTTTCATTAGCTTACAGTGATGAAAACATATAGCAGGGAGTGACATGTATGGATTCATTTGCAATGTGCCACAATGTTTCTACAGTTGCTTAGAACAGAAAAAAAACCCTTCATAACTGTAGAAATTACTATACATATCATTATATCATAAGTCACTGCATAGTTAATCCATATTCCTAAAACTTTGATCAAACTGACACTGAGATATTTGTACATTTCTGCTTTCATGGGTCTGTAGGTGTTTTGTAGGTCTGTAGGTTTGTTTTATGAATTCTTCAAAAATAATGCTGAGTAGTTCTAATGAAGTTTGCCAAATAAACTTTACTGAGGTAACAGACGTCAAAATACATTAAAAGGCGGAAATGAGACCAAAAGCTGTGGAGCCACATGGACTGCAGTGGGAATCTCCACAAGTCAGCCACATCTGTCTTGCATTAGACATAGAGAACAATGTAGATTGTACAGACCCCTTCTTCTTATGGAGGGGGAGGAGGGGGAAGAAATTACAAACAGAAGTGTATGTCCTCTGTGTTTCTGCTGTAATCTATTGATCTGGTTTTCAGATTCAGAGACAAAAATCAAGATACTGAATAGCATTTGCATGCTTGCATCACCGAAAATCCCCACATACAATGTGAAAATGAGACAAAGGGCTGCAAGATAATGTAAATAACTCATTCATTGCATCTAATTGAAAGGAAAGAATTTCGCATCATATTTGAGTGAAAGAGAATTATTTCTAGGTCTGCATTCACTGATATGGCCAACCATGAGGAGAAAGGAAAGGACAGGGGAGGGAAGAAAAACAGCCTGTTGCTGCAGGGTGTCATGTGATGCGGCCATCATTACGTCACAATGTGGTGATTAGGCCACAGTGAGCATCAACAGGAAGCTGCACTACTCTACCTGACAGAAAAACTAGTCCAGGGGTTTCACAATGTTACATTCCTTCTTCATGCAGCAACCTTTGCTGTTACTATTAGAGCCAACACAGGTCGCATTATTAACTCAGAACCTCAAGCGTCTGCATTCCTGGTAATAATGTTCACATGCATCTGCATCCCTTCAGTGATCAACACAAAAGATTACCACATCTTAATTTAAAACAGAGGCTGTATATTCCCCAAACATGAGACAGATGGATCCACAAAGGCTAAATCTTTGTCTAAAGGTTTGCACCATGATCTAAAACAGTGCTACATCTGAACATGTTGGGTTATCCTGGAAAGAAAAGATATGCAGAGAGTAAACGGAGAAGATCAGTAATACCCTTGTGTCTGTATAGTGAATGTGTGAATCTTGTGATGTGAATCTTTAGCCAGCAGCCAGTTAGCTTAGCTTAGCACAAAGACTGGAAGCAGAGGAAAGCAGCTAGATTGGCTCTGTCCAAAGATGTAACAAAACAAAACAGAAATGCTCGCCAGCTTCTCTCCAGTTCAAAAATGAACACAATGTATGATATAGTTATAGATATGGTTTTACGGGAGGTGTTGGACAGTTTCTTGGCCTGGTGGAGCCTCATATTTATGGTACATGACAGTGGTAGCATGTACGCACATTACTAGCCCATTTGAAAAATGTCAAGAAAATGTCAAACTACTCCTTTAATGGAAAAGAAAGCGGTGTGCTGGGCTGATATAACAAATGAGGAAATGGAAATCAGGCATGATGGCACAGTGCTCTGACCTGCATGCTTGCATGTGGTCCACTTTTATATTGTCTTTTTATTTTCTGGAATTCACTTTCATGTTTAATTTGTTGAGATACCTCCTCATTCTGTGCAGGCTGGAGAGCTATCCCATATGTTGTTAAGCTTGTACATGTGACTGTGACTTTTAAAAGGTCCAAAAACAAAGTTACAATGATGTGGCTAGCATGTAATTTTGGAGGATAATAAAAATGACACCAGACACCAGGGCCTTTTGTTTCACAGCCAGGGTGGAGAGTGTCATATGTTCAGACTGAATGGGACATAAGAGGGAGAGAGGGGGCATAAGCATCTATGTGAGGTGCATTGTGTGGCCTGCACGAGCGTGCCATGTGACATAAATCACAAGTGTGAGATGCCTGACTGATAGACTTGGTGAAATGTAGAACATGAATGAACATCTGTCTAATCAGGCCTGACGAGCATTTGAGCGTCAGTAGCAACAAATGCTACTAGCGCTTCACATCACATTATGCCTTATGGCTCGGCGTGTTCTGACCCTACAGACTTTCCAGTCCACCCCCCCTCAACTTTTTCCCCCAAATCTGCTTCCAGTGGAGTCAACTCCCTCACTTCATATGTGAACCATATGCCATCAACTGTCATAATTCAAAATGTCTACACAGATGTCTAACAGTATAATCAAGCACTGCATCAAATCAGGCAATTGTGTGCGCACAAAGACTTTTCCTGTCATTGACAGAACTGTTTCAGGCTGTTTACTGATATCAAAAATTGGACCTTAAGTCGAGGGTGTAGCATGTATGATTAAGTGCCAAGACTGCAATGAACATTATAACTATTATGTGACCACATTAAATGCTTTTGTACATGCATCTTTGTTGGTTACATAGCCAGGTGAAATGCACAGTTGTGAAAATGTCGTCGGAGGTCATGAGGTTTGCAGAGTAGCGGGCCCGGCTCTATATTTACAGGAGGGATTTAAAACACTGGAGAATGCAAGTCATCTGACCTAATTACACCAGTAGGGGTTGCTAGGGATGATGTTTCAGTCGCTGTGCTGCACGCAGGCTCAACTGTCTAACTCCAGCCTGTCAGCATACACAGCCATTACTGTATTTCTTCACTTTGACTTAAGTATCCATTACCAAAACTGATGTTACATACAAGGAATTCATTTCCTTTCCATATAATGATTTGTCTTCATGTTTGGTTGAGTAAGAATTGAGAGTTAAGTTAAACTTAGAAAATTTGAAGTTAGGGATCTTAATGGATGTCATGGCGGCTCCATCGAGGCTCATGTTTCAACTGTGCTGCATTTGGAATGAGATGACACAAAATTATTGACATCCACTGGGATTACTTTACAGTTATATATTTATGTTTAAAGTGCTACTTCTCTGGAGTTTGGGACATTTATTACACCAGTACAAATAACTCTATTTTAAATAACTTGCTTTTCAAAAGTGATACTTTCATACGGGAGTCTGAGTCCTATGAGGCTAATTTTAAGACTGGACTTCACTTTGCCCTATCAGTACACCATCAGTGTGTCAGTTTGTTGCAAAATCTTATTGTCATTAAAAGAGGAAGCGAAGCTGTGGGTACCTAAAAGACTAGCCAAGTTACTAAGAGCAGCCAGTGATAGCAACAGCTTCGACTTGTGTATTACACTGAACATTAGTGCTGAACAGACTTTATTATGGTGGAGTTCATACACTGTATGAAAATTTACGGTCACTGGATGGGACACATGCTCCAAGCTCTTATCTTTCAAAGAGGAAAATGCGAATGGGCCCATTTCGGCAAAGAAAAGGAAATGTACACTTGAGATTACGACTTATTCTTAGGACTACTCTGCAAAACAGCACTGTGGCTGGGCAAGGGTGCGTTTGATTTACAGCGCTACTCCACATCTCCCCTCTTTCTCTTCAACAGCAGGACTCTTTAGCCCGGCTGCCTAAGTCTCAACCTGAAAGTGCAGAGACCTGAGTTTCCCAGCAGCTGTCGTTAGTGGTGAATGTCACATACGGCTGCCAAGTCACGCACAAATAGACCCCATCTACTATGGCAGCTCTCATATTTCACTGGCTCTCTTTGGGAATAACAAAAACACAGTGTGAGTCCAGTGCATTAAAATTTGTTACAGTAGCGTTGTGAAGACAAAACATCTGGCAACTAAGTGAAATATGACTAAATATACAAAATACTTTACATTACGCTACATTTTTATTTTCTAGTGCGGAAATAAATTTTTTGCAAATTGTTGGTCAACCAAAAACAAGTTGCACACTCTAAAGCTATATTTAAAACAAGACCATTGTTAAATAAGGCTCCACTCTTGTGTGCATTAACTGCCGCCCTTAAATGACTCTTGTGCAAACTGTGTCCATTGTTTTACAACACTGATCACACTGTGTCCAAGAGTCCAGACTTGCCCCCAGGCTTCAAAGCACTAAAGCAACTGACCATCTATAAATGCCAGCAAATACATAGCTACAGAGACAATAACTGTGGGCAATGACTGTCTAGATTTCAACAATAGCACTTAGTGGCCAGGGTCATAACTGCACAGATGACAGACTGGACAGGAGGGAAGTAGATGATAGCAGCTAGAAGTACAGAGGAACCTGAAAGTGTAATTACAGGGCAGAGGACTGGGGTTGAGGCTGTGGGAGAGGGAGGGAAGCCAAACAACAGCCCAGAGACAAAGCATTTGACTTTAAGAGGGAACGAAAGCTTGGTTGGGGATCCAGCTCGAGCCAAGCAATTTAAGTCATATCATAAACTGAAACAGAGTGCTCATTTCCCTGGTGGACATTAGCTACTAGAAAGAAAACCAAAATAGATCAAAGCCTTATAACTTCCAGAAGGCATCCACAGTGAAGCCACTGCAACGCTGTGCCTCTGGTTTAGTTTAGCGCTCTACTTGTTGGAGCGAAAATAGATCTCCTTGTGAATCACATCTAATAAATAATTAAGAGGATGAAGCCAATACTCCAAAGTCTTAAAGCGCAGTGCACAGAATTGGACATAGTATTGCATAATTTGAGTGTGTTTGTATGTTTGTATGTTTGTACGCGTACAGGCGCGTGCATGCTCAGCTGGGATCTCTGGCTTTGTTCTGGGTTTGCAAAGATTTTTTTTTTTTTTTTTTTTTTGCCAGTGTGGGTGTATCCAACTGTGACAAGCTGCTTGGCTCCGTTCGGTCCTTTGTAAAGCCTGGAGTGTCCCACAGGAATGGAGCTGCACTGAGAGCAGCTTAGCACCAGCGCTCACCTCTTGACTCGAGTTACTGATTCACAGACTGCACCGAGGGCCAGACAAAACAAAGGAGTAGTCACATGGGGTCGGGAAGTGGTATTCATCCGCTCACCTCATTGTTACGTTTTCAGGGATCAGATGCTTTCTATTTGAGACAGTTCAAAAAAAGAGGGAGCATTGCTTTACTCCTTTTTCCTCAAACCAAACTGGGTTAAACACTCCTTTAGGGAGTATTCAGTCTACTGCAAAACTTTTTTTATATGTTTTACACATATTGCCTGTATTTGTTAATGTTGTAATGTAACAAAGTGCAGAACTCCTTGCAGCTGCTAGTACTTTTAGTAAATATTTAAAATATAATTATACATCCAAGTAAGTACATTGTCAGAATGTGTACATTGTTTAGTGTTTTCTTTGCTAATTTGAAACATAGTCATCAGTATTAATAAATTAGGCTCTATCCCTATGCATTATTCAAATTAGCAGCTCCGCCACAGATGAGAATGTCCAAGTGTTGTGTCATATGAATGAAAACGCCTTCTGGTTGCAGGGACCACTTGCCATTCATCAAACGGAGCCGTGCACGATTCACAAACTCCCACATGGTTTTTCGCGTACTCATTTGACAAAATAACACATTTCAATTTTAATAACTTTGACGTGATCATAAAGAGGCTCGGTGTCACTTCTGATTACAGAGCTGCTGGTGGTGTCCCGCTGTGGCGCTTTACATCCGTCTGCGTCTGACAGCAGCAAAAGAGAGATTAGTTCTGCAACTTGTTGCCCGAGCGCTTCATGAGGTTGCGGTACTGTCAGAATGTGACTAATGTGTTAGCGACACATTTTCATCTCTCCATTTAGTGGAATTAGTTTGAAGTTGCCTTACATTATTTTACACTCTAATTACATTGGAACGATTCTTTGACCACATTGTCAGTCTAAAACAAAGCTTTAAGGCATCATTTTGCTAAAACCATAAGGGAAAATTTGGGGGCATTTTAAAAATCAGACCTGTACCAGATAATCCTGTCATTCTTTTAACTGCTCATCTAAATTAGTCCTGTCAAAGATTTTGCAGTTATATTTTGCTTTTTCAACATGAGGAGTTGTATGCCCTCTTTGGTTCTTAACCTCTTTATTCTTGTGGCTTATGAAACCTTTCCAAAGCCTATTGTATAATACACAAGGCAGGTTTTTCTTAAAAAGTTGACATTTGGAATGTAAGGTTCACACACACACACACACACACGAACAGACACCTCTCAGGCTCTATTCTCTAGCCACTGACCTGAGAGCTGTCTTTTGTTTCTGGGGGCTCCTTCCCTCCTCCACCTGCTAACAGGCAGCTGGCTACACTGTCGTGACAACGGCTGAAGCTTCCAGACACCGTTTTAACAGCTTGGCTCGTTAGTGGGAGATTTAGCACTCCAACTTCAGGGGTCTGGAGGGCTCCTAATGTCCTGGAGGGGTGATTGACAGAGAAGGAGATGATTATGTCTCCTAGTTCGCCTGCCTGGACAGAGCTTCGCCTGACAGTTTCCTGTTTAAGTTGTCCATGTTGGTCCATTTGCAACCAAGTAGCTATTATTATTATTATTATTGTTGTTATTATTATTATTATTATTATTATTATTATTATTATTATTATTATTATTATTATTATTATTATTATTACTATTTGTCTCATTCCCAGTTCATTTGATCAGTTTGTTTAGGGAAGTAATGGAATCTGACCTAACGCCCAAAATGTATGTCAGTTGGTTCTGGTGGTACCACAGGTTAAGACCTAATTCATATAGATTCACTTATGTTTAAGATGTTTCCATGATTTGTAAAGCCTTACTGAACTTTACTTTTAGTTACATCAGGCCTGGGTAATAAGAACAGTTTGTATGACGTGGGCTACATTTTCAGGTATGAGTCAAAGCTACATGGGAAATGTCACAAACACTTTTATTAGAACACTGGCTCAAGTCTTCTTTGGCAATGTGGACTGATGCCGTGTCTCCCTGTACATAGTAGTATGAGAGAGTTAGGTTGGGGTCGTGCACAAAGATGCAAACAATGGCATTGCTTTACAGAAACGTAATATATTTCAAAGCAACTTCAGACTATATTGAAAACTAAGTGGTATGGCTCATCCCATATCTTGTTTGGAAATATATATTAATATACTGGAAAAATAACAATGTACTGTCCAGTCCTAGTTTATAGTCATTCTTGATTTCTCTTTAAAAAGGCCATGCTTGTTATGACTGAAATGGACACTGCGTGTATTCAGACATTTTTCAACAGCAGTTATCAGGCTTTAGATAAAACATGTCGTTTAAAGGCGACAGCTCTTCTGCCAGAATCATAAGCAGCTGTAACTAGTTCCAGATGTGACAATCAGGCCCAAAGATGGAGCATGATCATGCCAAATGAAACATGCCATAGTACCTCAAATATTTAGCTATTTTTTTCCTTTCCTCTCCCCCCGAACATCAGTCAGTGCCTATAGTGTGCCTATAGTAGGTTTACATTAACAGGAGGGCTTTTGTGGGAATCTAAAGCTGGATCCAATTATGTTTTCAAAGGCTGTATAGCATATTTTTCTGAACTGGACCATAGAAGCCGTGTAGCAGTTGTGCCCCAAGACTTTACTCAGAGCTCGCAGGACATTATTTACTTCTTTGAAGTACATATGGGGTGACATAAATACATAAATCAAGAATAGTTTGTAACTGTGTATCCAGTTCATTACATAATATATCAATCATGAAGACTTGAAAACTATCAAATGAGTAATGTGAATGTAGAGTTGAGAAGTAAACCTTTGGATAGCTGATATATATAAATATATTCATTAGGATCCAGTCTTTATCTGTCTGGCTAGTAATAAGTAATAACCAGTGGCTAAGTAATTAATTACAAATGTCAACTTGAAGTACAAAACACTGTGTAAAAATCAAAAAGAGTAACATATCTTTCGAAACCTATCTAATAAAAGTGGCTACCTATAGTATAGCATTTGCCATTGAGAATGACAGGCTTAATAGAAATGGGGAACCTGCGTCTTTCTTGCTCTAGGTGTCAGTGAAGAGAGTCAAAAACAGGTACAAAAATATAAGCAGTAAACAAAAAAAAACCACATACAAGATACAAATGTACCTACACAAATTTAATGTTAATGGAGGAAAACTGAAAAACAGTCTTAATCCTACACCAACCATGATTCTGAAAAAATCTGATTCTCTCTTCTGCAAGCCAGCTTTAATGCACAACCCTCTTTTGCTTTAACACTGAAAACTGAATGTAGGCCTCTCTTGGTGCTCATCAGCTGCCCATTCCTTCAGCATCTGCAGGAGAGTTGCTCATAATTATGATGGATTAGACTGCGCCTCTTTGTGCCTGCACACTGCAATTGTTTTGCAGATGCAGCGGATGTGACATGCATTAATAAATGAGGGAGGCAGAAAGAAATCAATGTTGTACTGGAATCACTGGAATCTATTTGCTTTTGGCAGAGAGAGAGAGAGAGAGAGACAGAAAGAATGAGCTATGTTTGCTGCTCAACCTTCTGCAGAGAACGTATTTCCCTACATCACTACAGCTCTTGAATTCTAAAATATAGTTAAGTAATCTACGTACTTATTCATTCACAAAGACCACAAACTGTGCTAACGTTTGCATTACATTTAGTCCTCAGTTGAAACTAGACAGGAAAACTACTTCAGATTGTTATGTGAAATATTCATCCACACTTGTCAAACTCTTGTTTTGGGATTTTTAGATGTAACCTTGGAGCAAACCTCCACCAGCAACCAGCATTTACTTTAAACCAGACAGTTGAAAAAACATTAATCAGTACAATTAAGTTAGTGTGGGAAACATTTGTAGGGCCAGTTTATATTTTGTAGTCATTTTAATGTCATGACACAGAGGTTACAAGCTATGAGTGTAGCCCTGATCACAAAGGCCTCAAACTTGAGAACCGAATTGAATTTGCATATTTGACATTACATTGCTTTAAGGGTGAGGAATACCACCACCAAACAGCTGACGAGCAGGCAACTCCTCTTCACATTTACCATCTGGAACATTAACCTTAGATCCTACTGCCTTCAATCAACTGAACTTGTGTTTTCTTTAATATATTCTTTTTCCTGTCATATAATAACTGATAGGAGTTTAACAGCACATGCCAGCTTCACTTGTTTTTACAAATGTGATACAGCATTACAGTGTTGAAAACCGCGCTAAGAAGGGTGTCAAACACAGTTGCCCTTAATGTGCATTTTAAATTAAGTCTTTTAGCTCTTTTCTTTTTCTTCTGTTAATTAAAAATATGTCCTTGACATTTGTATGTTAAACGACTGCCTCTGGCTACTATCTACACTGCAAGGTACATACATATAAAATTCCTCTCATGTTTGTGTAAGAAAAATTATGGGAACAGACTGAACATCAAAGGCATTTTGCAACGTTAAGTTGCAGGGATCACAAAACCTGAAGTGAGCGCAAAACTAGAAAGGCGTTATACAGGTATAGTCTATTTACCATCTATCGAAGTTTGTTATACATTGAATACAGCATTGTGTTTGACAAAACTCTGCTTAACAATGGTGGAACTTAATGTTTCTCTCCCACTTTCTGCCTTGCAGGACAGACAGAGGGCAGCCCTGTGGATGGACTCTGAGCAGGCCAGATGGAAACAGAACAGGCCAGACATGAGACGGAAGAAAGTCTGATACTAGCACAATTTGGCACATCTCACAACATCTCTCACAAACTACAGAATGGAGGCCAGACTTCAGAAGGAGATTCGCTTCAGATCACTGGGGATACGAACTGGAACCATTTCAAGCCTAGCACCGTTGTGAACTCCATGAAGAGACACAAAGAGAACTGCAACAGTCCTTCTTCAGTACAAGGGCTGTTCGATCAAGGTTCATACATGATGAATGGAGAATTAATGAACGGAGAGTTAAAGCATGCACTCACTGAACAGTCCTTACTGGTCCACAAGCCCAAGAAACTTAAAGTAGATTCTGAGCTTAATAAAGGACATGACAACATGAGCTCCAGTTTGGTGGACAACTTTCCTGAGTTGACAAAGGCAACAGAATTTGAATGCAATACCTCACAGACAGAGATTAAGTTAGACAAGAGGATCTGTAACTTTCCTAATGGAGATATTTTCAGTCTACCAAGGAATAAACAGGTTTCAATTCCAAATGGTGCTGTATCACCCCCATCAACCATAGAAAGCACCCAAGGCGATCTTTTGGAGAAAACTCTGTCTCAGTATTATCCTGAGCAAGTGTCAATTGCACCACAAACATCTGGGCCTCACCTAGATGCTGTCAATGGTTCACTGGCAGATAAGATGCCAAGTGAAGGTGCTCAACGCCCCTCTTCGACCTCAGGGTTGCCCAATTCAACCCAGATGCCTGACTCACAGCAAAAGCAACCTGCAGCATCAGGCAATGTTGAAGGAGCCAACAATTATAACTCCGTCAACTATGTAGTAAATGGATACTCCAACAATTTTGAAGCAGAACACCAGCAGCAACAACAACAGCAGCATCAGCAGCATCCACCATCTTACTCTGGTCAGGAGCTGTCTCGAGGTCAGCTGTCTGGCATTATCCCACCTACAAATACTGCCAACAGTGCACAACTTCAAAATGGCCCACTGTGTTATCCAGATGACACAAACCCTCAAAGTATATATGCGAAAGCCAACCAAGAGTTTAACCAGAACTCTTTTCTAGAGAGAAATACTCCTTTACAGACAGCCGAGGCAGGTGGCTATGGATCCTTCTCCAACTCTGGATCACAGAAAATGGGACAAACTGAGGAAGTCGGGTCTGGTCAACATCTGAACCATGGCACTGATAGGGGTAACCAGTATGGGATTCAACCCCAAACCTTAAAACAAAATGCTGGAGCTAGTAATATGGGATCCATGGGGTCCAGTCTCCAGCAGCCTCATCCTGCTGGGTTGGAAAACGGGATGGAGAACACATCTCAGCAGAGAGCCAACTTATCATGTTCAACTCCCCACCAGAGAGGCTGGATTGACATGAACTCCTCACATTCCCAGCAGCAACTACCAAGTGGCTCATCATCCCAGGCACAAGAGCAGGACATATGGAGGGGCTTCCCTGCTAAGCCTCAGTCAGAGCAGCAGACAGCTAACCCCCCAGTTCACTGCCAGATGCTGGAGCCAAATCCAGCACAAAGATTCCAGACACAGGGAGTATTCACAGATAGCACCCAGGGGTCTAAAAGCTTCCAACAGCAACAGCAAGACTGTCTCCCAGGCCAAATGCACTGTGCTCCAGCCCAGCACAACACTGCCCCTGAGTGGCAGCAGTCAAATTCAAAAGCACCACAAATGAATCAGTCTCTACCCCAGAAAATGTCAGGACAGTGTAACTTCCCTCAAAATGAACAGGCAGACAGCCTCTACCACACCCAGATGCAGTCAGAGCACTTATGTGAAGACCATGACCTGCAGGATATACTGTCACCTGGGTTTTTAGCAACACAGCAACAACAGCAGCAACAACAACAACAGCACTGTAATCTTCAGCGTCCCCTGTCCCACCCACCACAATTTGAGGGGCAGCAACTCAAGTCTCCCAATTACAGACCTCGTAGTCAGCCACAGCCAGGTCAACAGCAGCTACAACCCAACCAGCCTCTTAGAAACAATTCTGCTCAATCCAACAACCAACACATCCAGCACAGTGACCACGCAACTTTCAGCTATAATAACGTGACAGAGATGCAACAACTACAACATCAACGGCAGTATCCACCAAACTCAGGCACCAGTAACCTCAAGCAATTTCAACCACAGAGGCCTAACAACCAATGCCACCAGCCCAATCATGCAGACCTCTCCCAGACCTCTTCCCTGTCACAATCTCACTTACCACAAGGCGCATTAAACCAACAACCATCAACACAGATGTATCCTAAAGCTGAGCAGCAGCTGAAGACATCATGTACTCAGTTCCAAAGGGGGCCACGTCCCCCTCTGGGACCTATGGGAGATGTTCAGAGGCATGCAGCTTTGCGTATGCATCTGTTACAAAAACAGGAGCGCCAGGGTCCCCCTCACCCCCCTCATAGCATTAGTGACCCCCAAAATGGCCTGAGACCTGTAAAAATGGAAAACAGACCAAGATTTGATCTGCCTAGTTCACAGCAGCAGGAGCAGCAGTTGCAGATGCGAGAGGCAGGCATATGTGGGATACAAGTGAAGCAGGAGATTCCACAGTCCCTGTGTGAGCAAAGCAAGAGGCCAGGAAGCATCTTGGCCTCTATGGAACAAAGTTTGAAGCAGTACCAGCCTTCACCTGTATTTGAGAAAAAATCCCTTGTAATCAATTCATCAAATAAAGTCAAAGTGGAATCTTCTGGGCCTGTCACAATCCTGTCAACCAACACTGACCTGAGTGGAGTGGAATCATCAGCAGCTGCCTCATCTAATGTAGCTCTAAAAAACCCACCTGATACCACCCCTAAGAAGGATCACCTCCTGCAAAGCTTTATGGACTCTCCAATGAAGCTATTGGACACTCCTATAAAGAATCTGTTGGATACCCCCATGAAAACACAATATGACATTGCATCCTGCCACTGTGTTGGTGAGTCTCATGATGTTGGTTCTGAAAAATGTTTTAAAAATTTGTGTTTAAATATTAATTTATGTTCATTTATGATATTTAGAACAAATCAGTGAAAAGGATGAAGGTCCATACTACACTCACTTGGGTTCAGCGCCTAATGTTGCAAGTATACGGGAGGCAATGGAGAAAAGGTTAACCATAAATTTTGTCTCTTGATAAATTCATGACCTTTGTTACTTGGCCCATGTGTAATATTTTCTTTGTGTTCACTTTAATGTCTCTGCTCTGATTTGAAGGTCTGGTCTAACTGGTCGTGCTATCAGGATTGAAAAAGTAATATACACCGGCAAGGAAGGGAAAAGTACACAGGGGTGCCCCATAGCTAAATGGGTAAGAATCATTTCTGTATACTTATTTGAGAAGTAGGAAAATTAGCTGCCCTTTATCTGCCTTTAGTATTTGCATGTGAACAAATTCCCATACCTGCCATGTTTCAGGTGATTCGTCGATCCAGCGTAGAAGAAAAACTACTGGTGTTGGTGCGGGAACGTACTGGTCACACATGTGAGACAGCCTGCATCATTGTGGTAATCCTGGTCTGGGAAGGCATAATGCCTAGCCTTGCTGACCGCCTCTACCTCGAGCTAAGTGAAACTCTAAGAAAGCACGGAGCCCTCACCCAGAGACGCTGTGCTCTCAATGAGGAGTAAGTGATTACACTACAGAACGCTTACTGCAGTTTTTTACCCAAACACAGAAGTCAAGATAATCACATTTTATTATACTAGTGAACATTTTAAAACAATTTAAGTCAATGTCACCATTTTTTCTAAATACGCCTCTTATATAATATCACAATACTCTCAGTTCTTATTTTGTATTCATAAAGTTAAAATATTATATATTCAAATATTTTTTTTTCAATTCTGGCTAACAATTAACCCTATTCAACAATGACAAATTCTTGTACTCTCCTTTCAGGAGGACCTGTGCATGTCAGGGGTTAGATCCTGATGTTTGTGGAGCATCTTTCTCCTTTGGCTGCTCCTGGAGTATGTACTACAATGGCTGCAAGTTTGCCCGCAGCAAAGTACCAAGAAAATTCAAGTTACTAGGAGATGATGTGAAAGAGGTATTTCATGTAGACTCAGAATATTAATTTGAGTGTGCGCCATGCATAACCTGATAAAATATGCTAATTAAGGTAATATAATATTGTACAATTTTGTCTTTCAGGAAGAGAAAATTGAACAGAACTTTCAACATCTGGCAACCTTACTGGCTCCCTTGTATAAAACTTTGGCACCTGAAGCTTATGGAAACCAAGTCAGTATATGTGGACATAGTTTCAACTGATTGCCTTTCAACATCTACATCTAGAGCTTTTATTATTATTAATATAAATGATCTAAATGTATTGTTTTTAAATACACAATTAATTTTCAAATTAAATCTAAACCAAGTAGTTTGAAGTTGCATGTATACATTAATAACATGTCAGTACCACAACTTGCAGAAAGGAATTCATTACCAAGAATTGGTCAAACCTTGCATTGTGCATAGGTATTTCTGAAAGTAGTAAAGTAGTTTTGTAAAGATTTCCCATATACATTGTTTATTGACGTTTGTGACCTCCTAATATCATAAACAAATTTACCTCCTGTTGCTTCTGGACATAGGTGGAACATGAACATAGGGCACCAGATTGTCGTTTGGGGCTCAAGGAGGGCCGTCCCTTTTCTGGCGTCACTGCATGTCTAGACTTCTGTGCTCACGCTCATAGAGACCTACACAATATGCAAGGCGGCAGCACTGTGGTGAGTACAACTTGAGAAATATATATCTTTCTAATTAAACAGATACAGAGATGCAAAGTATACATCAAGCAATGCGTTTCATTGAAACATGACCTTAAAACAAATATATGAATAAAAAAAGTAAAGTGGTTATTTAATTTCATGTGACATCCAACAAAAAGTAACTCATCCTGTTTTTCCAGGTGTGTACCTTAACAAAGGAGGATAACCGAGAGATTGGAAAGATACCAGATGATGAGCAGCTCCATGTACTGCCTCTTTATAAGGCTTCCAGCACCGATGAATTTGGCAGTGAGGAGGGTCAACAGGAGAAAATTAAGTCAGGCGCCATCCAAGTCCTCAGTGCCTTCCGCCGCCAGGTGCGCATGCTTGCAGAACCCGCCAAGTCTTGTCGTCAAAAAAAGCTGGATGCTAAGAAGGCAGCTGCCAACAAGAATGCCATGCTGGACAGCGCTAATGATAAGGCAGAAAAGGGCGCCCTGAACAAGTCAAAAGCTGGCACTTATGAGAATACCACTCAGAGCACTGCAATGGCAGGTATGGTAACATTTTTTTTGACATATTTCATAAATTTTATCCTAAATATTTTATTCCTTTGTAGGGACATGTTCACAACATACCAAACTGACACTGTAAAACCAAAGAATTGACAAGTGATGCATGACTGGAGACTTGTATAAATTCTTCCCTGCTGTTTTGGCATTTATCGTTTGTAATGTTTTCTAGGACTTATTCCAGGAGCTGTGGGAGCAACCCTGCAGTCAGGTCAGCTACTCGGAGCCCATCATCAGCAACTACAGCAACAGCAGCAGCAGAGCATTCTCCCCCCTTATCCTGGCTCAACAAATGCAGCCAGTTTCCCCAGGTTCCCCAACCACCCTGGATCTTTTACAAGCACTTCCAAGCCAGGCAGCATATACCCTCCACAGCCACAAACACCAGCCAGCCCTTTCACCTCCCAGCTCCATGTACCAAGCTCTTACATCAATGGATCAAATCGTCCATACCCAGGTTATCAGTGTAACGGAGGAATGCCCCTTGACAACTACCATCCATATTATGCTTCAAACCCAAAGCACCTGGACATGTATCGACAACAGCGTCCAGCACTTTACTCAGAGCAGCAGTACGGTGTACATCAGCGTTATGGGGTCAATTATCCACCAAGATATAGTGAGCCAGGTTTACAGGTCAATGGCTACAATGCCTGCAGCGTGAGGTCAGTTCACCCCATAAGACCTTATTCCCCTTATGGTCCTAATGGAGTGTCAGATCCCCCTTTCATGGACTCCCTCTCAAGGGCACACTCAGGCCATGAAGGTCTAGACTATACAGCTGCTGTGAGCAAAGGCAATCAGTTTGGAGGATACAAAAATCCATACCTATCTCAAAGCCCTCAAATCTTACCCCCAGGCCAAGATCCTTTCCATATGCAAATCAAGACAGAGATGGGCATGCCTCGCCCACAGATGGCTCCTTCTCAGTTAGGTAGTGGGTGTTTAAATCCTGACACACAGTCAGGATTAGGTCTGCCTAATGGGACCCTCATGGGCTCTGATATTAAGCAGGAGCCTGGTACACCACAGACACCCACAACCCCACAAAAGCCAGAGATGTGGTCAGACAATGAACACAACTTTTTGGACCCTGACATTGGTGGTGTGGCAGTGGCACCAAGCCATGGCTCAGTCCTCATTGAGTGTGCAAAACGAGAGCTTCATGCTACAACACCCCTTAAAAACCCAGACCGCAACCACCCAACACGCATCTCCTTGGTCTTCTACCAGCACAAAAATATGAATGAGGCAAAACATGGTTTGGCACTGTGGGAGGCCAAGATGGCAGAGAAAGCTCGAGAGAAGGAGGAGGATGCAGAGAGAAATGGGGGCGAGGGGACACCTAGTAAGGGCAGCAAGAAGGGGATGAAGCGTGAGCATCCAGAGTCATCAGAAACCACGGGGGAGCCTCCTTACAAGCGTTTTATTCAGGCACTAATGGAGGGGTCCTTGTCGTACACAACAAACACCTATGTCAGTACGTCTCCTTATGCCTTCACTAAGGTCACAGGGCCTTACAGTCAGTTTGTGTAGAAAATATTCATGAAGAAGACAATTGAAGGTGCTTTATTTATGACAAAGACTACAAGCACCGCTAGCCTCATCTATACACTCCTTCCTATCCACATGATTAGCAACAATGTTGCATAGAAAAAGGAACCTGTGATCAGATGAGATAAATCACCTTTCACATCAGGTTTTTCACTTCTTTAACAATCAAGCTTTACTAGTTGACCCAACTAAGGAGGTATTTATTCTTGTTCGTCAACTTTTGCAAGATACACACTGTCAAACTCTCTGGTGCTTTCAGTCTGAGACATACGGACCTATTTTTAATGGAAACAAAGTTTCATTTGGAGGGGCTTTATTTTTCTTACAAAATTTTGGAGATGTCATCATAAAACACTGACTTTGTAAATGACAACATTCACGGTGCTAAAGTATGTGCTTATTACCATTTATTTTAATTCAAATGCCTTCACACTATTACCAGAACACTCTCTACAAGTGACCCTCAACAACTCATGTCAACAGGATACTGCAAATTTCATCTCACTGTCAAATTATCAGCATCAAAATGGTTTTTGTTAAGTCAGTGTTTCATATAGCACTTTTTGATAATGAGAGTTAAATGTTTTGGTAATACCTTCAAGTCATAAGATCTGGTTAAACTGTTTTGTTAGATTGAGAGAAATTCATTTCTAAGCATTGCTGCAATCAAATTGACGACTTTATAAAGGAGGGTTGGTATAAGCAATCCAACAGTTTCAAGTTCATGCAAAAAGATTTTTTTAAAAATATCATTGTGTTGGTGCTTTCACTTTCCTATGTCATTTATACTGTAAATTGAGCCATTCTAATGGTGCATTTTTAACATTTTGAGGAAAAAAAAAATCGACATGTTTGTGTTAATTTAGTTTTTCCAGGTTTACTTTGGTGTCAGCGACTGTTTTTAATGTTCCTTACCTTAGGTTCATTGAACAAACCTGGACTGTGAATATTACATGTAGTTTTATGTCTGTGGTGCTTAGTAAATGTGCTTTTTATACACTGAGGAACATGAAACAGGGTAAGCTCAGCGTCAGTTTCAGAGGGCAGCTGGCTTGCTGTGGGGTCTTTAATTATTGCAATCTAACTGTAAGATAAACAGGTGAGATTTGTACAGTAAGTTAATTTCCCTTTTTGGAATTACTGTTATAGATTGTGTGTTGTAAAGAATGCTAACAGCCTATTTCATTGTATTTCTTTGGGTTTCTGATTTTATATCATGAGGTGCTATCCAACCTACGAGAGACATACAATGTGCGACTCTTGGACAGTGAGAAGGCTTTTAAATAATGTACAGTACAAACCTGTCATATACCTCAAAACTAGTTTGGCAATAGGATTATAACATATTTTTTCTTTCTTCCTTTGTGTATTACTTTCAAAATGTTAACAGTTCAATTTTAGGCCACCAAAAGGCATACAAGTTCATTTTTTACTTTCTTGTCAATCTGGTAGAAAGTATTACTTGAACTTCTTTGATGTTACTGTAAAATCAGGGACATTTTCAATGTCAACTTCAATTTTGTGTACATCTTCATCGCCTGTATTCATCATGCTTTTTTTCATTCAGGTACTTGCCATTGCATCCTGAATCTAATTCTATACTTTGGACAGACAAAATTTATTTTTTGATGAAAAAGATGCTTTTCTGCATTTTTTTTACTTATATTTTAGCTAGTAGGATGGTGGTAACCTTTTAAAAGTAATTTGGACATATATGCACTGAGTTGACTAAAGGGAAAGTATGATATTGACTAAACAAAAAGCAATGTTATTGCTTTTGCTATGAGGCAAGACCAGGGCAGTGATTAACGTAGTTGCACATCTTTGTGCCTGTGTATAGTTAAATTTATTTATAACCACTAAGCAATTGTATAATGATTTTTTCCCCTGTCCATTTGATTTAATTAATGTGATATATATTGGAATGACTGTCATGTTATAGTAACAACCTACCCCATTCTTCAACATATTCATTTTCTGAAAGCACTTCATTTCTTTTTCAGGAAAAAATATGTAATAATGAATTACAAAACGTTTTATTTAAACAGATTGTAAATGTGTTTTAAAAAATAATAAATTATGTCACATTGTACATACCAAGAACCTGTACTGCAGGAATACAACTCATTTTTTAAAGTTGATGTAGGTTCTTCTTGTTCTGTCAAATTGACCCACAGCTCCCCTCTATCTGCAATCCTCATCATATCTTAAAATATCCTTTTGGCTCTTTCAGGTTCAAACAATGATCATGGTTAGATTATCCATGAAGTCTTTGTAAATTTATGCTCACTGTCACAGCAATGTTTACAGTTATAGTATCCTCAGACATTAGAAGTTCTAGTTTTTTTTAACTGTTCCATTTTTCTAAAATAAATATACATAAAAAAATGTTGAATTTCGTTGTACAGGACCCAGCTACAGTAGCAGGTTGTGGTTAAGAAAGCCGAGTTGTCTAAGATATAGCGGGTTAAAAGCATAGCCATACTTGAAGATGCTTCAGAGCGTTTCTGAGTGAGTCAACATTACTTGAATGACTTTCTGGGCTTAGCTAGTACAGTATATGTGCTCAGCTCAAAGGTTAAGCTAGCAGTTGATACATACTTGGTCTTTTTGCAGTTAGACACTAAAGGTGAAAAAAAACTTTTTGCCTGTCATTTTTATTTTTTAAGGCTTCCCTTGTTCTCCTGAAGTTTGGTATGCTACAAAAAAATGGAATTGAGGATGGGTATTAATACTGTAAGTATTGTAATGTATTGAATGCAGTTTATTTGAAAGCTGTTTATTATATCATTCCTGATATTGCTGAGATGTGGGTGTTTTTTTTTAATAAAATTTATATTTATTTAAAGCAATCTGACTGGTAACTCCAAGTTAATATTGAAAACTAAATTCTGTGCACTGTTGTCCATGTTTAAAGTTTTAGATGTGCAATTATGTATGAAACTGAAAAGAAATCATGGCATGTTCACGCCGTCATTTTTTTATTTACCAAAAACACCAAGACATTTTTTCTTGTTACATACAAATTGCGTCACGTTTTTGCAAGCATGTCTTTCAGTCCGATACAAGGCTAAACACACAAGGCTCACTTCTGCTTCTTTACTCAACATTATAATAGTACAAATCTTTGTTGGTTGAAATTGTCAGTGTCTTGTCCATTAGCATTCCAACAAATTATTTAATAGTAAATGTAGATGGCACTTTATACAACTGACAATGAGTCCTTACCAAAAATAAATCCAGCTGCTAAAAAAGATAGTGCTGCTTCACGAGACATTAAGAAGTTTTGTTGGTTCCCATATTGTCTTTAGGGCTTCAGACAAAATGCCACTTATCCACTGTGCAAGGGAAGATTTAGAATCAAACAAAAGTTTTAGTACCGAAACATACTGCACCTTAAATAAAGCAAATTTAGAGCAAGTGTATGATTATTTACTTACCGTCTGCAGACACAGGGTGTGCGCTGCCAAATGCAGGGGCCTGGGATGCCAAATATTACACATGAAAATTACCAAATGTATACAATGAAATACTACAGTTTTATCATCACAGTGGAAGAGTATGCTGAAGTTCTCACCGACTGAACGACATTTCCAGTCTCATCTGCGCTGCATTTGAAGGGGCTGTCGCAGCAGGAGATATTTTTGCTGAACAAATAAATGTAATAAAAATAAAAATGTAAGGGTTTGTTACGTGTACATCGCACATGACACACTGCAGAGTTTCACTTCTGCAAACATACCATACGATCCCTCCACTGTTTGTCTGCTTCTGCACTAGTGCCCTCCAGTGCTCGTGGGTGGACTTAATGATCTCAACTGCAAAGTCCTACGCAAAAGCACAAAGAGCGTATCTTAAGGAGCGATTCATTTGAGCCCATTCGGTTTTAGCTGCTAAAACCGATATAGACTGCGACCTCCAGTACACAAACTGTCATGTCTAATCTATCTACAGTATTTGGTCTTGGAAAGGTTTCAGTACCTTGTCTTTGAATTGTCCATTGAATCCAAATTGGTTCTCGGGTTTTCCATCAGGCACCTTATATTTCCTAAACCAGTCGACTGTGGCCTCTAAATGACCAGGCCGGCTCTTGCGGACATCTTCTATGCCTGAGGACAAAACAAAGACACAACACAGAATAAGAGCAGCAGGCCAGTCTACACCTTATATGTCTCAGTACTGATTAGATATGAATCTGTGCTCGGTTTAAACCTAACCTTAAAAGAGCAGTGAGTTAGATTTAGTGACATTTAGCAGTGGGGTTGGAGATTGCAACCAACTGAATACCCCTCCACTTGCTTTACTTTTCCAAGCATGCAGCAAAAGGTATGTTGGCAGAGCAAAACGCAAAAGGCTCTCTCTAAAGCCAGTGTCTGCAATGTAGCAAACTCAGTGTAGACAGGTCACTCCCTATGTAGATACACAGGGCTCATTTCAAGCCAATGAAAACACAACAAACAGTAGTCACAGGTTACTATACAACACAAAAACATAATTATGAATATCATACTCCATTTCTACTACTGATCCTCAAGTCCTACACACTGGACCGTCAGTGCAAAATAAGAATATGCTGCATGTGTACACCCTTCCATAAATACTGACGATACATTAATAAGGAGTCATTATGAGTAGCAATGTCCCTTTCAGCAGTGTAAGTCGATGGCTGAAGACAAAAAAAACTGAGAAACAGGTTTTGCAACTACTGTATGATGCAAAAAAAATGTATTCAACATGTTTGTTAACCCCTTAAGGGTACACATGATATTTTTGAAAGAAACATTGACTGTAAACAAAAGCCTGTTAATAGAAACTCCAGAGGGTACATTCTAAGGTTGCGTTTTAACTTACAAAGAGCTGGTCTGAGGCAAATATCTATGATGCCAAAATTACCTGAATTTGAACAGAACAGTGCAGGCACATTATACCTTATCTACAACATAGATTTCACAGATTGTGGCAATTGGTTGGGCAGCAAATATCAAAAGGCATTGCACTGCTTCCTCTGACACTTAAGCCATTACACATTTGTTCTTGATTCCAAACACAATCCTAATTTCCATCATGGTGGCTTTCCTGGATTAAATATCCTGGAGAATGGATAAAGGCATGTTGTGGATGATGACGGTTAACATTTGGAAAAACACCCACTATTTAGTTTTTCAGCGTCTGGATCCTCTGCGTTGATAGCGATGACCTTCCAATCCATTTCTCCCTCATCGATCATGGCCAAAATGCCAAGCACTTTCACTTGGATCACCTGGCCTGGAGAGCACACCTGAAGGAGAGACCAACCAATTACATATAACTAGTCGGCTCAATCAGCTTTGGAAAGTGTATATAAAGGGAACCGAAGACACCTTATACCATAAATTATTTGTATGTATATAAAGGTTCGGGGTTCATACCAGGGTGCCAATCTCACAAACATCGATAGGATCATTATCACCACAACACTGCGTCTCCTTGTCTGTGTGGTTTGGGTCCTCCCATGTCTTTTTCAAGGAAAAGGTCAAAAACATGTAAGAAATCAGAATGTTTTGCCAACATTTCAGCTAACTGAACAGGTAATGGTTAATGTTCTGATGCAACACACACACACACACACACACACACACCCACACACCCACACCATTAACGCTGTGCATTTGTCTCACCTGTGGGAGTGCCCCATAATTCCAAATGTAACCCTTGTGTGGAAAAATGTTGGCCACATACCGGAGCTTTCCTTTCTTGACATCTTGTTTGATCGGGTTCAAAGGTTCCTTCGTGGCAATCTGGAAATTTAAGCACTAATGAAGGTGTCCTTATGTGTGTGTACTGACGTGTGAGTGCTTGCTTTTGCGAGTGTTTAAATAGATTTGATTTCTCTTGTGTCACCAACACTCAAAGCCTCAGCTCAGAGCTACTGTTACGCTGGTAACTCTGAAAAAGGTTCGTAATTTGGGACTTTTATGTGAAGCACTTAAGGCAAAATTGCATATAACTTACCAAGATACTGTCTGTTACAACTTGTATTGTCATTTCAGGGGCCCATTATATAATTAAATTGCCTCCAGATAGTGCTATGCAAAGTTCTTTATTGAGTTATCATCATTTTATGAACGCTGAAGCACCTGATTGTGCATAACTGCAGTGTTATTAAAGATTTCAATCTCTGTAAAGCGTAATCATCAGATTTTTTTAATGTGAGGTACTGTATATATTGGGTTCTTACCTCCATTTTAGCATTTGACCATCGGGGTACCTCCACAACCATGTTAAACAGCACCTAAAAGTACAGAAGAAAGCTATTTACAATATGTGCTTGTTGACTCTTTTCAGTCGCTGAATCAGACAGAAAGTATTTGATTTGGACAGTACCTCACTCTCATTCTTTTTGGGTTTTTTCGTGGGCACATCATTGTCCTGTGAAAAGAAGACAAAATCTGGCAATTAACAGTTTGAATGTTATGCTTATACATTTAATAGTGAAATAGTCATAAACTTTCTGTAGTGCTTCTCCAACACAAATCAAGACCTCCGCTAAAGAAGAGTTACCTGTGTGGGTTCTGCTCTGAGGGGAATGTCATGGAATGGTGAAATGTATTTTCCTTCAGAGGTTTCTAAGACGAAACAGATCAATAAACAGTTTAAAAAAAATAAAAGCTCCATACACAGAAACATGTTACAAAGACATCCCACAAATGACACAAATCAGTGACATAAACAGCTTGGTCTAGCTTGGTATAGCAGCTGGAATCTTGAAGATTGATTTATGGAAGATGGTGAATTTAAGCTAATGCGCTCATCGCTAACAACCTGATAACCAATCATGCATGTTTTTAACTTCGAAGTTAAGCTTCATCTTTAAAAAAAAACAAACAAACAAAAAAGATGACAGAGCTGAGTATATTTTTGCCACAAAACACTGTTTCAATTTGTCATACAATGTATCAATACCTTAAAAAAAATATGGAAATAAATTTCACGTTATACTTTTGGCATCTCCATTTCATTCCAGTGTATTCAGAGACACATCACAAAAAGTTAATATTCACTTTATCACATTCTTCATATTAATTGTATGCATGTGCTCAGTGACACACGGTGCAATGCAAAACCCTTCTAATAAACTGGAATGGAAATTGTCAGTAGGACAGGTGGTCATGGTATTAGAATTAACTAATAGATACATAAATAGATAGATAATACATACTAAGGTATTATTTATATGTACAAATATACACACACACAGTATAGTGCTACAATGCTACCAATGTAACAATCGTAACAACTCTGTATTAAAAGCAGTCAAAAACAAAAATCAAAACAAAAGAACGTCATGTTGTAGCTGTAACTGTAACTGTAATAACCAGCTGTCTTAGTCTAATGAATGAAATGTTTTCAGTAGTTCAATATGATCCATTAAAATGGTCATCACTGTCTAACAGTCTCACATGTTATAATGCGTGGCGGAATGTACAACTGTTGGTGAGACAAGAGCAGTGTTGCTTGTCTTGTCCACGTGACCGCACAACAGGAAGTAGAACCACGTGAGGTTACACAGTGAAACATCTCCCTTGCTCTGTGCTTATGAGCTATTTCCACCTAGTGGAAACTGACAAGTAAAGCTGAAGGCTGGAAGTGTGGCTTATGACAAGGAAACGCAGCGTTTGCATCTGTAAAGGTCAAACGTTTACCTTGACCTGGAGGTCGACCTGTAGTTACATGTGAGACACCAGTTCCCGGTAATAAACTCGCGCTGTAATAAGCTATGAAAGTTGGGGGACACGCATGGTTTCCTCCCATTGTGGCGAGGGTTGACTTACTAAAATAAATCCGGTAGTCCGGAGAGTTGGGGTGTCCTCTCTCCTCCGTTTGATAGTGCATGTTTTTTCTCTGATAATACAGGTGAGACACCGCTGCTGCTTGTGTGACGACTTTGTTTCGAGACGCGGAAAATGAGCCGAAAATTGTCACCAGGCGGCCGAGAGAAAAGCTCAACAGCACCGTTTTCATTATAGACGCTTCTTTTCCCCTCGGTTTCTGCTTCCCGTTTCCCACCTCCTCCCTCACTGCCACGCACGTGAAGCCACAGCGAAGCCAGTGCTTCCGGTCATCGTATTTCAAAATAAAAGCATCAAGCGCAGCGATAATGGCGGTCCCGGCAGACACCTCTAAGGCTTTTTTTTTAAAAAAAAAAGAAAAAAGAGTGATATTGGCTCAAATCATAATCCAAAAACACAACTTTTGAACTATTATAAATGAACAATTTAAACTTAAATGCAGACAGTCTTTAAAATATTTGTGTCTGTTTTTCATGTTTTTTTAAAGGCCAATAAACAATATCAGAAAACTCTTTGGAAAACTCTCCAAAACATGTATGGTATATGAAGTTTTCAAGTTTTCACTTGAATACTTCAATTTGAATAATACAAGAATAGTACAAATAGTACAAACAGATTTTGGTGTGTTCCGCCACAGATACGCAGGTGACACGGTTGCTTGGCATACTTTTATTTTGATTATAACGTTGTTGCAACCGGAAGTCAATTCTCTTCTGCATATTAACTTCATAATTCTTTCATCGCGTGTTTGTGGTCCAAATATGGGACCTACATTTCACCACAAAGCATCCATAACACCCAAAACGCACAACACAAACGTATATATCATATTTAACGTCAAACAAATTTTAGTATTTAGTATTTAATTAGTTATGCACTGCTGATGTGGAGAAAGATGGATATGAATCCTGGATACATGTATTTTTCATCTGTTAAATTTCAGCAATCAGATGCAAAAAAAAACCCCAAAACAATTCTGTAGTCATGATGTTGACTATCAGATATTACCAATGAAAGGTTGGTACAAGATTTAATGGATTAGTTTTGACACTGTCACACCTTATACCACATTTGGAGGATAGGTGAAGTGACAATCATCTTCTCCTTTCTGGGCAACTTTGGTCTCCATACTTGCAACCACCATAAAGGTTCCTGTAGCTTTAATGTTTCCTTGTGTTTGCTTTAATCTAACCTGAAGTGATAAAAAATCCACTCGCTGCCTTTGTTGTAATCTCCACAATACATCATGAGATCAAAGTCCATATGTATCCACTGTGCACTAAACACACACCCAATCCATGCACCTTGATGTGTCTCTTTTACTGTTGTTTACATTGGTCTCCTTTCAAACAAATTGCATAGATACCGGCGGCCATAAAAAGCTGGTTTATTGAGATTATTGAGAAGTTAATGTTGTTGCCAAAAGTCTTTGATTCTGCAAGACACTAAATCCCATGTGCGCCGTGCAGCTTTGACCAGTCTCGCTGTCGTTGACAAGGAAAGATTTCAGGCTATAAACCTGTAAATTGGACAGTTGAAGTCAAGGTCATAGTACTGTGATTGGACATGATGATAAAAGGGGTCGCAGTGAGCTGTTGTAGCCAGGTTATGTGTTATAGAAGGTTCACAGAGGGTTAAAATGTGTATTTGATCAGTTCTAATCTCTGTACTGATTGGGGAAATTCATATTTAAGAGCAAAATGAGAAGAGCGTCCCTTCGTCTCTGTCAGAATGCCCATAAGCCAAGCATTCAACCGTGACCCTTCCACTGATGGTGCCCAAGTGGCGAGCAGTAAAAATCTGCAGCTGTGAAAGACAGTTTCAGGCATGAGTGTGTTTTTATTTCCCCCTTCCATATTCACTCACCTGGCTGGCTCCTACTGCTATACCTTCCTCATCTGCTGCTGAAGAAAATAAGACTATCTTCGTTGTTTTTCACCAAACAAGCTTTGGAAAAAAATGGGTTCTGTCAGCATTTGGTTCTTTTATTTTAAGAACATCAGCTGTCTGAAAACGTGCTTTGAGAGCTCACAGTCATGTTAAAACAGCGTTCTAATCATAGCAGTCATAATTGTTGACGAATATATTTCAAAGTGCACAACGAGGAAACTGTTATAAATTGGAAGAACAGGGACAAAAAAGCAATTGGCAACTATTGATCTTCAATTATTGATTCACTTATTAAGACAAAAAAATCATTGTCAGATTAATACGAAAAAATAATATTTTATAGTGAATTAAAGTTCTAATGTGAAGCTGAACTTCATCTAAATGACTACATATACACAACAGTTTTTCTTAGGTGTGAATTCATTGGAGAAAACATACACATATGCCTTTGAGCAGGTCAAGAACAACCACGCCCTGAGTGTCATGGTGTCAACCCAGAGGAGTTGACATTGTTTGCTCACTTGGATGTCTGATTGTTCAGTATGGTTTGCTTTACTGAGTCCACCTGCTGATGTAATACTGCCAACACTGACGTCTGTTATGTTTGAACACAATTTAACTGTGCTTGTGTAACAGACAGGACAATAAATCAGTATTTAAGAATGTTATTATTGAGTTTTTCTTAAATTCACGCAATAATGATGTGACACACTAAAATTATGCAGTCTTGTGACCAGCTGACATACAGCCATATGTGTGCATCTAGTCTAATGGATGTTAAACAGGTGTGCAATGAGCACACCGTGCAGTGATCTGAAAACACAATGGGAACCTTCATTACTTGTGGTTCAATGGGAAGGAAATGCATCCAGTCATTGTTCTGGAAAGGAATGCAGTGTCTGGTTACACTGACCAGAAATAATTGTGACAGCTTGTGAGTCGATGAATCACCCGTCTAACCAGGTCTGACAGTTCACGAGTGTCACTTTATGGTTTCTAAGAACGAATGTTTTTGTAAATGGAACCAAAAAACTAGTCAGTTCTTGAATTTATCTTTCTTCATTTACTATATTATGCTTGACATATCTAGTTTTGAGTCAGAAAACCTGTCAGAGATCACTAGCACATAACAGAGCAACCCTGTACAAACAAGGGTCTGTCAGGTTCTACATGTCTTGGTTCTTACCTTACTGTCTGCTCAGTTCAATGAACACGTCCAAGATCCACACGAGCCTTCAGGTTCATTTAGTTTGATGCCATAATGCTTGTATCAACAAGTTGCAAAGAAGGAAGCCAAGCTTGCCCCGTTTCCTTTAATGTGTTATTAGAGGTCAGTGTAAAGGTCTAATATTACAGCGCTCTCCTCCAGAAGAAGTACAGATGTCTGGCCCATTCTCTAGACAGCATCAGAGCTGCCTCTGAAGCCTGAGGAGCTCTGGCTTGCAGCTGCAAAGAACTGTAGGGAAACCTTAAGAAAATAAGCCACAGCAAGAGGAACCGGGGTCTTGAGGACACTCATGCCGTGGCTGTATGAGAATGCAACCAAACATTTGGGTTCTCATTTGGTGGGGTGATAACATGACAGGTTTGCTACAGTTAAAGGAGCTGTGTGCGGGATTTTACTCATCATTGATGCTGCAGATTTCAACCAAATGAACACACCTCCACTCACTCTAGCCTTCCAGGCATATAGGAAAACCTGCAATGAGCCAGTGTCTTGGTTTGTCCATTCTAGGCTACTGTAGAAATGTTGTGGAGCAACATGGTGAACTCCACAGAGGCAGGTCAATGCCTCTATAGCTATAGAAAATTCTAACATAACAAAAAAATGCAACAACAACATTTCTTATTTTCAGGTGATCATATACTAATGAAAACTTAATTACAGATATTATTTTTCTGCCATTGCTGCATATACATAATAAATTTAAATCCTGCGCATATGACATTAAAAGAGTTTTTTTTAAATTAATTTTTGTTATGTTTTGTGATTTGAAGTAGCTGGACCGTTTAGAAATAGTTCTTGTCATCACTTTCTCATTGTTAGTGCTTCCTGCAGGAGCTCACATGCATTTTATTTTGCAGAGATTTAGTTTGAGTAAGGGCAAAAAGGAGCCAGTGATCATTCCTCTGCCCTGAAGTGATGCACTTTCTCTCCCTGGATGAACACAAAGTACTTGAGGGAAGAGGCATAGCACTGCAGCAGAGAGGTGTGGCCACATGGTTTTCATGACAGGTAGACATGGGGAGGAGCTTCCTTACCTGTGCAGAGCAAGCAGTCAGTGCACAGTGCATATTACACCTGTTGCACTTCCCAGGCTCTCTCTCTCTCTGCATTTCTCTCTCCCTCTTCCTGTCCCTCGATCTTCCCCTTCTCTTCCCCTCGACCGGAGTGGAAGCACCAAGGGACGGCTGACGGCCTCACCATGGATCCCAATGAAGCCAATGGGAGTGAGAAGGAGAAGGAAAAAGAGAAGGAGAAAGTGATAAAGAGGAGGAACCGGCCGGTGTTCCTGCGTTACCTTGAGAGGAGGAAGACGGACACTATTGTGGCTGATGACACGGCCAAAGGTGACATCAACCTGGGGACGCTGGTGAGGAGGAGCCAGTCTGACAAGACAGAGTACAGCGCTAAACTTAAAGGTACACCAGCTAATGACCTCCCTAGGGGCTCAAAACTATGGCAACAATCTACGCACACACACGTGAGCCGCCACTCAGTTAGAAAAGTCTCCCAACTCTTTACATTGCAAAGTTGTTGATGAAACACTGGCTAAAGGGGACATTTAAACAAGTACATCCACTAACAGATATGCTGTAAGAATAGCAGTTACAATGAGGTCAAACACCTACATAGACTGACGCACCACTCTATAGCTCTGGATACCAGGCACCTGCTGCGTTACTATGTGTTGAGCAGGCGATACTCCCACAGGGATGAAGCCACATATGCAAACCGGGCTCCATACTCAGGCACAGAGGAGTGGCTTCAGAAGTGTTCCAGACTGACAAGTAAACAAGTGAAGTGAAAGACTTTCAAGTGATGTCAGACGTTCAGTCCGACAGTTTGGCTTAGTTAAAGAGCAATTTGACCTGGAGAATGAGAAGAAGTGAGAGAGGAGAATGTGCTCTGATAAGAAAACAAATCCAATGTGAGCCCAGCTGTATGTTGCCTCATCACATATGCTGACATAGTCCTTTCCCAGACCCACACATTTCAGGAAAACTGGCTTCACCTGTCCACTGAGCGCAGTCAGTGACTGGGAATGCTGCACTTCAGGCAAAATGACTGACATCATCACCGTGTCAGAGAGAGGGGGTTACTATTAAAGATTAGCCGAAGTATGCAGGCTTTCCTGTGCCACTTGTTCCTGAGCTTCCTTTCCTGCGAACGGCATGCCACATGCCAAAATGACTGGTGGCACCTTGTTTTAAATAGCGAAGAATAACCTACTTCTGGCTTGGTGCACTGATAAGATAGCTTTCAGCCACACACACACACACACACACACACACACACTTGCCTTATCAGCAGCTGCTCTGTTTACTTGAAATAGAGACACTCTCTCCTCATTTGTACTGCCTGTTTTCTTGACCAGCCTGCATCATGGCAGGCAGAGCCGTCAGAAAACACTGGGGTGTTTTCAGTAAACCAATCTGCCGCCCTGCCTCCCTTTAGGACCCACACCTGACAGGCAGTATTACATATTTACAGTGGTATTACCATTGCAAATATTGACAGAACGATGACTTCACTGAAAGAGGAAACGTGAGTTGTCGCTCGACAGTCGGTTCTCATCTGCTTGCTAGACAGGTTGGTCAAGCCACAGAGCCATGGCAACAGCAACATGACATCAGCATGTCTAATTATTTACAGTAACTAAATATAATAGCTCTGTTAATGATTACCACCCACAAAACCTACATATACAGACAGTAATAGATAATGGAATTAAATTAATTAATTTTTAAATTAAATTTTTGATATTCTCTTTGCCATTCTGCACTTCTTTGTGTGGCAAAAGTCTGACACGCCATTTTTCTTGATGGCGATACATGATACACATTGCCTTGTGTTCTTATCCGGGGCCGTTTGTCGGATCCCTTTCAGTGAGCTGAATGGTGAAAAGCCCTGTATCCACTTTCATGGGAACTCCTGTGCCGGCAACCATGCCTCGCATAGAACACGATGCCGGCTAACGGATAACTCAGCAGAGTATGAGATCTGCCGCTGAGTCTTCTGTGCGTTTTATTTTGGGGGGAATCTTTTAGTTTTGAACTACACACAGGCCTCAGAGTCATTTCCCTCTGGAGTGAAAGGTATGAAAAGGAGCTGAAACCAGATTTAAACCAGGATATGTCTCAGTCCAGTGTGCCACCAGGATAACTCACCTGGTCTCTTTCTCACAGGTGGAAACTTTCAGTGATTCTGGGCTCCCCTTTCACACTGAAAACCCGTGTGGACACGTGACACATGATACTGTTGATACATGAATATGATACTTCTTTTACATAATATTTCCAATAGCTCCTGTTTCCTCTGATGCTCCTATAATTTAAAAAATGCTATTCCACATTAAAACAGTGGAAGTATGTTAACAGGAATTTATTGTAAAGCTTCATTAGACTCCTACAACAGATAACTGTACATATTTCATGTAGCATTATCAAGCATTGACAAGTAAATTAATAACTGCTGAAGGGAAAGGCTTATGATGAAAATACAAGTTGGGACTGTAAGCGGTGTTGCAAGCAGAGTCGGCCGTATGTGAACCCAGTCTGTACAGTGTTCGCATTCATGAGAAAGAACCTCGCGGTGGCCACGAACACACAACCCCATTCTGCTCAGCTTCAGCGAAAGGAGCCGCTGTACCCAAATATTTTTATAGCAATATATATTAAAACCCCCTACACCTGTCATACTTGTTTTCTTTAAACGTTCAACTCCTTTGCTTTCTTGCCTGATTTGCTTATTGCATGCAAAAAACATGAGATCTGGTCCAAAACCCAGAACTGCACAAATGAGAGCAGGTACAAAAAATAAATACAAAGAAATTGACTCATCGCTAATATGTGTAGGATTAGTTTTGCAAACAACTGCGTGCCCTAAATGCAACCAAATGTTCTGTACACATGCATGTTTACCTGTGTGTGTGTATGTGTGTGTGCATATGCACGTAAAATTGGCAAGTGGAGGACTGTGTGTATATACTCCTGTGTGCACCCATTTAATCAGTATCAGTGGCTGTGTGTGTGTCCTTGCATATGTAGGTGTGTGTTTATCATTGTGTGACACCCACACACACGCCCTCCCACCCACACACCCACATACACGCACACACACACACACACACACACACACAGTCCCAGTCTCCCACTCTGAGCAGATGGAATGCCTGAGCACGCCGTAGCATTACATCAGCAGCACGATTAGTTCCGTAACCTGACACAAGCCTCGCAGCTTTCTGTCTCCTTCCCTCTGCACCCCCTCCCCGTCTCACTCTCTCTTTTTCCTCTCACTACATCACCCCCCCACCCCTCCCACCCCAGAGAAGGAAGTGGTGTGCAGTGTCGCTTAGGCAGCAAGGAAGCATCTCTCTTCCCTGAACAGACACTCCTGCCTGCCATGCAAAGTACGGAGCAGCCACAGACTGATTAGGCAGCAGAGCAATAAAAAAAGAGAAGTGAGCCTGACTGGCATGTTAAGTGAGGCTTTTTGGCGCTCGAGTCAAAATAATTAGATCACCGTGAAATATGGTGATCTAAATGGCTGCTAGGGCATCAAGCGGATATGTTGGAAGAGATGTAGGTTTTTCCAAGCATGCACAGCCCACAGCGCTGAGGTGTTTACCAGCATTTTAGAAAATGTACCACAGATGGCTTGAAATGCTGGCAAAAATACGCAACTTAAAGGAAACTGCAGATTAACTGCAAAACGTACTGCATGGTGAACTCACATCATCGATGGCTTTCTATGTCACTGTATGACTCATTTGACAGGTGAGGTTATAGTATGTGAAGCTAATGAGGTAATTAATAATTCTCTGACCTTTAATGCTTTATGTGTGTGTTAATTCATATAGGGTTTCGTATTACCAGCTACAGTGGGTCTTTATAAACACAGTTGCATATACCACTCCATGCACTGCACCTGCACACTATAACAGGCAAAAGCACAATATCACATACATATGCACAAACGGATATGCACACAAATATATATGCAAACATGTACTCTGTATACTGTATTGTCTTGTATAGATGTACACGCATACAGTGAATGGTCACAAACAGATATAGCAGCATATGCAAACAGTGTATGGTGATGTATGTGTATGTATAAAATGTTGTGTCAAGTATAGATATATAGATATCTATGTCTATCATGCATGTACACCAACTGCTATTTGTGATTTTGTTTATAAACAGCAGCTGATGATATATATGTATATTTATGATCGATGAATAATAACCTTATTGGTTCTCTGTACCATTTGCACAGCACATGAGAGCATGACTTGTAAACTAAATATTACACCCATTGTCTCATTGTTTCTCAGAGAAAATGACACCACATGACCTGTCCACACCCCCGTCGCCAGCACTGGACCCAGAGGAGGTCCGTTTGAGGAAGATGAACCGCAGGGCAAAGGTCATTCAGGAGCTTGTGCAGACCGAAAAGGATTACCTCACAGATCTCGAGCTGTGCATCAGGAAGGTGGTCCAGCCTCTCAGAAATCTGCAGGTAGATGCCATCTAGGATCCCCAATGAAGTCTGTCACAGGCCTAATGTGGCATCAACCCCCACTAACACCTAAATATACAAGCACAACAGCAAAGAGAAGCAGTGATTCTTCTGAAATAAAACATTTTCTTAAAATTAAACATCTCCACTAAAGTCCAATGTTCATGTTGGGCCAGTTAGCTGACTTGTTTGGACTGAAGATGTGAAACCATCACTCTACAGTATAGCATCCTTTTGCTCTGTCAGGTTGTGGATGTGGACAGGCTGTTCACCAACATGGAAACGGTGTGTGAGGTATCTGCCGCACTCCTTCACAGACTGCACGAGGCCATGGCGGACCCGGATCTAGAGGCAGTAGTCATAGGTAATGCCATTTCGTCCCTTGCCTGATTTAATTACCTGTTGACTTTTCACACTCCGGTCACATTAGACGAAATACCCATGTCTCCATTTTTTTATTCGAAGGAGAAGTATTCATCCAGGCGAAGGCGGCTTTAGAGGATGTATACAAGATTTACTGCTACCATCACGACGATGCCAACACGTCACTCAAATCCTATGAGAAAGATGAAGAGATAAAGCAACATTTCACCACATGTGTATTAGCTCTGAAGTAAGTCGCTTCCTGCAAATGTTTTCCAAATGATTCGTTCCTGATACTCTAAGTATTATATTTTGTGGTGACTCTGCGTCTTTGTGTTTTAATTGCAGGAAAATCTACGACCAAGAGTAAGTACACTTAAAAACTGTTGGAATATATTGAATTTACTGAATTCCATATTAAATTTGTTGTAAATAGATCTTGATTATTGTGTTTAATTAGCAGTTCATGTTGATCATTGTTTACTGTATTATATGCTTCATTCGCACAGAGGGAAACCCAACTTGCTGGACATGGGTTCACTGCTCATCAAACCGGTGCAGAGGATCATGAAGTACCCGCTGCTGCTTCGGGAGCTGTGGCAGACCACACCTGAGGACCACCCAGACTATCGGCCCCTGCAGGAGGCGTTCACTGCTGCCAAGATCATCAACGTTAACATCAATGAGTTCAAGAGGCGCAAGGACATAGGTGAGATTTCATCAAACATGTAGTTGTTTCATCATTGATGTTTAACTTTAAGTGCAAAACAGAGCTGTTCCCATCTCCCATGATGCATCATTTCAAATGTGAATTCTTTCAATGTGGTTCTATACTAATGTCAATTATCAGTTATGAAATATAAGAGGTTGGAAGATGAAGGCACACTTCGGGGGAAACTACACAAGTTCAACATCCACTCTATTCGGAAGAAAGGCGACAGGTTTGCTGGTTACCTCAAGATCCTCACTGGAGTTGAGCCACAGGTAAGCTCCTATTACACTTCACTGTAACTCCAATAAGAACAAGAATACAAATGAAATCAATGATTCCCTAAAGGTGTATCACTGATGCATGAGTTGCTGTCTTATGCAGTTATAAGCAGTCTTTGCACGAGCAGAAACATTTGAGCAAAGCAAAGGCATCGTTTTTGTAGCGTACTAAAAACTTTTCGCTCTGTAGGTGAGAGATGAAGTATTTGACAGAGAGGAGAAGCTGTTCAGGAGTCTGGAGAAGGCTGTGAGGCAGCTGGTTAAGAATGTCCAATGTTACCTGCTGCACACTCAGGTAAGGTACTGCTCCAAAAATCTGTTTGCTTCCCTGGTTTTAAATATATAATAGTCTTTTTTGTTCTTGATGTCTGTGCTGCAGGAGATGGTGTCGGTGGCTGTCCAGAATGTCCAGGACATGAAGAACATTATCAATGAACCAAATAAGAATGGCACCAATGGCTCAGTGCACACTAATGGAAATGACCCCTATAAGCACTTTGTAAGTATGTTTTTTTTTTTGGACTTATTAGTTTTATTCAGAGCCTCATTCATTTAACTGTCCAGCCTTTCCGTTCCTCTTTCCTCCAACAATCTTCTGTACTTGTAACTGTCCTTGCTATTCTTATGTGACCTCCCATTCACCCCTCATGTGTACTGTGAGTCATCTGTCACTGCAAACATTGCTACCTGTTCTCAGTCCATTGTATTAATCCTCTTCCTCTATGCCTCTAACCTTCCTGCCAGATCACCTTCAACAACTCTGCCAACTTCCCTTTCCTACCCTCTCTCTCTCTGTGTGTTCCACTGTTGCCAGTCCTGAGATAGTTATAGCATTGACTGAAATTCTCCGCGCAGCAGCTTAGCACTGCCTCAAACCCACAGTCGGCAAAGAGCTTTACAAAATGAGCACGGACACAATGGCATGTGCGTCCTGAGAAAAGCAGCGGACGTGAAAAGGGTTTTAATGTAACCGCTATAATCAAAACATGACAGCTTAAACTGATTTTCACCAAGGACACGGTTCTTTTTTAGCTTTATGTACAAAACTACCCATTACAGGCTCAGCTCTGTAATAGACGAAAGCTGTTATGTCTGCTACAGTCTTACTGTAAGCCAAACAATATCGCTAACTCTCGTTTGTCTGCATGCAAATCAAGCTGAGGCCGCTCTGTTGTTGTTATGGATTCAAGATTAATGTTAAAGTGTATGTCGCTGCTTCCCCCTTGGAGAAAATTGTTCCAAATTAGGAGCACTGCTGCATACTGAAAACAAGACATTTAATAGAGAATACATTATTCAAAAGAATCTCATAAAACCACACAGAGGGACACTGAAAGCACCTGTTTACATGGGCAGATTTCGTAATAGAGATAGGTAGACCGACGCTGGATATCTCTATTAATCGTCTGCTACATCTTCCTCCAGAAAGAGAGTATGGAGCGTTTGGTCCTCATTCCCCTCTCCTCCCTGCAAGGCATGTTCACGGCCCCACAGAAGCTCATCCAGAAGCGTTATGACAAATTGCTGGATTACTGCAGCCGCCTGGAGCGTTCCTCTTCTCTTTCATCCTCCTCATCATTGTCCGCCAATGCTCCCTCTCCTTCACTGGAGTCGGACCCACCTGGTCCCACCAGGAGGGACTACGAGGCTCTCAACGCCTTGCTGGTGGAAGAGTTGCAGAGGTTCAACATGGCCGCCTATACCATCCTAACCAACTGCGTGGTGTACCTTGTGGCTCTGCTCAGAGGGCTGATGGACAGAATACTAATTTGCTCTCCATCCATACAGCAGCTACCAGTGAGGATCCCACACGCGCATCACAACTTCATCAAACACGATGTTGTGTTATATTTATCGTGCTAAAATGTGTCGCGTTTGCTTTTTCAGGCTCCTCTGTCAAACATCACTGAAGTGCAGAACAGCATCATGGATGAGCTGAACAATCTGACTTTTGTCAAAGACAACGCTCAGAAGTTGATGGAGAGAAAAGTCAGCTTCGAGAGGCAGCGAGACAAGAAAGCAGTGGTAAGGAAGTGGAAACAGATTACCTGTGCCACTTAGATCCCCGGCCAGTTGTCCTGGCATCTGTAAACTCCTTATTGATTCCAGATTAAAACAAACGTCCTCTGATTCTTCCGAAATGTTTTGAACCAGTTCCAAATGAGCAGTTCCGAGTTTTTATCAAAGGCAGACACAGAAAACAGCTCCAGGCTGTGATTAACTGGGGTGCGTAACAGCCCAAAGCTGCAACAGGTATCTATCCCCTGAGACTTATATATCTATATGTGTGTGTGTGGGTGTACACATATGCACGCACACCTGTATGCATATGAGAGTGTGTTTGGAGCGTTTGCAGATCTATTTGAAACTCCTACACCTGGGAGCTTATTATCCTCCCCCCTATCTTGAAAGCCTGTGTACACGGATGCCCAACATCCCTACATGTGCCCACGCATCAGACGCCCCTTCGAATAATTACACCAACACACCTCTCGTGTCCTCCAGGTGCCGGAGGTGCAGCATCAAACCGAAGAACAGCGTGCCCAGCTGCTGGCAGAGCACCCAGTGAGCCGTCTTTACCAGCTGAAGAGGAAATGCAATGGGTGCCAGGAGCAGGACCTCAGCCTGCTGGAGGGAGAGCTGGTGGCCCTGCTGGAGGACACGGACCCATTAGGCAGCAGCAGCCGCTGGCTGGTTCACACTGGAGGCAAGTGTGTGCACGTGTGTCTGTGTGTGTGTGCCTATAAGGACCAAGACCCTCAGGGTAGAGGTAGCTCATGGCGCATTCAGGGTGAATGAAGTTATCACACTATGGTCGCTATAGGTCTCCTTTCAAACGCGCTCTTCTGTGAATACACCTGCATCTATTAGACTGAGGCTGTGCAAACACACCAAACTTTACTTTCTGACACTGACAAGTCAGCACACAAGAATCAGTCCCAGGAGCTCCTGTGATGTCATGGTAGCTCTTCGCCTGCCTCTGGAGATGGTTGCCTCACAACAGGGCCAACTCCATAGCTTGTCTCCATCTCCCCTCTACGTCTCGCAGACGCATCGGAGATCCCAATGTCTTGTTTGGAACAAACCGCTGCACGTTGTAAGCAGCGCTACTTAGAGTACAAAGCCTCTCCCTATGGGTATTCAGAAACAAGGACGGAGAGATGCCGCTTGTGCGCCTCTCTGTACTCTGCAATAACAAGTTCTTTTTTTATGAGCTCTAGAAAAAAAGTGTGTGTGTGTGTGTGTGTGTGTTTCTTGGTGCAGAGTACATTCTTCACAGACTTGTCTTTTCCTCTGGGATTACAAGCATTCCCAGGAAGTTGTTGTTCATTCCCTCTGTTGATATCAACACTATGAATATGCTTTGCCTCTTACACCCTTTTCAGTTCACTCACGTGGATTTGAGATTGTGTAAGCAAATGCTCAAGCTTGTTGAGAGTGTTGAGACATACAGTCACATACGTGAAACACACATTTATCCAGAAATGATGCCTATACATCTTCATGAAAAGGAAATAGTCTTAAGGGGTAAAGTTCTGTAATTGCTCCTGTTACACACTTCAAGGGTCAGTTTGACCAAATTAAAAAAAATATATAATTTGGGGTTTTTTAAAGCCTGGATTTTGTTGTCTTTGAAAGTGTGATTTTTGGTTTATAGTGCTTGTTACTCAGATTTTTTTTTTTTTTAACCTTGGAATAGCATCGATTTTAAAATTTGGTTCCCAAACTGTTCTGGGATGTTTGTTTTTGGCTCTGGTTCCGTTTATTGAACATCTTGGCATAATATTTTATAGATGATAAAACTGCGAGTTTCTCTGATGTAAAGCTCTCATCGCTCATTCTGTTTCAAGAACTTTCTGGGGCGGTCACTTGATTATGTCTCCTCCATGGTCCATAGAGTCCGTGTGTATTAGAACATTTTAGCGATTTGTCTTCAAGCAAAAGCATTCGGCATTCTTCTCAGAACACTGTAGGAAGCTTACCCAGAATTCCAACAGGGAACCTCATGAGTGTGATGAATGCTGTGGGAGCGTTACCAAAGCGACACCTGGAAGGAACACTCTGGGAACGTTATCCGTTAGCTGGGATGGAGGCAGAAGTTGAAAACATGCATATTTTAAAAGCTGGACCATCTGTATGGCTAGATAAGTTCTTTTTCCACTGACCCTTTAAAGCGCTGAGAGGTCAGATGTCCTGACCGACTGTCTCTTTCTGTCACCGTTAGGTGCCCAGGGATATGTTTACTCCACCTTCCTGAAGCAGTACAACCCTCTGAGGGACTCCCAGCGAGCCGGCCAGATGGTCAGAGAGCAGCAGCCGCAGCCACAGCAGCAGCTGCCTGCCATGGTGGACGAGGACTTTGACGACCTCAGCCTGTTTGTGTCGGGCAGCGGCAGCAGCAGCCTGCGCAGCTTCAACCTCAACACCACCGACAGCAGCTCAACCCTCTCTGGACTACAGGGGGAGCCAGAGAGCCCCGAGGACCTGGTGGACACACTGGACAATGAGAATCAGCAGGTGTGTGTGCGTGTGTTCTTCAGAGACGTCCCTGCAAAATATGGGTGCCAATTGACTAGGGCCGGGAGGCAGTTAATAAAAACTTTGCTCAGCTCAGTTTAACTTGAGAACAGTCAAACAGTCAAGGTCAAGAGGATTAATGTCCTTTAAAAGGTTTGCTGGGTCAGCAGTTGTAGGGAGACTGCGTGACAGGCAAACAGTCTGAAGCTTTTTGCAGCATCATAAATTAAAAGAAAACACAACAAGCCTCACGCCACATAAACCTCCTAATTCCAATAAACTAACGGCTCAGCAAGCCATGTAACTTTAACTCGGTCTGCAGTTCCTCCTCCACCTGTAAAATATGAGGCTGTTATTACAGAGGGCCAGTAAATCTGAGCCGTGCAGTTATACAGACTGGATGAGGCAGACTTGATGGCTTTACAGTGTCCGTCTGGCTCGTGTTAGAATTAAATGGGGTGAATGAGATTACACGCTGTCACTGTGGCTCCAGCAAGGCTATGTCGTCCTTGTGGCCATGTCTTAATCTGCCATGATCTTCGTCACGACGCGGCCCACTTATCTGTCTTAAAATATTAAATGCCGACCAGGTCAGATTGTAACCAATGAAAATTAAGACCTGTGGTGACGCTCTATGTTCGGGGAAAGCTGATGAGCAGTGCCCTCTTCTGGATTTACAGGAAGATGTACTTAAATACTATTTTATGATGTCAGTGCAGGTTAAGATTTACTATTTCACAAAGATTTTAAACAGTTATTACAGTAATTGGTGAGGAAGATGTCTTTTGATTCATTACTTGAGCAGAAGTAGAAATACTGCACTGAAAAAATACTGTTACAACACTGAAAACACAGGAAAATATGTATTTTAATTATTAATTAATTAGTTATTAAAAGAACTCAATACAGAAACAAGTGTTACTATATATATCAGCTTGTTACTCGTGTATTCATGTAAATGTAGCCTTTTACTGCTGTAGTTGGCCGATATGGAGCTAACTGTTATAAACAGAACTGCAGGTAATAACTACTTTCACTATGGATTCATGTGCAGATTAATTTCTCCTTTAATTGTTTGGTTTGTAAAAATTCTAAAACAAATCCAAAGAGAAATGTCAGAAATGTGAGAGAAATGTTGTAACAAATGGTTGCCGATCAAAAGATTTAATAACTTTGGGGCCGTTGAATTGAAAAAAAAACAAACAAAAAAACAACTACTTTCTAATCTCATCAAGTTTTATGTGTGTACACGTGAGGTAACTAAAGCTCAAACAGTGTAATGAAGTGGAAACATTCAGTATTTCCCTCTGTAATGTAGAAGTAATAAGCGACAGTACCAGTGTCGGAGTGAATGTGCTCAGTTACATTCCATGGGCTGTGTGACTGTCGGCTGCACTAAAGTAAAGGCTACTGCAGTCAAATGTCTCAAACAGCAGACTTTTATTAGCTCCTGACTCATCTGATTTGTGTCTCTTTCCACAGTTTTATGCTGTTTATGCATTTCAAGCCCGCTGCGAGCAGGAGCTGACCTTGACGGAGTACCAGCACGTCCGAATCCTCCAGTTCTCCGACCTGGGTGGCAACAAGGACTGGTGGTTGGCCGAGTCGAACGGACAGAGGGGATACGTCCCTGCCAACTACCTTGGCAAAATGTCTTATGCGTAAATAAGGGGTCATAACTGTTTGGGAACTCAAGAAAACCAAAGCAGCCTGTGGCATTTTAAACAAACCCGCTGACTCTTTAATGCAAGATTGGAATGGACCGGAACGGACAGCAGCGCTCGATTAGCTTTGTGAAAGTCAAAACTCGACGTTTTCAGACGCCTCTTACCTAAAGTGTTGAATCCGCTTTACCTACAGAAGATAGGAACATGAAAGCTCACCCAATGGGACTGCTAATCTGTGATGAATGTAGACGCAGGGCACTGTGCTGAGCACTTTCTGGACCTCAGTGTTGCAGAGTTTCTACTGATAATGAAGTGATCCAATCGTGAAGTTAATTATATGTGAGCCCATTTACAGATGAAGTCAATTGTTATACAGTATGTGAGATGATTAATGTGTGAAGTACATGTTTTACGTGAAATGAAGAAATCTATATTATGGTTTATATTTGAACAATAACGTCTCCAATAAACACGATCCATCCCGTTTGTCCTGCATTGGTTTATGTTTGAGGGCGCCATGCGCTCCAGAGTCGCTGCCACTGTCAGTTTAGAAGAAGACGAGGTTTAATGGTGTTTGTTTCAGTGGGTAGAGGTGCGAGGACAGAGCGAGGCACACAGAGTCCAGCAGCATTTACACAAAGATTCAAGTATTTGACTGTATGGTGTTACTCATGTGATACAAACATAATGCTCTGGCACAAGCTCCAGACTGTTTCTACTTCCTGATGCCTTCACGCCCCCCCTCCCGCCTTTGGTTTTTTCTCTCTGCTCATTTCTTCAGTTTCTTCTGCGCCGCTTTCTTCTTCACCAGCTGTAACCGTTTCATAGCATTAAGCTGGGACTCTTGGGATGTCGGTGCTTTGTCCCCCGGTGCAGCTTTTGAGCCGTTGCCATTGTTCCCGTTACCTCCTCCATTGTTGCCTCCATTCCCTCCCACGCTCGCCTGGGAGCCGCTTGGGGAGCCGGCACCCGATGAGGCAGACCCTTTCCCCTGGCTTTCACCGCTTGATGAACGGCTCAGAGGCTGCTTGCCCAGCGTCAGGGGTGGAGGGGGCTTCAGGGGCACCTGGCTCGAACCGTTTCCGTTACCGCCCCCAGGTATCTTTGCAGCCCCAAGTCCAGACTTGGCTCCTGCTAGCCCAGAAAGCCCGACTGGTTTCTGCCCAGAGGGGGTTGTCAAGGTCTTGTGGCTCCCGCTCGGGCCCGAGGAGCCTAGTTTGGAGCTGGCAGGAAGAGACGGGCTCGTCTTGGCGCCAAATGCAGCCCAGCCTGTGAGACCACTGCCTGAGGTGGAGGAGCTGCTGCTGGTGGGGTTGGCTGATGTTGTGGATGCCTGAAATGAGAAAGAGCTCCTACAATTACCACAATGCAACACAAATTCACCACATCCTGAGATTTCATTGTCATATTTAAAGAAAAACATGCAACGGTTGAATTGAAGACAAACAAATTCATTTCAGCGTTAAAGCAGTTTAGCCTGTGGTTTAAGTCTGTGGATAAACATTTTCAAAACAAGGAAAGCTGAGGTTTGATTTTAACTGAAGCTCATTTACCACAAATAATCTAACTTTAGATGCATATCACATCTCAAATTAACTAATATAAGAAATTTAGCCTCAGTATTAGAGCTGTGGATGGTCAAGAATCTGGCAACTCCACACGCATCACAGTACAGGGGTATTAATGTAACGTGACATATTGTGATACTGTAGGCGAGACATTAAAATGCAGTTTTTAAAAAATCTAATATTAGGAAGTGTCGTTATAAAATAAAATACAATCAAATGCATCAAAGTCTGTGTAGACTGGTGTCATGTGTGTCCAGTCAGAGCAGTGGATCAGTGAACAGTGAATCAGCCCGGTATCGCAAAACACAATAACGCAATATGCAAATATGTCAACACTTCCTTATTCCACTAAACAGTACACCCATCACTTCTGCTCCTTTTGTGTACATATCTGTACTAAGCTATTTCAGTAGAGTTCAGTGATGTCAGTGATGTCTCGTGCATTAACATAATAAAAATGTGATTATATGTCCGTGACCTCATCTTAAAGGAGTACTGAGGTAAGGAAGTCAGGGAGTGTTGAGCGAAGAACTAAGGTGTTGTTGGTTTTGGTTTCATGGGATTTGCCGGCAATAGCAAAAACAGCTTCACTGTCCTTTAAACATGCCTTCAGATCACTCTGCAAGAAAAACAAATATTGATTTATCAAGACATGTCAATCAGCAGAGTTACCTGTACGCTATGCTACACCTCAACTTGCTTACTCGGGCAATATTTTCACTGAAGTCTGAAAAGGCAGAAGCTCCGGCGCTGACTTGGATTAACATAAATCAAATCAGTGACTACAAGGTAACGTGTTTGCTGTCAAAATAACTTCATGGTGAACTCCAGCAAAGCGAGAGTACGCTGAAAAGTTTTAGCCCAGTCCCTCTGGAGGAATGTACCGGAACACCATCCGAGCAGCAGAGTCAGCTGACTGTGAAACGAATGTACTGGATTACTTTCTGCTCGCTTCCCTCTGCGGGGATTTCTGTGGACGGCCTTTTTGTTTTGCGCTTGCTACCAGTTATGACTCAGATTGCAAAATTTCAAAATTTTGCTCAGGCACGTAATAAACATGATAACCCGTCTGCAGCTGTGCACACGTACCTTCACTTCTGTTCTTTTGAAGGCCTGGAAGGTGCTGGCTGTGTCTGGTTTGGCTTTCAGCTCTGTCTTTTTTACCAGTGTGTCTTTAACAACGGGCGCCGACGATGCCGAGGCAGGGGATGGTTTCTGTGGGGGTTTCTGGGCCTAGTGGACAAACAAATATATAGTTAAAACAGAAACAATGATTATTATTCTTTTCATTATGTAAGCAAAGACGACGCACTAATACACAGCGTAGCATAATCAAGTTTCCTCACCATGCGTTTCATTTGCCTGGTGCAGCGGGCACAGTACCACACCAGCCGTGGATCATTGACTTCTTTGTCTGTCACCTGGGGTTTGTGACAGTCCTGATGGTACAGATTGTGGCACTCCTGGCACTCAACCAACTGGTTTCCCATGGTCACTGTCATTTGTCTTTTGTTGCATTAAAAAAAAACAAAAAAAAACAGCAAAGTAAACATGTGAACATGGACACGCACGCCGGCCTGGAGATGTTAGCTTAACTAAGACGCACCTGCAAACCACGCAAGCCAGGCCCATTTCCATGGCGAAGTCGTCAGCGTTGGTCTCATCATAGTCGTTGATGTTGGGCAGGAGGTCTTTGCTCGTCTGAACGGTGATCGGAGAAGAGCGATTCTCCTGTTTCTCCAAACGAGGCTTTTTCGGAGGGTCCACGTCACCCAAGTCGACCCTGACCTGTTGGTCATCGAGAGAGGGAGAGGTACGTTCAGACATTACATGTTGAGACCACTGCCATATGTGACACTGTCAATCTCTAGCCCTGTACGAAGTTATGTTTTTCTCTGAACTCCAATTCCCTCAACAAGCATTGTTTTTAACCCGAACTGTCCGGATCTGCTCAGTGAGTCCTACCCTGAGGATGCAGCTCTGCAACATCTTTTAAAAAAAAATTGAAATAAAACATGAACTGCTTTGCTTTTTTCTGTCAACTATCTTGACCGATGTTCAAAAATGATACATGTACATTGGTAGGGTTACATCTGATCAGTTTATGCTGAGAAGTTTAACAGATAAACACATGAAGCCTGGAACGCAGTAAACTCAAGGCAATGATCAAGGCAGCCTCAAAGATATTAACATACAGTGGTACTGAATGACCATGACTATCTTCAACATTTATACCATGATATACCGTGATACTGCTTTATTACTGCGACCCTAGTCTATCTCCTCTTATCTTTCTGAGAAATAGACAGCATTTATAAAGCGTGTCCCGTACCTTCTCGGATGATCTCTTCTCTCCCTCTTTCTTGCTCTTTTCCGAGCCGGATTTGCTGCTTCCGCTGCTGCTGGAGGAGGAGGAACTCGAGGAGGACTTGGAGTCCTGTTTACTTAAGCTCAGTTTTGACACAGACCCCTTGGACACCTCAATATCCTGAAGACCCACAATGATAATACAGAGAGTTATTCAGCTGTATACATAACATGTCAATGGCAATAGGAGAGATGTTAATAGAAAGACTGTATAAGTTATAGGCTCCTTACTTTTTGCAATGAACGGTAAGACGAGTCACTTCCTCTTGCAAGGGACTCATCTAGTAAAGCTTTGAGTTTCTCAGCTGAGTCTTTGCTCTTGGAGTGCAGGTAGCTCAATCCTTTCAGGAAGATGGGATCCAACTCCAGGCTGACAGGTCCTGCCATCGCTTCAACTGGGAATCATAAAACAACAGCGTTAGTCCTTTATCAAACACCACTTTAGTACTGCTTTGGTCAGAGTTTGATGACACAGATTTCTGATGTTTGAACAGACAAAAGGAAACTGCAGCTGCCGTACAGACACTGCAGTGTTTCCTTGGACCGACATGTGACTTGGCTGGCAGCTCAAGGAAACACATTCAGATAGAGCTCAGTGAAACACTTTACTGTTTCTGGGAACAAAGTGGCTTAAATCTAAACAGATCTCATTCCAACACTATGTCACGATACATTTTTTGCACTTTCTTGCTCCTGCAGCCTCCCGACTCCAGTCTCTCACCTGATATACAGTCTTCAGGCTCACACACACGCTCTGATCACACTCAGCTTTAACATTAAAATCCTTCCACATTAAATATTGAGGGAGATTAAATATTTATTGGAAAATGTGTCTCTTGTCATCAGTGCAGACTAGTCCCATCCAGTTTGTGTCTTATATATATGACTAATCAATGTCTTTATTCAGGTGCCCACAACTACCTCTGTAAACTGTATTGTTGCAGTTGTACATAACCAACATTTCACTCTTTACGAATCATAATGTTCACTACAGTGATCAAAATTGTCACATATCAATTATGGATGTCTGATACTGAAGGCCCAATACACATGAACAGCAAAAGTGACGACATCGCTTCTAGGAAGAAAGGATCTTGTGGATATTTTAAAAGACAGACAGTTGTGGATATGAAGATGTTCATAATCTATATCTAAAATGTTCGCTTTAATTGGGAAGATCTGGATCATAGATACCTGCAACACAGATCCAGTCTAGCGATGGAATATTAAAACGTCCTGCCGCAAGCGTTTATGTACTGTTGATCTGGTTGATGTGTAACTGACGTTATTAGTCCGGACCAGAAACACAGAGCACTGTGATAGCGGCACACTCGCTAAAAAGTTACCGTCCGGTCAGCAGCTATATTAAAAACAAGTTAACGGAATATGACGTTGAGTCGTATTACATTACCTCACACTCTGCTTCTGGTATAAAAACTGCCTTTTAACCCGGTGTTTTCGTTTTAGTGAGCAACCAACGGTTGAGAAACACTTCCTACAAAGGAAGCAGACCGCCGCTAGTAGGTTACAAATCTGTGCAGCTGTTAAATGTGTCCGGAAGCTACACACGCGGAACGGAACCCTCTGTGAATTTCTTTTGCTTTTTTGCAGGAATATTATCACAAGTTCATTTTCTGTTTTGTTTTTTTTTTTAAATAAGATTTGTCGCGCATATGTTTCAATATCTTAAATTGGCGTTGAGGTTCCTTTTGTACTGCTTCATAAGCTTGGGCAGCAGACGGCTGGTGGCGCTGTGGGACCGTCCTCGTTTTCGCACGAGGAAGAAGAAGAAGAAGCTGCAGTTTATGTTTGTGTGCGCGTGTGTGCCAGGAAGTGTGAACCTCAACAACAACGTGGGTTTATTTAAACTGCCGGTGTGTATGTCCTTATGACCACAGCTGTTTAAGTGTCTATTAATGTCAGTTTATGATGCGAAATGGTATTCCAGCTAACATTTTCATGCCGCCATATTTAAAATGACACCTGAATGCGTTTCCGAAGCTAATTACTTATGAGCTTACTCTTGTTTGTTTTTCAGTGTTGTTTACTATGACGCACACAGAGGCAAAGCAACAGCCCTCCCTGTATCTAGAGGGCTGTTCCCAGTCTGAGGAGCCGCGGGTTCCGATGCACACCTCCATCGCCCTGTTTCTCCTATCCTACTGCGAGTGCAAGTCTTTTAAAGTTTTTCTGGTCTCCGGCAATCCCACCAGCTCACAGTCACTGAAGAGCCAGATACCAGAGTTTCTGGATGTATCTGACATCCGGTTGGAGGAGCTGCCCCAGCTGGTGAGAGGCTGCCGTCTCCCTGCTGCCCTGGATGAGACTGGGAGGCTGTGCAGGGCAGGGCTGGCTGTGGTGCTGAGACACATCATCAACAAGACCCTGGAGGCTGAACCCTCTAGGAATGATGTGTTGGCTCTGCTGGGATTCAAGAAGACCTGTCTGAAGGCCTGTGCTGAGGTCAGTGGCAAGCTGGGATGCACATGACCGGAGTATACAAATAAGAAAAAGAAAGCACCCAAGTGATTTCCACTTGCTGCATGCAGCCGACAGCTCTAAACCTCAGCAACACTAGCGTTTTCCATTAGATCTGTGCATGTCGACATGTGTACTGTGAAAGTAGCTTCGGTTTTGACCCTTTAGCTCAGCATCACTCACTCCACATGTACAGATGAACTCAGTCAGTATCATGAGAGCATCGCTGCAGTGAATCCAGATTGTGCACATGCCAATTTGCAATAAATCCAAGCATGTTTCTCATCCACATCTCAGTTTCATTGAAACACAGTGGTTGAGATGTGACAAGCTACTCACTAAGTAATGGAAAAATGAATCAGTTGACTGACACAGATGATTCATTTTCAATAAATTAAATGTATAAATATGTTTATAATATATATAGCATAACCTTTAGTCAGCTTGTCAGCTGCAGATGCAGCCAAGTAACATTTGTCTCTAGGCAAACATAAACACACTGTTTATGCAGAATAAAAATGAAAAATTAAAGACAGCCAACAAAGCTAAATAGACATTAACATTCATTTCTCATTGATCAATTGATTGCATGTTGAACATGTCAGGGGTTATTAGCTACAAACTAATTGCTGTTAATAACTAGTTATTACTCCTTTTCCAGCAGCCTTCAGTCCAAGATAACTTCAGTTTTACTATAAAGGTCACACAACATGTTCAGGGTTGATGTGTTCTTTTCTTACCTTTCTTACTTCTTACTTAGTAACAGTTAGGGTTGGTACACATCGTCTGCAGCATCACTTTTAGGCAGACATCAATATAACATGTCACAATCATAAATAGTTTACTGGTGTCTTTCAATTTGGTGCTGTGTTTGACCTCTAAAATCTTTCCTGTCCTCGCTCTCAGGTGAGCAAGTGGACCAGACTGTGTGAAATTGGCATCCCCTCTGCTGTTGAAGAGCACCTCAAAAAGCCCGAAAATCAATATCAGCAGCTGCCCGTCTCCATGCTCACCCTGGAGCGAAGGCTGGCCGAGCCTGTCAAAGTCCACAATGATGACAAAATACGGAGACAGAAGCTCCAAGAGCAGAGACAGAATGAAAAGAATGAGTCCCCTGAAGGCCAAGGTAAGCCAGACGCCGAGTCTGAGCGCGGGCAGTCGACTCAGATCTGCGACAGGCTCGAGCTCAGAGCGGCTCTGGCCAAGCTGTCTGTGGCTTCAGTTCCAGCTCTGACCACCAGAGAGAACTCTGAGATCAGGAAAGTGAAGACCACAGACCTGCCTCCGCTGGAGCATGTGTTTGCTGAGGGACTGTACTTCACTCTGACTGATGTGGTGCTGCTGCCATGCATCTATCAGTACTTGGTAAGGGCCTTGGAGTTTATGATTCATGTCTAAGTGTTTTCAGTAATGAACCCCTGTGGAAAAGGACCCTGCTCTTACTGCTGCCCTGTTGCCTGATTTGGATCCATGAATACACGTGAAATTAGGGCTGGGTGGTGTCGACAAAATCAAATATCACACTACTTCAGATTTTGATATTGCTACAGTGTTGTAGAGATGACTGACAATATATTTACACATAAAGTATTTTGATAAATAATAATAATATGTATGTATCAAGAGTGGGTAAAGTCTAATCAGAGAACAGAAATGTGAAACAGTCTGATAAGTTCAGTGATAACATCAGTATCAGTGGCTACGTTTCCCGTAAAAGCCTTCAGCTTTTAGTGCATGAACACACTGGGAGCCTGAATTTACAGTAAGCAAACTGTCCATTGTCATATTGTGAGCAATCAAGTGCATCCATGCAAGTCGACGTCTCTCAACATAAACAGCAGCACACATTACTTAAGCCTGATGTCACCTTGGATGGTGCCATTCAGGCCCATTCAACCCCGCCCCACCTTTATGTATATATATTGGCTTCTTTTCCTTCTTTATTATTATTATTATTATTATTATTTATCTTTATTTTGATGACCTTTTAAATTGTGTATTACTTATGGTTCTGCTCGGGCTGGTCAGGGTGAGCGGGCAGCACACCCAGCTCCTTTCAGATCCATCCAGGCAGAAACTGGAGTTAAGAAGACTCGCTGCATCAGGCTTGGCACAGGTTTCACTCTCAAAGGTGGTCCCGAGCCACCTGGCAAGGGGTGATAACAGTGTACGAGAGGGTTCCTATTCAAATGCAGCAGGTTGAAATGCGTTTGAATGACTCGACTTTGGGAACACTTCTCTCTCTCTGTGTGATCAAGAATCGGTGGGTCGTTGTGTTAAAAAAAAATAAAAATCTGCAGGACTTTATGAACATGTTCTGAATACTCATGATGTGTAATGATGCATATTTTAGAAGTACAGTTCGCAGCAGCAATTAAAGTAGCGGCAGCTCCGACCAGAGAACACCACGGCTGTTTAGTCCAGCAGTGTATTGTTATTGATCAGGAATGCTGCACTGTCAGGCGGTGAAGTGGGTCTCAACCTCCATTTCACCCTTCAGCCGTCTCCAACTATTCCTCGACTGTGGGAATGAACTGAACTTCTCACAATGAGGCTTTTAGTAGTCAGCTGTGCTCCAGTGGTTTCCAGTTTCACACTCAGCCTAGCGTGTCTCCTCTTAACGGCCATCACTGTCCACGACACATGCGGCTACGACGGATCCTTTCCAGTCCGCCCACTCGTCCTACTGTAGAGTGCCCACTTCTCCCCCGTGTGTCTCTGCCCCCCCACCCCCCACTGCCCGTCTCTTTCTTCTGTCTTCCACACGCAGTCGCACACGGTGACACTTCTGCTCTTATCATGTCTCTGTTTGTGTCTTTACCCTCTCCCACCTGCCAGTGTTGTTTTGATGCCCCCCCACGTGTCTGTCCGTTCACCAGTACGATGAGTGAATTCTGGTGGAACCTGACACCTCGCTCCAGTGGAGATGACATGCCAGATGAGTCACTTAATCAATACCTCCTTATTTTTTTCCCTCCCTTTTCACTTTCATGTTTTTCGTTGTCTTTGACAGTGTTCCCTCCAGGCCCATGCTGCGAGCACTCTACATCAGCTCCCCTACCTGCTGCGTTGGTATAGCCGCGTTCAGGAAGTACCTGGGGTCCTCAGGGCTGCCGACGCCTGCGGGATGACTCTTTCCATCCTCCAAGTTCCCACCCCCGGCCTCTCTGGACCATCAGAGGACAACAAAACTAACCTCCTGGAGCAGGAAGAAGGCCAGGAGATGACCCCACAGCTCCCGTTTGTCGGCGGCCCCAGGCCCACGATGACTAAACTCAAAGTAAATGATTACACTCTCTCACTTATTTCTCATCATGTTTTACTTCTCTCTGCTCTCCAAACCCATTTGCTTTAACACACACATCCAGTAGACTGTAAATTTAGGGAGATGTCTCCCAGTGTCCCCTTCGCAGCACAGATAGAGGATCTGGCTCCACACTGGTTGTTAACTATTATCCCTGTAATTTCATGGGCCCATTTTCCGCTGATTGTGCCTTCCAGAGTGTAGCTCGGAGTTAATGTTTTAGCTTCAGGGAGACTCTGCTAATCGTTGAGTTTTGCGTCTTAAGTGTTAAGTGCTTTCAGTCACAGAATTTACATTTTAAGTGGGCTTTTTAAAGGCGCACATGATTTTCCTCTCACAGCTGTGGATCGCGCGAGAGTGTATTTATCAGTTGAGACAAACTACCAGGCCTTTCAGTGACCTTTCAGGAAAGAACAACAGAATTCTTGTATAAGACGAGTGTTTCACCACCCTCAGCGCGTTATGAATCGCACAACTTAATATTCTCAGTGGCGCCAGTTGCCACTTGCAATAGTGCAGACAATGCACATTCAGCTTATCCTCATTTCAGGTGCAATAAAAGCAACGAATCCCATCCAAAACAAAACAAACTTTTATGGCCAGACTAAGTAGTTTCTAGTAATGGCTGAAAATCTTAGTGTAAAGAGACATGACGGTGCACAGTGCAAGCATAATGCGTCCGCACTCTTAAGATGCCGTTCCCTCAGGAAGCCTTTGGAGACCCACACACACAGTCACACGCATTTATGGCTTCCTTAGCTCTACAGCACACCAAATATTGCCCCTGCAGAAATTTCTGGGCCAGCTTTTCCAGCCGGAGATAAGCAGGCCCAGCTGATTAGAAAGGAGACTGCGTCCTCAGCCCCGACTCACCTCTCAGTACTGAGCCTTCAGACTGTTTTCTTGGCCTTGTTGCTCTGCTGTCTCAGCAAAGATATTTCTGTGATTTCCTGCTGGCAAAGTGTCTCCAACAATGTCATTTTAAGCGACGGGAAGGGGAGAGAGCGGCGAAAAGAGGGTTTGGATGAGACCGAGTGAGCTGGGTGGTCAGGGTGGGATGTGCCTCTAACGTGCCATGTTGACGGATGAAATTCAGTTAGGCACAGATGTGCTCAAATGACAGTTTTCATGGCAGGTTGAAATCAGACATTAAAACTGAGAGGAATACACACACACACAATGGCCACCATTCTCTCTTTGCCTAGAGGGATTACAAGGATGGCTGCGTGTCGCCACCATCATGTCTGCACTGCAGCTGTTGTGCTGTCTTGGCCAAGGTGCGCGTGTGTGTGCACATGCATATGTCCTCATACACACAGTGCATGTCCCAAGGCAAGTACATAGAGACAGAGAGGTCTGCCGTCTGACACAGTGACACCCGATCCTTCACCGCTGCTAACCAGAGGCACCGGGCTCATCTCCCAGCACAATCCACAGTATAAATGGCTCATAAACTCTCCCCGCTCTCACTTCAGTCAGCACACACCGATGCATGCCAGTCAGACTGCCTGTGCAATGAGCTGTAGAGGCGCAACCCGTGATCGAAATGTAAACACAAGGGTAGCCCCCACCAACACAATGCAAGAGCCAGAACTAAAACCTCTCAAACTGATCGGCAGGTCTTCAAACGCAGTTCCTAACAGCACGCTCATGTGTTTGAAGGCAGTAAAATAAGGGGGGGGGGGGGGGGTGGGTTCATGGGTAATCCATAAATGGTAAATTAAAAAAGCACTGTTGTTTTGTTATCTACTGATGATTCCAGTACACAGAACAAACACCGGCTCGTTGTTCATTGTTCTGTAACAACAAAGAACATAAACACGTATTGATGCTTAACCTCAGACTCATGACACAATTCAGACGCATTTACAGAACAAAATCAAATGGCCTGTTGTTTCATTTCCCATTTCTCACTTAAGCTTTATATCAAAGTAAACCCAAGGCTTATTAGCGTTTTTGTGTTGGACTCACAAGTGGATAACGACATAACAAATGTTATTTTCCAATTTTGGATTCGCAGTTGAATATGAAAAGGACAAATGATGCACAGACTGGGTGAACAGGTTGGATAACAGGGTCAAATAAGTTAAGCTTCAGGGAAGTTTGTAAACTTCCTGTTGGGATAATAGGGCTCACAGGAGCGCCGACGTCCAACAAACTGACTTCTTTAAAGTAAGTTTGTGTTTGTGTTGAAACTAACCACCTACATAGCAGGTTACTTGCTCCTTTTAGCTCTCAGCTGGGCGCGAGGCTTTGGCCGTCGCATACCTCTACCTAACCTGGATGTTATTGCGTTGCACCAGGCGTTCTTTGAGACTACAACTGGCGGATTGTGAAAATGTGGCCCGAACAACACAGATGTCAGTGTTTGATCTTGTGCACTGCCGTGTTGCAGATCGTACCTTTTGTTCAGGTCTTTATCTTTAGATCTTTGCCTGAATGCGCCCGACACTTCCGCCGCACCTTTTTTCATGTCCCCTCGACTGGCCAACATTTGTAACCAAACAGCGGCACCGATTCGACACTGCTGTTGTGGCAAATTAACTTGATCTTAACCCGTAGTCCCCGGAACGTGTCAGGGTTTTAACTCTCCACCGTGGGGCTCAAGTGGTGTTACTGTTGGCCAGTCAGAGTGAAACGTGTCACTGCTCCTGGCATTCCTCATTTCATTTTCCTACGGCCATGAGTCAAATTACACTTGTGTTTTCGTCGGTTTGACCATCTTTATCAAGGTCAGGACTGCTTACTTTGTCCTATGAATGGAGATTACTCAAGTTAAGGGTATTTTAATGGTTTACTTACATTAAATATTTTAATAGAATTCGATTTTTCAAAGTAGCTCGCATGCTTTCACCCACAGAAATGCAATTCTTTAATAAATTACATTGTGCTATGTGAAAATCCCATATAATTTCACTGCCTTTGACCCCGTTTCACTGCTGATTTTCCTCTCAGGTAATTTGCCGTCCCCTTCTTTTCGGTGTTTTGCTCTAAGTGCAGAACATTTTGATATATCGTAATATAACACAACCGCGCACGGTCTGGCCCCAGCGCGGCGTAGTCAACACGCAAACATCTGAAGTCACCGTGTCAGCAGAAATTCCATAATTGATTACTGCAGGACTTTTGTATTGCATTGCATTGCATCATAGAAGTGTTAATATTTTGTGGACTCTTGTGTATAGTGATGTTTTATATTTAATTATTTATTTTGCTGTATGTTCTGTGCTTTGGAATGAGTAAAGGCTTCACCTCAGGCACCTCAGTCAGGTTTCTTTCCAGGTTTTTTTCCATTTCTGGTTTTATCTGAAGTGTGCTGTATGAGCCGGAGTGTTTGCTGCACTAGTGACGCATTTGCTCCCTCTCGAAACTGTAAGGAGAACACTAGTAATGTATTTTTTCCATAGGAATAGTTTCAGATCAGTGGGGGCCGGGCGACAAAGGTCTTGTTCAAGAACAGTTCTCTGTAAATCACTTCATTACAACCATTTGGGGCACAGAACTTCAAGGATAGAGAGGGGTTTCTATGGTAACGTGTGTGTGTGTGTGTGTGTGTGTGTGTGTGTGTTCCTTCCCTAGGAAAATGGCATCGAGGCAGTCTTCGCTCCTCATCCTTGCCCTGCCTGGACCCTCCCATGGGACAGCTTACCAGGAGCCATCAACCCCACTGAAGGTAAAGTCCAATCTCTCCACTTTCCTCTGGCCTCTCTGCCCTTGTGCTCTTTTTGGCTCGCTTTGTTTTCTTTTGTTTTGTTTGCTTTTTTTCCCCTGTATTTACCTCTTCCCATCGGCGCCAAATGTCCTCCTCTCCTGCTCAAATGTTTCTCCCTCCCCCGATCACTCTATCTGTGTGCCTCCAACATTCCTCCCTACTCCCTCCCTCTGTTACCTTATTACTTGGTCAAAGCAAAACAAATGCTGTCGATACTGTACGCGGGGCAGGGGCGAGGAATGCGCGTAAATATTTGCATAACACCCTCCTGTACTGCTGTTGCCTGGGGCTTTTCAGTGGCACCTTGCGCCCCTCCAAAAGAAAAACATTAGCCACTGACTCATCGCAGGGCTTTCTGGTCTGTTCGGCCTCAGCCGGATGCGTTTCCCCATGAGCCCCCACCCCCCCCAATGAATTTTAAAGTGCTTATCTCGATGAGTATACCCTTCCTATGTTGTGGGTTGAAAGTGTGAAATAGACCTCTGACAGAAACGCACTCACACAAAGACACGCACACGCCAGACGGCGCAGAGATGCCTAATGCGCAGCACAGAACTTGCGCGTATGCCTGTAGTGGATACTGATTGCAGTGAGAGGAGTGTGTAATAGGCAGTGGAAGGATTGTTGATTGCCGCCCCAGGTGGCACCGGTGAAGCAGAGACAAGAAATGTCTCCTCCTTTGTCTCCCTTTCTGTCGCCCGCATTGTTTTTCCTCTTCTTAGCAAGAGCCGGTAGCGGTGCTAAATGGCGTGAACACGCGTGTCGGAGCAGCTGCCATACGTCAGTGTTATTGTTGTGAGGAGACAGAGGGTGCTGATAAAGACACACAGACCTACAGTATGTACATAATATGAATATTTAGATGCTTTCTGCTCTCTTCATCATTGTTTCCCATTCATTTTTAGCTTCCCCTCATTTTCTCTCGCGCGGCTCATTCCTCCACTTATCAGAGGGCGTGAGGGAACGAAGCTGGTGAGGGATTTCATTATTAAGATATATATAGTTCCATGAGTTTTGCTTCCTCCCTCTTTGGGCTCCTGTGTTTGTGCAGGCCTAGCTTACACTTCATTACCCCCTGTAGTATCCTGTTAATGAACTACAGTATGACTTTGAATCCAAGCATCAGTGCAAAGGAATCATCACTGAGTTCAATGTTTGTTTCTGCAGCACCTTCCAGTCCCACGGGTACACAGAGCTTCACAGAGAAACTACACACAGAATCCAAACTAAATCCAGAGTGAATGTACATGACTATCTACTGTTGCTGCCGACATGTTGCCGTCATTTTGTTTCTTCCTTTGTTCCTCAGTCCATCTCTTACTTTTTTTTTGCTGCGTAAAGACAAAAGCTGCCACGATTAATTGATTAATCGACAAGCCGGTTGTCAAAAGAATGAATCAGCAGCTATTTCAATCATGGATTTATTGATTTTGTCATTGATTTCAAGCTAAAATGCTGAACATTCTCTGGTTCTCTGGTTTTTTGCAAATGTTGGCATTTAATGCTGGGTTTAAGCTAGCTATGTAAAGTGATCAGATTGGACTGTGAGGAAACCTGCTGTTTCACTTCTATTCACTATAGAAGGACATTTTATCAACAAAGCAGGAAATGGATGTATAATTTTTTAAATTAAATTATGAATTAATAATTTTTCAATAATCCACACATGGCAATCCAGTGTGACCTTAATTGAGCTATTACTTAAACAGCCAATAGACAGGTTCTTCGCTTTAACTTGCGTATAAGCGAAATGTTGATTACACAATAGAATGGCTGTAGAACGATGACGCCACCAGTGTTGAGATTGGTTGTGAAGCTGAAAACATCGTCAGTGTCTTTAAATTGGGTCAACTCATGTAGTGCAAGTCAGCAATATGAGGACAGTAGCCCTCTTTAAAAGCTCCTCTGTTACCTCCCCTGTACTTTTGGGAGCACGGACCCTCTGCATTGTCCTAAAATTGGTCGACCGTGTATAAAGAGGGTGACCATTCTTAACGCTGTGTACCCAATATATGTGGGAGCAGCCTCAGACACAGCGGTGGGGGCATTAGGAGTGGTAGTGGTAGTGTATTAACACTGAAATCCAGCATTTTAAGCCCACAGTCACTGTTTCATTTCAAGTACAGCGTGCTGGATTAAAGTCAACACAATGAAAAACAAGCACCGCACCAGCTGTGATTTTTACAGCCATTTGTAGCCTATTAATGTTTTTCCACAGCGCAACTTAATCTGTTCCCATCCCACAAAAACCCACTGACACCTAAACAGAAGGGCTCTTGATGATGTGGGCAGTGGATCTATTCTGAGAGCAAGAGTCACAGAGAGAGACTAAATTTTAGCTGTCCCACTTTTGTCGGCACTCTGCATGATAAACCGCGCTGTTGATATCTGCTCTTGCAGTTTTTTGGATGGTAGGCAGGTAGCCCCAGCGTTCCACCGCTGTGTAATTAAAGAAGAGCAGAGACGAACGGCAGACAATTTGTCCTGAACCCCAGCGCGTGGGCTCTCCCATCTATCTGATCCTACAGTATACACAAATGGCTGCACGCATGCCCACACTTACAGTACAGCAGGGAAAATTGCAGCATTTTTCCCTTACGTATGCATAAATGTGCCCATACCTGCAAAACTTATAGAACACATGCAAGTCTAAGCTGTCTTATTTACATGCATTAGCTTACCATTTTCCTGTAGGTGCACGTCAACCTGAAAGTGCCTGGATGGTTATATTTTGGGTCTGTGAGCCAGAGCGTCGGATTTCAAATGAAACCGCGACTTGAAGGTCAAAGTACCGACTTTCAGCTTTAATTTGAAAGTTCTGCACTCAACGAACCGTGTACAGTGTTTAGACCTTTTTATCCATACCCCAGGAAGGGAAATAAGGCTTCAACACCCGATATGGAATGTGAACTCCAAACACTCTTAAAGCTGACAGTGAGCATCCTTTGTGGCGTCATAGAGCCTAAACTTTATGGAATGCACCACTGTCTTATACTCGATGACTCCGCTGGATGTTCCTTTCAGACGCAGATCAAATACACTTATACAAAAAAAAAAAAGGTAATCACACATTCATGCAAAAACAATGCCTTATTTCATATATTGCTCCGGTCTATTGACCCAACTAATTGGCCTCCAATGGCAACAAATCCTAGACACACACACTCAGGTATGCACAATGTAAAGAGGAACAAAGGGACCTCTGTGAATGGAAACTGTTTAAGTTTCTGCCCTCCTTGTTTAGAGGGCTGCTTCGCTAAACATGGCGAGGGCTGTCTGCAGATGGGTAAACAGCAGTGGGAATACAAGGGCCATTGTATAGAGCAGCCAACGTCTTGTCTGCAGCGCTTCACTTAATAGAGGGGAGGAGGGGAGGTAGTGAATAAAGCGGGTTAGAATGATGGAGTGTGTGACAGTGGGAGATTGAGATAGGGGTGAGACAGCATGAAGAGAGACAAGGGTTATCAGGAGAAAACAAGACAGGGGAAGGAGTGTGCGTGGGGGGGGGGGGGGGGGGGGGGGGGGGGGGGGGGGGGTGGGGGGGGCAGGCAGGCAATCAGGCATAAAAAGGGAGGGCTGGTGTGGAAACCGCATAGTTGTCATGCTTCAGACATGCTGCTATTAGGTCCTCCAGGGTTGTTTTGGTACAAGGAGATGAGATGAGTTCTCATGTCTTTGTCTTAAGTTACAAGAGTGCAACAGAAGTTGAACCGCTGGAGTGAAATAGCGGCTCCATTTGTCTCTGTCTCCGCGCTGTGACGACAGCAGAGATGTGATTTAGGCTTCACAAACTCCACACCTGACTGATGTGTGTGTGTGTGTGTGTGTGTTCTTCAGGCCTTTGTTGTCATTTGTAGATATTACAACGCCCCTCCCACTGTCTCCATGGCTCTCCGGGCGATCTCTCCAGGCGATCTCACCTGACGATCGCTTGATGTGGGAGGGTCTTCAGCGGGTGAAGTTCACCTTGACCCTCAGGCTTTACAAGTAAAAGCTGGCTAGCTGTTCTAACCTGACTGCTGTGGGATTTTAGAGTGGAGATATTTACCTGCTGCTAATTTGGTTGGTTTATTTGAGGTGGAATGATATGATTATGCAGAGACGGAGAAGATCAGAAGGCTGCTTTCTTAATCATACACCTTTATTAAAGACCATATTTTAGTTATTTATTTTTATCTCTTTGTAATGACACAAATATATTGCCACAAGCATTTTTTTCACAGTATTTACTGTTAACATAATGTGTCTGTGCATATCAGAGACATAAATGCTGATATGTCAGAGGCAAACATAGGCCGATATTATCAGTTGGGCTTTTTTGATCGTTTGTTTAACCCCTCCTGCACCCTGCATTGCTGTCTTTTGCACAGTCAACACCTCCACCAGCAATTGCATCTCTCCTCTCAGTCTTTGCACACCACCACCCCCTCAATCACTCACGAGCAACACAGAGGGAGACGGTGCCAGTCCACGCTGCCGAAGAAGACCTGAGGCATTTTCTTACAAAGTCTGGACATTGTCTGAATTTCAAACAGAGGAGAAAACACAGTCTTTGCATTTTCTTTCGATCACAGCCTGTTTAATAAACACAAGCATGACTTGGACTTACAGCTGAAGATTTACGCCACTGCATAAGAGAAGATCTCGAGATAGACAGTGTGTCGCAGTTTCACCCTGAAAAGTACAGGGGTACGGGTGTTGCTCCATGTCAGAGGTGAGAGTGAAGCAAAGCAGTAAAAGTTGCCATGAAAGCGAAACAGTAGAGCTGAAAGATGCTAAAATGCTCAGCAGTCCTGAGTGCAGAGTCAGGTGAAAACTGTCTGTGGGTTTTTCGTTGGAAGCCGCCACACTCACATGCAGTCATGTGATCTGAATTCATATGAAAATGTAGCTTTTAGCTCCCTCAAGAGCTTTGTAATTTTTGTTACTCAAGCTAGTTATCAAATCAGCTTCAGAAGTGCAGGAACACATACAACAAAGTCTTAATACACACGATTTGGATTGTTTTATTTATATCATATAACATAAGACAAGATCCTCCTTTATTAATCCCTCAGCAGGGAAATCCGCAGTGTTACAGCAGCAAAGAGAACTGTGCCATATAAAGAAGCGTCATGACACTCTCTGTACTGCATTGTTCATGTGGTTAACATACACCGTGGCCACACTGTGTTAAGTGCTTTCACAGCATCCTGAGGGAGGATTTAAAGTCGGTGTTTGAAGCTCTGTCGCTTCAGCTGAGCTGAAACTTCCTCCTGCATCATCATCATCATCATCATCATCATCAGCATCATCATCTGTGTAATTTAGATCCCAGTGGAAATATCAGCCACACCAGACGATTTTGCCCACGCGTTTCAGATCTCCGCTTGTTCTCTACCCTGCGTGGAAGTCGAATGAGTATTTAAACATCTGTCACGTTTAGCTTCCAGATAGCTCTCAGACGCGTACTGTATTGGTTTGGGAATAGAAAAGCTTGTCTGTACAAGGCATTAAAGCTGGAATATCAATCCAATAACAACTTTCCAGTAGTTTGTTATGTAGGTGGATATGTACTGTTTCTTTCTGTTTCCGCCTCTCTCTCCTGTGTACGAAAGCTGTTCTGTAAGCTGGTTTTGAACATATTAGATGTTTTCTATTACAGCAATGTCGATTTCATCATGTGTTATATCCAGATTTAGTCCTAGATGCATTTCCTAAGGACACAGTACACTTTGTCTCTGCTGTGTTTAACTTCATTTCTTTATCATTAACTTAAAATACAGACACGACTACAGTAAACATTTCACCTTCCCACTTTTTGAGAATTGTTTATTTAACAGGCATGCCATGACATGCCACCCTTCATCCTTCACATTTCATTACTGCCTGACGTTCCAGTTTTTGATCTAATGTTAATCAGTGTAAGGTATGTGAAATTTAAAAAGAAAATTCATAGCAGGTTAAGGCTGCTTTGATAACAGGTCGGATGTGAGGCTCTGACGTGAGAACCATTAATCAGCTACCAATCCATGTGTTGCATTAAATGTATTTTTCTGGATTCAGGCAGCAGTTCTACTCTTTGTCATATGATGGTCTGTAGCTAATAGTGATAATAATAAGGACAAGGATAAGAATAATAATGAGTGTGTTTTTGATAACAATAATGATGACAACGATGATAACTCTTGGCTGTAATCCCCACGCAGAAAGCCACCGGCCTCGTCAGATTCAAAACAGCTCTGATCAATATTTTTGTATTAACAATGGATCAGATGATAATGTGATCTGCAGTTTTCCTCGAATCTGTGGAGCTTCTTTCGCCCGTGGGTGGAGTAGAGCGTTTAGCGGCTTAAGAGCCAGATATTTCCCTTAGGAGTTGGTGCAGACCAAAAAGAGCCATCGGCCAAGAACAGGACTTTAAAATGAATTCTAATGCTGTTGTGTGCCTGCTGGATGTGTAAATAGGTAATCATGTGTGAAGCTTTCCAACCTGTGGCTCACACGCTGCATATGTTCTTCTGCGTATGTCTTTGCCTGCATATAGTTGCTTTTCTTGGGTGGTGGCAACTAAAAACATTGCACGTTGTCACAAAAATTGGATCTTCTTGTTCAAAGGAGCTAGCTGCCCCCAGAAGTAGTGAAGTAGTAGTGCCGTTTACTTATTAGTACAGCATTGTTTTGGATCGTCCCCCATTTTATCAATTTGAAGTTTAACTTCTCAGAGGATACAAGACATCACAGTCATCAATTCAAATGGATACAGTTTCTAGTCTTATTGGCACTGTGGCATCCATACATTTGAAAAGTCAGTCGATCACACACTTAGACGTCCATTTCCAGGGAATAAAACTCAAAATGTGGTTAATGGTTTGGTTTAGTTTAACCTTTTCACATCTTAATTCTGATCACAAATGCATTACCCTGTCCCACCTGCGGAGCTTGTGCGCACACATCCAATTGAACTGGCTGTTTTTTCCCCCCGTCCAGCTGTTAAGCTGAATGGAGTTCTGCTGTGAGACACACTGCAGGCTTACTCACAGATCTCCTCAGCTCCTGGCCCGCATACTACCACATCATCCTATTCAAGAGATTATGTCGACTGATTCACTTTCTCCCTTCATGTTCGTCTGAAAATGCACGAGTGTGCTTTTGGATTCGCTGAGAGTTCAAGACTAGTGACAGGGGCAAAGTCAAGGCATAGGGGAAAGACTGTCTACCTGTCAGATACTCCTCAAACGGTGCTTGCCATGCTTAGGCCCCTGTCAGACAAATGTCAAGGGTAATCTAAATGGAAGATTAGTGGTTTGATTTTCGACTCAGAACATACACATAAATTCGACTCGTACCAAGCCTCGCGATGTAACCGAGAACCAGACTAATTGAAGTCTGGGTCCAGTTTTGCAACACTAAACTTACTGATCTTGTCACCTTTCAACTCCCCCACTCCAAATGCTTGTAATGAATGAAATATTCCACCTCAGAGTGTCTTGTAGAATGTTTGATCTGGGATTCTTAGAGTTGCAGAGGAAGATGAGTAGGGCTTACAGCCGTTCTTCAAGAGCAAATGTGCCGGACGAACCTTGAAACCCTTTGACACTCATCCTTGAGACAGGACGGCAGGTTTCTAGTTACTGCAATAAAGAATTAAGAGACTGCAGCCATGGCAGCACCTCTGTGATGCTGGGCTTAGACACAGTGATGCTTGAGCTAAATTCTAATATCAGCATGCTAACACACTCACAATGACAATGCTAACAAGCTGATGTTTATTAGGTACAATATAAAAGTTATAAAATTAAAAGTTGCTAATTAGCACTAAACAAAGTATAGCTGAAGTTGATGGTAAAGCTGTAAGCCTTACAGGTATTTGATCATTGACCAAATATAGGACAAATCAAACATTTGACCTCATAGTGAAACGAAAAGGCAAGGGTGGCGACAATCAAATTTCATTGTAATCCATCCAACAAATGTGAAGCTAACGGTAGTGTTAGAGGGAAAAGTGTTGGATCTCCAAAGTCATTAGCTTTAATTGTGGGGGAGCTGAGAATAATTGTATAAAATGAGCGACAGTCCAGTTGACTTTGACTTTGACCCGCTGGTGATAGAGGATAGAAGGAAAGCCGAGATTAGAATGCTTCATCCTTCTGGGACCAAATTTAAGAAACTAATCCTTGAATAATTCTTAAGATATTTCCATATGGACCAAAGCTGCAGACTAGCTGACAGACAGAGCTATCCCTAGGTTCACACTGCTAGCTAAGAGTAAACGTGTGTTCAGATTTCCTGTTTGCCTTCAAGGTGAGGTGTGAGTTTAAGAGTTTGCACGTAGTGCTGCCAGCGCTTGGGTAATTAAAGGTAGATTGCTTGTTATTAAAACTCGAGACCAGAGAGAGAGAGCATATGTCAATACAAACATGTAGACACGATTTGAAAATATTGTTACTGAAAATTAGCGGGGATATCTGTCTGAACCAAAGGCTGGCATTCGGTTAACACCTCATTCCCTTGGGCTTACAGCTCCAGACAGCAGGCTGTGACTCCCAAATCACTCCTCTCATTCTCAATTAATTGAACTCATTAGAGCCTTTAAATTGGAGATTTAAAGATACGCAGTAAACATGGGACCAAGCACAACAGCCAACTGGCTTTGTTACTCCCAATTAGAGGGATAATTGGCACTTTATTTCTACAATTCAAGTTCAAACACATCTAGACTCCCTGGAGGGCTACCACAGAGTTTCACTATTTGCAGTGATGTTTGAGTTGTGCCCATTTAAATGCAGAGCCACTGGCTGCCTCCATGATGAGCTCCTTGCAAATGTCATACCATGAATATTCATTTGTCTCCTTAGTTTTGTTTTGTTCAATAATCTCTGGTGAGGCATAGCGGTGTGGGTATGGAGCAGGCAGACAATTTGCCTAACACTCTGCCAGCTTTCAGTGGGTTTTGGATTACATAGTGTTTCTTACGCCGTTTCACTAGACTCATAATTAATTACTGATTAGTGTTTTCAGCCCTGAGCGGAATTTAAAACCAAATCTTTTCTCTGCAGGCCTTTCCTTAGGAGGACACTTTAACAGACTTTGTCCATTCAAATCTTTTTTTATATATAGAGATGACACTTGAAATCTTAAACAGACTAAATAAAATAATTTTTATCTTATCTTGTTTTTGTTATTGGCATCTTTGACTTTAAAAATATGACAGAAATGTTTTGATTTTGATTGGACTGGATGAAAAACCACCTACAGTTATCTCTCCCAATTTGTACCAGTATGTATGGTGCTTTGGTTTAAATAAGCTACAGATTACAGATTACTTTTGCATGCAAAAACCCATATTGACCACCCTTGTGCCATAGTCTTGCAACCTATAGTTGCGAGACTGATTTAACACACTCTGCAACATATTTTTGCAACACTCTATCTCAATCAAAAGGTGTTCTCAGATGCTCAGAACATGTGTGCATCTGTGATTGTCGTAAAAAATAAAGTGGAGAAGCGCCAGCCATAGACATTCACATGCATAACTTGGTAGTTTCAGTCTTGTTAGCATGTAAGAAGTTTGCAACTGCTTTTGCAACTGATTTTTTTTTTATATTGAATAAGAACATTGATGTAACAGGTTGTGCTTCCATGGTTTTAGCCCTCCCTTGTGTAGTTCTTCTTAAAATATGTTTCTACACTCTGCCCTGGTGTATAGGGCATTAAGTCTGACTGAAAACAAGCTGACAGTTGACTAACAGAATCACTTAGATTAAAAAAAAAGAAATTAGTTTTACCCCCAGGTCTTAACGTTCCCACAACTCAACAACAAAGTATCCATCTTTCTCCAAAAACCTTGTAAAGTTAGCTGCATTAGACATCGTGAAGCGATATCTAGAGGCGGTATTAATACAAAGAGAGCACGTAGAGATGAAACATGGCACTGCACTTGTTCTTACAAATGTAAAGCAGAGGGCGAGGTGGAAAATAAACGAAAGCTAGACCCAGATCTGATGAATAATATGTTCCACAGCGGTCTTGAAGCAGTACAGTTACCCAAATTAGCAACTCCCAAGTTTAAAACAGTAACATTTGGAGAGATGCTCAGTACATCTGTCACTTTCATTTGCACAATTTGTGGCTTGGCACTTCATGTAATACACGTTCACAGACTGTTGTTGATTACAGCAGCAGTTGTGTGCATGTTTTGTGTTTGCTCTTTTATTTTTTCATTGTTTGTTTTCCTTTTATCTTGAAGTCTGTCTGCTTTCCCCTCTCTGTTTCTCTCCACTGCACATATCTCTATTTGTTTCCTCTCTTTATGTCTGTTTTTGGTCTTCTGTCTCCGCCTGCAATCTCATAACACTTTTAACCTCTTAACTTCTACAGTTCCCTTCCCTCAGGCCATTATCTTTGTGACATGTAGTGCTTACACTGTACTCATTTTCCCAAACTCAAAACAACAGAATTGAGGTATTTTGCCCTTTCCATCACTACGTGCATCACTCCTGTGTTTGCTCTTCCCATCCCGTAACAATATGATGTTAGTGGAATTCCTCATTCTGCCGGCACTGGTTCAAAGAGAGGCTGAGGCTTATTATTACGTTCCGTGTCTGCTGAACACTGTAATAGATGATGTGTCATATTTGGTTTCAGTGTTTACAGTGAGATGGGCTGCTCTTGTGGGGTGGACCTCCCCCAGTGCCCTCATCTTTTTTAGCTCCAAAGAAGCTCCTGTGTGGATTCTGGCATGTACGTCTCAGTTGTGTGTGTTCTGCGTCGCTGTGTTACAGCAGCTTTGTTTTTTTTTTTAAACACCTGCATGGTGTTCGCTTACACTCCTATAGGGGTGAGTTGTCACTTGTGTATGTTGTGTGTGTGTGTGTGTGTGTGTGTGTGTGTGTATGTGTATCTGTCTGTGAGTAAGTGGGTGTTTTGTCTGTTTCTGCATCTGCAGAGCAATTAACAATAAACATAAGTCTCCCAGGTCACAGGGGCTTCCATAACTCTACCTATTCACATCCTGTTAACTGTAATAGCATGACCATACACTTACGTATACATATGGTGGTGCTGTTTGATATGTCCAAAATCTCATATCTCAATGGTACATATCTTAAAAGATTGTATCGTCTGTCAATTTAATGCATGAATAAAATATAAGATGACCACATGCAAAGGTCTATTTGTGAATACAGTTTAAACTTTAGTCTCAGTAACTAAATGAAAGGCAGGTACAGCCATTATCCACGTCCATCCTCATGATCATCCACTGTCAAAAGCTTGTTGTTCCAATTCTGGGGTTTCAATTCAGTTCAATTCAATTTTATTTATATAGTGCCAGTTCACAACAAAAGTCATCTCAGGGCACTTTACAAACAGAGCGAGTCTAGACCACACTCATTACTATTATATACACCCAACAGTTCCACCGTGAGCAAGCACTTGGCAACAGTGGCAAGGAAAAACTTCCTTTTAACAGGCAGAAACCTTGGGCAGATCCTGGCTCTAGGTGGACGGCCATCCGCCTTGACCGGTTGGGGGAAAGAGAGAGAGACAGAGAGAGAGACAGGAGGGGTGATAGAGAGAGAGGATACATCGCAGGAGTACATAACTTTACATAACTGTCAGCACTTTACTGTTGTGGCTCTGATCCAAACACTGACTCTGTACTGTTTGACGCGGGTTCTGGGTTTGTGTCAGACTTTTTGATACCTAAACCTTGTGACTTTATCTCATTTACCATTTTTGTTTGTGTTGCTGCAGTGAATTTTATGTAAAGTGGCATGCAAAGGATGAAAACAAACAAACAAAATAATAAAGTTCCATTTCAATTTCATATTAATCGAATTATTTTGGTTTATATTTTATCAGCGGTGGTAACGGAGAGTTGGCCATGTTTAGGAGACCTGCAAGAATTGGAGAACAATAGCTTTTGTGAAGAGTTTCGTGTAAGTGTGTGTGTGTGTGTTTGTGTGTTTGTGTGTGCACGTGGCTCAGTAAGACAGAATAATGATTCATCTAAATCCTGCTCTAATTATCCAAAGGGCACATGTAGTGTTTGTGGCCAATCTCCGTTCCCTTGATTCTCGTCCCATTTTCCTAAATAAGAAAGTCAGTGCAGTGCCAAGACGTTGCAGATACATGTTGAAATAGTTACATGTTGAGACAAAGTCTATACTTTCTACAATGAAATATGTATTACAGATCAGATATTACCAAAATCTGTCATGAGTATTTGTTGTTGAACCCCTCAAGCACCAGGGGTCTCCTCCCGCAGTCACAATATATGCTCTGAGAGTTGAAGGGAGAATCCCTTTATTTCTATGAGTTGAGGGGCCCTAGCTCTGGCAACCCAACGTGTCTGTGAGAAAACCAAGAGGAGCAGGGACAGCAGCTGGCTGGAGTCCAGCCAGCCTTTATTTATCCTTGAGTTAGCTCTGCAAGGCTCGGACTAAAAGGCATACAGGCTGGAAGATTTTACAAAGGTGGCAGGCCAAAAGACATTGACATGGCCCTCCACAGATGCCAGCGATGGGCCACTTACTCCCTGACTTTGACAGCTCTGGCAGAGCACAGAGAGCAAGGCATGAAGGGGAAGGGTGTGCACTGAATAAAAACAAACTACTTAGTTTGAGAGCGCAATTGTGGGGTAAGGTTTTCAGGAGACATAACAGGAAGAACAGCCGGACGTAAACATTTTGGTGACTTGATTCTCAGGAAAGATTTATTCCATCCACATGGTGTTAAAAGTGTTTTTCACAGAATTAAGTCTACCATACAGCTTAAATACTGTAGACCGTAACAGCTCATCAGTATCTTGCTTTGTCTTTTCTAGTATGCTTTATGAGAAATCAAACACTGATCATGTCTAATTTGTTTTGCACTGAGGTCATCAGTGGTGTAAGGGTTCGATTGACATTAAGCTATTCTTCAAAACTGCAAGTTTGATTGTCATCAAAAGATCTTGCTCCAAACCCACCACCAAACCCACACCCCAACAATAACCAGGGGTGCAACTCACTACTAATTATTTCCACCCAACATTAAAGCAACAAAAAATACTGACAAATTTCCATCATAAGTTCTCAAAACTCAAGGTGACCCAAATGTTTGTGTCTTACCTTCCATTTTTTCACTAATGTCCAACTTATACTTTCTATATCCGCGTGGTGGTGATGTCCATGAGGGTACCATTGATACTCATGATGTCCAGAATTTAGGATCTTCCAAGCAGCGGGTCTGGACTGTACAACCACATGGGTGTGTCCATGGACACACTCAATGCAGAATAAACAGATCCATGTGCTTTCAGTTTTGAAGCATATCTGGCACTTTCCTGTGAAATGAGGGCCTTTTTTGGAGGAGATTCAGTATATCTTGGAATACTTACAGTTGCCTTGAAAACACATCGCTTTATTGAGGGTTGATGAATTGACACATGTTCAATTATTCTTCTGTCTGGGGGTCATTAGGATGGGAATGAGTACTTCATGTTCTTCATTCCAAGTTGGTCAGTTTGGCAGCAGATGGCATGACTTTCTCTGGTTCCCGGTGGTACATTCTTGGACTAAGGGACATACTGTGAGTGCAGCGTTTGGGCCAAATCTAAGAATTTTTTACAACCAAAGTCTCATTTGTTTGTTTGGTAGAACAGCTCTGCTTTTGTTATATCACAGGTTGATACATCAAGGTCTAAAATCCACGTCAAGTCCACAAAATCGCATGTTTTCCTCGTGGACCTGTTACCGATGTGTCAGCTTGTGGGTAGCCTCAGGTCATTTGTTCCTTACTCGGGCTGAGCCTTGGATGTGTTGGTCAGGATCAGTGCACCACATATTCTGGTTTTTTTTTTCTCTGCCCATGGCAAATACAACTCCACTGACAGGACGGATCGATTCCAAACTCGCGAAGTTGTAAAGCAGAGGAGTGTAGATGTTGTTTTGCCACGTCCACTACAAACAGTGCAGTGAACAGCACTCAGGAGACACGCTGCTAGTCAACATTTAGCCTACACAGAGAACGGAAGCCAAATGGAGAGAGATCGCTAGCTCTTAGTAGGAATGTGCCAATGTGAACATTTCACAGCGTGATTAGCCTGGATAGTTAGACCGACTCAAAAGCATTTATACTCCAAAAGTCATAATCAACATTCTTCACTGATGAGGGAAAAACAGCGCTGTTGCTATGATAAATGTTCAACATAGAAACTCAAAAATATTGGTAACTGGTGAAGTTTTCCCTGCTGAATTCCACATTGGTCAGGCTCTAATGACCAATATCTCAACATGCAACTCAACACATTCATATATTTGCCATGTTTATCTGCACACCTGATAAATGCTTTACTGATAAATAGACAATTTATAATTAATATTAATTAAGAGTAATCAAGATTAATTGAAGCACTCAGCAAATGTTGGGCTGCACCTCTGCTGTCAGTAGGAACGTTTCTCAACAAGAGAAATCACCTACTGCCTCCTCATCACAAATGTGGGAGTGTAGTGGCACACAAGGGTCTGAGTCATCTTTAATTAAGTTATTTATTTTAATTAATCAATTAATTTTGAAAAATGAATCACTGGTTCATTTCGTTGTCACTAAATGACCGAGTGAGAGCGCTTATGGACCAGACAGAGGGGGATTATGTTCTGCGCAGAACTGTCGCCATCCTGTGTTGTTGTGATGATGAGAGCTTTGAGTCAGGTTTCTGCTCTAATCTCTTGTCAGTAACATTCTTTACAGATAATGTATTTGAAATTGCTTTTTAAATACTGTATTTTAAATCAGAATAAGTTGTTTCCAAAGCAGCAACAGTAATATTTATAAAAGTAAAGTTCTTATGGACCATTAAGCAGTCAGATGCGGCGTCAACACGCACTTGCTTTCCCGTACTTCTCCCAAGTCCCGCCTGGCCGTCCAAGACACCAATATCATATCTCCCTCCCTTCCCCTGTGAAGTGATGATTTTAAAAACAAAACAAGGAGCAGCACATTTGGAAGCCACACCGCTGCTTTTCTCTGCAAAAATGGCAGTAAAATACATCTAAATGGTGGCAGCCTCGAGCACAGCGAACGCTTTCTGCTGCCTCGAGATATCAATGCATCAACTGTGCACCCTGCCACGCCTCCTGCTATGACCAACATGCCCATGGGTGCACAGATGGGTGCAAGTACAGCCACTAGTAACACAACATTGGTGCTGGGCTTAAAAATGACACTGTAGTCGTGCACTGCTTTTCATGGTTTTGGAGATACTGCCATGTGGGACCAGTGGCGGAAGACATCTTTTTGATCTTTTGATTGATTCACAACCCCAAATTTAATTTTACTATTATATATAAAACAATCAAATCTTTGAATTTAAGGAGCTGTGACCAAAAATAATTGATTACAATCGAAATCAACATTGCTATATTTAATTTCAATTGACTGACTGCTCATTAATACTTTTAACCATGCCATTTATGGAAAAGTTGAGGGTAAAAGTTTGTGTTGCTCTGACGCTCTCTACTTGAAGTCAGTGTGTGGATGTATTTGGAATAACAAAACTGATGCCTCGGCTTGGTTGTTTGCCCACTCCGAAACAAAACGGTGCAGACAAATGAGGTATGTGCCATGGCCTGTAAGAGGGACCACGGGAGTTCCGTAATTATGCAGACCTCTCGCCTACAGCTACGTCTGGTCATGTTTTGACAGACATACCAAAGCCGCTGAAGGATGCACGGTGAGGCGTTTTTTTTTTTTTCCTCATGTGTTTGTCTTCATTACCTTTCCTTTCTCCTGTCATCGCAGTCTTGCAGACACATTGAAACATTTCGGTGACTTCTGCTGTGAAAGAAAACTTTTTTTTTTCCCTGACATCTCGTCAACAATTGGGGCTTTCAGTATTGTGAATGTTTTTCTGCTTCAAGCCAACTCAACAAGATTATATTTAGTTACCGCTCAGTGTTTTGGCTGTGTTGCCTCAAACCTTTCTAAACACCTCGTAGCACAATTGCAGGTATATTGTGTAGTGCTTCAGGTGCATTGTGTGGCGCTGCAGCTTAGGATCATTCCCTTGTATATCTGCACCGCTATGATTTAGATTTCTCTCCTGTTATTAATTACAGCGAACACTCTGCAAAGATGTGCCAAAGTTTATCTCCTCATGCTTTGGTCTATATATTTTTTTCCATAATGAAGAACATATGGTCAAATGCACGCTTTTCAGCCCCACTGCATACGCTTAAGTGCCAACAATCCATTTCACATTTCAAATTAGGGAGAAGACATTGCAAGTTGCCTGCAGAAATCTGTGCCAAGGTAAAACTTAAATCCCTGCCAGCTTAATATTGTCACCATTCACTAAAAACACAGGTTGTTGCCAGAATCTTCTCACATAAAAAGTATCTCAAAGGTGCCTTTAACTCTGCAGGACTGTAATAAATTATTTTGGATGCATCTACAGAAATGAATATCACGCAAAGCAAATCCAACAGTGAAGCGATAACCTCTTCTTTGACTGAAAACTGTTGACTGGCTCACGTTCAAGTGCACATGCCAAACGAACTACAGTGAAATGATGGACAACCTTAAGTGCTTCATTCAGCTGATAGCGTCTCATCAGCCCACTGTGAAGATATTAAAGAATAGTTTTCCAGTCTGTTCTGTTCAAACCCTCAGCCTGACTGTGGCACGTGTGTCATTAGCTTTATGTAGCTGGAGTTTTAATTAGCTGTGTGACAAACAGTGCGAATGCAGGGCGTAATTTTGTACTACCACAGACCATAGACAGCTTTTTGTTTTAAATCTGAGGCCTTTCTCTCATTCTTCTAAGTCAGTGCCATAATATGTGCCATGTTGTTGAGCCTGCAGCTTTGCTTGCTTCCGCATTCATCAGAATCCCAGTAATCCATTTTACCTTACCGAGCTCCAGGCAGCCTGTTTATAAGATGGGAAGGAGTGCTCTTCATTTTGGTTGGTCAGTTTACTCCTGCAGAGCCCAAGTGTGCAGTTCACAGCACTTAGGGGAACAGCAGTTTGCACTCATCCAGTCACATAAAGGAAATGTAGTATTCTCTCTCACACCAGGCCCTTTAACAGCAGTCGTGGATGCGTTAGCCAGCCCTTCACTAGTGTATGGCACATTCATATACCTTGAGCAGTAGAGGCTCAGTCAGCACCGTGCTGTTGCAGGACTTGGGTTTTAACAGGTTAACTTTTAATCTCTTGTAACCCCCTCCAGTCAGTAACACTAACAGCTCCAGCACCATCCATGCAATTGTTTTTACGACACACATGGCATTGTTCTGAGCAGCTTCCAAGACAAGAAAACATTGTTATTGTTCCTCAGAAGGACTGAAGAAAGCCAACCTGACACACTGGTGCATTCATGACTCCTTGAGCAGGATCCAGCCCTTTTCAAACATGATATGAGCAGAAGAGCTGCAGAAGTCAGGCTGAGAAGATAATGATCCACCACACCTTCCCGGTTCCAGCTCACTTCACAGAGCACTTATACATACAGTCTGTTAATATGAGCAAACATATCCGGAGTGTTCGGTTAAGGCCTGATTGTGCACGACCCAGCTTGCGCCAATGCTGCGTCATTCCATCTACTCTGAAACTCAATGCAAAGATTCATCCTTCAAGGAAACCTTGTTTACTTCAGATGCAGCATATACCGTGAATGTCTCCTTTCACATAAGTGTCCCTATTCAAAACGTCTCCTTGAGTTATCGACCTTTGCGTTTGCTTAGTTGTTTTCATTCAATTTGCTGTAAAGCAGGAAAAAAGTAAGAGCTCAGCCCCAAACTATTTATCAATCTTTATGCAAAAACAGCAAAACAGTAATCTATATCAATCTGAATCACAGTAATGACAGTGGGTCGACAAACCATTGTGCAACACCTGGATTACATGAAATTGACTTACTTAACTTACTAATGAAAATGAAATAAATAAAAAGGGCTCTTTCATTGCGCTCACTCATTCGTAAAAGCAGACCATTTTAGCACCATGTAAAGAGAGTTAGCGTTATTGAGGCTGTCCTTTCAGGCTCTCCATCTTCTAAAGTGACATCCTGTGACACCAGATTTCATGATGGCTGACAGATGACTTTTTATTTATTTCCTCCTTGACAGCAAAACATGTAACATGAGCCAACAGATAACTCACTGGTGCACAGACGAGTAACTCTGGGGTACACGGTTCAGACGGAGACTGCGAACGATCCATTTTATTACAGACTTTTGACTTAAAATGCTCCCTCTGCACAACAAGAGCCAGTACTTTCTTTGTTCGAAGAGAGAATGAGCTGTTGTCAATTTCCATGTAATAGTATAATACTATAAACACTGAGCACTACTTTGCCTAGTTCTCTTACTGCTGCCCTGAAACCCAGTAGTCTGGACGGTGGAGTCACCCTGAGAGAAGCAGTAGCAGGCTGGGCAGGAGGGACTGCGACATCCTAAGATGGTGTGTGTTTACTGGGGAAACGTCATCTCACGATCTGCTGTATCAGCACTGCAGCCATCTACTGTTCACTCTAACTTTAACTCATAGTTCTTCAGAATTAGCATTTCACTGATAAACAAGGTTGGTTCGCTGTGCTAGCTCTCTGTGTTTAAACACACCTATCGTTTTCCCACAAATTAATCAAAAAGTGGGAATGAGTTGTAGCTCGCGTGCACGCATTAGCTTCTTCAAGCTCTCAATGAAGTAAAACATGACATTGCGATATAGAAATAATACCTATATATTTAAGTGATTGAATCTCAAGTATTGAATTCACACATTTGAAAACAGAATCTAAACCTGAATCTTATATCAGCCCTCCTTGTGTTTGCTCTTTAAACCGGCATCTCTGAGAGATGTTAACTGTCAGATCCTGCAGAGCCCAAACAGAGGCCCTGTGTACCATAGCGGTGTGTTTACATTCTAATCTGTGTGATGGACCTGCTTGATAAAGCCCTGGGCAGTTCTGCAGCATCAGAGGGAAAAGGAGGCGATGAGGGCCCACTGCCAGCAGCAGCAGCAGTAGCAGTAGGCACCTTTTTAACAGTAGAGGACACACAGGCTAATGTATCCTCAGTCTACCCCCCCAGTGGCGCTGCCACAGCATGTTTTCTCCTCGCTGAGCATTGGGAGATGTCAAGGCAGAGTTAACCTGCTGGAAAAACAGAAAAGTCGTTTCTCCGACACCAAGACGCTTACTGGTTCTGTCATCTCTGGCTTTGTGCCAGTAGTTATCCGGGGGGTCGTGGTGTCCGTGCCCCTTCTCATAAACACCTGAGAAAACACCTGAGCCCCTTCTGGTTCCAGCCATTGGAACATGTCACCAGCAGAGTATACTGAGCGGTCAAGGCAGCATAAACAGCAACAAGGAAGTAATTACATATTTTGACTGCAAAGGAAGATTTGAATGGTGGAGATGAATGTCATACGCAGAAAAATCTAAAGATCCATAAAATAATGTAATAATATTGCATGAAAACTATGCATAGAAATAAATACACAGTCTGCGCTTGAGTATGCATATGTATATATGCTGTGTATGTATGTATACAGCAAAAACAAATTAGTTGTAAAAGTTTGACTTGGAAACAAGTAAAGTCATCTGTACACGTTGGTGGATATATTGATTTTGCTGGGTGATTTTTATTATTCAAGACCGGTTGGCCAAACATCTTTCACCAGCTTGTATCTCTGTAATTGTTTGTCCAATACAAACAGAAGATTCAAGTCCACAGCGCCAAGTTCCGGTCTTTGAATCAAGCTTTTTAAAGTCTTAAATACTGGAAGTTTGACTGAGCCTTTGCAGTTGCTGCTCCATGACATTGTTATTCACTGGCTCACTAATCCGTCCATCCTTTGTCCCTTGTTGATGTCATCATCTTCGTATTTCATTTTATGTTATAATTGCCCTTTTGTGCAGCACTGTAGTCAGCTCAAGCGATGTTTAAATGTGCTCAGTTTCCCATAACCCAGTCTCAGACATATAGCAAACATCTCAATATTCACCCCCTTAGTGATAATTTATGCATTTTTGTATTTACATTAAAAACGACAATGCCTGACTAATTGCTAAAACATTGGAGCTCCTCCTCGGTCTTGTACATACAGTGTGATGTGAGTAATGACAGAGGATGAGAGTTGAGCTAATGTCCACCTGTCAGCAACTCTTTATGCCAGCGGATCATTTGTACCTGGCTAGATGACAGTTGCAGGCAGTTTCTGTCATACTTGTGATTGCAGCGTCTGTTTATAAAGTGGCTGGAAGACAGTCAATCTAGTTGGGATGCATGAGAAAAAATGTAGGGGGGGGGGGCTCACCGTGCAGATAGGCCTCTCTCCGCCTGAGCTCTGTGGGAATTACATGGTCTGTGATTGTTTTTCTCCTGTGAGGAAATAAGAGCATCAAACTTTTTCAAGTTTCCATATCCAAACTGTTCTGTCGGGTCTTTAGTTACCTGAGCTACATTCAGATGCTATCGTTTCATTTATTGTCGTTGGCAGACGATGCAGATGTCGCATTAATGTGTACTCTTCAGCTGGCAACCTTGGAATCATGTACTCATGTAATGATTTTGGTTACTGAATAGGAAGAGCATCCATCAATCAAAAGGCCTGGGCTCATGTCCTGCACTGATGAATAGTCTTTCTGGTAACTAATACTGGGACACTAATAACTGAGACAGAGACATGACAGCTGCATACCATTTATTTCATACAGCTGTGGCAGTGCTACCTGCAGAGCTCAGACAAGGTTAACAAGGTCCCTCTCCTGTTGTGACACCAGCAGGTGGACTTGTTTCTTCTTCTGTAACATTCTTTGACAGCTTCTGAATGAATTAGCTCAAAGTTGTCAAATGTTTGTGTTTCCCAGAGGATGAACCTGCAAAATGCATTTTGTCATCCCTTCATTTTTCACTTTGCACCACAACAAGGTTCATATTTGTGTTGATTAAAATGTCATAATGGCTGTTTGGTTGAACTGCCATGAAGACTGGTACAGACACTCATGTCCTCCCTCGGGATTAATAAGAACTTTGATACCTTTAACTTTGATCTAGTGCCATCCAGGTCTTGGTTGATCTTCAAATACCTACAAAACCAAGGACACTCCTACCAACTTGAGCTGTAGCTTTCCAATTAGCAATTGTTAACACGCTTTAATAAGCTAAAATAAGATATCAAACATGCTGTAACCAGCTAAATGCCAGCATGCTAACATTTTCATTGTAATTTATGTTACAGCATTGCCTGGCTACAGTCTTGTAGCGCTTCTAGCATGGCTTTAGACTCTTGCTTTAACATAGGCATCTTCATTATGTGCTTTAGCTGCCTAACTTTAACCATACCTTAACTACAGTCAATTTGCCATCACAGCACCCTATTGCAAACCTTAATCAAAATGTTTCAGTTGCTTGACCTTAACAATGGGATTGTAGGAGTGACCGATGGAACATTTATAATTTAGGGTCCCATGAAATTGGACAAATAACATAATTCTGTTTATCCACTGGACTGCAGTTTAGTAGAGGAATCTCCCTGAAAGACAAATGATAAGGTATGATAAAGACCCAGGGGGAGCTGTTCCTCATTGAGTCATATTTACGTGACCCTCATAGCTAAGGGGCAGCGTAGGAGTAATCTAGCCCTGTGGGCTCATGACCTATGTTCGATACTTATCAGGCAAGGGCCAGAGTTGAGGGATACCTGTGGTATGGAACTCCTCACACAGCAGAGCAGACCTAAGAATGAAACAAAAGAAGACTTTCCAGGTCCCAGCATGAATGTGACCCTTCTGTTAGTGAATTTGGAAAATGTCTGTAGTTCAACAGCCAGTGAAGTCACTGAAGGGTTAAATATTTAACCAGCACTCACTTAACCCATGCTTTGAGCTAAGGGAGGACTAAATGAAACCTGAGATGAGGTTGCAGGTTTAAAGCGAAATTCTCTGCAGGGCTTGATGTTGTCTGTTAGTTCGATAATGATAACGGTAGTAAAAGTTCAAACTATAGCCATTTGTATCTTTAATTAGGATATTGATTTCCCCCCCCCCCCCCGTCTTACCTGGCAGAGCATCTCTTAAAACAAAAATAGAACGTATTTCACATTTTATGTCTCCCTTCAGTGTTAGCTTTAAAATTGAATGGGATTTGACTTTATGGATTACCTGTTTAAAATTCAAAACTTTATCAGACAAACTTCACGCTATCTGTGCCATCACCTCAAATGTTCAGCAATCTCACCGCTCTTATTTTTTTATATCCTCTGTGGCTTTTTGAACTCTATTCTGTTTGACACACACTTTATGTTCATCTGAAAATGAGTGAATGTGATGTAATTATGGCGAACCAGGAGGTGAACTCTGGTGACCCCTCTCTCTTCCCTGAAACCACATTAAAAAGTGAAAATGAAAATGAAGGGTTAGGTCAGCTGGCATGGGTTTAACTCTTGTGTTGCCGCCCACTCAGTCCTGTGTTGCTTACGGGTTTGACCTTGAGCGGTGTGGTGACCTTTCACCAACCAACTTGTTTTGTCTTGTTTGAGCATGTTGAGAATCAGCCTCACACACAGACACACTATGAGTTCATGACACACTTTTTACAACAAATCATACCACATGCACCTTGCGTACTAAAGTATTGTTTTGTCATGACTTGCTTAACTCACCTTTATCCCTTTTATTTCCTGTACTCAACACATTAGCAATTTTGAGCATGTGCCTGAAACATTTGTGCAGCCTTTTGTTGGCACCTTATACCCTTTGTGTGGCCTCATGCTCATGTTGGCATTGAAACTTAAAACAGGCTTTGCACACTCGCAACTACATCAACAAGAAAGTTTGTGGCAAAAGTTTGGAATCTGGCTTTTTGGCAAAAATTAAGTTCACTTTTTTCTTTTTGACAAAATTAGTTTTGGTAAAATCCATCAGCTATAACAGATATAAACACTAATTTTACATTGACGATAAATGGTCTGACCATTAAGTTCCCTCCTTGAGGCTTTGAAGTGTCTTTCAGTTCGTTGTGTTGACTACTACTGTATGACAGACAATAAACGCACAACAACACACTGGAGCATTGAGCACTTAAAGAGAAGAGACTGACCAACATTATTGGCTCATATAAGTTATATAAAGAATATATAACAGGACATATTCTTTATTAAAGTTATTTGTTTAAGAAAGCAGCCCACTGAGAGTCTTTGCAGCCATAGTGCAGTAAAATCAGTGCACAGTCCACATAGAAAAGGTCTGATTTGATTCTGTTAGCCGCCACATTTATGACCTGTGAATTTCTTTCTCTGAAGTCACTTTAAGTCTCAAATCATCCAATATTGTTCTGGCCAGACATGTCACTCCGGAGCTGGTGGAGAACAAAACAGAGCTAAAAGACGAGTATCTTTAATCATAATTTAACCACTCTGTTCCTAAGCCTATGCTTTTGACTTTTAATCACACCCTGAGATGCAGTTAAGTATCAGATCGAACGAACTTCGCGCTGAATGCGTGTGTACATCAAATTTCCTGCGCCTGTAAATCACTCATCCAAGGAGTCTTGTCAGTTACCTTCCTGCTGTTTCTTTGTATTTAAATTCATCTCTCACTTTTTTAATGTGCTCCCCCCGCAACCGGAATCTGCTCAACAACAGCCACTATGAAATTTCCTGTTCCTGTCACCAAATTGAAAAGTTTCTTCGCTATCTCTCCTTGCTTGTTGTCATATACAAAGCAACGTGAGCAGGAAAGTGTAGGGATAATATTTTTCTGATGTTCCAGTTGCGTGTGGATGGGCTGTGACTCAGGGGTAAATGAAACAATCACTCCAGATTTATCAAGCGGAGATGGCACTGGCACACCGCGGCAGTGGCTCGCTGCCGATGTGGCGCGCTGGAAGGCGGGAGAGCAAGATGCAGGGGACTGAAATGTGCTTTGAGTTAATGGGGTACATACTGCTTGCACAACAGCAGAAAGTTCTACCACATACAAGGAGGACACTTGATTTTGGCTCGGAGGCTTGCTTTGGATGATGTTGAAAGATTGTTTGTGCTCCCCGGCTGGCAATTGGCTGGAAACATGCTGATGAGAGAGTGGAGGCCTTTTCATTTGTGTGCTATAACCATTACCTGAAATGGCTGGTTGTAAATCAAAATTTAGGGGGGAGGTGGAGGCGGCAAGACAGCGAAGGAAAGCAAAACACTGGAGCGCTGAAAAATGTTTGGGTTGATTTTTAACAAATCTGTGTTTTTATTGTAATGAATTGCCTTTTTTAACTGGGTACACACAAAATCAAATCTGATTTCTGACCCATGTCCTTTAAAAAGAGACAAACCACACACCGTGTCTGCAGTTCTTCACCAGGATATCTAAAAAACGTCTTCTGTGAACCTCCACACACAGCTCTCTACCTAAGACACACACACTTGCTTGCTTTTTCAAACCGTGTCTCACAACTTCTTCTAAGCTATACAACCTACAACTACTACTAATCAATCAGTGCTTTAGTATGGGTCTGTAAATAGGCCAAAGCCCTAAACAGATTACCTGTGTAGAACAATGGATGGGAAATTTGCAGGGAGAGCAAGGGGAGGAGAAGGAGGACAAGGACAAGGACAAGTGAGAGGAGGAGGAGGAGGACAGTGATCCACTTCACTGTTTGGATATATAGATTACAGTGCAGTACAAATGGGCCCACAGTAATTTACTACTTTTTTTAAAAACGTGTTTGTCGTTTGATGTAAGGTTTGCTTATAGTACAGTGTGTTTACAAGATTTTGAATGCAGAGTTTCATTTGCAGGAGATTTTAATCATTTTTTGAGTGTGCAAGATTTTTGATGGGTGTGTTTTTTTAAAAAAAAAAAAAACAAGACACGTGAAAGCCATTTCCTTTATGTCTCGCAGCTTCTTCCCCTTTTTTAATTGAGTTCTGATTAATTGCCTGTCAGTACCTGTTGCTCTCCACTTCCTGCTCAGCTGCGACGAGAACTTGTGCTCTTTTTGCAGGCAAAATGTCAAATATCCGAGCAGTCAGGAAGAGGCAACAGCTGAATAACTTGGTTGCCATGGTCACGGAGCTAACCAGGCTGGGATCCACCGTTGTGGATTTCTGCAGTGGAACGGTACGTGCGTTCATCCATCGTCCAGCTATGCATGTATATTTATCACTGCACCTGACCATGACTGCATTAGACTGCTGCTTCCAGCAGCCAGCTGAAAGGACCGGAGTCCCTCTCATTTATCTCGTTCGTCTTCAAATCCCTGTTGTTGTTGGCCGGCGTACAAAGACAGACTGTTAATGTAATTACACTCCATAAAAATGCTCGCTCAGAGCGAAAGCACCGCATGGCTAAAGGGTCAGTGCACGGCTGGAAAGGGCAGTGCTAATCCCGCTCCACTGATGCCCTCTTTGATGTGTTCCGTTTTCCTGCGTTCCATCTCTCTCTTTCTTTGTCTCTCAGGGCCATGTGGGAATTGTTCTGGCTCACACACTTCCAGATTGCCAGGTAATGTGTGTATTTGTGTGTGTGTGCGTGTGTGTCTGTGTGGTGCCACTTTTTTAGGCAGAATAAACATTTTCAGACTTGACTTTGGACTCACAGTCATTATTTTCAAGCCTGAAAGATAAACCAGCAATGATGAAATGATAAAAAGACTATCGGATGTGTCCCTATAATGCAGCTGCATTGTATTTAAAAACTTAATGTGATTTGTGGAAGAATCATATTGTGTAATGTTTTGTCCCATTGTAATTATCGTTACTTTCCTAATCCAAGAATGTGCCTCCTGTAATTTCACATTACAGTCGTTTTAATCAAAGTTTGATTTTTCACACGTTCTCCGTGGTTTTGAGCCCTGCTGAGCGTTGCCACGCATTCAAATGTATTCTTGCTCATTTCAGGTCATCTGAGAGAGTAGCCGTGACATGCAGCTCTGTGTTTTTCTGCCTTTACTCAAGGTGATCCTCATAGAGAACAAAGAGGAGTCCTTGGTCAGGGCCCAGAGTTGCAGTGCGGAGCTCGGTCTGAAAAACATCGGCTTCATTCAGGCCAATTTGGACTACTTCGTTGGAGAGTTTCATGTTGGGGTGAGTCACAAAAATACCAGTTTGGTCTCAGTTTGTTTGAAAAGCCACAGTCATTGGGAAATGTTTAGGGAACTATTTGAAATATTGCAGATTCTTGACATAGACCAAATGCAAAGTAAAACTAGTTTTTAAGAATCACTTGCATAAAACCACATAAAATAATTCTCATTAGTTATAATTTTATCTGTACTATATGTTATGTTGTTATAATTAGCATGATGGAACAGATACAGCAGGACTAATTGAATGTCCTATATTTCAAGTAATTTGCATTGTTAAACTGTAATCACGAATTTTAAATTTTTTTTGGTTTTTAATCAAGTCGAATCACTTTCCCACATCTCACAGACAAATGAAAGAGGCTTGTTCTGCCACAGGGAACGTAAAACAATGCAATTAGCAAAAACATTTAATGTCCAAAGTCTCTTTTGTCCCCGAAAATACAATCAAATCGCAGACAGACTGTGACAATGCCGTGACACTGATGTATTTAACCAGCAGCCATGTCGGCACAGTAACAATCCTGTTCCAATTGAAGTGCTAAGTGTGATGCTAATGACAGCTGGTGCGACTCTAAAGCCTTTTTTTGCTACTTTGACGGTCAAAACGATGCATCGTGTTTATTAATAATCATAATTAAACCCGTAACGGTGTGCCTCTCATAATGCTGCGCTGAAGCCGAAGTCAGGACCTTTCGATTAACGCTGCATAAACAAAGTGAGACTTCCTTCTCTGGCACAATCACAACTTTACAGCAAGGTGTCTGAACATTGTATTTTTAGTCGGTAAAATATTTATTTTATTTTTTTTCCAGAGGAGCTCAGCCAAACATCAAACACAGAGAGAGAGAGAGAGAGCGAGAGAAAGAGAGAGAGACATGTCATTCCCTCGTCTTTTTCCAGAGACTGAAAATGCCAACATGCAATTATTTTTGTCACTGCAGCTAAGATGGCTTTTCATTTCCTGAAGTGGAGCTTTTAATCAGAACCCTTTTAGTGCTCTGCACTTCAGTCAAGCAGGGTGACACACACTGTGCCCTCTCTGATTATTGGAAAGCCAAAAGGTAGTTTTACCAAGAAAATTAAGGACAGGGGTATTGTCGGGGTTAAAGGGTCTCTTCACTGGTTCACTAAAAATCTGCAATCCAAAGACGCTTCTGGTTTGCTTTCCAAAATATTTTGCTGCAGAAGGGAAAGTGTCGTTTTTGTAAAGTGTTTTTGTAAAATATCATGAGTCATTTTTCGTTTTTTCAGCACGCGGGGCTGCTTTGGCCATCGATTTTACTTCCTCAATTCGTCAGCAACGTCACTGCCAAGACTGCAGTCCGGCCTGTTTCCTGAGGTTTTAACGTTCTGCTCTGTAAATGTGTTTAATCCTGCACAGCTACCTGCAGCAACACAATAAATATTTTATGAGCTTTCAGCCTCTTTGCTTAATAGGGCTAAAATAAACTAAAATTCAGCATCGCCTGAATCTGCACTGTTTCTATTTAAAACGGCCGCTGTCATCCAAAGAGCTGTTGACTTTCCAAACTGATAATTACTATCGATTTGGAACAATAGGTCCTTAACTGTGGTTGATTATGGGCTGTTTGAATTTATCTGGTGTCACATGAAAACAGGCCTTTTGGATTTAAAAATAGTTTTTCTTTAATCTTATTTAGAGCTTGTGAATTCCTGCCCCCCCCCAACAATCTTTACCGCCATCGCTCTTGGTCATTGTCGGTATTTATGTGTCTCAGGTCAGTGTGTCTTCCCCTGAACATGTTGGGGAGATCCATCTTCCCGCTGTGTGTCATAGCCCTGTTTCAGAAGAGCCAGCTGCTCTAGTGGCCTCACTTTAACTCTCTCTGGGACAAATAGGAATATATATATGTACCTGCTGTAATTAGCTGGAGCTATTGTTCCAGCATTGTCACTCCGCTGAGACCCGCTCCACTTGGCAACAAACAAACAGCACAGATTATTCTTACTTATATTTATATTTCTTTTTTTTTATCCTTGACTGGAAGTTCATGCACACTCGCAAGTTCAGTGTTCATCAATGTTCAGGTTTATTAATAAAACAGACGCTTAAACATTTCCTTTTTCCACTGCTTGAGACTCGCACCACGACATTTACGCAGCCTCAGCTGTTACCCCGGCCTCGCTTCCCCTCCACATGACAGATACTTCTACCTGAAGGAGCCACCCATCACGCTGATTTTAATCCCATTATGTATAATACATGGTCCCATTTTTAGGCACATTCATTTAATCAGGCTAATTAAGTTGAGGTGTCCCTATTCTTAGTCAGCGCCTGCTCTTTCCTGTCTGCAGCCGCACTTGGTACCAGTTCTAACGCCAGCTGTCAGACCGGTGTCAGAACTGGCCCCCGCACACTTTAGTTTTGGGCCTCTCTGCTGTCAGGTAAAATCAGACCGACGACCTCGGAGGCAGGAAAAGTTGTGGAGCTTGAAGTTGATTTGGATTTTATTGGATCCAGGTCCTTTATTGGTTCTGCTCTGGGGTCGGATTGTTCGCCATTGATTCTTTTAGTAACTTTCTTTATGTTTGTGTGAAGAAAAAAAAATGTTTCTCACTGTTTATTGCTTTAAGCCTGGTGTAAAAATGGGTGTTGATCAATTCCAATGAGGCTTTATCAGCTGATGTCAACTAAGGATTTCAGCTTTTTTTCAAAGTCTGTTTATCTTCAGTTAAGTGGAACATCACATCCACCTCTGAGAGGAAAACAGCCCTTTGATTCTATGTAATCACACTTATTCTAGCCCACACAAATAAATACAAACACACACGTACTGCAGACTCCCTACGTGATTTAAAATTCTCTCTGATGATGATGGTTTTATTCTCAATCTTTCTTGAATTGCTCGATCATATTAAGCGTCTCATAATAAAAACCTGTGCAAGAAACCAAACTGCCCCTACGCAGTAACGAGGCAGACTGCAAAGCTTTTGCAGAAAGGCGTGATTCAACCGTTCTGAACAACTTTTGCGGTCTTTCTCTGGAGCGCGCAACACACCGTTGCAGAGGGGTGTGATGTTGATTAAGTAGAGTGTTCGTTAGCTGGATTGCAGGAACTTGCTCTGAGTCAGGCCCAGATAGGACAGGAGAGGGATGTAATTACTTGAATAGGAGTGAATAATGAAGCCTCATTATTTCTGTAATGTGATTATTGAGAAAAAGATACAGACAGAAGCAGCCTCTCCTCTCCCCGAAAAAGACAGATTCATAAAGAACACGGCTTTATAAACGGCCCCCGGTCTTTGGGTTGTTGCATATTGATTTATGAGTTCTTCTTCCAGGGAAATATTTGCACTGAGGTGCGCTTAGCAGGGCATGTATGATACACTGCGTGGCTGTGAGATGGATATAGAAATCAGCTTTGCACCTTTTTCACCTTCCATTATCCATTTTTAATTAGCGTCATGTATAACATATCGGCCGGGACACAGCTTTATCAATACTGCCCAAACAGGCAAAGACAAGAACAAATCATTGCATTGTTAAAGCAAAGGATGCTTACTGGAAAGGCATAATTAGTTATCAAAACACATCAGATTGTGTAGTATTTTACTTGTGTGCGTTTCTTTTCGTTTGGCGACTCTGCGTCAAGGCTAAAGGTTATAAAATGTAATTAGGATTTACCACAGCATGACTAATGCACAACATTAAGTGGCTGGGGAAGAGTGATGGTGTTACTTTGTTAATTATTTTGCTTCAGATGTGGGGGATGTAACGTCGTGCAATCTTTGATGGGCACTCCTCCTCCTAATCAGCAGTCTGAGACACACCGTCGGAACAGTATGAGCGAGGTTTTTCCCTGACGCCATGAATAAATGCAGGGTAGAAAATTAGGTGTCAAATAGATGCAAGGCCACGCAGGTAATTGATGTTAATTCCCCAATTTTCGCTCGCTGGTTATTCATTGATGTGCCGAGTCTCCTTGTACAGGACTGTGTTTAAATTAGGCCGCGTGTTTCCGAGGTACAATAAATGATCATGTTCAGGTGAAGAAACCCAGAGTGTGGAGCTCTTCATCCAGATTTCCAGCACACACCTTTTGGATCCTTGTCTAGTTTGAGCTGAAGCATCGCTGCAGCTTCCAGGGTGAGCTCATGCATCTCTGAGGACTGCCCCCCCCCGCTTCCCCCTCCAACAGTTGAGTGACTTAATGAGCGGCTTTGGCTCTGTTTAGAGTGCCTGTATCTTCCCTAATCTTTGGAGCTGCAGCCAGCCTTGGCACAGGGCTGCCCTGACCGCTGCTCTGAACTTCAGCTCTGTGGCACTGCTGTCAAGGCAACATGCGGTTGACTCAGACCCACAGACGCCATGTGACAACCCCTTGGAAGACGAGTAGAAATCCAGAGGAGGCTGTTTTGAGTGGAAGGGGATTAATTTCAGCGAGCCCGACCAGCTATTGTCACATCACACTGTTGATAATGCTTTTTATTTGGACCATTAACAGAGATTCTATTTAGCTGATGTACACTTTAGAGGAAATCATCTATTTTACCACTGTACCTTGGTTATTAAACTCATTACCTCTAAAGTCATAAAGGAGATAATGCATTTTTGCAGATGGACAAAGTAAAAGAGCCGGCCATAACGCAGGCAGCCCATTGCGTTGAGCCTTTTAGTCCTTTTCTGTGATTCAATATATAACCACAGCATTACTAATGCATAGCTAGGTGTTCATCACCACGCACAATTTATCCACTCGATGGGAATCCTGATGCATTCGTGCCCCTGCTCCTAAAGCACTAATACGTTTTGTTTGCTCTAACCTCCGCAAGTCTGCACCTATGAGAGCACAGATGTATTTAATAGCAGCAGCCATTATGAGGTAATCAATGGGATTGAGTGGATACTCTCAAGTGCTTGGTCTTGCTGTTTGACAAAGCGGGTTTTCACAAACACTTGGATTTTATTGGTGAACAAAACAAGACTCGTGTCTGTTTTTGTTTTTTTTTTTTATTTGCTTGTTTCACTTCAGGTCGCCCTGCATGCATGCGGTGTCGCAACGGACATGGTGATGGAGCACTGCGTCCAGGCTGGGGCCGCCTTCGTCATCAGTCCTTGTTGCTACGGCTTCATCCAGAACGCAGTCAAGTTCACCTTCCCCAAGAGGTTTGTACCCACTCGCCTCAGCCTGACGTCGCGTTGGCTCTCAGGGGTCCACTATTTAAAATGTTGTGTCTGACCTTGTTTTCTTTGTTAGACCCTGGCCAGTGCTGTAGCTTCTTTGCTCCTACATTCGCTCACTGAGATTTTTCTTTTTCACTTTCTCTTTCAGGGCTCGCGCTCATTTTCACACCCATTGTCATTCTCTCCCTCACACACACACACACACACACACACACACACACACACACACAATCTATGTATATCTCTTGCTTGCTGCTTTTTTGTTCACCTCATGTCTTTTATCATCACTGCTGACAGTGTGAAGCAGCAGTGTCACATCGCCTTCACAACAGGGTCCAACCCTCACCTTTTCAGTATTAGCTCTTATCTTCTCAGCAACAGACTGTGGGGATCCTTGTGTACAGGCTGTATGGGATATTAAAGAGCTGGAGGTGCAGACAAAGAGATGCTGCCATAATGTTATAGAGAATTAACAGCTTCATTTTCCGTCCTGGTGATGTTTGAAGCTAAGATATGACTCATGGAACGTTTGTACTTTTTCTTCTTCACTTTGATGGATAATAGAATGCACCAGCAGTGCCTCACTTGTCATTACTTGAGTTGAATACAGCAGAAAATCTGGGAACAGATTAGATCTGGACACAGCATTAACACATGGGCACAGTCATACCACAAAGTAATATTACAGGCAGGAGCCTGACAGTGTGTGTAGACATCTTATTGTTGCATCCAGACAGGCGGGAGTCTTTTTAACATAAAACATGCTACGTGCATGCACGTCGCCGGTCAACAGTAGGTCAATGCACACGTTGTTAAAGGCCGCAGGTTTCTCCCACAATGCTGCTGTTAAAGTCGAGGAGGGGGGGAACAAACAACAGCAGGGAGGGAAAGTGAGAGGCTTTACTGTAATGGTGTTTATCCTGTCGTCATAGCAATGCACTGTTGACTAATGACACTGTAATGCTTTAAGAATCATAACAAGGTAGCATGCCACTAAAACCTTTTTGGGATACCGATGGCTTCAAAACAGAACGCTGCTGTGTGAGATTGCTGTTGTAGCAACTGTGATCACTAGCAATTTAACGTGGACAAGCCCATGTAATTGTTTGGACCATTATAATTTTGGCGTTAAGACTAATCAGACCGAGTTGGACCAAGTCGGTTCAAGTCTGGGATAAAATGAAACAATGTGTTGTTGGGTTTTCTTCCCTGATTCAGTTGCTGCACATGGTTTTCTTTGTGATTATGGATATTACACAGCATGGGAAACTGTCTGCATGTTTGTGACATCTGTCCATAGTTGTCACAAACACGCTGGACAGTAGAGAGCAACGTGGCAATGTTGCTGTCCTACCACTGTCACATCTTGTGCGACACAAAGTACAAAATCACCTGTTGTTCCCACAGACTGTAAACAGCAGTAATGTAATGTTCTGGGCTATTTAGCTGTTTACATTCCATCATCCACGGTGTTGTTTAAGTACTCAGTCATTTGGTGTATGCCTTTTTTTTTTTTACATTCCTCACACGGATCTGTTTGTGGTCATGTAGTGTTTCTTGGTTTTCGATAAACGTAAAGGTATTTTTGACCAGTAGCTACAGTGACCTCTGCTGGTGGATCTACAGGAACATAACCTTTAATTCGGCACAATACACCAGTAAAGGAGGCATACCACATAAACATAGCACATGAACGTAAAACAAGAGCGGCATGCCAACTATATAAACATCAAATTATTTTTTAATAGTTATATCATCATGTTCTTGACAGCTTCTTACAAACTCTGTTGCAACAAAATCAGCCCCTTTTTACACTGCACAATAAAGATAGGATGTCATGTTCTTCACATCGTGCAAGGCGTAACAAGTCAGCAACATTGCCATGTTACTTTCCACTGTAACTCAGTGTTACAGTGTTACAACTCGTGGTGTCGGATGTGACTCACCGGAAAACAGCACCTCTACCGGCAGTGTGAAACGACTAAGTTACCGATTTTTTAACAGTGGTGTTATGGAATCAGCAGTATTTGGTTCAGGAGTTCTGCATACCTCACCAAGAGTGCAGCCACCCAGCGAAAGGTGAAAGTACCTTCAGCAAACATAAAAACCAGGAGAAGACAAATGTGGAGCTAAATTAGGAGTTTAACTCAGTTTTCGGTTCATTTCACCACATTATGCAGCGTGACGCATGCAAATGTATTCACACCCATCCTCCTGCTGCTCATGTACAGGAGTAATCGTAGAGCCTGCCTCCACTGCTGTTCCACATGTTCTTTCACCATGCTCACTGTCAGCAACAGGAACAAACTCCTCGAAATCACACACACAGTCTCTAACATTAGTGCCTCCCTACTCCCGACCTCCCAGTCTTCACAGACACGACCATCACACATAAAGCACTCACCGTAGTGCACAATCCCGGCCACCACCTGAACTTGTGCTTCACTCTGCTCCCATCCGACTACAGATACAGATCTCTGATCAGTAAAAGAAGACTGTGTGTTGTGTTCCCCATGGCTGCTGTTGTTCCTCCTCTGTTCTTATGTGTGCACACATTTCCTCAAACTAAGGGCAGTAATTTATTTTTCTTTCCGTCCGTCCAATCTATTGTTACTATGGTTACCAGCACTTAAACATAAGTGCACATTGTTATAGAGCAGTGGCTAAAGTCTTCACTGTGAGTACATTCCAGGTATTCTGATATATTATATATTTGTTGTGGGATAACAGACCCTAAAATTGTGCCTTGGGGACAACTGTCGGTGTAGAAGTGTATAAATATTTAGGAGTTTTCACATACTTAGGTTTTCCTCTCCTGACTTTTGCTAACTTGACACTTTGCCCCTCCTGCCTCCTCATAAAATATTTAAGACCAAAAAAACCAAAACTTTGCAGCTGTAATGGACAACAAGAAGCTTCTGGCTCCTGCGGGGCAGTCGCGCGGTATATGCGAGGGGCCTACGCACCTGACTGTGTCAATCTTCGTCTCGCTACTTTTAGTGTTTTCCCCCCTCAGGTCATGTTCCAGGTACTCGTGTGGATATTCTGCAGGTGGAGACATTCCACGCAGTTCACAGCTTTTTTATGAGCTGTGAAACTAGACTGCCCATTTAATTAAGGCTCCACCAGTTAAACCTAAGGCCTTCCCTCCATGTGACCTGACTGGCCCCTAACCTCTGATCCTGTTCATGTTGATTTTTAATTAACCTTGGTGACGATCTGGCTTGGTTTAACCGACACGGGCAAACTGACTGTCATAGCAAGAGCCTTGTTTTTTATAAAAGTCTCTCTGTCTCATAGAGAAAGTGGCTTGTTTTAGAGGCAGAGCATGTTTTTTTGTGTTATTTTGAGCCTCAGATTTTATGTACTGTCCACACTGCTTCGTAAAGCCTCTGAACATATGACAAGTGTAGTAAATGCATTTTACTCCACCTGAAACACTTTATCCTCAAAATGTCTTCTGTTTTTTTCTGTTTTACAGCAAAAGGTTCCGGGAGACTCTGACTTACAAGGTACGCTTTTAAATGTGATTCAGTCCTGCTGTTTCATTTATTTTTGATTAGTCATTTGAACCCAGGCACAATATCAAGCACAGAATGCTTATTTAAACCTACTTGCTCACAATTATATATGACGCCTCATTGGGATTTTAAACATCATGTTCTTTAGAGTCGTACATATTGTGTAAAAACACAGTGAGACAAGTTCTTTCTCCCAGCTAATTGCTTCTTAATTAAGATACAGCTGCATTAACAGAAGTGTTATGGATTCTGAGGCGTTTAGCTCAGGAGTTTCACATGCCCAGGGCAGAGTGCAGCAACCCGGTGAAAGTGCACTCTCTCATACTGCAGTTGTCAACACCCAGCAAACACAGTAACCAGCAGAGATTCAGACAAGTGTTCAGACAAATGAGGAACAGATTGAGAAGCAGAGACACACCTGGATAAGGTTGCACAAGCTGTTTGTGTGGGAAGTTCTCAGTACCTGCTCGCCAGTTTCAGCCATTTGCTACAACGCATTGCACCATCGAAACTTAAAAAGTGTCCTGGTTGGTGACATGAGTTAATGTGTATGCTGTAAACTTGTTGCTTTGAAACAGCTGTAGCACAACAACACGGCTACAATGCATAAACAAGAGGTTACTGTCCCATCACAATTATTACATCATCTCCAATATGGAAGTTTTAGATGGAAAACAATATGTAATACATGATGTGAGGTTTTTTTTATTTGTGCTAAGCTAACTGATGTTATTAGCTTATTTAGCAAAAAGATACTGGCAGAATGTTTTCACTTCGAGGTATGTGGTTGTGTTATTTGATTGAAATATGACTGAGAACCTTCAGTAAGCAGCTTTTCATCAGGCGCCTGGTCAGTCTGATCATATTTCATAAGCACTAACATTAATTCTGTGAGGTAGCTCCCAAACAGTCCCACCTGCCAGTCGGAGTAAATATTTTCCAATCACTAATCTCTATTAATGCAATGATGCTTAAATCTCTACTTAGTACTTAATCTACACTACTATAACTAATCTGAAAACAAATGATATGACTTAAGCATTTTGTTCAACTTGATTATATATTGCTTTCTTGGTTTTTTTTGCATTTATTTAATTTAACTTACTTTATGGGAGGGTAAAATAAAATTAATGAGACCTCTGAGGCTCTCACATGTCTTGAGAACAAAGATTCCCGAGGCAGTTACAAGAGGGAACCTCACACCCTCCGGTCTCTCAGTTCCTTATCGCTCAGCACAGACGCAGCACTGTACTGTGGGAGGGCCCGTCCCATGATGATGTATGGGACCTGTCAGTGCCCCTGGGGAGAATCTGTGCAAAAGTTGCTGCAGGTCCAAGCCATGGCAACCTCAAGAGTTGACATGTCACAACACTGGACCACCTCGAACTTCTTTTCCTCTGTGCACAAGAAGAAACAGATTTATTTTTTTTAGAGACGTAGCTCGAGACACACAGAAGATTATATATTATTTACAGGACAGCAGTGTTCTCTGTTAGTGAGCTGGGATATTTTTTTTATTGCTGTCCGAGCGTGCAGTGAGCAAAAGAAATGAAAATTGCTATATGTTCTGTCTGGAAGTAAGCAGTCAAACATGCAGCAGCACAGCAGGAGAAATCTATATTCTATTTAAACCAGCAGACACATTATCAACCACTTTAATCCTGAGCTCTGAGTCTCTCCTGCCTCCTCCTATGATTCTGCTCTTAGCTATTGTGTGTGCTAGCTATGTGTTCAGGCTCAGGGTGCAGAACACCGCGTTTCCCTGTGTCTCTGCTCCCAAAGCCCCAGCTGAAGCTCACAGACATAAAAGCTGCATTGCGCAGTTTTAACGGCAGAATCATAGTTGTCCTTCCTGAACTCCAGCAGTTAAACAGAATGACAGCGCGCTGACAAATGGTGTATCGCTGGAATAAAGGGCTAATGGTGTGAGATATTGGTGCTCAGCGCTAACTTTAAGCACCTGCTCCGTGGCCTTGCATTCAGCTTGGCCCTGCGCAGTGAAGAATGGAATCAATTAAAGCGGTGTAGAAGCAGGTTAGAGATTACTAACCGCTCCCCCGATTCACCTGATCCATGAACCTTAGCGAGGACAGAAAAACCTGCCCTTCTTTTGAAAATAAATAAGAGTTCAGATGGTCTTTTTTGGAGAGTTTGCTGCGATGTTTTAATGATGAGTATCTCAGAATCAAGTGACTGCGAGTGACATGAAACTCACCATGTCAGTTAAATGGTCAGAGCACTTTTGGATTATCATTTTTTATGTATTTTACTGCAAACTGTTCTGCACATGATGCGCATAAATCAATCCGTGTCAGTCAGTGCACTGACACTGTCTACAGGTGTCTGTGTGAAGCTGCATGCTAACGTCAGAATGCTGGCATGCTCACACTGACTGAGTGCGAAGGTCTGTTGGCACACTATCACAGGCCTACGGGAGTGTCCCCAGTTGCAGATCATATCAAGAAAGTGTTGGATAAACTGTAAGTTAGGCTTGAGAGTGGCGCTAGATAAAAAGTCAGTCACTTTTTATATTTTTGTCAACATATTTTGTCAAATCTGCCTAAAGGAGAAGTTAAGGAATCACCAAAGTCTGTAGAATTGATCCTTTCTGAAACATGAATGTCTGGGCCAAAGTGGTGGACTGACCGACATTTCCATGCCGCCTCCATGGCTATAAAAAGACATCAAAAACTGTTCGGTCTGAGTTTCTGTCATAGATTTTTTTTCTCACCGTGTGATAGATCAGTGATCTGCTGAAAACCTTTTCCTGCCTCTCAGCCAGTGCGTGCCGAGATAAGCTCACCCCTCCTCTGCACGGCTGTGAGTAGGATAAAGCAAATGTAGAAAAAAAGAGGTTGGATGAATAGACAGATGGAACAAATTCACGCTCGTGTGTTTGTACGTGCATAATGGTGTTAGTTTCACTGAACGGCTCTGAGAAGAAACGATCTTTGTGGAATTTTCAGAATTTCAGATTGATCTGAGCCATGGATTCGCTCCCCGCAGATGCTTGAAACTCCACAGATGTCATCAGTGTTGGTTTTTATGACACCTGCAATCAGCAAAACAGTTCCTGTGCTCACGGTCTCTCCTCGTTTCAGGAACACATGATCCTCTGTCGCTTCGCAGATCAGACCGCCATCCAGCTCCCACCTGACAGGCGACTCATAGGTAAATCTTCACAATCTTCTCCTCTCACCTGAGAATTCACACACTTCACAGTTCACGTCTGACAATTAGCAATGTGGCGATTCGAGTGAGTTGTTCCACGAGCTACCTCAGTGTCTGTCTGAGAGCCTTTTCTTTTTTCCATTCATACAGAACAGAATAGGATGATCTTTTCACTGCATTGCTTCAGCTCCATGCACCGATTGAATGCTGCGTTGATGTGAATGTTCCTGCAACTAATCACACGTGACTGTACCAGCAGGTTTAAAGCAGGGGAGCTGACGGTCAGCAGCCGGCTGCAGTATGGGCTGCGTGCATTAATTATTATTTTGATAACATGTCTAAAACCAGTAATTTGCAATAAATTTAAAGATAATTATCTATGTAAAACAAGATTTCTTATTTTTTAACTGTGCCAGTGAAAAGTTTTTAATAATAAGTGTTGCATGAGTTGCATTCAGCGCAAGGGAACTTATTGTCATTATACATTTCATCCAGAAGCCAAATTCAAACTGATGATTGACTGACAATGCAGACATTAGCTCTGAGCAACGTCTAAATGTGATCCTGAAGACACCCTGTCATTTCCCAGGGATTACCCTGCAGATAAACCTAATAACCCCCACTGCACTACAGAAACGGCAACAGTGAGCCGCTGTTTTAAGCTGCACTCAGAATAAAACGGAGCTATAAGATCCAGCTCCCTCCAGAGAGCCCTAATTTCCACCACTAACAATAGAAATTGAGATGAGATGAATTTGCTGCTCATTGGCTATTGCATCAAAACCATGGAAACCAAGAAACAGTGTCATATCTGGCACGTTTTTCCTGACAGTACCGGCTCAGAATCACAGTTCTAGTTTGAGTCCACGTGGTAAACAGTTCATTTAGTCCATGCCGCTGTGTTTTCTGTGACCTAACCCGCAGTGCTCCACTTCCTCGAAGGATCCCAGCTTTTGAGAAGTGTGAGAAATGTTAATATGGTGATGTCTTCAATGTGACGAAGCAGCTGCAGAGAACAGCTGCCACATCAGTGTTGTGAGATTCAGAGGGAAGTGTTTTGTCAGACTGAAACCTCCAGGCCTGTGCTGCAGCTTCACTGTACAGCGTTTCATTGTGTTGAGGACTCTCTTTGCCCTGATAGCTCTCCAGCTTATCAAAGCTTCCCTCGGAATCTGAGGAGGCTCCCCAATGCCTCGTCAGTCTGAAGCCCTTTCATATGTACCTGACACTACCTGTCACTGAGCTTTTTGCTCTGTATCAGTTAACAGGGCTCAACCTCTCCCGCTAACATTTTCTAACCATGTTTGATCTCATCTCTCCGGAGCCTGCCGGTGTGACTGCGACCGTGTAGGCAGCATGGCAGACCAAAGCTCGCGTTTACCCGTGTCTGCCACCTGCTTCCTACCCGCATAATTCATTTGAAGTCTGTTTTTAAAGGAAATCCTAAGAGAAGAGCGTGGTGATCGGTGTGAAGTTGTTGATGAATAAATAGCTCCTGTTGGGTTTTGATGCAAACGAACGTCGGCAACACAACAGGAAATGGACAAAATAACAAGAACAAATCCAATATGCAAAGTGCTACAGTCACAATGCAACGAGCGCTGCCTAATTAGAGCCTTGCTGATTTGTTGATCTGTTGACATTCGCTTGGATGTATCAGCGTCAGCAGCATGCACACAGATGGGTGACAAATTAAAAAAACATGGCTGCCAAAACCGCTTCAGTGCTCCTTGGCATTGAGTCTACAAGTCTCTGGAAGTCATTCCTCCCTCATTTGGTGGTTGGATGACGGTGGCGAAGAGTGCTGCCTGACACGTTCCTCCAAAAATCTCCCATAAGTCTTGTTTTAATTCTAATTTTAATTCATATCAAACCATCAGGGGATCCCACCCTGCCCTGTGGAGGGAAATACTGTCATCCTCTGTTATGAGATATGAAGATAATGAGCTATGAATTGAATCAGGCAGTACATGTGTATGTCAGCATGTACAAACATAAAAACTGTTTCTCCACCCAGTTATTCAGCTCTCCTTTTAATTTGTCATCTGACTGGATGTCGACAGATATGCAAGAATTAGCTGTAAATTGAGTTTCCACAGGTCGCATAAATTTATTTTATACATACACGTGTTGATTTTTATTCCTATTATCAATCTTTAGGCTTTTTCTTCTTTGCTGTGAAATAGTTCATTTTTTCCATTGATGCTATGTCAGCTACAAACAATCCTGGAAAAACAGTGAGAATGTGATTAAAGGAGTCCGTGCCAAACCTATTTCTCCCTAGCATGTTATGCTAAAAACGTATAGATCTAAATATATACTATTTGAAAATCAAAATCTGCCTTTTTTCCTCCATTAACATCAGCATTGCATTGATTGGTGTTTTTTTGAAGGCTGTGCTTTGTGTCTCTCATTTGGGAGTAAAGTAGTAAAACAAGTAAATAAATGTTATCACTGAGCACCTTTCAGGACCCAGTTGCAAGGTGCTGTGCAGAACAATCACCCAAGAAACATAAAAATTTCCAAAATAAAAAAAATAACCCTAACCATACCTGTAGGGTTAAACAAGTAAAAGCAAGTGTCCGTCCTTTCTTAACACATATGGTATAAACAGTGTGCTTAGAGCTACACTGTGTCTGATGTAATGTCCCTGCATTCACATTAAACACTCATCTCCTCCCTCCTCTGCCCCTCTGAGCTACAAAAGTGTGTGTGCTATATCAGCTTCAAGTTTCCACATCACTCTGGTATATAAGTTGCTAATTGGACCAGGACTTCCAAATAAATGTGATGTGATGTCACACATCTGGCTCATAGGCCCATTTGATAAAGTACCCAGCCTCTGTCCTCGAAACGTTCCACCTTCAGCGGATGACCGTGTGAAAACAGTTGTCTAGTGTGCATGGGCCTGCAGCGTGAAGCTCAAACATCTAACAGCTGAAACAAAAAACATGCCTTTCTGAAACTGGGTTATTTCAGTTTGAAATGCTAAAATGTATTTATTTTCCTCCCTGCACCCTGCCAGGTAAACAGTGTATGGGCCTGGTAGACTTGGACCGCTCGTGGGCAGCAGAGACTCACGGGTACTCGGTGCGGGTGATGACTATGGAGCCTGAAAGCTGTTCCCCAAAGAACAACATGCTGGTGGGAAAGCCGCTGCGAAAGAGCACCCTGGAAGCTGGCGCCAGCCAACTGGAAGCGCCGCTGCATAATTAGGACTGCGAGGGTGGCTGTACGGCAGAGCATCTTCAGCGTGGTCAGGGTTTGATAAAGTACCCAGCCTCTGTGGCTACTGGTTGTTTCATGATGGTGCTGAGAAGACGACTGTTTTCTAACCGCCCTCGACAATTTCTTTTTATTCGTTTTTCGCTTTTGTAAAGAAACGACCTCTGAAAATAAAAAGAGATGTTTGCTTTTTATTCCTGGACCAGCAAATGTCATCTTTTAGACCCTCTTTCAGACTGAAGGTAAACACTGTAGCGATATATATCTATTTTTTTAATTTAATATAGATATCAGGTAAAGGAGTGCCCCCTCCTTGCCTTAAACGAGCTCGATCATTGAACACTTGAAGTAAAATCGCTCAAGTCTCTCGCCAACTGCTACAATATGTTTTGTGTCTTTGCCTAAAATGTGTGATCAAGCTGTCAGCGTAAACAGAAGCAGCAGGAATTACACACCCACACTGCAAATTAAGTACACCATACTTGCACATGCTGTGTTCACTGGTAGCCTGTGCACGGCCTTCTGTAGCAGACGTCAGCAGTGAGCTCCCTCTGTTGCCAGGTATTAGCAGAAGAAGGAGAAACTCAGCGCTGCAAACTCATCCGCACTTAAAGATGAGGTGGGGGGGGGTCATTGTTATCTACATCTGTGTGTGTGTGTTTATGTGGGGAGCGGGGAGGGGGCACTGATAGAGAGAAATTGGATTTAAACTCCTATCACATTGGTTAAAATATTGCATTTGTCATGGTTCCACAGAGAAACTGATTATTCCTCATAAAGAATGAATGTGAATATGGTATGCATCTCGTAATGTGTTCAGCTGCAATGAATATTTTATGATGCTGGCGAAAAGGTCAGCGCGCCTGATTAGATGCGCGCCGTTCAGAGAGGAGTAGCTGAACATCACACAATACGCTCCATATTTCCAATCCTGTAGACTTCAGACATACTATAGCCCTCTTAAGCTTTCATTCTCCCAGGTGAAAGTGGTTATCTGTTTCTCTGAAAAATCCCGTGTTGTCACTTTTGACAGCACGCCGCGGCTGCTTGAGAAATCAGGGGAGGTAGCCGGAGAGCCAGGATTCCTGCTCACACTGACTGAAGGGTTAGACGAGAGCTGCGCGGGCTTTTCCAGCGTCGGGCTCATCTGAATTCAGTCTGCAGAGTCAATCTATCCCGGGGTGAATGGCCACAGTCGCAGCTCCTTCCAAGGACTGGAATTATTTCAAAAGGAGGTGTTCATGCTTGTGGCTCGGCTCAAGTGTACATTAGAGAAATGCAAAGGCACAAAGGAGGAACCAGTGAGTAGGTGGCGCTCCTTCAAACTTGCATCAGACACTGAGGAGCATTTGGTGGAATGAATTGTGTCGATTCAACCCAAACACCTGCGACTGGAAGGTTCTTTGTTTAGATAAAATAGGTTAGCTGCCGGAGCTTCTTTCACTGGAGATGCTCAGCATTTCTATGTGAATGTGGAGCCTTGTGAAGCCTTGGTGCACCGAGCTGAACTCTTCTTTTTAGCATATAATTAACAGAATCAGCTTTATTATCATGTAGGTTTTTACATACAGGGAATTGGCATTGGCGTCCTTTTGCACAACAGTCAAAAAACCCAAAGTATGAGGGTGATGCAAAACTGACAAAAAATGAGAGCTGAACCTGAAACAAATGATTTTTAAATGTTTGTTTTGGAGGAAAAGGAACAAAGGAAACTATACAGAGAGTAGATTTTCATTTAACCCGTGAGCAGTCTTTGTGGACATGCTGATATCAGAATAGAAATAACCATGGAGGAACACTTTTATGTGTCTCTTCTGTTAAACTCAGCGGACACTGTCGCACCACCCGGGCCGCTTTTCTAAAGCAGCTCTGAACTGAACGATTTGTTGCAGCAGGAAACCTCTACAAGGAAACAATGGAGCATCGTGAACTTTAGTCATTACTCATAATTAATAGTTTGCTTGTCTTGGTAGCTTCCACTTCATTACGCTGGTATAGTGTATTTAATGGCCGTTTGCCTGCAACAGTTAGTTGCTCTATATTTGGGGTCCCTCATCCCTGATATGATTTTGCCTTTTGACAACGACCTTATTGATGTTTTCACAGTGGCTATAACAGGCACTGATATGAAGTGTAACCCAGATGAAATGGATAGAAATGGCCTCTGCTGCGCTTTCAATTCTACTGATGCACAATACTTAAATATCATGCTTTCATATTTACCACTTAATATGCAGTTTCCCCAACAAAGTGTTTCATTTCACTTGTATATATTTTCCTATCAAGGCTGAGCACAGAAATCAGGAATAATGTGTTTTCGTGTTCTCAGTTGCTCTCCGGTTGCCTGCAGCCCACAGGCTCCAGCTGCTGTTATTCTGCACACCCTAATAATGCTGCTTTCTATTTCCTGATGCGTCTCGTCCTACTCGTCGTCATCTTATGCATCCCCAGTTTAGGACTGCCACGCTTGCGTTCTATTTTTTGCATTTATTTGTCTACTTTCGTCTGCTGTGGCATTGTCTGCTCAGAACAGAACATAATGACTCACTTCTCCCACGGGGTTCATTAAAGAATGAGTTCACCCAAATCAGAGAAGTCTTTTTATTTTTTCAGTACTTTAAGGACAACACATACACCTGGCGACACTTTACTTCTCTGGTCCTCAGTCCCCTTATAATTTCAACAGACATTTCCTAGAAAGAGCCATCGCCAGCATTTATAGGTAGAATCCTGAAGACTCAATCAGTTGCTCATTCAACTGAATTTCTATTGTATACTTGAGGTTTAACACATGCCAAGAGAACATATCTCCAGTAAGATGAAACGAATATTGTGGTGAAAGTTTCTCTGAAATTCAACAACTTCTTGTTAAATGTAACTCAATCCTAACTGAAATGACTCTTTGGGGCCAGATACCACAAAGACAGTTTGTGTTTTTGTGTTATGGGTGAACTGATCCTTTACCGTTTCATCGGATTAGTGTTGTTTTTACGCAACACACCCGCATTGTTAATGAGGGCTCTGCCTAAACCATAAATCATCTCAGAATGAAATAAATCCCCGTGGAATCACATTAAGTCCACTCGTGAAAATGATTTGAGTAATAGTGTAATTATACTCAACCGGCATTTGTCCGATCACTTGATTTCAGAAATGTCGAACCTGTGCAGCAGCGCATGGATTTATGATCAGGCTGTTGACGGCGCGTAACAAGGCCAGCGGAGCCATGTATCAAAAGACGGCGGCGACTGAGAACAAGCAGCGGTGATCATATCAAACATTCATCTCATCCATCTCCTGCTCCATTACTGAAAATGATCGCGTCTCCCATTGAGTCCTTACAGCAGAATACTGTTATTGACTGACTGGAATTCTCCAGGCAGTGGGGCTGTCACATCACAAAATGAGGCTGACGTTTATTTACAGTTGTGCCCCCGGACAGGAAGTGCAATTCACCGGAATATGAAGAGCTGATAATGACCCGGGCTGCTCATAACCCGCCCTGACAGAATCAGACGTAACCTCTCGTACAAGAACAAGTATGAATGCTACAATTTCAATGTGGGATGCAACAACTTTTCAAGATGCTGTGCGAAGAATGATGGGAAAATTGCGACCAATTTTGCCTCATTTTAAAAAATAATGCAACAGAAAAAAAACTGTCAGTCAAAAAAAAAAGAAAGAAACAAATCACTCGTGTTTTTATTTACAGTAATTACAGCTCCAACAGAAAGCTCCTCCGTGTATCCAGGTCCTCTTCAAACTGTCAACCCGCTCATTTGTGGATGTTGTGCTGCTTAACGTTTTGTCCTCTCCAAAGTCAGTCCCCGTAATTTTCAGCGTCTCTGCCGCGTGAGCAGCGTCTACCTGGGTGGGCGATGCACCTGCGTGTCTCAGCAGGCTACGCAATTAATTAAGGCATTTTGCAAAGCACGCGCGCCGCTGAGCTGCGCGTGGACCATCTTCCTCTCGGCCCTGCAGGTCATGATGCTCCATTAAAAAGTCCCAGGAGCGCGGCGGGCTGGATATTTGCGGTGTTTTGGCCGCTGGTTATTGAAAAGACGGGAGATAAGGTCTGACTGCAGTGGGTGCTGTTGGTTGGAGAGCCCGCTGACTGAACTTGTGAGGAGAGAGAGAGAGAGAGAGAGAGGAAGCTGTGCGCTCTCTTCCCAGCAGAGTGCGTCCCGCTCCACACACACACACACACACATACACACACAAGACTCACGCAAGACACACATCGGGGTCACTCTACTCCCAGGCATCTGACTGTTTTTTCTCCCGCACCTCCTGAATATCGCACATGAGCAGTAAGAAGGACGCCAGCAGACCTGTCCTACCTGTGCACCGTCAGCGTGCGTCAAAGAAACTCTACCGCTCCTACGCCTCATTGTTTCCTCCGCCGTTTCCCCAGCCGGTGCTTTTGGATTACGGAGAATAACAAGCGGCGTGGGCGCGCAACTCCCGAAATCATGGATTTATGGATAAAGTTGATGTTGTTGTACAGCTGCTGCTACGGAGCGAGCGCGGACTTTGACGGAAGGTAAGGCTCCCTGTGCCTGCGAAAGCTTTTCTGAAATAACACTGTTTCAGGTGAGGAGCCTTTGATCATCACAGTTCAGCCCGTATAGAGGCTGTTTCTGTGAAAACTGCACCTCTGGCTGGAGGCAGCACTTGCCGGAGTGGCTTCAAACTGTAGCATTATATTTAAGATCCCCTCGCTGCGAATCTGAATGTGGATGTGACCAAAAACATGTTGCTCCTGTTGAATTATGTGTGCTCAGATTGCGCTGGGAGTAGCGATCGGAGGTCTTGGGATCTCCTTTAACCTTACCCCTCTTTGTCTCACGCTATTATCCCAACTTTTATTGCGGCGTGCACAGTAAATAACCCAAGCGCATCAAAACCAGTTAGGTTTGCGTCTCAAAGCACGCACGCCGCGTTAGTTAGAAGCGGCTTTTCCACGTGCAAACATCACCACGAGCGGCTCTCGTCCTGCGCAGATATCAGGCTGATGTTAAAGTGATGTGACAGCACATCGCCCGGCGCTTCATGTTCAAACACGAATGTGATGAAGTATGCGAAGACAGAGGTGTGGAGACGTGCCAGACTCCAAAGAATGCACGTGGCCAAGATTTGCCTATAGGTGCATGTGAGATGATGATGATGGATGATTCCAGCTTCTTCTCTTTTTTTCCAATTATGATAAAAATCAAGTTGTAGTTTAGGTTTCCAGTTGTTTGTGAGTGACTAATTGTGTCAGTAATGATCACAGGCAGGAAGCTCCTTTGCTAAGAGGACTTAAATAGATGAAAGAGGTGTGCAGAATCGACATCTCATCTCTTATTTTGTGTCATATTGAGGTGGATTTGTGGAGCTCAGAGTGAAATTGGACTGAAGTCCATGCAAACACTGAGTGAGCACAAACAGAGTCCTACTGCCAGATCTGCTACATCTCCAGCAGAGAACGCAGCCAAGTATTGTACTTTATTTTTCCCTCATGTATCTCTGTCTGACGGGCTGAGCTCCAAAGCTGGATCCTCTCTCATGTTTCACTTTCTCCAATGAATGAAAGACTTTTGAAGATTACTGGAGGTAATTGTTATTGAAATACACTTTAAAAGAAGCCCTCTCAGACTGACTGCTATTCAGCCTGCTTGCTGATAGATTTTGACATCTGGAGACACACACGCTCCTCATCTCTTTCAATTCAGCTCTCTACTGTCTTCAGAAGTGTTTCAAAAGAAAAGAACAGATTTGGATATCAAAGGTTTCAGCAAACACCAAAAGTGTGTGTTCCTGAGAGATATGAGACATATTACAGATAATTTAAATTGCAAACACATGCATTGTTGTTATTTAGGACTTTGGGCTAATGTGTGTGTGACAGGGCCGCGGTCTGATGGGATGTGCAGGGCGTTAGCTTTTATTTCACGCATTGCCTTTGTGTAATAATCATTTACTTTAACCTAGCAGCAGCATATTGTGCATTATTAACACCCTTGCTGATGGAGTGGCTTGTCACCGTGGTCATAATTTGCCAATTTTTATGGGTATAAACTTGCCCGGGCCCGAGTCTCCGCTTCAATATTAATTCATCGAGAGAGTTTCCCCTGAGACCGAGCACAAGCAAAAAAAGCCATTTATTACCTAGTCTCCCTCACTTATTGCCTTTTAGAGAGCGTTCCTAACAGGCTTATCCATCTAGTCCTGAAGGGTCCTTCACGGGCATCATTGGCAAGATCATTTTGTTCTCCCGTAGCTGCACGTAATATGCTTACCTGCAAATCTGTGACTGCGAAACATTGTGCTGTTGTTGCTGCCACTTTTTATTCCAAACCGAGGACTCAAGGACAGCCGGTTTCCTGTCATGTAGTGTGGACTTTGCCAAAATAAAAGGCGGCACATACAGCAGAGGGTATGGTTTGCTAGTGATGTCACTAAATTGTTAAGTCCGGCACAGCCAAGTAGCACATACCAGACCGCCTCGGTAATAATCCGAAACTGTGGACTGGTGCCAGGTTCTGTTGGCGTTGTAATATCAGACCCACATTTGGGCTTTCAGGGGTTGAGAAGGGATAAAAAACACAGTGGAAGTCACATTTTCTGTGTGACCCAGCAGGCAGGATTAATGAAACAATACTTTTATAGTGTTCAGTGTCTAGACAGTGAAGAGATTGAGACACACGATGTCTTCATTATGAGTCATGGACAAGATTTAAAGTGCGTTTTGTGAGAGTGAACAGTAAGTGAGCGGAGACTCCACTGACTGACAGTTGAGTGTTGTTACTGCCTGAGAAACATGCACTGGAGTATCGTATCTCACTGTACGAGACATATGAACTTTAATTAATTGCCAGGCCTCAGTGGAAAACAACATCCAGCATTTCACTTCACGCCGGACGCAACTTCTCTCCCTTTGTCGCCTTGTTCACTGAGTGTGCGAGACAGTGCAGGAGTCGCTGGAATCAGATGCTTTAAGTTGTATTGAAAGTGAAATGTTGCTGAATGTCGAGCATGTAGAATGTAGAGTAGAGCAAAGATCTGAATTGCAATCTTTCTTCCCAGTTTTAAAAGGCCCCCGCAGACGGTAGCTGCGCTTCAGGTAGCCTACGAGTTTCTCTGCTCGCACCATTAAAACACTATATTGATGTAATTGTACTACACGGGTTTCAAAATGGCTAAACCTGCATTGTAAGTTGTAAACAGGGGCTAAAAAAGGTTTTTGCAGTACAATAACTGTAATCACACTGCACCACGTTGCAGATTGTAGTTTCTATTATAAGTTGCAGTAACCCTGAAAGGAATGAAAACAGGTTGTTTGACCAAGGCTTTAAAATAACTCTACCAACCACATGCTCATGCCAGAGCAGACGGACGTGGAACAGACATAAACTTGATTTTTTTTATTTATATTGAAAAGAGAAATAGAATTCAATACCAAAGATCAGTATGTACACTTGGAGTATAGTCATCTGTTTTCATGTCATGGCATAATGTGAAGCAGTGCCCTTCTGCTCACAACAAAGACACACAGGTAAGTTCCTCATCTGCCATGCCAGTTGTAGCTCGTGTTACATTGTTTACTGCACATGGACTAAGTAAAGTAAAGTCGTTTGCTAAGTCAGCATAGCCATGTGGCCGGCTGCCTCGCCCTTTTGATTTGGCCAGTAGCCCCTGAGGTCATGTGATGTTTGGAAACAGAAGTAAAAGACATAAAATATGTCAGTGATACAATGTAAAGTATGCACAGGTGGATAAAGTACATCAGCATGGTCGGCGGCGCTCCTCTACGGCTGAGCGATGTGCAAAACAAATCCTGTTACAGCTGTTTGACAGATATTGCGATTGCAGAGAGTCACGACTTTACTGGGAAATTCTGTCTTTCATTTTCACAATGATGGCGTGATTTTGGTCGAGTTCTGTCTCACACAAAGTGTGCTCCCTTATGACTGGAGGATATGATTTGTAGGCCGGGGCATCTCTGCAGCACCACAGTGCTTCATTTATAACAGCACGATGTGACACATTCTACTGTTATCAAAAAGTTGCAGCTCCTGAGATTTTGGGTTTTCCCCCTTGGTCAAACTGCATTTCGATAACGTTTCCGTGAATAATTGACATGTTGTCATATAATTTTATACAAATAAAGACAGAGAGAGAGGTGGAAGTGTCTGTGCCACAGCACATTCTGTGACCAGACACTTAATGTATCATAATGCAATCCAACATCTCTGTCTAAACACTACATCTGTGATTTAATCCTAACGTTTGGTAACAATGCGTTGGAGTTGAATCTGTGGACATTTGTAAGAACCCCTTCCCCACTGACGCACACACACTCACACACACCCACAACTTCCCAGGCCACATGTAAACATGCCACGTTAGTGCTTCCACATGTTTCCTCCCCTTTAAAAGACAACCACAGGCACTTGTGCCGCAGCACTGAACCTGCTCTTAGCAGGTTGTTTGGAAAGAACACTTGTTGACACTGTAAACTTCCTGTTCCGAAGCTCCGATGACGATGCACTTTTCCACAAGCTGCACAAAGATGTCTGCCAAATCGATGCAACATAAAAGTTATACATTGCATCGGAGTATATTTTTGCACCTCTATACATGCGAATGAGGTGGCCGTCTTTCAATATGGTACAGGCGGGACATTTTAGTTGTGTTTATTGCAGGCATGTTGTGTTGCATCGCATTACATCATCGGTTTTTCATTTTTCTGGCCTCTCATTCAAACCCCTCCACTTCCTTTTCTTTGAACATAAACACAGGGTTTATATTTAATAGGCCGGCTGATTTCTCACTTTAAATCTTTACCTCAGGTGTTTGTCAATATCCCACGTGGTGCTGCGTGTTAATGTGATAGCCTTGGCAGTGTGCGCGTGGGCCTGGCAGAGCGCGCTGCCGAGGTGGTTCATTAAGACGCCAGGCACCTTTCGACTCCGCACGCTCATGCCTTCCGCCGAGCTTGGCAGGTTTGAGCAAGTCCTTCACACCGCGACAGTGCAAACGCGGCAATCAACATCTTTGTGTGTTTGCGGGGAAAATCCATTCCAGCAGTCACGCTTTGCATGCTTTGGTACGGGTTCATGGATGATAGATAGATAGAATCAATTACCATGGCTCTGAATGAGGTCTATACCTTCATGGTGCTGATTATCACATTACACACCCTGCTCTGCTCCTCTGTGAGCGATGGACTGACTGCTCTTCACTGTCAGGCAGGGGAAATCGGCCAGCTCTGTATCCATTAGTAAAACAATGGAAGAGGGATGGCGTCTCTGTGGTGGATATGAGGCGCTCGGGTTTTGCTGGAAGAACCTCGTCTGATAGTCTGAGCTTGAGAAGAGGTGTCACAAGGCATGCGTGAAGGGTGATAATTATCTGCTTGAGTTCCTTCAAGGCTTAGCACAATTTAGGATCATTATTCAGAGCCTCGGGGTAATAAATACAGGTATTATGCTCGCGTCCATTTGATATGCCAGCTTTCCGTTCAGTAGATTATCACTGGGGGACGAGAAAAGCTTGTCTGCGTGTTTGTGCAGCGTCACCGCAACTCTCATTGTTGATTGTGATCCGGCGTCATTTTCAAGATGTTCATAAATGTTGCACAAATGTTCTGAGGGCTGGAAGAAACAAGTGTTTGACATTGCTGGGGTGTTGATGTACTGAAACGGTGAGGCGGTGAATTTTATTAAACCTTCAGTTTCAGGTTCAGAGCGCGTTGCGGTGCACCACCGCCGGCTAGATTCAGCACGGAGAGAGGACGGAGAGAAGAGGAACATGTAATGGGATTCCATATTCAATGTGTGTGTGTGTGTGTGTGTATTTATATATGCGTGTGTAGGAGAGAGCATTAGAAGAAAGTATTTGATTCAATAATCCAGGACCTGTTGAGTCTCATGAGGCTCCTGTCTCCCGCTGCACCACACGGACCTCGCAGACACCTCTCGCCCACCATCCACCGGGAGCCTGTAGGAGTTCAAACTCTGCTCTTTTGCTCGCAGTCCTCATAACATCATGCGCTCAGAGTCAGATGTCATGCCCCCGCAGATACTGACGCATTGAGAAAACTTGATGTACATATATTTATTTATTTTTCTTAAAATCCTCCTGGCCACTCGAAATATCGGCTCTGCAGCATTATCTTTTCCCACTCATGTAGACAACTTGTTTTTGTTTCATCTATTTTATTTTTGTATTTCACCGATCGGTCCCCTGAATTCATTTTATTGAACTGACCTTGGATATGCAACTACAGAGGAACAGGGCTGCAAGTAATGATGTTGTCATTATTGGTCGACCTTTTAGTTTCTCATTTAATGCTTTCTGTCAATGAAATGACAAAAAATATTGGAAAAAAATCCCAGATTCCTAGAAAATAAGTTCACTTTTTCAGCCCTGAAGATCTTCAGTTTATCATCACAGATCTTTTGCTTAAAAGTGACTTTAATTGTTCATAAAGATAACTGATTAAAACAATTAAACAACGGTTTAGGAGACACACTAATGGGACTGCTAAACGAGGACACTTGCATCACCTAGCTACCATCACATAACACTGGCCAGAGATATGAAGCTGATGCTAATTAACAGCAGGCACTTTTCTCTAAGCAACATCTGGCAATCAGCGGCGTTAGATGTGATTTTCAAAGCGATGTGCGGGGCAACAAAGAGATTTCCAAAGGGTTTGGAAAAGAAGAGCTGTCAGAATAACAAGTTTCAATCACACAGTGGTTCACACAAAGTTTTGCAAAAAGTTTGAATCATCAGTGGGCAAGATTATCTAAATTGCAGAAATTACCATGAGTGGTTTTTGGTATTAATGTCTGGGCTGCCATTTAAAAGGAGCTGTTGCTCAAGGCCGTTACAGCAAAATGTGTGCGGAAAGCAGACAAAACCTGACCTGACAATGTTTTTTCCAGTTATGCTGAGCTCTGGCTGAAATCAAAATATTCCCTTAACCCGCTGAATCTCTTGAAAACTGTTAAATGCGGTGGCGTGCATCAGGCGATGGGCAGCTTTCTACCCGGAGTCATCGGGTTCAGTGTTTACTCCGTAAAGGAATATGAGGCCATGTGACACGGGAGCAGGTGCACTCGTTGCAGCGTGAACGCATCCCACATGATGCCGCCCATATAAGATGTTACCTTGATGGATAAATTGGAGAGTGTGCGCCTGAGCGTCGGGATGCGATCAGCTTCCTGACACCAGGTTTGAGCATCACTGAAATGTCACGGAAAGGCTAACAGGTGTTTTTTAAAGGTGTCACCATCCTCCAAATGAAGGGATGCTTGCCACAGGCAGAGTTGTTTCTGTTTTGTTTAATGTAACAAGTTTACAGTATGGAGGGACAGCAGGTGCCATGTTTGTGCATATGTGTGTGTGTGTGTTTGTGTGGGAGGTTGCATGTCACTTGCAGAAATAGTGGCACCTAAACCTGGCTGCTGTCCAGACCTGTCTTCTTACCCCTCCTCTCCTCTCCTCTCCTCCTCTATCCCTCCCTCTCCTCTCCTGCTTTACTCCTTCCTCTCCTCTCCTCTCCTCCCCCCTCCTCTCTTCTCCTCTCTTCCTCTATCCCTTCCTCTCCTCTCCTCCTTCCTCCTCTCCTCTCTTCTCCTCTCCTCCGCCCCACTGCCTCCTTGCTTGCCAGGCAGCAGACAAACATTTTCCCTGGATCTGTCATTCTCACTTAGCATCCATCGGGGTGTTTTTTTCCAGCGAGGTGATTGGCAGCGGGGGCAAGCATTAGCATTTCCTCATCTTGGCATAGAGACACTAACAGGCAGGGATAGTGGCAAAGTATGTGCCTTGAATACTGAGCAACATCCTCACTCTCTCTCTCTCTCATGGAGGCACAAAAGAGAGCATCTTTTGTGTAAAGGAAGTATATCAAGAGAGTTTCTCCTTTGTTTTGTGTCTGGATTACACTGTTTCGCAGCTTCTCTGTGCAACTTCAAACCTGCATCGTCAGTTCAGGCCATTTACGTTTCATATCTTGGATCTGTGAAGGTGATCTATGCAAAACTCTCCTGCGCTCAAGACCTCTTCTAATGAGAGTGAACACGCGGTCTCGGTGCTCAAAGAAACACTTCTCTTTATTGCACTGTGTCAAACCTCACCCAGCTTGGTCTTCCCCAGCTTCTGATTCATTTATTACTCGCTGGGGTTGAGGCAACATCTCCGAGCTGGGCTCTCAAAGTATGCAGCTTGGATTTTCATCAGTATCCTTAAATGGACTCATTCCTTCGCCCTTTTCTCTCCATAAATATGTGGTGAGCCTTGGTACAGATAAAAAGGTAATCCACATGCACCGTCTGCCAAGAAGCTATTTCTTGCTCTCAGCAGAATAGAACATGGTGTAACAAAAACATCCTGCTGTAATTTCTCTTAGAGGAATCGCAGAGCTTGGAAAAATAACCTTCATCCCTGTGAACACTAATACCTGCAGAGGGGATGATATTATCCTCCACCATCATGACATCGCCTGATAGATTCATTAAACATACTGTACAGGGACACATACCATGACATGTGTTCATGTAATAAACACAGAGAACATTTTCAAGGGCACTGGGCAGGACAGCTGATAGCTTCTAATCTGCCTCACAAGCCTTCTAATGAACAGTAATGTGGTCATCTCAGATGTGTCAGTGGTGCGCTGATGCACGCTGAAGGCTAAATTCAAACAGGGTCTGGCAGGCTTTCAACGCAAGGTCTCCGGTTTGACATCGCGCCAGCCGACGCGATGCGATGTGCTATCAGTTTTATTTCCATGACGCCTAACAGATGATCTGTTACAGGGAAGCGGCAGGAAAAGTTGGGGTTTCAGCACCCTGAGAAAATACAGTGTGAGTTTTCTATTAAATGCTTTTATTTTGATATGGCTGTGTGTTGACAGATGGGAAAAAACAATTGGCAACTAATGGTTTTGTGAAAGAAGAAATTGCAAACATTGCTCCTCAAACGTGGCTATGCACCACTTTTCGTTGTCTTGCTTGACAGTAAATTGAAAAACGTTACATTTCTTGTATTATGTCCCACCTCACTGAAATTAAACAGCCCAGAAACCTGCTGCAGTTGAATAACTCTAAGACAGAAGTTATTATAAGTGCCACCCCCCGGCACCGGCACCAGCAGCACTAACCATCTCATCTCTAGCCTGGTGGCTGTTTGAACAGAGGCCCGTAACCTCTGACCAAAGCCCTGCAATCCTGCTTTGCACAAGTGAGACAGCTAACCAACTAAAATTAGGTAATTCCTTTCACGTGCAGGCTCAGGAAAAGGTCACCCGTGCTTTTATTTCCTCCGGAACTGATTACTGCAATGCACTTTTTTCCGATACCAACAGGCAAAACAACCAAAGTGATCATGTTACGCATCACGATCGTTGCTGCATTTGATTGATTTTAGAGTTAATTACCAGATTTTACTCTATATGTGTGATTTGCCAGCTCCTGCCGAATGTGATCTCTGCTTGAGATCCTGCAATGGTTCCACAGTCTGTATTTGTCACTAGAGGGGAGCGGGTCTTTGCTGTGAAACTCAATCTGTGTCCTGTTCTAAGCCTCACTTTCATTACATGCCTCTCTCTTTAATGCCTTACTCTTTAATTGTTCGACTGTTCATATATATCATCTTGTCAAGGTTTGTTTTAGATCATATTTATGTGTTTGTTTTATTGCAGAGCACTTGAACCTGCTTTTTAAAAGGTCATTTATAAATAAACTTATGAGTGCTGCTCATTGTTTTTTGATATTTAACAGCAGGTATCGCCGCTCTATCTCTGCCCTCACTGGAAAGGTGCAAAAAGTTGATTTCGGGTTTTCTCCTGCGCACTAAAGTATAGTATATCTGACAGCATGTGGGCCATTCATTGCAATTAAAGGGCTATTAAACACTAAAAAAAAATCACAAATGAGCCTCAAAGGTTTGTACAATCTGTCCAACATATGACACCTTCGATCCTTAGACTCTCAATTCAGGCCTGGAAAAAAAAGACATTTAACAGCAGGGAAATTAAACGAATCATGTAAATGCTTTGAAGCCTCCCAGCAAACAACATTCAAAAGACCCCTGCTTTTCATTAAGGCATTTTAATTGGCTGCAAACTAATTATGTCATCCCCTCACAGGTGGCCACGGCAGATGGCCTCATCCAACGGCCTGTGTCGATACGGGGCCAGAGTGGACTGCTGCTGGGGATGGACGCGCCGCTCCTGGGGTCACTGCCAGCGTGAGTGCCACCATGCCTGCTGCTGCTGCTGGGGGCAAACTGGGCTAACAAGGTTGCAGAGTTTCAAGCTGGGGTCAAAGATGCTATTAGATGGAGGAGATGCTGTAACAAAAACACAGTAAACTAGAGGCTCAGGGGGGAAGCACACACACACACACGCAGGTTGTCACAACAGAAACGCACATACGGCTAATGGAGCATCGAGGACAATCTTTGAGTAAAGATTGATGGTAATGGCTGGTTGGAGCAGAGGACCGGTTGACATTTATATTCACACTGTGGGTGGCCGTAATGAGGGAGCGACTGTAGCTGCAGGTGGACACATTCAAGGGTAGATTGGAGATTGATTATAGATTGCCACTGTGGAAAAAACAAGCAAGCTAATGGTGGCAGAACAGGCAAACTCGGTAACAGTGGCGTGAACACAATCCATAGTGTTGTCAGGTGTACAGACAGCAACTCATCTGTACACGCAGCAGCAAGGGTTCAGAGGATGTGTCCTGTCATTACCGCCAACGCCTGTGTCAGATGTACCGCGTGAAATATTAACACGCCACATTTCCGACATATTCACATTGTGTAAAGATCCTCTGCCCTCCTGCAATGCTACCCAGGGAGGTGTCAATGTACTAACATGGCTTTCAGATCTGGCCAGTTGCCTCATGAATGTCAGATCTTCTGCTTGGCTCGGTGCCTGCGCTGGTAAGGCTGCCGCTTTGCTGAGGAGGTTCATCAAGGAGGGGTTAACACATAAACAGGCTCCTCTCCACAGCAGGAACTTTGCATTCGGCAAACTGAAGGAATACTTGGGCATTTTGATTTGTGTGCTTGCCAGGCGTTAAATGAGGAAATCGATACCGCTCGTCCGTTGAATATAAAGCTACAGCCGGGAGTCGATTAGCTTAGCATAAAGACTTGTAAGTGGGGGTAAAGTAGCCGGCATCTGAAGCTCACGCTACACGACAAATTAAACAAATTATGAATCAGTGGTGGATGGTGAGGATCGCTGTCTTCATGCTAAGCTAAACTAATCAGCTGTTCGTGTTTAGCTTCACATATACCTATAGATAGATTGAGTGGTATCGATCTTTTTAGCTCACTCCGGCAAAGACGGCTATTTCCTGCTTTGTATGTCTTGTACACTTCAAAAGGCCATCAGTGTTACAGGTTCTACTTTTGTTTCCACTGTGTTCCACCTGCCTCAGCCGTGCGATCCTAAAACTGAAGGAGATGACACTAAATCAAAGTTGCCGATCATGCCAGGGGCTGCAGACAGTGCTGTCAGTTGTGGCTGTAAATGAGAACATGGCCGTGCACTTCATGTCACTACTGCGACCACTCATTTGACCGAGGGTTGGACTGTTTTTGCACTGGTGCACTTTGTCATCAAGACGCTCCCTCTCTTTCCCTTTTGCTTTCACAAGTTGAACCTTTAATTTCTCTTTCTACGTACTGATGTTTGCCATCCTCTTTTGGAATTCTCTCCGTCTTTGTTGGCGCCCAATTTTCCATTTCAGATCGACAATTTCTATCCGACTGGTGCCGCTTCGTCTATTGTTGTTCGTCCCACGGCTGCACTCGCCGACCAAACGGTGCATAGAAACGACAATGTCTGCCCCCTTTTTAATCAGTGTATCCAAAGCGCCATTGCCTCTTCAGTGAAGCATATCTAAAAAGCTGCACAACACAGTGGAAACACAAAGCAGAACCTAATACTGAAGCCTCACACATTCTTTAAAGTTGAGGTTACTGGGAGCTTTTGGCTTACGGGTTGTGAAGTTCCTTCTGTGGAGAAGACCTGCAAAGGTTCATAACTCTGCATGATGGTTCTGGCCACACATTCATTGTTTGGTAAAAAAAAAATGTTTATTAACCCACTTGTTCTGTTTTTCAGTGCTGAAATGTCCATATTTTAATTTTATGTTCTCATGTATTGAAGCACATCATGCTATGCTCCAGCTTTTAACTGATCTTTTTGTTTAACCCGTTGTAATTTTTTGTATTTTTTGTGGGAAATATGTCACACACTGCTTGTTGGGTCCAGACGTCTGTGCTGCTGCAGCTGAAAGATTGCTGAGTTTGCTTAGCAGCTCTTTCTCACTCCAGTTTCCTATGAAAGTGGCAGAGGACCGTCTTTTGGCTTGATGTTCGATTGCACGAATGCAAGATTTCTCATTTTGTTCTGGAGAACACACACAGCGTTACATGGGGCCATGGCCCCAGTGTTTTCTATTCTTGTAGCTCAGTCAGATTAACCTAAGGTCTTTGCAAGACAAATCTGCTTTGTATCCACCCCCTGTTTCATGTCTATTGGAAACAAAATATGATAATTTTATTCTTACATAAATACTTAGAGTCTGAAAAACTACTTATGCTCATGGTTTATGGTAGTTCGACTTGTAGCTTGAGGGGGGTGGATTTCATGGTTGTAAATAAGAGTTTTTTAACAATAGTTGGCCTTGTTCAAATACCTCCCACCTTTTCCCAAGGCTTTGACCCTTGACCTCCACAATCTGTGCTGGAATGATTTAGGCAAAATCACTGCTGTTTTACTCAGACAACTCAATTGTATTATGTGATAGTGTTTGTTTGAACGCGGGGCCAGACTCAGCAGCAATGCTGGCAGGAGTCAGCTGTCTCAATGCCCAAAACCTCCCAGCGCATCTATACTGGGCTCTCCGCCGCTACAGCTTCCCGTGTTTCTGAAAAATTCAAGGTGGAAGAGATGTTGTGTTTTGGATGAGGAATGGAGATGAGGAGAAATAATAGGATGACTTCATTATCACAGAGGGTTAGATTTGGGGGCAAAGCCAGATTCATGCACTAATGGTTTACCCATTTAAAACCCATGCATAAGGAAAAATTGCCTGAGCACTGGGGCGGGTGATCTGGCCAAAAAATAATAGCACTATTTATTTAATAGCAATCAGGATTTATGATCTAAATTGCATTTAAATTATCTTCTTTTTCTCTTTTAAATGCCCCGTAGACTGTTGGTAGGATTGAAATCACAAGTCACATGAAGCTGTTCGTCCAATCAGCACAGCCATTTAAGTTGGCTGTATCCCTCCAATGGTTTGTTCGCATAGTGTGGATCTGCTCATCAGGGAGGTTGTTTGAAGTCAGGAAACAGAAGTAAGACCATGTTAAGGAGTGAGATCTCTTTGTAATTGCCTGAAGTTGTGAACGCGTTCAAGACTGACAGCTCTTCAAGACAAACCACTCATTGTTTCACCTCTACAAATCAGGGGTGATGATACATTATGCGTGACATTTATTTAATCATAGATTAAGCACGGTGACATTAAGAAAAGTTGTGTTGCATCAATCACTCGACCAGCCAAACAGCAGTGTGTCAACATATTTTCTTTGTTGCTCTGCAGTCCCACATGTTCCTCGATGAGCCAAAAAATATGAGCTAATTTGGAGCTTAACCACCATATCAAGCTGCTACCAAACTTCCACTCCACCACTTTTCCTTCATTCAAGAAAACCATATCTGTTCTCTGAGTTAAATCACTCGCTGAGTGCCTGCCTTAATGCTTCCAAATGCTCCTGACTCGGTGCACAGCTCAAATCATTCACTTGAGAGTACAATCAGTATTCTATCAAGTCAGTAAGGTTGATTTAAACCTCAGAAGATGGAGGTGGAAGGTTTCGGAAAGAAAGGGAAGTGTAATCATGGGTGTGTATGTGTGTGTCTGTGTGTGTGTGTGTGTGTGTGTGTGTGTGTGTGCGTGTGTGTGTGCATGTGTGTGTGCGCCATGTCCCTGCATGTGTGCGAGGGGACGCAGTCATTACAGATTTCAGGTCTTGGTAAGGTTTTGTGGCGATAGAAGAGATTAGACTGGAGCTATCGGATTGCAGCTTTCTCAGACACAGAGCTCAGCGATCGGTTTGCGCGACTTCTCTCAAAGAATGAAAAACTTAATGGATCAACCTTGACTTTTTTTCCCTTTCTTTTCAAAGCTCCCAGAACTGAAAGAGTGAGGGAGAGAGGACAGAAAGAACTAAAAGTTGGAGAAAGTAAAAAAAAAAAAAAATCCTGAGGTGGAAGGGAAATGGTTTAGAAGTAAGGAGTGAGAGATGATTGCTGCTGGAGTGGGGGAGAGAGCCGTCATGAGAGGGAGAGAAGTGAAAGAATCAGGCAGATGGAGAAAGAGAGAGAGAGAGAGGAGCTGTAGATTTATAGTAAACTGAAGCTCCACTTATAATATTCTGACAGGCCATCCGGCAGGCAGAGCCCCACTTGAAGCTACTTATTCTAAACAGCTGCCATCGTGAACATCTTACTGCCACTGAGAGCATTTGAACATTTGTTCGGCAATTGCATTTTCTTAATTGCATTTCCAGCGTAACACAGTTTACAGTAATCACGCTAAAAAAAAAAAGCCTTTCCATCTCCTCCCCTATTGATGACGATGGAGAACAGTTTAATCAACAGGTCGATCCCACTAGTATCAGGATGCAAATGATCTTCTCAGGCAGATGACACAAGATTTGCGATGTTGTAAAAGAGACTTGAAGCTAATTTGGTTTTATTAAACCATCTGAAAACCGTTTGGGGCTTTTTTGCTCCACGAAGCCAGATGTTCAGAAGAGCTGATGTTAATAAGATCTGGCTTGAGAACTCGGCTCATTACACAGCCCGGCACTCACCTGAATCAAGTTCATTTTGGACCTCACATTTCGTGACTCACATGTAGTAAGGTGGAGAGTAAGGGCGTGGAGGGTGGGGTGCTGGATTGGGGTGTGGTGCATCCGTCTTTTCGTGCCGGAGACAGAAGTCTGTGTCCGGTGAAGGGACCTGCAATTAATGTTCTGGGGTTTTTCTTTTCTTCCTCTAAGAAAATGATGTAGCTGCAGTTTATTTGCTAAACAACATTATTAGCATTAGCCACATCCTACCTGCTGTGCATGGATAATGGACACAGTATTTGATCTTCCTTAAAGATTTAAGAGAGGGTTGATCAGAACTAAAGCTGCCAGCTGCAGAATTGTCAAATATGAGCTAATTATTTGAAGATACAGCTGCATCGTATTTATAGATTCAAAAACTGTAGTCACGGATATGAAGACCTGAAAGTGGACTTAGTCACGAGTTGCCGTTTGAAATCAAAAACATTCAGGTTAAGATCTGAATCAAAGAGTCGCTTCGGACCAGGTGAAATGCTGCAACAGTAAAACATTAAGGAGACAGTAAGTGGCATTCCTTGAACAGCCACACAGCTTGAATATTTCATTTTCAGGCCCATTCAGTGAAAGCACTTTAGAATTCAGGGACCTGAAAAGGCTTGAATTGACTTGCAATTTGCTTATGAAGTCTTGTTACTTGCTATCTCAAAAGGCTCAACGTGTTTTTCATTAACATGAGGCCTCCACAAGACTTAAAAACGGCTCTGGCAGATAGACGTGCATTTATTTTCTCTGCATTGTAAAGGAACTGGATGGAATATCACCTCCATATTAAATAGATCACACATTGTAATTTCTTCAGAGGTGCTGGTGGATTGTACAAATCCACTGAGACCAGGATTTAGTTTGATTGAGTGCCGTCTTTGTTTCGGCAAATGGTGTGGACAGGATTAAGGCAGGACTTTTGAACTGGTAATTCGAGCTAACAAGTGAGCGATGAAAGCAGAAAAGTGATATCTCTGTTTAAGTAATTCACTTTATCATGATTGTCTGTGCAGTTTCCTTGCCCGCTCCGCTCTCTTTCATGTTCACTGGGCTGTAAAGTCTGAAAGTGTGCCTTTTCATCTGCTCGAGGTAATAAGGTGAAAACAAAATGGGAAGTGTTTGCTCGTAAAAATTAGAGGGAACATATGCGGAAATAAAAGGCACTTGTTCAGAATTACCTGACACATTCAGGCTTTAAAGGCACTTTGAAACGGTGCTGATGTAAAAATCAAATGTCCTGTTTAAAAAAAAACACATCTTTTCACAGTCAGGTAGCTGCAGCTGCATTTATTTTTATAATGAAGAACCCTGGAGTGGGATCTCTCTGAATGATTTTGTTGCTGTTTTCATCCTCGAGCAGAGTGATATAATTGTGCAGCTTCGCGGTGTGCGAGGGGAAACTGTGTGATTTCCCTCCATTTAGACGTGAGTGATAGGGAATATGCTAGTTAACACTGTGTTGAATAAGAGAACATCCCCGGAGACAGGAGTTTATTTGGACATCATTTTAATTATTAAAACTCAATTGTAGGCACATTCAAAATGAATTACCCAAAGGCAAATGGGAATATGTGTGACTCCAGAGCTCCACCGAGTGTGTACGTGTGTGTGTGCATGTGGGTGGATTTTTTTTTTCAAGAACATTTGCTTGTCAAAGTGACCAGGCTCTGCCCTCTAACATCATATTCATTTTTTTTTCTCCTAAAGACTCAGCAGTGCCTGCATTCTTTGTTTGTTTGGCTATTTGTTTTGCAGCTCTCTTCGCCTTAACTCACAGAGTAGCCGGGATAAGGTGCCAGCCCCAAGGTTAGCTCCACATGTTTCTTGAAATAATCTTGCCAGACATGTATTGCTGGGGGCACATCCTCTGAATCCTGGGCTCACTCACTTATTTATAGAGTCCCCCCGCCCCACAACAACTCCCCTCTGCCTTCCACACCCAACTCAACAACACTAACACCTTACGCCCCTTGGTAGCGGCCATCTTTTTCCCTCCCGGCCTCAGATGTGTGCAAACAGCTTACACTCTGCAGGCCTGAGTATTTCACCTGAAGCCATGTCTAACATGAATTATGCTGAAGTTCTTCAGCGTCTCATTAAGATTCAACTGCCCCTCTAGCCCAACCCCTTAGAATACTAATGAAACCCTTGAAGCTGAAATCCATAATGTTTTTTAATTAATCAATCAGTAATATATCCATCTGTGTGGCACCCAGTAAAAATCAAGTATTTGCCGCGGTTTGAGATGCTTTGCATACATAACGATGTCGAAGTCTGGATCGGGTCAGTCAGGTGCAGAATGCCAATACAGTCGCACTTTACCCTGGTAAATACAATGTTTGCCGTGACATTACCTGCTTTATCCGTGACATTTCCCCTGCATACAAATGACACGGAGAGAAAACCAGCAGACACTAGATAAGCCATCATCTGTATAGTGTGTGTGCTGACATCAGTCCTGCACTGATTCATTGAATTATTGATTATGCAATAAGCAGTTTTGATAAGAGATTATTTGTCATTAATAATGCACAAATGCCAAATAATCTCCAGGTCTAGTTTCCTTGTTGATCATTAGTCGTTTAGTCGCATTAGTCGTAGTTTAAACCATTGCCAGACTAGTCGCCATATGTTTATTATAGCAGTTCAGTTATGTTAGCATATATCTTATGGGTGCGCTCAAAGTGACGACAGTGCTAACACCAAACCACAGCGTTTCATCACATTCACATTCTCTCCTCACGTTTCATCTTTTTTTGTATGTCGTGGAGATTATTATTATTTAAGTGCTTTCCACATTTATCTGATATTCAGTCATGATGAATGTGTTTAACATGTCTAGGCCTTTACATTTTTAATCTTTCATAAGCTATTCAGTGCTGTCAGAGAATACATGCTGTGTTGCTGTGGAAACGGGGCTCAAACTTAGAAAGAAAACACATTTGCTATTATTTGGTGTAAGCAAAATGAATGTGTTGTAATGAACAGATGTATTACAGTAGATACATTAAGCAACTCTAGACATAATATTTAGCTAGTAGGCTGAGCATGTTGTTTATTTATTTGAAGACATTATGACATAAAACATTAAAAACATGAGTTAATAACTTCCATCTTTGCCTGTCCCAAGCCTGAAAACCTTATCCTGGTGAGGCAAAGCTCCTGTCCTGCTCACACTACAAACACCAACACCAACTGGTTAGCTGCACCACTAACTGAGCTAACTAGGGAGCGGCCATAGTTTCATTAGCTAGTATCAAACCTAGAATTTTCTGTTTGTCTTTGCTTTATGTATTTATAACCTGAACACTGAAAGGTTTGGGGACTGCTGGTCTAACAAATCAGCAGCTTTAACATCTAAGACCTTAGATCTGTTTGACATTTCAACCTTTTTTCTGCCTTTTCAGAGGCCACATAATGAATGAGATAATCAGAAAAACAATCAACAAATCAACCAAGTAAATAATGAAATAATCATTACAAGCAGCCTTCAGTAATCACTTAGTTGATTGCGAGATGATGCAACTCATAATTAACTAGCGATGATGGTTTCCTGTTTCACTTTGATGAAGTAGTGCGTAACGCCAGATTAAAAATTCATATGCCATATCTGCGTCGATTAAAAAAAACATTCCTTTGTGTTCACCATCAGGCATCCATAAACAGTCAGTAAATCAAAAGAGTCTGCGTCAGTACCAGCGATATGCTGTCCTGAGGGCTGACTGATGTAAACCACAGTGAAAGTGTGTCATCACTCGGCATGTTTTGATGGCGTTCATGGAACGAGGGTCATACATGCTATGTTTGGCCTTCCAGCTGGTATGGCCATTTTTAGTCCTCCGTGTGCTCGGCTGTGGTTAATGAATGCTGGCCATTTCTCCCTCTGCCAGGCCACATGCTTAAAAATACACTCAGAGGCAAAGCCTGTTGATGGCCGCCTCTGATCCCTCTAATCAAATCCTCCCCCATGTATGAGAATAACAAAAAGCACTCCACTTGACTACCCTCTAACAACATCAGAAGCCGCTTTCATTTTAGCTGCTGAGCAGAACAAGGGCCAATAAACTTCCACTTGAAGAAAAGTACAACTATTTTCCTTTTCCTCCAACAAATTGGGCCATTTTTAATTTGTAATCGTGAACTTTGACTTTGGCTCATATCACAGGCGACTACAAGTGCTAACAATACCGTCTTTCTATTTGATTATCTAGCCTAATAAAGTGGAATGAGTCTGAAGATGTTATCCGCTCTAGTACAAAGGATTCATCACATACCTTTGTGCCTTTCAATTCAGCTTGAACAATGTTGCAGACTGAATCCTGAGCACCTAAAGCCATTCCTCCTCAAACGTCTGGATCCTCTGCAAGCTGAATGAGTATGAATGAAAATAGAAACAGGAGGCACTTTAGAGAGTGAATAACTCCACCTGTTTGAGTCGGTGCAGACACGTTCAGTGCCATTAAAACACCATTAAGGTTAACAGGATTAATCTGAGTTGATGTGTGCTCACTGTATACATTGTATAAATGTAGAATTCAGAAAGTGCTCAAGGGTTTCTGACAGTTTGTGTAAAATAAACCTTTCAGTAGAGCAGTGAAGGCTCACGCTGATATGTTGTGGAGAAGATTAAGTTGGAGGACGGGTGAAAAACTAAAATGGCAAAAAAAGAATATTTTTATACCCAGATAAAACACTATAATATGCAAAAGCATAGTCTACAAAAGCAGAAATAGAAGTTGCTTTACAGTGGCGCTATCCACACCACAAAATAAGATGTGTTCAGACCGACTGTCAAGAAAATGCAACCGCCCTCTTTCCACTGCGCTGACGCAGCAGGTGTCTTCATGCAAATGGCTCTGTGACATAAAGACAACAAGAAAAGTTTAATCCACTTTGAATTTTTATGCAATGGGACATTATCTGGCAAGGCCAATCAAATGCTGCGGGAACACAGTACACTGTGACAACTGTCTTATAGCGCTTTAAAGCAGCGTTGTGTTTGGGCCCCTGAAAGGACACAAACAGTCACTTTCCATCAAAGTTAACTGAAGTCAAGTACAGTGGCCCCGAGAGCTCAAGAAAACAAATGTAAAACAATCAAAACACACGAAAACTAAGAAAACATTTAAATTAATTTGACATCAAAAGCATTTAGAGGAAAAATCTATGAAGACAGAAATCCTGCAGAACGACTATGAAACTAAAAACACTGAAAAACACATGCACACACACACATGCTTACATCTCTACATGGAAAATGAGCCAACTTTAATAACTTCATGAATCAAAAAAAGTATTCATCACCTGGAAACGCTTTTCGATGTCGCGTTTCAGTAATTGCTTGTGTTTTCTCTATGTGCAGCATTTCCTCTAAATGCCGCACGCGTGTCTGATCAAATTGGTGAAAATCTTTTCTCCTGGCTTGTGTTTCGTCTGTTCGTGCGCGTCTTCCTAAGCTGATGCGCTTTGAGCTGCAGCGACACTGTTGTCAAATCATTCTCGAGCTATGAACAGTTATACCGGAAAACCAAAAGCAAAATCCCCTTGGTGGAGCTGACTTTATGCACCAAGAAGGTTGTCTGGATGAAATATCTCAGTGATCACTAAGACAGCAATGCATTAAACGCTACAGCTGTATGAGTTTTGCCAAAAATAAAACTTAAAACCCCATCACACCTCTCCAGAAGCACTCTGCATCTGCCTTTTTCTCTCTCAAACAAAGACACACATACACACACACGCACGCACGTACTTCCTCTTCCACCACAGTGATAATTAAGTCCTCTGATTGCGCTGTATTATGACAAAATTAATGAAGCTTTTAATGAAAATTAGTAACACTTGGCTGAGGCCCAGTGTATCAGACATGCTTAGCGGCAAGCTGCAGTAAGCATAGTCAGATAAGCAGGGCAAGCCTCCAGCTTGCTGAGACAGAGCACACAGAGTCAGTGAGGCTGTGCAGCTGCCACAACTAGCACGTCTCCGCACAACCCTCAAAATATCACCATCCACGCATGGTGTACGATCTGCAGGGCAGCTCTTTACTGAGGCGCTAATTATAATCTACTGTTTTGGTGCTCTAATTGTTTCAGCCTCAGTCTAAGGGGAAAATGCTATTCGCAGAGGTAATCCTCATTGGCCGGGTGCCAGCATAAATATCAGCGCTGCATTTTTAGAACCAGGAAACGCAAAACTTTGCCTGGTGTTACAAGGTCAAACGTCTCATTTATCTCACGCGTTCAAAATGATTTAGTGTCAGTAAGGACAGCAAAACCAAATCCAGCTCTGCTCAATTGGAAAATAAAAGAAAAGAAATAACGCTGCGGTGGTTAACTGAAAATGGCTGCTCCATTATCATTTGTCAATGATAATAGCACTGTCACACAAGGAGAAAGAAACAAACACATTTCCTATATGAATGAGGCATCATGCTGTCTTATTGCTGTAAGGTGGGGTAAACAGATAATTTACAGCCAAGTCAAGAAGCAGTAGGATTAAGTGCTTTGTCATAATGATCTTGTACAAGTCCTCTTCCAGGGCGCTGCACTGATCTGTCTCTCCCCCTTTTGAATCCCCCACTGAATAGCACTGTGTCAGCCTGGCTGTAAGCACGGAGACTGCGTGGGACCCAATAAGTGCAAGTGCCACCCCGGCTTCACCGGCAAGACCTGCAATCAAGGTGAGCCCTCGCCCGGAAACCTGTAGACACTATGAATACTGCTGCTGTTACACTGTTGCTTTATTTTATTTGTCACATCGGGCACTGAAATTGAAACGTACATCACCAAGAAAGAGGGAGAGTGAGAACATGTGGTCCGTGACTCAGTGCACCTGCCTTAAGTGATGGCAGTGTAATCGTTGTTTATTGTGGCCAGATCTCCACGGCACTACACCGCCGTATTGAAGTTGCCGCTTACTCATGGAGCGGAAGCTGGTTTGCCAGCAGCCGACAGTAAGGAGGTGATTTAATCACAGGGGAAGGAGGTGGGTGGAGAGAGAGAGGGAGAGCGAGCTGATTCAGCTCAAATGGAAACGAGTAGTGAGGCCATGTTGAGTGATCCCGGGAGTGTATCCTCTCCTGCGAAGATAACATCTCAATTACTGACCTGAGATAACTCGGCTCGGTTGAGCGCAACCGTTGCTATTGAGAGGGCGTGTTTTGTGTGTGTTTGCGTGTGGATGTTTATGGGTTTGTTTTTGGGTTTGTTTGTTTTTTTGCATTTTCATCACTGACTGACAGATCGGACATGTTGAAAAGTGTTAAAGCTTCCTAGTTAGACATAAGTTGATGTTCATCCAAGCTCCTCGAAAATACTTGTGGAATTCACGCCCTAAGACAGGAATAGGATAGTGTGTAATTAAAAACAAGGGCTAGGGTGGTGGAGGAGGGGTGGGGGTGCTGAAATCCTTTCCGGAATGTTCCAAATGACTCATCCTGCATTTTCGAGGCTATAGGTGGCTCCTGTCTGCCCGGCCAGACGGCTGTACTTTGTCTTAATCTGCAACAAAGGGAAGAGGAAAAAGGATCAGCGTCCCATATCCAACTACAATAGACTCTGCTGCCAACCATTCAGACAGACTTATCTGACAAATGTGATTCCCAGACCTTTCAAGATGAAACTGTACTTTCAAGTGTCCATCGAACCCCCATTTGTCCAATAAGCTCTGGACGTTTTTATAGCGCTTACCATTTCACTCAGCTTTGAGTGGCAGACTTGCCCTTTCAGCCTATTTAGAGGCAGATAACCTTGGATTCTGTTTAGAGCTGTCACAAGCTATGGAAACCAATTTAATTATTCAGAAGCCATAGATTAGATTTTCTCATTTAAATGCAACCTCTGTTAAACATTGATTTGAGGTTTACTATTGATGTACCAGGTGGCCAATGTTTCAACTATCCGGCCCCTCTGAAGCCCTGCGTTTGTCTCGAGGAGTCGAATGGAGGAGTGAAAAGATGATTTGCTGAGAGGTTTCTTTCTGACCTCCGTGCTGTTAAAGGTCACGTTGTCGCCCTGATACACTGTAAAACATTATGCTGTGGTTTAATGGAATTAACTAATTTTACGTAATTAACCAAATGTACATATATGATATGTACATATATGATTCATTTAACTTAAATTTCACATTTTTACACCAAGTGACCATAACAGATGAGTTGAATTAGTTTAATAAATCTACTGCAGAGAGTTTATAAAGTTTCTAAAGAAAGGTGATCAGCACTGGTGTTGGGTAATTAGACAAATACTGGCTATTGGCAGTGGGAGTCCACTGCCATTGTTTTGTCAGGGTGATTTTGTTGTTCCATTTGTCTTATTTAATGATCTGCCTCCAAATCAGTTCATGAAGGGTTTACGTTTAGCAAACTAGAGTTGATGACATTTGGAACAGTTAAAAGACCAACCAAAGCCGTCCCGATGAGTTTCATTTGGTTTCTTTTGAGTTTGAATTCATTAAGGTATCCAGCTCGGCAAAAGAGAGTTTGACTGTATGTTTCTCTCTAATGATGGAAAATGGATGTAGGAATATTCACTTTTGTGACATTTTAATTTGTTTTTATGAACTCACACACCTGCCACACCTTGAAATTTGGGTGCCACATACACGAACGGCTGCAAGAACACACATAGAGGCTTTTAAAACCTAATCCAAACCCACTAGGCACATTAGCAGGTCTCCCAGCATGCATTGTTTGAGAGTTAAAACTCATTTTTTGGGATATAAAGAACACAAAACATGTGAAACTTGCATTGTCTCCTAAATACACAGCTATATTAAAATCTGATTGTTTCTTTTTAGAATGATTTTAGCAGTGTGAACCATGATTATGGCTTGTGCTCACCTCAGTCACCTCTTTGAATCAGTAATTGAAATTTTGCTCAGTAAGCTCCCATTTTGAGGGTAGCAGAGAATCTTGATGTTTTTAATTTGAACTGCCTCAAAATGTTTTGGAAATCACTTTATGATCCGCGGGATGACATGCCCCACAGAAGATGCTCGGTGCATAATGAGTGGAAACAGGCGTTCAAACACCGTAACGCAGACATAAAGCTGGACACGCTGGGAGATTATGTGCATGTGCACATGAACTGACACACATTCCTTTGCTGTAAGTGGGAGCTGTGGACAGATGTGTGACCCTGGGAGCGCTCCGATTAACAAGAGTGTTAAACACCTCAGGAACAGCGGCCGTTTGGAGTAAAAACAAACCACAGAGGAAACAGGAGTGTTTACACTAAACAGAGGCATGGCTGGTACTGTGCTGTATTGATTTCATCACCCTCAGAATCAAAGTCATATTTTCCTCTGTCAAACTTTTATGAGCTGGTTCTGGTTTGAGAGATCTGTACCTCAAGGACTACACGACTGTTTTTAAAGTCAGCTCTTTTCCCCGAACAAATCATTTCAGTGTTTATGTCGCGTTCATAGCTTTTCCTGTATGGAAAAACCTCATTGTCTGGATGGGTTATCGTTTGAGTGAATCTGATTATGGTCACCATCAAATTTACCAGGCACTCAGCTGTCAAGAATAATAACCACTGCTCTGAGAATCATTTTTAGAAAACACTTCACCTTTGGCGCTGATGAGAAGTGTATCTGTCACACGGCGCGGTGAGGAGAGATGAATATGCTCTCGCTGCACAAATAAACTCATTATAGCGATAATCTGTTTAACGATTTGGCAGCACACTCCCCCCGCTGATCCAATCATTTTAATAAGATGATTATTCCGTGCAGGTGGATTTAATTAGGAGTAGTTGACCTGCTGTTAAGGCACTATTAAAAGATTTTGCTGAAAGAATGACGTCTCAGGCATCAGAAGCGATACAGCTGCAGTGCCTCCAGATGCTCCTTTCTTCTCCCCCCCCTTTGTCTGTCAGCCAACTGTATAATTAATACCTCTTCAAGTATGATAGTCTTACGCTGTAGTTGAAGTAAGTATACTATTTGTTTCTCCATCCATTTATAGAACACTAGCTGCTATCCAGATCTTTTATCTTAGCGAAGCCGCACAGCTGTCACCACATATTTTTATGAATTTCACCAATCTTCCCATGAATTTGATTCCAGGTAGGTATAGACTGATATTTTGGGGTTGCTGGTTTAGAAATCGATCCCTCTCTGTCACTGTTTGCCTTCCTGGCTGTGTGCTGTTAACAGTTAACAGCTGCAAGTGTTTCAGATACGGAATTATACTGTGTGTTTTCCTTCAATTATCATCCAATTACTCCAAATTGTGTTTGTTTTATCTATGTTCTCTTTTACAACAAGGTCATTAAATGGGTGTGAAGTCATCTTTGACCTCAGCTGATCTCTACAAGCAGCTGAAATGTTACCCACAGAACTGACAGTCAGTTGTAAATGTAGTTACACAAAAATAAAGTCACATAGTCACTAAAAAAGATGAGTAAGCAAATGTATATGAAAGGGTAGTAATGTATACAACATACAACACAATATCAGGCATCCTGGTTCCAGGGTCCTCAGATTGTCATGGAGATGGGCGATTCATAGGGAGTTTTTGGTTAGGTGTTGCTGTCTGTTGTACAGTCATACACACAGGTAGTGTAGTCTTGTGTTTTGGCCCATCTGTATGGAAGGCCATCTTGCACACCAGTGTACCGTAAATCTTAGTAGGCCGCCTTAGTTGGTCCTCGAAGAGCCACAAAGGTTTTCCCAGGCATTTGGTTGCTTCTGTCAACCCATTGTCTTTTGGGGTAAACATTTGAACTTGCGGTGTATGTTCTGGATCTGGGCTAACTGGCTAGCCGCAACCAAGCAAAAACATAAATTGGTGCTTATACTAGAGACCAACGTGCCGGCCTGAATCCAATGTAAATTTATTGGATATCTTATCATATCTGTAGCGGTCGCCATTGTCATTATTACACCTCCTTGGTTTCGGAGCACATCTTGACAACAGCTCGACACTAGCATTAGCCCCGCCTATGGCACTGATTGGCTAATCATGACTCCCCCCAGGGTGCTAATGTGATCTATTGTTTTATTAAATGAGAAACCGCTGTTTCATGTCACAATGACAGACGAATCTGTGAACTCAGTGGAGTGGGAGGAGCTTGCTTGCAGCACCGTTCTCTATTACCGAGCCAATGAACAGGCACGCAGAATGGCAGGAAGCTGCTGTCTCATCCACCAGACCAGAGATTAATGCTGTTTAAAATAGCATTAACATCTCAGCACCTGGCTAAATAGTAGTTTAGATCAGATCAATAATGTCATCAGACTCTACAGCACAACCATTGTCTGGGTACTACTATGCCTGGATTGTTGCTAACAATAGATATAAAGCACACTCTGTTTTTTAACCATTACTCATGCCACAGTATGCACTTTTTGGCATTTTACTACCATTCATTAGCCCAGTGGGTATCATCACTCTCTCATCCCATCAGATAATCATGCAGAATTTGTCTCCAAGGGAACAAATTCTGTCTGTCTTCCAATTAGATGTGATATTGTTCGAGTTTGAGCTTTTGTCCAAACAGTTTAGAGCCATTTTGTCCAGCATGTGCATGTAGATGTGGACTCAAAACACCTTTCAACATGATGCAGTCGAGTACCGCACTTCCACCAATTACAGCCTCAAAAAAGAGTTTAACTTTGAACTACACCAAGTTATTGAAGATGTTTCGGTTCCAAAGGACATTTAATCCAATTTGTCCCTCATTTGCTTTCTGCACGGACTGTTTACCTGCCTGCCTGCAACCTTGGCCTCATTCCCCACCCAGTTATGAGCTACTTTTCAGGTTCATTGATTGAGGTTCAGGAAAGATTTTCAAATTAAAAACATCGTAATTTCGATGCTTTTATACTGTTGCACACACACACATTGGAAGAAAGTCAAACTTGCCACACTAGCGAAAAGTCTGTCTCCTTGAGAGTTGTTCTCAGCTTCTGAAACGTGTCAAATAGCCATCTATGATGCCTGGTTGCAAACAAGTGTTTTAAGCAGCAGGCTTCATAACTTCTCAGTTTAATTTACCACATCTCTCAATAGAAAGAAAGCTTGAATGATTTGAAGCGTGCAAAACAGTCAGATGTAGCTGTATCATCTTCCTGTCACTTGACAAAAGGTATTGTTTGCTTACTTCCGGGGGCAAGAATGTGGCTCGATGGATTGGTGGGTAGACAGAGAGGGGAGGGGCTGAAATCCTAGAGGCTGAAGTGTTTGTAGTCAAGCAATGTAAATGGTAACACCGGTCTACCTTTGAACCTCCAGATACAAATTGAGAAGGGATCCTCTGAATCCCAGAGATACTGTAATTCTCTCACATCCAATTTCACCCTCATGATAAAAAGGGAATGAGGAAGAGAGCAGAGGGCAGGAGGAGAGGGGACACAAACACATTTTCACTGTTTCTCCCATGTGCCCAGGAATTTGCTCTGATACTCAGCTCATGTCCAATTCCCACAAGTGTAATCCTCTTTGCTGCATAATGTTCCTCTTTACTTTCCAGGAATGTGGTGTGGTCAGAGGTGTTTTAATCCATTGGTTGGTGCTTTTCATTCTCACAACATCTCTCTCTCTCTCTCTTTCTCACTCTTTCTCCACCCCTGACTACTTTATCTTCAATCAAACCCCCTTACTCCCACTTCACCCCCATGCCCTGTAACCCATTTTCTTTTGTCCAAAGAAGAAGAGCTGGACTATTTAACCCCACCAGTGTGGGCCAGTCACCTTCCTATCTTTCTTCCTGTGGACCATCAGCCAGCGAGAGTAGTGACGGAGGGTGAGATTCGTCGATCAGCCTCCCCCTGAGCAGCTTCTCTTCTTCCCCCTTACCAGCAACGTGCATGGTGCCGCACTGTGCAGACTGAGGGGGAGTGAATGTCACTCTCAACTATTTTCCTACCACTTCCTGTCCTCCCCTGGCATAAGAGACACCACCCAACAGCAGCTTTTCAGTAGAAATGCCAGCATGAATGCCAAGCATGTCATAGTCTGTGCCACTCTACACTGCGTCTCGTTCTTTCACTCTCTACTCCAAAAATCAGTCTCTCAGTACAAGGAGCCATCGTGATCTCTCCTTAATTGCTGTGCCCTCCCTCTCACTCTCATTCTCCTCTCCAGCTCTCCGAGCACCTGGAACAAAGAGCTCATCCCTCCCCTTAAAACCATCATCGACATGGACTTAGCACTCATGACTCCTCCATCGCTGCTAGCACAAGGCCTTAAGTTCTAACCAAGTGTTATCTTCTTTAGAGACAAGCATATCCCCAAGAAAGAGCCATGCTAATCTCTCTGTCAGTGATAGAGGCGTGTCGGGAATGCAGCATAGCATACCTCGGTGGAGCTGACCCAATAAATCACTCCACTTTGCATCACTTCAGATGTGTCTTAGCAGCTCTTTTGCCATACAGTGAACGCCCCAGAGGGGCTCTCCATCTCTGCTATCTCCCAGGTTCCTGCAGTCCTGGGGCCATGTCGAGCTGTCAGTCGGTGGTCTTGTCTGTCTGTTTTTTTTCCACCTCTGTTTGTCCTCCCTCACTCTTGTCTTTCGTGTCCTCTCTGCGTCTTTTTTGACGCTTTTTTCTGCGTGTTTTTTTTCCCCGTAGATGAGGCCCTGGCTGTGTCTTGTTTCTGGCATGTGCTGATGCTCACAGAGCTGCCTCTGTCTGAGAATGTGACCATTTCAATAATCCCTCATTTACAATTTTAAGCTGTTTTTCTTTTTCAGCGCAACGGGCAAGTGTGGACCTGCTCCTCTGCTACGCTGAGAATGGACAGTGTTGCTATGGTTTTCTGTAATCGCAGTAATGAGACCGCCAGTTGTTTACTGGGAAAACCAGTGAGGAAAACAGGGTTGACACTGCTAATTAAAAAAGTAAAGAGTGACATTGTGTGTGTGTGTGTGTGTGTGTGTGTGTGTGTGTGTGTGCAGGTTGTTGTGGACATTATCTGGCTGTAGAAAGAAACTGTTGTGGGGTTTGGTTTCTGACTTAAAATGAACAGAGCTTCGCTTTCTGTCGAACAAGGACAAGACAAATCATTTTGACAGAGTTTCTTTTGATAAAGGATTAACAAGCATTAATCAGTCCAGAGAGAAAGTCACTCTTTCAACAGGCTTTTACAAAGGCGCCAAAGGAACACTGCAGCCGTTATGTTCATACGGTGCACGGCGACAATGACAGAGAGACAGTTGCAGAGCAATTTGTGAGACCTGTTAGGGGTTTGCAGCGTTTTATTTTGGTGTGACTTTGCACCTGCATTTCCTCCTTCCAAAGAACCTCTCTTTGGAAGCACTAACGCAGATGGAAAACTTTGCGGCATGTTGGTTTAGCTCGAAGACACAAACACACAGATCCCAAGTTTGCATTTGGACTCGCACAGTGTTTCAGGAAACATTTGGCCCTCATCATTTTTATATCTGCTGGTAAATTTAGATCAGGATATCAGACATGTTAAATCAAATAATATTCAGCTTGCTTTTCACACATGTCCGCATTTAGTAGAAAATAAAAACTGATCTAAATGTCCCCTCCTTGTTATAAGGACTCATATATTAAGTCAAAGTACACTATAAATATTTAATTAAAATGACTCTAATGTGACAGCTGCATTCATAAACTGGCCCTTACATATCCAGAAGAATTTACAGTTATAGATCATGACTTGAAGCCTGGTGGCACTTGGTGTGGTTCAACAAGCAGATGGTCGGTCACGTCTGTCCGCTCGGCCAACATGGTTTCAGTGGACAGAAGCCACAATACCACTGATAGAAGGTCAGACCTGAGGATATACAAACTGGGCATCTGCTCCGTCATTCATCCAAATTAATCTATGGTATCTGTTAAATGTGGGAGGCACGTGGCACTCAGAGAACGCACCCTGCATATGTCCACCGAGCTAAAAATGACACCATTGACAACACGGTCAGCTGAGATGAAAACGCCCCCCCGCGCTGTACAGTGAGATGAAATCTATTTGTGATGCTTCTACTGTATCCAAGGAACAGGGGCTGATATTCATAGTAGAGGTTATTTATATTTCTTGGAGCTTGTGTCATCATTCCAGTGTGATGGATTATTTTGTGGATTTGCCCCTTTTGGTCCTGGTACTCCCAAGGGACCCCACATTTATTTCAGAGCCAGGAAAAACTTTTTTTTGGTGATACATAAATGAAATATGTGTGGTTTTAGTCACACCCATTACCCACACCCGTTCTCTCAGTCAACATCATATTAAAGGTCATTATCACTACAATGACTCTGGTCTTAGGCGTAATATCTTACTTAAAGTGGAAGAACTGTTACTTGCCCAAAATATTCCTTAAAGTAAGAAGAAGTTTTAAAACATTCAAGAGATGTTCTTTTGAAAATGTCTCAAAAGACATTTGGGTGCCATGAGGAGGATGATCGGGTAACCAGAACCAGTTTCGGGATGAACTTGCCTTAGCATTTAGTCCCTCTTCAATTCAGCGATGCTCTGCAAGAGCACTGACACTTTTTTCCTTACGAGAAAACTTAATCCTGAACATTGCACCGGGAGGAAAAGAGGTTTGAAGCAAACTAAAATGAAAAATCTTCCTCTGTGTCAGAGCAGCAAAACTCCAGGCTACTCTATAATCCTCGTCTTTGTCAAAGCATGACTGCAGAGACAATCAGGAACGTACTTCTCTAAATTATTTGAGTGTACTCAAATAGAGCAAGTACTCAACAACGGTTCTAAACAATAGAAATGAATGTGATTTCTTACTCCCCACCAAAACCAATGGCAGTACAATGTATATTATACATGCAGAGGTGTGTCCAGTGGGGGTCACCTGAAATCTGCTTGTCTACCCAAAGTGCCACTGCATTATCCTAAAGTATGATTGGTTTTTTGCCCGTTTAGAGGTGGGACCTCAGCTTGATACAACTGTTTGATGAGTATTTGAATGTGCATTGTTTTTCAGCTGGTGTCTCCGGGTCATAGAATATGCAGATGAAAGAACATTTTAAATGAAAAATTGAAACAAAGGAATGTAAGAAACTGAAATACACCGTAAGATTGGTAATTTAAGTAGATGTGAAAATGGTAAATTAGCTATTCTGATGTGTTTGTATGTTCATCAGAGTATGCTTCTACAGTTTCCTTTGGCAGACGCTTTCATCCAAACCAACATACATACAAAGTAAGTGCAACATAAGCAAAGGTAACTAGGCGCCTTTCATTGAGCATAGAGAGTGAGATGTAGTGTAGACCTGGATGAGGAGGTTCAGGTACCCAGGAGCAGATTAAGTTATAGTTTTGTAAGCAAGTGTCAAGGATTTGAATTTGAGCTGCGACTGGGAGCCAGTGGAGGGATATGAACAGAGGAGTGCAAGCGCTTTTTGAAGTTGGTTGAAGACCAAACACGGTGCTGCATTCTGAGACATCAGGGATGTAGGGAGTTGCAGCAGTCAGTGCAGGACATGACGAGGGCCAACACCTCAGGACACCTCAGTCCAAAATGTCTGGACACACCCTTGCCTACGGGAACTACCGTGATGCTTCTGTTTCATTGAGAAGTCCCAGTGTGCCACCATCTACTCTGGATCCAGAGCACCTAAATGGAAAGCAAACAACTGTTCATTCATGTAATTAAATACACCTGTGAGTAAACTGTGAAGAAAGGCAAAAGAGCTATTTGTCCCTTTTTTCCACAGCATAAATGGTTTTTTTTTAATAAAATAATCTACAGATTAAATTAAAGCACATGTTGAGTTCAGTGAACCGCTCTCTCTCTCTCTCTGCCTCTCTCTCTCTCTGTTTCTCTCTTTGCACAAAGAACATTTGGGCTTGTCATTACAGAAACATTACAGGTGCAACTAATTACAGTAATGACTGTAATGCTTCATTCTGTTTGGGTTTGCCACTGAGCCAGCAAGCTGCTGCACATGCAAGCCTTAAATAGAATACAGACATCATTAATGTTTGATTAGTGCGTGTAAATGCTAAGGCGTGTCCAAATATGAAGCTTTTATTGGCTGATTTACTGTAATTTGAATGTCGTGAGCGTTGCAGACAGATGTCTCTGTTCTAGTCGGGAGTGTCAGTAAGTGCTGACGGGGACACACACCAGGGCCTTGGAACTGAAAAGCTGAACTGGAATGAAGATATGATTAATGTTTTTAGTTACTTCTGTGCACTTCCTGTCATGTGTCTGCAGTTTTACATACTTCAGAGCTATCTTGACTCTTGGTGGGCTGCTTTGCAGCAGTTTTAGCGTCACTTCGCTTTAATTCCATTCCTGAAAATAAGTTTTCAGTGCAATCTACAGTAAGAAGATATAAACATGAATATATTTATTTCATTTAGCCACCGTAAACCCTTCACTCGGAGGACACTTTGACTTCTCGTAGCAGGAAGTGCACAGGTGTAACTAATAACATTAATGGTGTCTCTGCTCCGTTTCGGTGCACCCATAAGTCATTCCCGTGAGGTGACGCACACAACTCCATGGGTACTGCAGCTGAAATACATAAATGGGATGCAGACATTAATAATGTTATTAGTTACACTTGTGTTTGACTAGTCAAAATGTCTGCTGTGAGACGGGTATAATGACTTGAATTTGCATACGCATTTGACAGGTGCTGAGCTCAGGGCATATTCCTTTCTCCCAGGAGCCCTTCCTGCTCCGAAGTCAGACAGCAACATTCTCTAATAAGATTTTTATGGGCTGTTGTGGGTGAGATTTCTCCACTTTTATGCTTGGATAAAACAACGGAATTATATGAGTCTATCAAAGAGTATTGGATGGAGCAGCTACAACGGCATGAACCCGTGGTGAGTCAGAGGGTATAATAGCATCTTTTATCACTTGCAGGTAATGGGCAGGTTGTCAGTTGACACTGGCTTCCTGTTAAACCATCAAAGGGGGAAGTTGCAGGCTTGTCGGAACATGGCAACACTTCACTATCCTTGAAGACATCCCCCACCCCTTCCAAAACACACAGACACACACACACACACAAGCATTAACAAACATACGTGCAGACAGACGGACGGACACCTCAAACCCACACCGAAATGGATGGGTGTGGAGTTTGACGTGACTGACCTCTTCACCTTTGCCCTCTGACTAATTTCACCTTTGTGCAGGAGGGGTCTCTCTCTCTCTGTCTCTCTCTCTGTCCTTCAGGCCACTTAATGCTGTCTCTCTCTCTCTCTCTGTCTGCAGACCTGAATGAGTGTGGGCTGAAGCCAAGGCCTTGTAAACACAGGTGCATGAACACATATGGAAGTTACAAGTGCTACTGCCTCAACGGCTACATGCTGATGCCTGACGGGACCTGTGGAAGTGAGTCAGTCTCGCACACTCACACGCACTCATCACTCTGTGACTGTACACTCTTTTCATTCAGGATCTTTTTTCTTCCTCATGTATTTTTTTGTATAATCTCTGCTTTGTAGCCTTGATGTGCTTCTGTTTCAGCCTTCTCTATGAACGCATTCATCTCAAAGCCTGTGCAGGGCATTGCTGATGACATATGCTCTCTATTATAAAATACTTTTCCCACTCATGCGAGTACCTCTGACGGCAGCCACACAAAACCTTTGATAGACTGTTGATTAAAGCCCTGCGTTGTGATCTGCAGCAGCTCCACACTCTGAAGAACCCCTGCGAAGAACCATAAGAGGGCCTAAATGAAAAATGTGAAAGAAACACAATCTTCAGACCCTCGAGTGAATGTGCTGTTATTATTGGTTGCCCTGAGGTATTCCACAGAATGGGAGTTGATGCCTGTACATGTCTCCCTGTAAATTCAGTTTCCCATCTGATAACCATTTTCTGCTCACGCTCCCACTCGAGGATGGCGTGACTCCTGGTACCTCTTTTTAATTAGTTCTTTTTTTATCAGAAGAAAATTCATTTCCCCCTCTTTTAAAGTCTGAATTGCTCACCACTTGAGGCAATCTCAAACTGTTCAAGGTGTTGTTGTGTGATGATAGCATGATAGTGTTAAACACCTTGCCGCTCGTCTTTTCTCCCCTGCTACTGCTTTGATCAATAGATCACTGTAGCATTTAATCAGCCCTGGCCTGCCTCAGTCATCAAACTGTACTCCAGGGTGCCTGCGGCAGCTGAAGTAGCAATGGCAGCATGTGCCTCACTTTTAATTTTCTTTTTAAGGTCTGAAGTTATTGAAAGAGGCTGAACAAAGTCTGTTTTATCATATTATTATTTAGAAGGGTCTTGATCTGCCCGGCGTGGCTCGACAACAGAGGTGTTGCACATGGGCGCTTCGATAGGATGGAGATGGATTATGAGTCTGTGGTTGCAGGATAGGATGAAAGTGGGTGAGGGAGGATTGTGGGGGTTAAGGTGTGCACACAGAGCGACTGCGCAGCACAGGAATCTAATAATGGCAGAGTGCGTGCTGTTCTGTGGTCTGCACCTCAGGGTCAACTCGGCTAATATCGGAAAAAAGCAGCTGAGTGGCTCTTACGCTCTGGCTGGAGGATAAAGGATAAAGTGCAAGTGTGGATGTGAGGAGGAAGGGAAGAGTAGTGTAAACTTTTCTCCCTGACGTTAATATGTGTTGTGTTTCTCTCTGGTCCATCAGACGCTCGCACTTGTGGCATGGCCAACTGCCAGTACGGCTGCGAGGTGCTGAAAGGAGAGGTCCGATGTCAGTGTCCGTCGCCGGGGCTACAGCTGGCTCCAGATGGAAGAACCTGTGTGGGTATGTACTTCCCAGTCTTTATATATCACCACAGGCCTGACAACTGAGCCTCGTGTCGCCACTCCCTTCCATGAGCAGCTCGTGTGCAGCACAAGACAGTTTTATTTATATATATATATATATATATATATATATATATATTTTGCGTGCTCTTCCCAGCCTTTAAATTTGCAGAGTGATAATCAAATGCAACTATTTTGGCAGAGCAAGAAAGAAAACTTGGCAGTGAAAATGCAATTTGGGAACTCAGACAAAACCTCTTAGCAAGCGAAGCTGAAATCCATCCAAAATATTTACCAATACGTTTTTTTTTTCTTTGATGAAGAACCCCGGCAATTTCATAGTCCTTGTCAAGCAAATGGTGACTTTATTTTCGCTTCCTTCCGCCAGCTTTTACAGCAGAAATGTGATCAGTGGAAGCCCCCCTCCCCCTCCCCAACAATCCCCACCCTGCTCCCATCCTCCCCTCTTTCTTCTGTTACATGGCACAGCTCCTCAGAAGGGGTAACTAACAGATGAAGGGGCTGGCTGAGGCAGTTAACCTGTGTTGGGTGCAGGCCAGACTGCTCCACGCTGCCTTACAGTCCCACTGAAATACGGGCTGGCTAATGGGGGGCAGATTCCTAAAACAGGACAGATGTAAATCATGAAAAATGACGGAGGAGGGGAAGGAAAGGTTGTCTGCCACAGGTGTTTTGACTGGAATGTTTCCGGATTGCTGTTTTATGGAGAGTTTTACGGCCACTTCCTAATCATATTCACTGACCTGATTGTCCTGGGCCCTACGTCTGCCCCATCGTTCATTTATTTTTGAAGAATTCTCACAACTTTTCTGAGCAAAAAACACATTTAAACAAGCTTTTTTAAGGATTGTTGTATGTTTGTGACAGCTCCAGTACGATTCAGTGTGTGAAATTAAGATAAATTTTACGCTTTCATACAACATAAACAGGGATTTGTGACTTGGGATTAGTAATAAAAAGAGAAACCCAGGCAGGGGAGAACTTCAGCTGGCAGACGAGGTACCCTGAATAAATCATATTAAGAGAAGAATTCAGTACCACAAGGAAATATGGACAGAGAAAGCTTTGCCTTTTAAAACACCTGTTAAATGCACATCCTGTCAAACCTCCCATCATCTTGAATTCCACATACTGTTTCATGACCAGAGTGATTTAGCACAGTTGCTCCAAAACATATCTCAGAAGATGCTCGCCTCTGTCTCTGTACTGCAGCCAACCAGGACTGCCTTTAGGAAAACATGCCTTTGTCAGTGTGACATGGATCTAATGAGCTTGGGTGAATGATGTATTTAGACTGTACAATGCTTAGACCCTTTGGCGATCTAAGGTTTTGACGCGTCGTAATTTAGTCCCAGACGATCGCAAGACCATTCTGACTGCTATCTTTGAACATCAACCATGTAAAAATGTGACCTGTGCAGGTAAAAGTTGAAGTTGAAATTGATTGGTTCAGTCTTACAGAGGGAATGTAAGAAAACATGATCACATTTTGATATAAGAACACAAAGAAATACATTTTTGGATTATTTTGGGCCATGTTGTTAACAAGGTGCACAATATGACCAGACCTGGATACAAAGGAGGATAAAAAGGCATTTTTCATTTTACCCTGATATAAAGGAAGCTATTTCATTTTGACTTTGACAAATTTCTTGCAAAAAGTTATGTTTTTTAACTTTTATCTTAACTTTTAGCACAAATATGGGTCCCGATGTTGAACCTTTTACATTGGTACAACTATTTTTATGGTTACCTGGTAAATTCAAATGTCTTCTAGCTCTTTAGCTTTCTTTTAAAGAAATGGTGCACCTGTTTCTTGTGTATTAATAATGGATCGGGCCAGCCAATCCTCAAGAGAGACGTCTGATGATCCACTACAGGGAGGTATTGAGTTGTTTCTGCACTGTGACAAAACTGCCACACAAGCCTCTGATTAATGACACAGCGTATTGATGTTTCTTGCATTGTTGCAGAAGTTCGGATTCAGACGGCTTCATATTTCAATGCTGCCTCTCACAGAAAGTTGTCAAGTAAAAACGCAATGGCTGAGCTTAATATTGGCTGATACACTGTAGCTGTAACTGTGAACTGGGTTTGCATCCAGTGCTTCAAAGCCTGATGTAAGCATTCTTAAAACAGGTCGTTTATGAGCAGTAGTACAGTTTGTTTAAGGCACAATGTCTGTATTTATGCATGCATGTGTGATTTATGTAAAACATAATAATTCACCCCGTCAGTAGCTGAATAATTCAACTGTTGGCCATTAAAGCCGCAGTTTGGGAATAAGTGCCTTGCTGATGAGAACCTCAGCAGTGGTTGTTAGGGGATGAGAGAGAGCTCTGCCCACTTAATTCACTTGCTTTGTTTTCCCAGCTGGTCCAGGTGTCTCTGCGTTTTTAAGGTCCTTTTAAACAGCAGTCCCTGCAGCACCGCGGTGCCTCAGCTGCATTATGCAGCAGATAAATTAATGATTTTAAGGCAAATGCTTTGAGCCTCTCCGTGTCTAAATATTAATGGCCACATGCCTGCAAAGGTGATCAACAGAGACGCTTGGAATAGGTCTTTAAATAATGAAACAAGGTAGTGTGCATTGCATTCTGCTCACTGAACAGAATACGTAATGTGCTTTGTTCATAAATGAATGCTAACGGTGGAAGGTGAAAAAGTATTGTGGTATGAATAGAAATGTTTGTTTAGTTTTGGATTAAGATGCCTTTTTTAACCTTGGAGCTTTTCATTTCACTGTGTTATTTAAAATTCATACTGTACGGTGCATGTGACCAACTCAAAAAAGCAATTTTCAGTGAAAAATGATGAATATATTATGTTTTCATTTGAATAGCTCTTTCTGTGTAATAACCTGTATTTTTTTATTGTTGTTGTTGTTCTCTTGCAGATGTGGATGAGTGTGCTGCAGGAATAGCAGTGTGTCCCATGTTCAGGAAATGCATCAACACCTTTGGTAGCTACATCTGCAAGTGCCACGAAGGCTTTGACCTGCAATACATCAATGGGAAATACCAGTGCATAGGTACTGTCACCTGGTCCCCGGAGTGCGGTGTTTACAGATAAAACTTATAAAGGTCATACATGTGCTGAGATGTTTTGACTTATAACCAAGTTATTTTCAGTGATGCAGGTGTTGTACTTACATCAGAGGCTCAGGGAGCACACACATATGCCAAAAATATGCATATTAATGCAAAGGTCCACAATTTTACGTGTCTGCTTTAAGTATCTCGCGCCCATATGTGCATGGCAACAGTTTGTGCTCGCTGTAATAATCCCTCCTGTTCATCTGCCCATGAGGAGATCCCTTCCTAATGCACTTCCAGCGTAAGCAGTGGAGCACAAAATCTACAGTCCTTGCTCAGTGCAGTAATACATTCCAATTTATCTGGACAACGCAGGCAAATCGAGAGCTTATCTTCCAAATTTACAGCCTTTTTAGCACAAAAGTGCCGCGCTGCAGCCCAGCACAGAGAGACTGCCCGAGGAAACACAGAGAGGGTTTTGTGGTGTTTGTTCAAAAATGACTAAATCTGAAGATACAGTTAAAGATAGTGAGTCAAGATCATCACGTACACATTTGATGATGACAGTTCGTACAATGTGACAGTCTTGTGCTGCACTTAGGGTGTCCTCATCCCACGCTTCTGCCTCTTCACCACATTTCAGATTAAATACTCCCACGAAACCAATCACAAGTTTATGAAATATGATGTACGATCATAGATTTATTCTACAGGCATGCAGGTCAATGCAAAAGTAATAACTTAACAATATAATAGTTATAGTATTAATATTAATAACATATTAATATAACACACTTGAAGGTGAAATTTAGTAGTAAATTTTGCAAATAATGTTTAATTTTAAACACTAAAAACATTGTATTAATTGGTCTGCTGCCCACTGGTACAGGGTCAAATGAACCCGGTATGAGGTATTAGTGTATAATAATCAAGTCATATGTTATGTAGCTTGATCCTACTTTATATACATGTGCACGGTTATAGCATTCGAACACACCACTGATTTGTATGTTGAAAACGTTTTAAAAATCAAAATCAAAAGTCTCCTAAAGTAGAATTAATGATCCCTTCCTTTTAAGAAGTAGCGATAAAAGAAGAAAACAGAATAAAGAAGGAACTGAGGCCACTTCACTTCATCGCATTTAAGATTTAATGAAGTATCACCAAACCGCTGCAGAATGAATCCAAACTGCTGTTTCTGATTCATGCTGTTAAACTTTGCCTCAGCGGTGCACTTCAGTGATATGGACCATACTAATGAATACCTGCCATCAGCATTCTGTGTGAATCCACACGGCTTCCTTGATTCTTCGCAGCATCTGGAAAATACATCATCTCCAATCTTTATTTATGCATTAACTGTTCTTTAGCACAAATGTTAAAAAGCAGGTTTGGAGCTTGACTGCTCCCTCTCGTAATGATTTTGCTCTGGCCTTCGTCGAGGGTTCACTGTGATTCAATTAAAAGCTTTCACTAACAGTACTGCGCATATGACGAGAACAACAGAGCTGTCCTTGAAGTAGACTGAAGCAATTAGCCTTTAAAGTCAAGATGAAATGAAAAATGACTTGTCAGCCACATCATTGTATGCACCTTTTTAACTATATGTGTAAAAACAATGTAAAACAAAATATAATTCTGTGCTTACATAAGCTTTAACTAATAATAGACATGTTTAATAATGTTTCACAATGCCACAAGACTACATACTCTTGAAATGTCCCTTTTTCTGGACTTTATTATTCCACTGTTATGGCTGAAGCTTTTGATACTTTGGAGCTGAGTGTTTGTTATGGTTCTATTATCTTTCAGATGTGGACGAGTGCTCTTTAGGTCAGAGCCACTGCAGCAGCTTCGCCACCTGCTACAACACGCCGGGCTCATACAAGTGCAAATGCAAAGACGGCTACAGGGGGATGGGCCACGACTGCAAACGTAAGAACCAGGAACAAAAACCACCAATGCTCACTTTTTGGAAAAAAGGAACGGGGCCTCACATTTTTTGTTTTCTTTGCATGTGTCTTTAAAAACGGTAGTAAAGCAAGTGAGAGGGAAGAACAGCCTCACCAGCACAGAGTCTGGCCCGAAATTCCTTCCTTTGTATCGGCTGTCAGTCATTACTTAAATCACCCTGCTGCCTTATCACGTTTGGCCAGAGCGAGCCTCGATTCGTTTTTGACATCTGGCTATTTTAATCAGCCGGTAAAAGAGGAGTCATCATCAAATGTGAAATACAGTCGTTTCCTGGTAGTTTTGCCCTCTGACACGCAGTTCATTAGTCTGTACGTCTGCAGTTTTTACAGCAGCTCAGTGGACGAGAAGTCATTTATTCTCCACAGTTATTTAATCATCTACAGTCACAGACACAACTGGTGTAAGAGTCCATCGAGTGGGGAAGATGCCTTCAGGCGTAGTGCGCTGCAAATACTTCACCCTGTCACCTGCCCAACGGCTGTGAGCCACAAGTGCTCTGGGAGTCGAGTTGCAATATCCTATTTGTGTGTCACATATCAAAGTTGCCTGCAACCCGAGGAGGCAGTAACTGAGTTCAAACCACTTGCCTTTGTCCACTCTCATTCCTCACTCACGAAACCCGCATTAGCCCCTCCCTTTCACCCCACCAACAAAACCACCACACATCAAACCAACCCCCCAATGTCTGTCTCGGCTCCTGACGAGAAGAATGTGAGGAGGAACAAAGGAAAAGGAGGTGTAACTTTGATGACATCAGCAGAGTGAGGGTGATCTCCGGGGCACCGCAGACTGTTTGAGCGCGGAGATCATTCTGCACACACACAGAGCAGCTTTAGCCTGGTGCTGCGAGGCCCCCGGCTATGAGCACACAAAGAATTACTAATCAGGCCAAGCACATGAACAGATAAAAAGCCACCCTCAGAAAAGCAATATTGATTTCCCAAAAAAGAGAAATTCACTGAGCGTGGGGTGTCTTTGTGGGTTAGTTTGTGAAGCCGCATGTCATGTAACCACGAAGCCACCCCGCTTTCTCTCTTTTAACGCTCCCGTTGGGGAAAATGTGTCCAGAATTGTTTTAAAAAGAGCCCTGAAATGAATGAAAGGGAGCTTGCGGTGTGATGGTTTTATGAGCCTCTCTTGGAAGTTTAAGCTTTTGCTTCAGTGAGATTTGAGACACCCAATTTGTTTTAGGATGCTAACATTTAGTTAATGGATATCAGGAGTCTCAGTAGATGAGAGAAAGCCTTCCTCTGCAAAAGTCTGGCTAATCATTGCAGTTAGTGTGTAATTCCACGCCTCATTGACTCTTAAGTGCTCATATTTCAGTGCTCCATCTGCATTCTCTTATTATTTCAGCCATTCCTAAGGTGGTTATTGACCCCCCGAGACCAGGCAAGCTGCCTCCAAATCATCACAACAATATCCCAGACATGGATCAGAAGAGGACCACCACCATCCATCCACCAGTGACTCAAAAGAGAGTCTTCCCCATAATCCCCAAAACGACAAAAGCTACCATAACCACAACAACCACGATGACCACCAAAGCACCTCCGCCTCCGAAGAGGGTGACTCCTCCTGCGCACAAGCCGTCTGTTCCCACTCGGAAACCCGTTGTCCCAACCAGGAAGCCGCCAGCGCCCACACGCAAGCCCTACTTCCCACCCAGGCCAGTGGCTCCCACCAGACTCCCCCCACCGCTGCCACCCGTCACACCTGTTGACAACACCATCCAGAAGGAGATCACCAAACAGAGAGGAGATGTCCACAGTAAGAAATGCTTTTTGATTTGGTTCTGCCTCATGTTTATGTAGCTGACATTCATTAAGGCAAATGTTCCTACGCCTTTTTACATCTACTTTATACTAACAGATTACCACCCCTAAACAACCAACAGAGCAACATTAGTATTTAATTGGAGACACATTTCAGGCCACATGATCAAACCAAGTCCCTCATTTTAGCTCTTGTTTAGTCTCTACCAGCTCCTAAAGGAAATATGTGGCTCTTAAGCCACTAAATGCTCCTCCACATTCACCAGTGAGACACTAACTTTGACCGATTGATCGTCTTGGTCTGAAGTTTATTCACTGAAACAGCTGCTGTGTCTGGAATTGATGCTGATGAGAGCTGCGAGAGTGAACCAAAAATCAGGAAGTCATATGGTGTAAAACCAAAACAATGTGCTGAAAGATGCTAAAGCTGTGTCTCTGTGGATCCATCAATATGAGCGACACCTTTCTCATCACATAGAGAGAAATACACATTCTTCTTAAATATTAGAACGGCTCAGAAAACGTTAGCAGGTGCTAATTACTACATTTTAACATTTGGTAGTGAGGTGAATCTTTTGTTTTTGGCATTTACGTCTAGCGATTCATCTTCATCAGCTCCCTGACAGGTCTCCGCTCACCAAATTAGAGCAGATTTGCATATTTCTTCATCTAAATCCTGAAACATTGTGTTTATAATAAAACATATCGCATTCTGGGGAATCAGCAGTGATGTTTACCCGACAGATGATGTGTATTATCATATTCATCTTGTATTACAACACATGAGTATGTGGATGTAACTTATTTGAGCAGTTGGCAGTCGGTTCCACATGTGTCCACAGTTTATCTGCTAACCACACTGACAGATTAAATAACAAAAAACTGGAAAATAATGTTTTTAATATAAACTGGATTATTAAAGAAATGAGATTTAGTGTATAACAATGGGAGAACTCTGCAAGTACTTTCCTTGCTATGATGCGTAACCCTCCCATAATCAAGAATTCAAGATGATTGATGTGTAAATTAAGCTATATTCACCCTCATATTACAGTATGATATTTGAAAAATAATGGATATTTTTCAAGATAATTAACAAGTCTTACTAATGTCACTGTTGATGTAAGAATATTTTTCTCTCAAGGTAATTATGTTTTTTTTGTTGTGTTAACGAACACTAACTGCTGTTCCACCAGACCGTTGTTTACCCACATGTCACATTACTCTCTCTGCCAAGCATGTTTCTTTGACACCAATTACATTCAAAGCACATAATCAATCTTTGTCTTAGTTAGATATTCTGAATCAAAACCGAATAATAGAACAGAATTGAAGATCGTGTGAAGAGATGCTGGCGCCCGAGACTGTTCTTTTTTTTTTTTTTTATTGTTGCTGCCATAACAAAGACGGTAATCACTGCAATCATCTGCCGCTGTCTTCTCACACTGTTAAATAGATGCACCTTTTCGGGATGGTGAATTGTTTGTTAATGAGATAATTCCTGCACCAAGCGACTGGCTAGACATTCAGTTCACGACCAAAGGCACCTGATTTAACAGGCGATTTGTCTGCAGCTAAACACAGTGTTTTAAAGATAAGGCAATAATTTTCTGATTCTCAACCAATCACACAAAAAAAGACCCCAACCACCAATGAACTGATCCCTGTATGTGCATGAATACCCAAAGACTCTGAGTCACCCAACTTCCGTCGTTGTCCAAAAACTGTGAAGATCACATCAATGAGTCACCATGTTGGTCTGGATGACGATGAGTTTCCAATTCATTTCCGTCTGTTGAGTTCAGGTGGAGAATATTCAGGGTGTAATATTTCAAATCTCTGTCACATAAAACCAAACCAATCTACATGGGAATACACCCCGAGGAATGAACAGAGTATATAAGTATTGAAGTATAGAATTATTCTTTTATTAAAGGTGTGAAATACAATATAGAGCTCCACTACATGTCGCACTAGAGAACGAGCATCTTAGACCAAAACATAATGTGTGCATTGTTGTGTCACATGAGGCAGTGCTGGGTCATATGGATCATTACTGCATTGCTTATTTCTCAGATCAAATATTTTTAGTTTTAGTTTCCGTACTATGGGAAAGAGTGTGAGCCTGCTGCCATGTTTAAGGCAGATGCTTGAAGAACAGGGAGGGACTCCTGTGCATTAACACGGACATACGCCCGCACTAACATGCATGTTGACATGCACTAACCTGTACATGCACCAGCATACACGCACGTCAAAACACAGCACAAAGTGGCTCAGGTAACAACAAGTGACTCGCACAGAGGGAGGCTGGTGCATACTCACGCTCTGCTCCATTCACCGTTACTCCACTATATCTTTACACAGCAAATAGTTGTTTACAGGCATCTATTAAAGCTTTTACAAATAAGGTCCAGCCAAACGAGTTCACGCCATACTGATTCATCCTATGACCACCAAATAAATCTCCCTGCGTTTCACAGTAAACAGTAAAAATGTTTTTAAATCTGGTGTCTGTTAGTATGTTTCCATGCTGGAGTGACAGGTTTAGCATCAGCCAACAACGATTGGTTCACCAGAGCTGAAGGGAGCAGCAGCTGTAGCTATGGAGTAGGCTGCAGCAGCTGGGAACATGGCGAATCCTAGGGTGTCATCAGCATGTAGGCAGTGGTCACGTAATGATTGTCACTGCCAGAAGGGGGAGGCAAATGTTTCACACCGTCGCTTTAAGGCTAAATGCTTTATATTGTCTTTAGAGTAAACACACACGTGCACCAAATACAGCTAAAACTAGCCCTCAACAAATACACGTGCTGCTCCTATTTAAGTAACCTTTGCTAAAAACTACAGCTCCCAGGTGATCTAGAAAATTACTGCACTGTTAAAAAACAACTAAAGTAAACAACTGTGATCTGTGTTTAAAGATTTCCTTTTTCAGTGAGAATAGTTAACCATTAAAGGGCTGAGAGTTGTTGACAGTACCAGAATATAGAATTAAAAGAGGCTTTGTCCTTTATGTTTTTTGCATTGTGCATACTTTTTTGATTTTTTTGATCTCCCAAGTTCTCACTGCACACAACAAACAGAACAAACACTTTTTTGGAAAATTTCCCTATTATAATGCAAAGCCATTTGAAAAAAAAAAAACAGCAGAAGGTGACATTTACTGGAATGATTGATTGGTCCAGATGCACCAGCAGCATAAAAAGCGCAAAGACAGAAGAGTCTGCACATTGTCATGCTCACCTGTAGATGCAGAAATTAGTGTTTATCAAACCTAACATTACACTCCTTTGACATAGAAATGTCTGGTGAGATGCAACAGCGTCAGTACAGGATGGAACTCACCTTGCCAGATGGCATAACATAATTAGAAAAAGGAAAGAGGGAGGAGAAGATTACATTAGCACCTGTCTGCACTGCTTGAAGGAGACATCAATCTAATAGTTTGCACCATGGCAGAGCAGTTCTGGAAATCAGAGCCTCCTGAAGACAGTTTGAAAAAGATGAGAGAGGGAGGGCAGAGAGAGGGCTCTTAGCGATTATTCAAATAATTAGACAGAAATAGGAATCATTTGAATAAGAGCCTCATGGCACCAAGAACACCTCAGCTGCGCCTCGAGTGCAGGTGTGCACAGTAATTTCAAGAGCTTTGTAGTTTCCTCTCAGTCTGGCACTGTTCAGTAAACATCAGTGAAGGCCTTGGACCTCAAACCCTGTCTTATTTTTAGTTTGGGAATAGATGATAAGAAAGATAATTCCACTTTCCAATGAATAGTTGAACTTGGCTCAGCTTAAAGAAGCAGGGGAATGGCTTTAGTAGCTCTCCTCGAAGTACAGACAAAGGATTGCAACACATCTAAAGCTGATTAAGGAGCACCATTTAATCTTTACGGTTATAGAAAGTGGAAAATGACTACTGACTGCTTGCTGTGACCATGTCATGGCAGACAAGAGCTTGTCCTTCTGTCCATCACATCTGTGCAGCCTCTCTGCTGGTTGCCTATTGTCCGTTCGCAGATGAGAAAACTCCAGGAGGTCACTGACATTATATAATTGCCTGTAAACCCACCAGTTCTCATTTTTTGATTTCTGTCCATGTCCAAGAGACACAGTGCTAATTAGTGAGTTGCATAACAGCCTGTAGTCAGACTTTTAAACTAGACTTGCTGTTTCCCATCACTTCAAGTCTTAGACTTGTCATCCATTTCTCAGCAAGAAAACATGTGAGCATATTCCCAGAGATGTAGGTATACTTTAAATTCCTCCCTATTGTATAAAAAATTCATTTACATTCAGTTTTAGTTGTTTTCCAAAGCTTTGGCATTTGTATATTTAATGCTTTCTTCCACTAAACAGTGTGAATATAATGATTTAACATCACATCAGCAGAGGGAAAGTTGGTTGTACTGCAAATGAAAAAATGAAAATGATGAAGTATGCTGTATTTTTGTCTCACCCCCCTAAAAAGCCAATGACTGGTTGTTGCTCAAGGTTTTGGCAGAACAAGGGAAATCTCCCTTGAGCAGTTTTTATTGACTACCCAAATATTTTTACAAAATGAGTCACCCAAGGTCAGGAGGTAAAACGATAAGGGTAGCCCATTAATGGAGTAACATTTAGTCCAAAGTGTTTCAAAATAGTTGTTTTTACAAGGTCACTTCCCCCAAATTACAGTTCAACTTGCTGTGGTATCGCAGAGTTATGTTTTAATGCATTGAGGGTTTCAGATAGCTGGGATTTCTCCCCTCATATAATGGAACTGAATGAATTTTTTTTTTTGTGGTGCTCAAAGCATCAAAGTAATTATTTGAAAAACTTAATAGTTTCTCTTTGCAAGAACAGTGTCCCACTTACTGTTTATAATCCACTGATCTTGCTATGAAAAGTTCTCAAGTGAACTACTTTCTACTTTGAGTGATCATACAAACTAACCAGGACATTGTTTATGAAGAGTCATGTGGCTGTTCAGTCACTCATACCTACACTTTCAGCAGTTTGGGCAGCACAGTTGATATTTTCTGTCATTTTGTCTTCATCAGTGTTGCTTCATGTGTTAACTAGCTTCCTAGATGAGCTACACTTGTACTGTCTTGGTTAGACAGCAGGATTTGGAAGAAGAGCCACCCTTTGTTAGATGTTTGTGTTATGCAACCCTTGCTGATGAAGTAACACAATAAATTAAGCTTCTTCAGTTTATATCAGAAGCATTATAATGACTATGATGAAAAGCAAGCTGAACTGTCTTTGCCCCACTGTAAAGTCATGTGATCTCTGCAGTCGTCCATCATCTTCATGTAAGAAAACACAATTATAATTATTATATTCCGTTTCTGCCCAGTGACGTCTCTAAATACCACATGCTGAACCTTTAAACCGACCCTTTAACGTACAAAATGGCAAAGGAGAAAGCAAATATAACATATGAAACTACTTTGTTTCTTTGCCAGGATGTGAGTAATTATGTAATGTTCCAATCATATCATCAAGATCATACCAAGATCAAACACAGCTATTTTTCACTTGTAGTCACAGTGTCACAGTTCAAATTACTGCCCCTTTAATTGGTGTATCACCATATTTACTATGCTCTACGACCAGACGCAAGGACTCATGTGGGGGCCTCGTTCCTTAAAAGCACAGACACACACAGCGAGACCTGGATGCCTGGGTTCGCTGGAGAGCCTGGTAAAAATGTGACCTCCCAGCTCTCAGATTCCTTCAACTGACAGGCTACATTGCAGCCAGACTGCCAGGTGGTTGTGACCCGGGGGGGTTGGGGAACGTGTCGGGGACTCTGGGGGGGACCGATGGTTCAAGTGCAGGTTACAGTGCATTCATGGCATTGGAGCAAGAATCCGCCTGGGATGCTAGGAATAGTTATTTGGCTAGTATGCCTCATTAAATTGCACTGACTTGTCATGTCCAATCAATTTTATATATACAGCCCAATATCACTAATTAAAAAATTTGCCTCAAGGGAGTTTTCAATCTGTATTTCATATTAAACCCTTGTGTAGATAAGGAAAACCATACTAATACGAAGATGTTAAAGTAAGATTAAGACAAATTTTTACATTTTGACTCTTTTTTCCAGGAAGAACCACTTCATAAAGCGGTTTGGAAGCTGGTATAGCATCGTCCTTGTTTTAAAACATATTTCTGTATGGAAGCCTTGCCACTGTAAAACAACTTTCTCTGCTTCACTTGCTGACCTTTAATAAGACAGTTTGGCTTATAGTATTTCAGGATTTGTGACCCCATTGGAGAAGGAAAGAGGCTATTTCAGGACTGGCTGTGTACTGTATTTGTGTGTGTATATGTGTGTTTGTACGTGTGTGTACATACTGTGGCTCCAGGCAACATTTGCCCAGACATTGCATCAGGTGGACCATCGCCCTCTCCCTCATTATGATTCACATTTGACTTCTGGTGTTTCTGCAGGTTTTCTCAGGTATTGTGGTCTCTGGGGCCATCCGTGCAGCGTTGTTAACTGTGCTCAGCTCTGGATGTGCAGGCACTAAACCGTGACATTGATTCACCCTTGGAGAGTCCTTGTAGCGTAATGAAACAAAGCCACACAATAGCCACAAGCTTGCCAGTGAGCAAATATGATACCTTTGTTAATCCTTTATCTAAACCCGCGCGTCTCGCCTCTCTCCTCAGTCCCTCGGAACCATGACCACAACACCGTCCTGGGCATCGACTTTGACATCGAGCTGGGCAACACGGCAGATGAAGCCAAGGACGACCCAGGTAAGCACAACACGTTTGACAGAGACAATCAGCAACAGGCCTGCTCATAGCAGACGGTGCAGCTCAAATGATGAAGGACGAGCCACGTTTGCTACGGGCAAAATGAAACTGACAATCAGCTCCTGCTGTGGTGCTGCCGAAGCGAAGATATTATAGTGACCAGATGTGTTTTGATAGGCCTTTCACCAGGAGGTGACACATGACATCTGGCCGCATCAGTTTAAATAATGGCTCGCAGCCCAGAACGTGCTGCCAGACTTCTCCACTTTTCACATTACGCCTGCTTGATTGCTTGACTGCCAGAATGATTAATTGATCATTTGGAGGTAGATCAGTGCTCTTCTCTTAAGCTCCATAGTTCTCGCTTTTAGAGTTCCTCCAACACCAGTAAGAAAACAGCTTTTGTGAGGAGATGGCGTTTTATCTGTCGCATTTGCTCCATGTGATTTATTGATGCCAACGGTATGCAGATTAAACTGCCTAATGATTTAGTTGTGTGTTTATTTTGGTTCACAGTGCATCATTTGCTATGCAGTGTCAAGAGAGACGGCGTTTTCATTGGCTCAGAAAATGAACTGCGAAGTGTTTTGCGGAAACCCTATTTCGGGGACAAAATGATGGATGTTATTCTTATCTTCAAATCAATTTGTACGGCAATGCATGGATGATACTGCAACTGTTGTGCCTGCATTCCTTTAATGTTATTGTCTAGGCATCATCGCTAGGAAAGAAATCATCAGTCACTGAATATTGTGACTCTCTGCTGTAACTATAATCGGTTTTATTATGGTGTTGGGTGTGCGTACAATACAGTGGGCTATATCTGTGGAAGTACACTCACAGGGACCCACAGTGATATCAGCAATTCCAGAAACTCAAACAAATATTTGCGGTTCTTTCTTAAATGAATGCATTTCCACTTTCTGTTTACGCAGCACCTTTTTCCCTTTGATTTTCCCTCAATGCGTCAGCCGTCTTTGGAGATTGCAACAAATGTTTACACCTTGATTGTATCATCGTGCTCATCAGAAGGTGCTTCAGCCGTCCTCCTGCTCCCAGTAATGTTGGAGGCACACAGCAGGGCTCCCATGAATGTACAGAGAGCAAACAGAAGCTTTTTTGCATGTGCACACATCCTCCACCTCTCTGAAAAATGTGTCTCACTCTCTTCAGAGTCGGGGTATCTGAGCTGCTCCTTTGATGATGGTCTTTGTGGTTGGATCAGGGACAAAGACGGAGACCTGCACTGGGAGACGACACCCGATCCGTCAGGTAACTGATAAGCAGGGGTCATTTATTCGCACGTAAATCGAAATGAGAAAAGCTGCATTCCTTTACACGACACGCTCCCATGTGCGCGCGCATACACACACACACACACACACACACAGTCAGACAATCAAAGCAGCTCAATTTTGTTCTAGTCAATTACAGGTCAAGATGAAATTTACTTGAGGGAAGTGGTTTGTCTTTTTTGCAGATTAGCACATCGCTCTACAAAGCGATGCAAATGAGAAGTGGATTACGCGACCTGTCGGTGATACCTGTGGCTCACATTAAAAGGGAACACGACACTGTTTTTCTTGGGGTTCAGACGAGGAGAAAATGGGATGAATTATGTTGAGAGGACTCAGCAGACGGGGTGTGAAGACTAAACAGCGCAGCGTACTGGCACTGTTTAAGCGACACTAACTACATCTGGCTTCCTCCTGCCAACAGGCTCAGCTTCGCAGTTACCAGTGTGTTTCCAGGCATTCAGACTCAGCCTGGTTTCAGCCAAGTCTGCGCTACCTCATTAGAGAAACTAAAGATTTTTGCCCAGACTTTTAATTTGCCAAAATCATTACCAGTAAATCATAAGCTAAACTTGGACAATGAGTAATTCCAGTTAAGAGGACACATTTGAGCAGCCTGCAGTGGATATATTTATTGAATTCATGTGTGCACCCTCATGTACATAACATCTTCACTGTGTTTGTGAAGCATGTAGCTGTTACTGTTCATCACTTTAAAGTAGGTTCCATACCTTCCATACTGTTTCTAGCTGACCCACTGTGTCAGCGTTGTGTCATGGGTTATTGCTGATCACAAGACCATGATAACAACCATATCTGAGCCTTTCTCACAGTGTGACATAGGACAACCCAAAGAAAGAGAGTTACAGCGATTCAGCCTTTCGGATGTTCGGATGTTTGCCAGCTGAACGGGGTTTTATTGTGAGGGAACATCACAGCTAGCTATGGATGAATAAATCTTAGCTCTGAGCTGCTAAAAGTTGAAAACTGATTGATGGGTAAATATAAGTGGTTATCATGTTTTGTTGGGAGAATGCAGCATCAGATTTTGATATAATAATACAAAGACATGTATATTATATTATTTAATTTGGAATGTTTTGTTAAAAAGATGCCTAATATGACTGGAAATGTAATCGTTAAACAGCAATTTCAGTTCATCCCGACATTCATTTCTTTTGACGGCTCGCCACTGGCAAACACTCATGGCCGTTAGAGGATCAGCACAGAATATTTTGGAGCGGGGTCATAATTTATGCAGGAAGCTTCTGTGGCCTACAGATTCACATTGCACCCCCTGTGGTTAACACCAGTCTGACACAGATCTGCTATATAAGCAGAAAACATCCACATTAATTGGCTACTACCCAGAAGCACTTTCACCTTTAAATTTTTATAAGTATATAGCTCTACAATCGCTAACTAATGCATGAATTACTTAAGAAAGTGAATTTGCCACTGGTAAGTAGAGATAATCTGAAGTGAAGAAGCGCAAGTGGGTCAAGTCTTTTTCAATTGTTGTAATCATATGTATCATGTATCATATGCATTATTTGTATTTATTGTTTACTTTTTATTGTGCAACATTTAATTATTTATGGAAAACATCTATCCTTCTATATCTATATCTATATATCTATCTGTCCCTCTCTCTCTATGTAGACGAAGGACGAAGAAATTGTATTCAGTTGATTTATATTGACAAACTGTCGTGTCTGTCTTCCCAGGTGGACGCTACCTCACCATTCCTGATGTGGGCAACAAGAGGACTGGGCGAGGGGCCCGGCTGGTCCTCCCACTCACCCCACCCTGGAACGACGGTAATCTGTGCCTTTCGTTTCGGCACAAGCTGGCAGGCCACCACGTGGGCATGCTGCAAGTGTTTGTGAAGAAGGGGAAGCAGTACAGTCCAGCAGTCTGGGGTCGGACAGGTGGAAATGGCTGGAGGCACACCCAAATCACATTATGGGGCACTGGCCTGGAAAGTGTAAGTACAACAATAAACACGTCAAAGCAATTCCCTCACACAGTGTGATGTTTGTGACAGTAGTGAAGAGCAATGTTGGTTTTCATGCTTCTAAAAGATAAATCAGAGCAGCAGTCTGCATCTGTGATGATTGACATTAGCTTTGAATAGAAATGCACAAAGTCCACGTTGGTTGTAGATCTGCATGTGGTGATTGTTCTTGAGTGCTAATACTTAAGTGTTCATGCTGCTGCTGCTGTTCACCAGGTGATCCTGAAGGGGGAGCGTGGGCGAGGCAGGAGCGGCGAGATGGCTGTGGACGACATCACCCTGAGGAAAGGCTCCTGCACAGAGGAGCACAATCTGAGGAGACTCTGACTGACAGACAAGCAGAACGAAAACAGGAGGGAAAATCATCTCAAAGAGAACTGACTCTGTCATGACAACCCCTCACTGGGCTCCAGCAGAGCCACCCCCACCCCACCCCACCGCCGCCAGCCATCCTGCAAACGATATCCGAAAAATTATGCGCCTGCAGAACACAGGGTTTCTCTTTCTCGACTGTCCGTGAATAAAAAGACTGAATCAAATGTCATGGGCGGATCCCTGCAGCACACCCCCGTCTTCTCAGCCTCCCTCTCACTCCATCACCCTGTTACTCTGAAACCTGCATGTACCTACTTACCATGGAAATGGCCTCCACCTAACACAGCCCTGGCAGCCTTCCAGCCACACCGCTGAGAGGCCCACATTCGCTTCATTTCTTCTCGGAGAGAGGACCGTTCCCTTCCTTATGAGTCTGCATTTACCTTGCTTTGATCTTTTAACCGCAAGCCATTACTTTTTATTTGCTTTATGTTAAAACGTGTGGCCAGAGGTGCTTTTTGATCAGCAGAGATGGTATACATTTCTTTTTTGGAGGGTTAGAGACTTAAAAATATACATAAAACACAAATTGGATTTGTCACCATCAATCCAGATGACTCCAAATCTGATAGAGACCCAAAGTATAAAACCAACTCGGGAGTCAGTTTAGCCTTGCTTCTCTTCTCTTCAATAGCACAGTCCTGACTGAAACAATGCAGCTTTTCTTTTTTTGTCTCAGTATTTCAAAGATCTGGTTGTTGAAGCCTCCAATTGTTTAAACACTTTCTCAGATACTTGAAATGTGTCAAACAGAATCAGCGTATGATTTTTCGACACTCGCAAATCAACAGTTACTTACTATTATACAGTATGTGCTTTGTTATATTAAGTGCGGTTTGATATAAAGACGATGCCAACAACTTTTTAGGCTTACACAAAATTGTATTATTGTAAATGTAGTTGTGTGTACATACTCTGAAGATAAGCGGTCCCATTTGTTGTGTGGGTTATATACGTTATGTAATTTCATACATGAATATTAATTGAACTTCAAAGTGGTCGGTATTTCAACTTTTAACAAAAGTACATGTAAACAGAGAGGCGCCTTGGGCAGTGCAAGGCTGGTTTCAAATGCACAAAAATGTGTATGTTCATGTGTTATGGTATAATGCTCCGTCTGTAACTTGCAAAGCACACTAGTGCATATTGTACGCTGTGATAATGAAGGGCATCGGCTGGAATTTTAAGGTCTTTTTGTATGCATGGGTGCATCCATCAAATTCAGATTTATCCAGAACAGTATGTAAATAAAATATATTTGACTGATATGTTAAGAAATGGTGCATGAGTTTATTCTCTTTTTAAAGGAGAGGCTGAAAACAAACTAGTTTTAAAGGTGTCCTGTTGACTTTTTGACCACAAGTGGTGCTGTTGAGCTATGTTTTGATGAGCAGGTCCCCAGAGTTTATGAATAAAGGCACACGGGGAGAGTAGAGTAGAACACATGGGTATCAGCAGGCAGGTGATATCATGAAGAACCTCCAATCCTTCAATAAAAGAGGCGAAGAAGAGAACAAAGACAGCTGTTCAGTACGGGGAAATTTATTTATTTAATAAAGTAAAGTTTGTAAAATATGATATTACGTTATAAATCAAGCCTACCCAACAGTTTTAAACAAACCACACATTTGTTCAATTAAACAAGGAAATAATCAGCAGATGAATCCATTATAAAAGTCATTAGCTGCACTCCTGTCTGAAGTAATGAAAGCTCGACTTTGACCAACTACAACAGCAAAATCCTGCTTTTATGCACGATTAACAACAATCTAATGTCAAAGTCACAGGAAACACTTGAGCACTGAGTACTTGAAACACTTCAGGTACAACCTCCACTACTTCATCACATTTTCAATTGAGCTTTATTGAGTGCATTTACTAATGTAACGTATCTGAATTCTCCAACACTGCAGCTGCTCAGTATAACCACAACAGTGCAGGTTTCATAGTGTTGAAAAATTCCCTGAAGATGTAAAAAATTCATCATATTCATTGTGTTTGTTGCACATAATATTATCGTGATGAAGATCAAACACAGCTGTCAACCTCAAAAGGATACCTTTAATATAATGATTCGGCAGAACTTCAAACTACCATATGCTTGGGCTGTGTAAAAATGATCAAAGTATGGAAGTATTAAATCATAATATTTCTCTTCTTTACGTCACTGTTAAGGAATGTCTGTGCTTGATTTATATGGTACCAGTTTCAAAACAGAATCCAATTACTGCTGCATCCCAACAAGAGAATTCACTTTCCTCTCCAATCAGTTTCTTGAGTTTTTGCTTTGTTTGACACAATTTTATGTTAGAATCAACTTCGCGATTCAAGATTTCTTTTAGGAAACAAGAATAATTTATTATTATAACATTAGAGATTGACAAGCCCTGGAAAAAAAAACATGATTCAAATCAGGATATATGTACTCAACACATGACCTTGTTAATTTTTATGCTAATTGAAAGATTAAAGGATGTGAATTAAATTAAATTAAAGATTTTGAATTATTTTATGGGAAATTAACTGGGAAGAAAATGCCACAAAGTGGTTTCCTCTGCATATTACAAACTACACTTGATAAAAGGAAGAAAAGGAGGAAAGCTAATGGTCTTTGCATATGACAGCCACAACCTGGTGAACTCCTGAAGACTGGTAAAAGGCAGTAATATTCAATATTTCATATTCCTCACAGACAAAGATACATTCTCTACATATACACCATGGCCATTTAGCATACTTGTATCTGAGGGCTAATCGGTAAAAGTCCTTGTGATTAATTCGACCACAATTATAAATGAGTATGAATTGAAAGCAACTGCAATGCACGTCCCTAATTATGTCTTGATGCTAACGTAACAGGGTCAAAAGCATCACTCTGAGAGAAACATGGCCGCATGCTTTCTCTCCTTAGTATTCTGTGCTAGGTGGCCATGGTTCGAGGAGTTCTTTACCTTCACCACGTCCATTGTCTTATTTGAGGATACTTCATCATCACATGAAAGGAAAGATATAAGTCTGTGGATGCGCTCGCAGCAGCTAATTAAACCTGCATAAACTTTTCACAAGTTCATCTTTGGTGACTTTGGAGTGTGAATTAATGCTGCTAGCCAAATGTCTCTCTCTCTCTCTCTCTGCCTATAACTCACACAAACACACAGAGACACATACACACACACACAGCAAACATAAAAAGTGAATCAAATTTTAGTTTGCTCAAATAAGGTCTGCACTTTTGATATTAGATCAGTCTCCAAACAGATGATTCTCCAAAGTCCTGTCACTGACCTGTGATGAAATACCTTTGAAAAGTCTTCATTTTCCCTCAGGGCAGCTTATTTGGGACAAAAAGGGCAAGCAAACAGTCCCTTTATTAAGATAAAACACCATAGTGCAAAGGAATCCAGAGGGCAGAGGCAATAGCTAACACAAATGTGTGTATTTGCCTGTATCTCAGTGTTTGTGTGTGTGTGTGTGTGTTTATTTTCCTCTCTCTCATTTCCCAGTTGTCTCCCAGAGGTTAGAGAAGTCAGGCGTTTTCCTCTCTTTTCTCACACACCCGCTCGCATACAGCAGTCAACACGGTAAGAGAAGGAAATATTAAAACACCTGCTCAGTTAATATAGAATAAAAGATCAAGTCTCTGGCTGAATACGGTAAATAAGTCTCCGTTATGCTTGTTCCATGGAAAGGAGAAATCTATCTGCGCTAATGGGACATTAACGAATGTCATTGGAGGAGATAAATGAAGTGAAATATGAGGGGACGCTCACAGAGCTAAACAGTATTGATGCCCCTCGTCATGCATAAGAACAGGGCGGACAAGGACAGGCATGGGTTACCTTTAAAACTTCATTTGTCCGCTAGCCAAAGAGAGAGGAGGTTTACTAAATTGCACCCAAATTTACTGCATTACCATTTGAATATGGTTTCATTATCATAACTACTCACTGTAATGTTGCATAAAGATATGAAGGACGTTCAAACACAAAGAAGCTTTCTTTTTGCCTGCTGAGTGCCACTTTTCTGACTGTCTGTCTTTTGCTGCAGTTACTCCCTCTGATCAGTCTTACCTACTTACACCCAACTCCCACCATTGAAGTTTATTTATTAGGAAAAGATGAATCAAGTCAGTGATTAACAGACGAATCCATCTGTCAACTCAGATTAAAGGGATAGTTCAGGTTTCATAGCAGTGGGGTTGTATGAGGTGCTTATCCATAGTCAGTGTATTGCTTGCAGTAAATACCTGCTGCATCACCAAACAAGCCCCCCCATGTTTGGAGAAGCAGCAGGAGCTCTGCAGGAGAGCTGCAGTGATTTTACGTTGCAGAACAGCTGTTTTTGTTATTGTGTGAATTTGGTGAATGCAAACCCAACCTTCAAAATGCTGAAGTCACACAAGAACAAAAATAAACAGAGCAGCAGCAGTGGGCCGGAAAGTCCTGTGTTCTGTGGGGCTAATATTACTGTTTTTGTCAAAGGAGTCTGGTGGATTTGAGAAGAGTGTAAATGGCTATCAGTTGGTTTCTAGTTGTGAGACAAGCATTTTGCTGCTGACCATGTCCACAGAGGCTGATTGCTGAGCTTCCACACCTGTACTCCTACTGCCTCTGAAACTGGGGGCATACTGACCATCATCTACTGTAGGTAATACACTGACTGTGGCTACGTACCTCATTCAACCCCAGTTCAGAAATCCCAAATGATGCCTTTAATCTATCACTACTGTCTGAGAAAAAAACTTTTTACCCTTAACAACGCTGAAGTCAGATAGACCCATACACTGCCCTCACTGCTCCCAGTATATTTCACAGAGCAACGATCTGATCTAACAGATATCACTGTCAGGTATTGGAGTTATCAGTAATCTGTCGTACTTAAGGAGAGGTCTTAGAGATTAGGCTGGAGAGGCTGACTCAACAGAGAAGCTGTCAGAGCAGATGACCGGTGGGTGTTCTCAAAGACGGTGAATGCAGAAATAAATTGGGGATAAAGTTGGAAGGTGAAAGAGACAACTTTGAGTGACTTGTTAGACGTGCCCTCAGGATAGGAGTCAGTGCTCGAAGATTCAGGCTTCTCATTGGCAGAGATCGCTGTGGAAGTCTGAAAGCTCCTAGGTGGCCATGTGCTGCAGGTGAAAGAGATTGGATGTGAAATACTGAAAGTTCTGGATATCACAAAGCAGCAGTTGTTGATGCTGATCTCTCAGCACCACCAGACAAGGAGCAACAGTTGCATTAAATGGAGGCGTTCCTTTGTAAAGTCAGGGTTTAAACGACTGAAGTTCAGCAGATTTGTGCAGAGGCTATAGTGAACAGGCCTGACCTGAGGGCTGTCACTGAAAGACTCTGCTCCTTCTGAGCTTCCACAGCAACCCTGACTTGAAAAAAAAAACAGGCAAACATGTTACAAACATCCATAACTGTACAGCTCCAAACAATACCCCTGTTTCTCTACTGTCAGAGTATTACAGTAAGCACAGAATGAACACCATCCAAGCAGCCCTGCCTACACAATTTCCATCTATTTCTGATGTAAATGTATTTAGTATTCATGTGGCAAGTTTGCAGTGAATTTGACAGTTTGTTGTAGGACTTTCTTAATGTGTTGTTAGAAAACCCATTAACAGACCATACCAGTGTGTTTACAGCTTTTAGTCAATATACCACAAATTGCACATATTTTACTTTGCTGCAGACCATTTTCTAAAACCTACCACAGAGCTTTATAATGTTTTATTTAACTTCAAGGCAGCTCTTGTGTTTTATTCTCTAGAGAAAAGAACGTGAACTCGCACAACCTCAAAGTTGCCAGAAATACATAAACAGAATCTGGTTTTATTATTGGCAAACTCACATTGTCATTGCATGATAGTGCAGGTTAAAATAAAGACAGATACCTGACATAGCAAAACGTATATGCATGCAAAACTGATCAGTTGGAGCCAAATGACAAAAAGTGAAAAATGAGACAGCAAAACTGTTGCTAAAATGTTGTGGGTATGTTTGCCAAAACAGCAGTGTTCGTGCAAAGCTAAGCATCACTTAATGTCAGAGTTGTGTTGAGTAGGATTGTGTTTTGCATCCAAATGTTTGAAATGTATTGAGTTTGCCCTCTGGCAAAGTTGCAATGAGAAGGTTTAAATTGAGCTTCAGAGAATCCCAGTATAAGGACAATATGAAGAGTCATCAGTGGAAAGCTGAAAGACTAATTAGGCTCATTAGGATTCCCTCATGAGGACACCATTCCTGTAGGGCGAAAGATGATTAATCAGCAAACTGTCCATAGTCTTCGTCATGAAGGCGGTCAAACCTCATCCACTGTAAAATTCAAATAGCCACACTGTTTTCCACCAGCCCAGGGTCCATGTATGTGTACGGGACCTCCAGACTCTGGTTTCTGGTTTTGATAACTGTACTTAATATTTCAAGTTCTCCTTGAAAATCCTTGATCAGCTTGCAGGGAACCTCCTCACAGAAGTGCTCCTCCGGGTACTGGCCGAGAGGGGCCTGACAGAACACAACACTGTGTTAACAAAACGAAGAACGGGATGTGGGATACATTTTCATTTAATCTTGGTCACTTACAAAATCAGAGGACTGTTTGCTGAGGAGCCACATGGTAGCCATTCCCTGAACTGTTGTGTTGACGTCAGGGAATGTCTGCAGCATCGTGGCCTCGCTCGCTGTCCCCTTTGCGGTTGGTGGAGGGCGTTGCAGGGAGATGGGAGTGTTGGGCATCCAGCCGCCGTAGTCATACTGCAATTCATGAAATAGGCAAAGACATTGGAAAACACCATGTGTGAAGGTGCAAATCTAAATCCAGAGGCACTTTACCGGAAATGCTGTGTCACAGTTTTTAAATTTAGAAACTAATCTTCCAGACAACATTTCCTAAAAGAAAATTAGATTTTAGTTTTTCATTGGCCAAGGTTATGAAAATGATGAAGTACCTGTCCAGAGTTAACAGCTGAATGCTGGCCTGAGCAAGCGAAGATCACCATGGTGACAAACTTGACCAACTCAGCCACCGTGCGAAATGTTTGAGGGATCCCTGTGAATTCATGAGACAGCAAGAATGATGAATTCACTGACATCAAGACTAGGCCATCAATCTCATACATGTATTAAAGTAAGATCATCAGCATGACTTTTAGCCCACCTGTAGATGCCTGGGAGAGGAATCCATGCTCAAAAATGTCTTGAACCCACTTCTGCAGTTCAGAGTCTTGGCAAACGTCCGCATCAGTTTTGTAATAGTAGCCAAGCACTCCTTTCACAAGCCTTTAAAGAAAGTACAACCATTAGATATTTTAAAGTACAACATGGTGAAAAACTCCAATCAGGTTTTAGGCCAACTACGCTGCAGCCCTTTCAAGTGCTTCTGACATGTTGTATTTGCTCTTTCTCCAATTTTGCATCATTTTTCTGACATCCTTCAGGAACACTCGAGTCACAGAGCAAATGAAAATGGCAAAATTGCATGACTTTGCATCTCCTCCCAGAGATGCTCCCTGCTGAGGCTATACAACGTGAAATACATTGAAACATGAGGGATAACACGCAAGACTCTCTGCTAACAACCCCCAAGACCATAATGTAAAATTGTTTTGCTTGGTTTTTGAGGCTATAGGTTAGCGCATTATTATGCATACTAAGAATAAACCCATTGTTTCTGCTGCCTCTTTGAGTTCTTTTAATTCTGTGAAAGGAGCTTGTTTATTGTGCTGCTTATCACTTAGACTTTGCAAACATTATCTGGTGAGGGTAGTCCCTGCAGAGCTGAATACTGTACCTACTACATTTCAAAACAGCCCACAGATTCTGGCTCACTTCACCTGTGTGTTTCTGTAATATGTAAATGCCATCCTCTCTTAGGCACCCAAGCATAAAGAAGACTTCCTGGCACTACTTGTGCCTCGCACAGGAGACGGAAATGACTCAACCAGGACCCAAGAATTATTACTGAGTGTAGAATTTTCTATTGCTCATCCAAAACACAGCCACATGGAGTGCAACTATAAGGATAAAGATTATGAAGGTGCAGGTTTTATTGTAAAAATGTGTAATTTTCTGCCACAAGGGGTCTCTCAGTCAAAACAAAAACAACAGATGCTGTCTGGTGACTTTATGACGGGATCACAGGAGTCATTGTCTTCACCATAATTGTTGTCAGTGGAGTGAGCGACTCCCAGCTAGGATTCTGTCAGTATTTATTGTTGTGAAGGAGCCCAATTATCCACAGCCCCGACAATTTAAACTGATAGAAAAATACAGAATAATGCAGTTTCGCATTAAAAATCAGTGTTTTTGGTGGACACAGGATGTCCTAGCGGGGCTTCGAGCCGACCTCCTGCTTAGATTGTTTCTTCAGACATCCAATGAAAATCTGGTCGAAACATATGGCGTAAAACAAACAGGATCTGCAAAGTGTAATGCAAAGTGTGGCTTGAAGCTTGACTGTAAGTCAGTTTACATCAGCTACTACAGACAGACACAACAGTGACTCATGCTCAAAGGAGATATGATGACCCATTGAGGGACAACCTAATGAAATACAATATTATCAAGTGATAAAACAGATTTCACATTTTAATGCAAATGTTGGATTATTACATTGCCAGCACCAACGGTACCTGTGGATGATATCCCAAAGCTTGAGTCCGTCATCTCTGTAGTAGAAGTTCGGCACAGCCTCTAGCCCGCGCTCTGCAATGTCCTCTGGTATACAGAGCGAGCTGTAGGTTATTGAGGACAGAGATCTCTTCAGGATCGTGATCATAGCCTCTCCTCCAGACGCTGCAAACTGGGGATGAGACAAATATGTGACAAATATACTTAGAGACAAACACTGGACACAGTGATATTAAAAAGAAAAAACAAAACAAAAACGTTATGTAGGTAATGGTTTACTGATCATGTTGTTCTTTTCTTACCTCTGTGAAAACTCCACTCTCAGATATCAGGACAAGTCGAGCTAAGTGGTTGATCTGCAGAGTGTAGCGAGTGTGAGGGATGAGGAGCTGAGGGAAAGGGGAACTCTCTTAGTGACACTTATAACATGTCAATCAGTGCTGAAATACTAGCCAACACACTCAAACATTAAGGTTCCTCAACTTTGAAAGACACATAAAAACAGCTACAGCTGCAGAAAGTTTAGTACTTCTCCCTGCTGTTACCTTGTACAGAGGGTGCACCATGGGCACGTTGCGCAGCAGTGATACTGCAAACACTTCAGCCAGCAGATGAGTGCGCAGCAGGTGAACGTTGAGCTGGTGCTCGTTGAAATCTGCGCTCCTCACAAAAATCTTGGCCATCAACCAGTCGTACTCAGGATCGGTGGGAAAAAAGATGGGATTGTCCTCTGCTGGAGTTTGCTTCAGCTGCAGGAGGAGGAAGGTGTGTGTGGTTCATTCAGCCCAGTCACTCCATTACGTTCTGCTTAATAATGTTTAAGGATGTTCAGTTAAAGGAAATTCATATTTTTATTGAACCCCTTCTACAGCAAGGTCATGGCACAGGGTCTACTTCAGAACAGCAATTTCACAACATAATCATTCAAACTGCACCATGAATAAGATATTCATCTTACCGTCACCTCTTCAGTAGTGTTTTGTCCTTTTTTCACAGTTTGTTGAGTTTTTTTGGTAACACTTTACAACCAGGAACAGAATGTTGAAATAGTTACCAAGTTGAAAGTTGAGAAACTAACTGGTAGCTAATCATTAGTTAATGAGTGACTGCTGTTAACAGTTCATCAATGAAGAAACGAACGAGGAAGGAATCAGAGACAATGACTTATGATGTATTACTAGAGAACAGCTCTTATATTAATGAATCATCAATTGGTCAGGAATAAATCAGTAACAACTTGAAAACTGATACTGCGTTAATAAGCACTTTCCTAATAATTCCTAGCAGAGGACTATATAGAGGATAATGTTGGACTGGTGGACCCAGTGTTAACAAGTCATACTGAGCCGTTACAGAGTAGTACCTCATTACTTCATCGTTACCTGTCCATTAATAATCTGAGTGTGTTCTCTAATAACTCATCATGATGTTTATAGTCCTTCATTAGTCGTTATTAAGGAATTCCAAATCAAATTAGCGACTCTATGCTATACTCTTTATGAAGGATCAAGGCAAAATGTGAAGCGTGGAGAGATGACCAGTTATTATGTCAAGTGTCAAGCTGTTAGAAACTTCTCTGCATCCTTCTAAGAACACATTTTGAAGTTAAAATTTGGCTTGAAGGATTTAAAAAACCAAAAAGGGAAGCTGGCCTTTCTCACGCAGTCTGGCTGACCTCATTGCTTAGTCGTCTGACTCAGCTGATCAAGCATTAAACATTTCCCATGGGCCAGAACAAAAAGTCAATCGTAATGAATATCAGCAAATACAAACACAGTTTCTCTTAAAACATTCATGACTACAATACCGGGGAAGGGAGTGTTCATTTATCAGTCAACCAAACGCACCAAACGTTGGATTCAAGTGTCCAGTTTAAGTGTGGATATGTCTTTCAGAGTGAAACAGTTTAGGGAGGTGGGACATGACATTTGGAGGAGTTTTGCATGATGAGAAGTGGGCTTGCCAGAGCAAACATGGAGATTTAGAGTGATTTAAGTCAGATGCCAGCTTTCATTTAGTCATTTAATACTTTCATCACCACTGTTACTGGATCAGGCAGTAACACCCGAACTGCAGGAGGAAGACGAGTCCAAATGAACCAACAGCTCAAAGACAAACCAATGTAACAACTGTTGCTGGCTGTGCTACTAAAAGTTGAAGATTGGTTGACTATAATATGATAATTAATGTAAGGTTGAAATTGGGTGAGTCAAACCTACGTAAACACACATTATATTTTCATTTACGGCAGGATAACAAAATATAAATAAATAAAACATTTTGATACACACAAAAAAACAGACAAGACAGTATCTGTATCTGGATATCTTGTTTGTAAAACAAAGCACAGTGGGTTGGCCTACTTCTATGAAAGTCCCCTTATTGAATGTTACTGAAGGAGTCCACATGGTGGTTCAATGAAGAAAGGTTTAACGTTTAAACATTTCAAACAGAGCCATAAATCCAATGACCTTTGTCCAATAAACAAACTTAATAAAACCTGCCTTATCTGGCAGTAAATCTCCAAACTCTCTTCCAGCGAAATTCATATTGGATGTGTGCTATCAGAGTAATGTTGGCTTCGAGCAGTTTGTAGGTCAGTCTCACCTGAATAGCAATGGGCATCAGCTTATCATCAGGGGTCCAGTGGAGCAGCACGAGGGGAGCCATCAAGTACTGCTTCTTCCCGTTGATGACGTTCGGCTTCACTCCATCCAAGCGCCTGTAGTCACACAGGAATATGTTGCCTTTCTGTTGGAAATCGGCAAGTGAAAGGTCAGTTGCAAATTTAACACTTTGCGGCAGCGACATGGACGTTTCTGAAGATCACCGCTGATAGGGTTTGATCTTCAGTTTTCAAGTTTTCAGTTTAAACTCATTTTCCTTTTATACTATCTGAAAGAAAAAATAATAACAATACCTGCATCTGTTCAATTAAGGAGCTCCCACCACAGAGAAAGACCATGTCATCAGTGACAGGGAAGTTCTCGGGCAGGGCTGTACAGCGCTGGATCAACATGGGATTGACACCATTTAGATACTGGTAGCCAAAAAAAGCATCGTTGTTCCAGTGCTGCTGAACATAGTCTGCAATGAAAACATACGTAACATCAGTTACAACATGCCTATATCAATGATTAAGTTAGTATAAAATGTATTTCTATATTTCTCAGCTTCGCATGTCGAGTCGTACCTGATATGTCTGTTCTTTTGTTGCAGAAGACTTTGCGAATAGCATCAATGCTAGACCAGGTGTCTGTACTATCAGAGAGCCCCTTCAGTTTCAGCTCTGTCAGGCTGGGTAATCACAACAGAAAGTTAAAGCATGTTTATTCAGACAAGCTTGCTGACATGGACGACAAAGATTCGTACCAGCTGGGATTTGAAAAAACAAGCGTGTGATCAAATGTGAGGGGCTCACCTGGTGGACGCGGTGAAGAGAAACTCTGTGGTCTTGGTGAAGGAGAAGCGGACCTCACACGGCAGAGAAAGAGGGTTTTCTGCTTTGATGCAGTGAGGAAGTCCCTCTTTATAAACATCCCACCTGTGAAATATAGAACAGGATGGTGTGAGCACAGTATAACACACCATGAATCGCAGAATGAGGCTGAGATTAAAATCACCTGTAAATCACAAAAACAGCAAGACAGGTTTATGTGTATTTAACTTTAATAACATTATGTGTCTGGGCTCTTTATGGAGTGCATGATATATGAACACACAGCGCTGCTCTCACCTATACAGTTGCTCTCTCAGCTTCAGCTCCTTCTCTCTACTGTATTTGCCAAGATGGTGATTGTCATCAAAGATCTTTAGAGCTGAGAGAAATATGATGACATTATTCTTTTCTGCTCTTTCTTATGTTTGGGGGGAAAAGTGTAACAGTCAAGTTCAGTTCCACAAACCAGTTCCTTCTCTAAACAGGAGCACCTCGCTGTCAGTGATCCAGCGGTAGATGGGGAAGTTGTAGATGTCTCCCTCTGGGGACTTGACTTTCACCTTGCAGGGGAACCAGGAGTCTTCTGGGAATAGCGGGAGAGGCTGTTTGTCAACCTCAATCAGCACCAGCTTTCCAAGAGAGGTGGGGCAGGACACTGAAAATGTTGACTCCTGCAAACAGACCACGGGAACGTGAGAGGGGCTCCGTGCTCAGTGTGCAGATGCAAAGCCAGTGGAAGCACATTAAAAGGGAGAAAAGGTTTATGGACTAAAACCAAAATTCAGAGCTTTCAGAATAATAGAGGAGTTGGCGTTATTATCAAAAGTCTTTTTTTTTCTCACAATACCAAAAAGAGCTGATTTTGCATTTCTTATCAGGAACAAAACGCTCGTTACAATCTCCTGATCTCTACACAGGGTGCTAAAACATTTGCCTGTGCGCATTAAACACAAGCTGTACATTAAATGTAAAATGACAATAAGAATCCAGACTCACTGCTCCCAGGTAGAAGGTGGCGGCCCCTCTAATGCTTGTGAGCCACGTGCGTTTGCTCTCCCCGTCCGTGCCCACCAGCTTAATGAAGACATTATTTGTAGTGGTGGCCTGTGCAAGGTTGGCAGTGCTCACAATCACCTAATACTTCACCATTTTGACTTTGAGGAGCAGAGGAACCCTGGAGATAAAGAGTGAAAACCATTTCCATAAAAATATGAAATAAACAATAAGGGAATTGTGTTACAGTTAATATAACATTGAAGCTTTTTATGTATAAGTCTTAACACAGAGTTTTGCCAAAATGCAAACTATTGAGATCCCAAACTTTCTTACCTGACAGACACTCTTCAAAAATGCAGCTCCCTGCAGTGGCTGCTTTTCCTTTTATATGCACGGACAAAATTTTTGGGGTGTGTCAGCGATGGATGTCCTGTAGAACATTAGGCTTTAAAGGTGAGAATTCAAACTGAAGAAATGACTCAAATCACAGATAACTAATGTAGTTTATAACCAACAGTTGTGAAAAATGAGAGTGTAGGATGTAAAAACTATGAGTCTTTACAATGAAATGTAAACAACAAAATGCAGAAAAATCACAGAGAGCAGGTTGACCAGCATGAACTGGCTCTGACTCAGAGTAAACTATTGGGGTTGACGTCACACACGTACAGTAAGTAAAGTGCACACATTGCCAAGAAAGCACAAGGTGTTTTGGCTCCTGAACATGTTGCTGCAGGTGAACTTAGGAAACTAAATTGCTCATTCCCTCAGTTCAACCACTAAATGCCTTTTTTATTGTTTTCATTGTCGGTAAATGTTTTATCTGATCTTTTAATTGTGGGTTGTTGGGTTTTTTTTAAATTATTATTATAGATTACTTTTCATTAAAATTTTTTATTCTCCTGTACCATTTGAGTGTGCACCTGTCTGTGTGCTTAAGTGAAAAATAATCACAATTTCACTTTTTGCTGACAAACTTGACAGCAGATGAAGAAAAGCGACAGAGGAGGACAAAGGGGCCCTGATGAAAAAGTGGAGGACTGGTGAAAGAAAATATCTTTCCAGTGTCACCAGAGCACAGATACCCATGGTTGGTCACATGACATTAAAAAACAAAATGCTAAATTTTGATGAAAATAAATATAGAGAAACAATAACACACTAGTAGAAGCACTACAATCCCATAAGAAGAGGTCTGTCTAGTGTGGTAACACAATTTGGAGCTGGTTAGGGGGTCACGCGATATGGACCATTTGGGCATGGTCTTGGTCACCTGGTGAACCTGAACACGCTGCTGAATTTAGAGTTACGTCTGTTGAATGTATTGTATTAAACTTAAATCATTCATGTATATGTATATACATACAACATAGCTGCTGAGGATTGATATCAGCTCGCATCTACTGCTGTAACTTCGGTTAACTTCACTTTCTCAGAAGCACACTTTCGTTTGCCTCAACAGGAACTCATCGCTTGCAGAAATTTGATGTGTTAGGCTCTCATTGCAGTGAAAAGCACCATTGTTTCTGTATAAAATGAAAACACTTTTGCATTTTTCCCAGACTTTGACCAAAAATACAAAGACAGCTGCCTTCAAGTGAGATGGCATGATAAAGACGATTCTGCGGTCTTGTATTGTTGCCTGACAACTGTTGCAGACGAACAATGGCACCTATTCATCCTCATGTGAGAATGTAAAAGCATAAAACAGTGCTCTCTCTAATTGTAACAAGGGAATTAAATCATGGCGCTTGTAAATGAAGCATTTACACCTTCTTTGTTATCACTCATCAGATCTTTATTAAGCTGGTTTAAAAAAAATAAATAAAGTAAAGCACATAACTGCCAATCTCTTGAGAGTAAAGCCAGGCTTATCTCAGTGCATTAATGTTCTGTAAAGCTGACCTTGGCTATGCCACCTGCTGTGAAATGTTTTGATTCAATGATTAAAAAAGGAAAAATGCACCTAATGGTTAATCCCTGTCTGAGGGCAGGACACAAACCAATAAAAAGGAGACCCTAGAGGACACTTTATAAAATTTTATCTACTATTAATCATATGTAAGTAGGCTATTGCAATAATGAGCTCTACAAGAATGTAAACAGAACTGAAAAAGTGCAAAGTCAAGTCACAGAGTCAATACTGGTAAGTCTGAAGCCAGAGTCCTAAACTCTGAGCTTTGAGTCTGCGTAGATGCACAAAATCAGTAGAACCTGGCTGCTGAGACAGTGAACTGGCAAAAACATCTTTCAGAGATTGCTGAAAATGATCAGAGCGATGGTTAAACCAAACCTGGCACTCTGTGGTAGCACCGATTCATTTTTAGAGAATAAAAATGTCATTTCCTTCAAACCAGGTGGAGATGATAGGTCTGAACATTATGGTTGAAGACACTAGAAGAGCAACTTCAAAAGAGGACTGCACATACGTTATTTAGGCTATTTGTAATGGAATGATTGCAATGTCAGCTAAAATGTCCACAAGGACTGCTTCATACTCGCCAATCATTTCACATTGTACTCTTGATGACTTGGATTGTTTTTATATGACACAGAGTATCAGTGCTTAAACACACCTGACTCCAGGCAGGGGACGTGTACAATGCACTGTGAGTGGCAGAAGATTCAAATCTAACTGGTGCTTGTGGAGCTAAAATTAGCTGTGAAGTCAGAGGCATTGCAGCTCAAAAGCACAACTGACATGCTCTGTCATAATGCGACATCAGTTTGAATGACAAATATTACTGGCAAGACATTGCAAACAACGTGTCTTCATGTACCACATACAGTCGCACAGCTGATCACGACAAAACAATTCTTGCTGAACTATTGCACAGACAGCAGTCTGGAGAAAATGCTGTTCCACTCAAAATCACTGTCTGAGGAATTGGAAAGAAGGGCCCTCTGAGCCCAGAGGAGGAAAATTATACTCTGCTATGAAGAACACGATGACGCAGTGATGGAGCCGCAAAAGGATTATTAATGTTTTTCTATAACAGAATACTGGACTGTGCTGTCCGTGCTGTGTGGGAGCCGTTCTCAAGGAGCACAGGGACGTATTCAGGGTGTTGCATGACATTCCACTGCTAAAAGGCCTGACGCGCAGCGACCCCAGAGACGTCGACAGGCAGGAAACCTTTTGTGGAGCTGACTGTGGGACAAATGCTTTTATTGCGAGTGCTTCTCACACTCCCTCAGCAGCCTCGGGAGAACGCAGTATCTCAATGTTGAAACTGATTTTAAAAACTACACTGCACTGCAGTACAATGAAACAAGACAGACTAAATGGACTAGCAATGATCTCCATAGCACATGAACTGGAGCAGAGGGTCCAAACTGTGGCTGTTGATGAAGGCCCACCGTGTTCACTCCTGAAATCTGCTGCTCTCTAGTTGATGTTTATGATACCATATGAAAAACATGCATGCATGTGCATTTAATGCATGAGACATGAGACGTGACAGGGACATGTACACTGGTGTTACTTTTGCTCGGAGACCTGTAAAGTAGCTATACACGCTGTCATGACTCACAATGTGGATTTGCAAAATGCCACATGTTGCGTCACGCATCATTTTTTTATGGCACTTGGAGCCACGCGGGCATTGTGCTAGAGTCTAGCACAATACTAGACTTTATGTGTATGATGTGTCATAAAACAAGCAATCTGATTGGTCAGATTACTGGAACTGGAATGAATTCTGAGACTGTGTGACAACTCACACACAAGCCTTAATTGTTTTCCCTTCAGTCGACCGTTTGTATCACTTATTCCTTAATCCTGTTTGCTTTGTGCTGTTAAATTGCATGTACATGATGCAGACGTTTTTGTAAAACATCTCTGGTTCTATACATGTTTCTATGGCAACATTGTTGTACAGGTGCTACTCTCTAAAAAAATGCATGTGAAGTTCATGGAGGTATAAGCTGAATCTAACTGTGGAAAAATGATTTCTTGTCCACATGACTGAGTTGGGGGGCAGTTCATACATGCAGAATTTATTCAGTTTAGGAAATCCAACAATGACTAGGAAACATAAGTTTGCATCACCTGTTTCTCTGTCATCAGTAACCGTCGGCCTACTTTCTGAAAAAGCAAACATGGTTTCCAGGAATTAGTCATATTCTGTTTATGCTGATGAAAAGGAAAATATTATTTTAAGAGTGAATTAAATATATTTCAATTAAATGTTATATCCTGTCTGTAACTGTTGTATAATCACAATATTAACCTCCAGGGTGAGCTTTATCGTCATTATTGTCACTTCAATGATGCCTGCTGAACCTGACTGTATAGCTGCTGTGACAATTATTGCGGCAAAGCACACCCTCGAGGGTGATACTGCCTTATTGATGATATGTGCGTTGATGCTGATATGGTAAGTGACAAATCAGCCACATTAATTTGTTTGTAGCTTATTGAAGAATGCCCAACTGAGAGTTTCTCCATCGGCAGCTTCAGAAAATGAAAACAACAAGAAAACGATGCAAATATTAGTTATAGTGTAATTTCCAAAGTTATATTTACATTTTGTTTTGCATAGAGATATTTCCAAATTACTCTATACTGGCAGAGGACAAACAGCCTTGCAGGTCTATCGTGAAACTTGCATGTACACTCATAAATTAACGCAGCTTCACATATTGTAGTGTACATGTGCAACCTCTTTCGATACAGTTCAATGAAATCGCCTGCATAAAAATCATAGATCAACGTGACAACATGCGCAAGTTTCTTTTGCACTACAGTATGCAGTAAGTTTCTGACTTTTTATAATATGAACATGAGTGTGGCCCACGGCTAAGGTGGTCTCATATTCAAATGGCCACACTATTTTCCACCTCTGTTGGATCCATGTATGTGTATGGGACGTCCAGATTCTTGTTTCTTGCTTTAATGGCTGCGCTCAACACTTCAAGCTCTTCTTGAAATTTCTTTGTCACCTTCTTGGGGATCTTCTCATTGAAATGGTCTTCAGGGTAATGGCCAAGAGGGACCTGATGAGATCAATGATTAGTGACATTTAAAAATATATAGAATAGGGTATTTTCTCTAATGGCATATTAACCTACTTTACAACAAATTTAACCTAAATAGGATCATTAGTATGAGCATTATTTCTTTAATTCTCAGTCACTTACAAAGTCAGAGGACTGTTTGCTGAGGAGCCACATGGTAGCCATTCCCTGAACTGTTGTGTTGACGTCAGGGAATGTCCGCAGCATCGTGGCCTCACTCGCTGTCCCCTTTGTGGTTGGTGGAGGGCGTTGCAGGGAGATGGGAGTGTTGGGCATCCAGCCACCGTAGTCATACTGCAATTCATGAAATTACTGCATGATGAATACTTTTTGAAGCCATGAAATTTCATTGCACTGATGTATGGGCATGATGTTTGGACAGCAACAAATATTTGTACAGAGATTCATGATCCCCAGAGGTTGAATTCTGTAGCACCACCATGTTTGGATTAGTGTTTTTAAATATCTTACGCTCTCTGCTGGATTGCTACCAAATTTGGTTTCAGTCATTCATGTTTCCCCTCAGGACTTTTCCTGTAGGACTGTCATCAGATCACAACGTTTATTGGTGCAATACTTTTCATGACTAAATACCTGCTTTTGAAAAGTTCTTTCCCTTGTGTGTCTCTGTGTACTTTCCTGTCTTTGATTAGATCATTGGTTTCACCTGTGTCTCATTTGCCTTCACCCCCCAGTCTATTTAAGTTGTGCCACTTGTCCTTCATTCTTTGTTGGTCCGTTGTGTTTGATGTGCCTTTTTTTTTTATTCCTTGTGTTCCCTCGTGTTCGTTGTGTTTTTGGTTTTTGGATTTGTTTGCCTTTGCTTGGACTGATTACCTGGATTGTGACCCTGCCTGCTTTTTGACCAGCCATAAGCATTAACCCCAAAAAATAAACAGTGTGAAGGCATTGTGTGCCTGCATTTGGGTCCACCTCCTCGGGTTCCTCTGTGTTGTGACATGCTAAACTAATGCTATTACCGATCACTGCAGCTAAGGTTTACATCATAACCGTAAACTAAGACTGTGATCTTAAATATACCTGCTAGAAGTCCTCATGTTAGCACCTTCATTGTGATGACATTAGCACTTTAACTTTAACTTAAAGAAACAAACAACAAAATACATCCATCTCTCCCCTGTTCTGAGAAAGAAACTGCAAAACTTCATCAACCCATTCCACAAAAATAGCAACATTATAATTGATCTTGCAATAAAGTCAAAGGATTTACCTGTCCAGAGTTGACTGCAGAGTGCTGTACCGAGCTGGTGAAGATTGCCATGGTCACAAACTTGACCAACTCATCCACCTTAGTGAAGCGCTGTGGAATTCCTGCAAATTAGACAGAATGAACTGATTTACCTCAAGATGTCAAGATCACTAAATTAAAGTTTGATTTCCATTATTATAATATAATAGTAAATAAATGTCCACATTTATCATCATTAGGACAGTGCTTTTCTTTGAAGCCCACCTGTGCCTGCTTGGGAAAGGAATCCATGTTCAAAAATTTCCTGAATCCACTTCTGCAGTTCAGAGTCTTGTTGGACCTCGGTGTCATTCTTGTAGTAGTAGGTGAGCACACCCCACACGAACCTTTGACAAATGTGGACAGGTTGAGTAAAGCATATTCCTCTTAATGGGTTCAGACACTGAGCGTGTTAACGTTGAAGCAAAGGTCCATCTGTGATGTCGGAGGAGGTGTTTTGCCTGTTTTCTTGAAAAGGCGCAGACTTTCTAAAGAAGACATTCAAAGGTTTGAGCACTTAAAACCTGGCCTTTGCCATTCTGTTACGTTACACTGAGAAGATGTTATCATATTTTGACCAGGTCATTTAGATCAGCGAGCGGTAAACTACTGTGAACGTTAGAAACACCTCTCATTTTAACAAAGCACTATGAACTTCAGCATGCAAAATGATAATAAAGCACATTAACTGTCTCAAGCAGTTTAAAAAAGCCCCAAACACTATAACCTGTCAATGGTCAGAAGTATTCCTGTTGCATTATACTGCATTAGTTTTTGGTTTTTTTTGGAGTACTTGAGGATTTGAGGGATCCAATCTGACTCCAGCGACAGTCAGTGCTACAAAACATCTTGTCTTTCAACATAAACTGAGGCGATTACATAAAAATAACAGAATAATTGACAGTACTGACACCTGGAAGCTGTAACTGAAATGAGGTTGTTTTTTTTTTTAAATTAAAACATTTTAATCAAAAAAACAAATAAAAGATTGGTAATGAAATGTCTGATCAGTCCGAATATCAGGCCAGCATGGCAAAGCCAGGCACCATTTACCAGAGCATGGAGCACAATTTCCAGATGAACTCAATGGAATAAAATGTACCCTCTAATCCTACATTTGTATTTTCAGGTTGCCTTCCTGCGAGGATTGGTGCTCCCTGCTGGAGCAATCTCATTAACACAGATGTGTAGCCTTTGTGCTGGCCAGCTGATGTGTCCTGTTCTCATTACCATCACTTCAGCCGAGGAGAGATTCAGCTTTAGTCTCCAGGAAGCGGCTACACTAGTTATGTTCAATGACTTTTCTCCTGCAAGTGAAAATGGAAAGCTAATCCTGTATCTCTGATGCCACCACTTTAGTGGTGCCTCATTCTTAACACAGTGACCTTATACTATATTGTATGGCAATCACATGCTACTAGAGCATATGTGTCTGCTCTGGTGACGTTCTTTATAATATACCATATTGTATTTACAGAAGGAACCAGAGAACGTTTCTCTCAACACCTTTGTTGAGGGGTAGTGTTACTGCTAGCCAACATAAGTTAACTGTACCTCCGCTAGGTCTACTTCAGTTCAGAATTCTTCTCACTTTCTAAAATCTATTTGTAACTCTGGTTACTGGTGCCCACGTAAAGTTTATATGTGTTCAACCCTGTAACGCAAAGTGTGAACTGCCTATGATACCTGTGGATGATATCCCAAAGCTGGAGTCCATCATCTCTGTAGTGGAAGTTCGGCACAGCCTCCAGCCCGCGCTCTGCGATGTCCTCTGGCATACAGAGCGAGCTGTAGGTTATTGAGGACAGAGATCTCTTCAGGATCGTGATCATAGCCTCTCCTCCAGACGCTGCAAACTGGGGATCAGACAAATGCAAGGATTATAATTAGAGACAAATACCTGACATGATATTGATTTACTGAGCGTCACAGCATCTTTTGTTACCTTTGTGAAAACACCACTCTCAGATATCAGGACAAGTCGAGCTAAGAAGTTGATCTGCAGAGTGTAGCGAGTGTGAGGGATGAGGAGCTGAAGGAAAGAGTGAACTCTCTTAGTGACACTTTCATTCGCTAACACTGTCATAAATATTGATGCTCTAAAACCACTTAACAGTGTTAAAATACTTGCAAACACACTCAAACATTAAGTTTCCTCAACTTTGAAAGACACATAAAAACAGCTACAGCTGCAGAAAGTTTAGTACTTCTCCCTGCTGTTACCTTGTACAGAGGGTGCACCATGGGCACGTTGCGCAGCAGTGATACTGCAAACACTTCAGCCAGCAGATGAGTGCGCAGCAGGTGAACGTTGAGCTGGTGCTCGTTGAAATCTGCGCTCCTCACAAAAATCTTGGCCATCAACCAGTCGTACTCAGGATCAGTGGGAAAAAAGATGGGATTGTCCTCTGCTGGAGTTTGCTTCAGCTGCAGGAGGAGGAAGGTGTGTGTGGTTCATTACCAGTGCTCTCAATAATGCTGAAGGATGTTCACTGAAGGGAAATTCATATTTTCATTTAATCCTAAACAAATCTAAACAAGCCAAGTTCTGCTCCAGCTTTCATTTCCTCAGTCGCACATTGATACTTATGTATCTACATGTCAGGCAGAGAGAGGCAGGCTGGCATGTGCAATGAAGATACTATGAACATTGCTAATCCATATTATTCATATAGCTTCACAGCACTTTCACTATCTGTATTTCTGTCTACTCTGTACTGTATCTGTCCTGAAAGATGGCTCACTCTTTATCTGAATCACTATCTTAGGATAGAATCTTTCATTGTCCAGTTTCTGAAGTCCTCTTAGGATAATTTTTGGGCTGTTTCAATGAAATTGACTTGAATTTTTCATCAGACTTAACTGTCAGTATGTCAGACTTGGATTTAGCTATAGGAGGATTTTTTTTTCATGGCTCAGGTTTAAGGAAGATGAAATTAACATCCTTTCCTAACAGAGAATAGCTGCCATCTGGACGCACGGTGGCTAGAGCCCTGTGTCTTGCTTTAAAAAGACACTTTCAACACAGTGGTAACTTCCCGTCACTGGGGAGCATGCATCTTACAGTTTGAATGATTTTGATCTTGAATGATTGCTGTTTCCTATGTTTGAGTGTTGCTCTCACCTGAATAGCAATTGGCATCAGCTTATCATCAGGTGTTTTGTGCAAAAGCACAAGGGGAGCCATCAAGTACTGCTTCTTCCCATTGATGATGTTTGGTTTCAGACCATCCAAACGCTTGTAGTCACACAGAAATATATTGCCTTTCTGTTGGAAATGTAAGTGAGTGTGAGAAATCATTTACCTGCATACAGTGTGGATGTTACTCAATGTATAGGAATGAAGTGGACGTTGCAACATGTCATGGGGCAAAACATGACTTTCATTCAAAGATGAGTTAAGGTCAAGTCATTCACCCTCATTTCAGCTGTCAAAGTACACTGTCCAGGGAGATGAACCATGTTGTCAGTGACAGGAAAGTTCTTGGGCAGGGCTGAGCAACGTCGGATCAGCATGGGGTTGACGCCATTCAGGAACTGGTAGCCGAAAAAAGCATCCTCCTTCCAATGTTCCTGGACGTAGTCTGGAAAAAGAGCAGAGCTTTACCTCATTGAGTTTCAAACACTGGGCTACAACCGTTATTATCTCAACAGGAAACAGTGTGGTACACAGAATTCAGAGATGATTGGATGTTATTTCCAGTTGTCTCAAAGTCCTTCATCAGCCACACTTTTCTTTCTTTGCAGTCAAATGCAGTTACTAGTTTTCTATAAGCAAAGCCTTAAAGGAGGAAACTTATACATCTTTAGATGTGCATGTTTCTCACACTGTTTTTCTGCTTTAAATGAGCCAAGTGGGGAGGTCAGTTGCCTTTTTCCTAAAATCAAATGGCTTATCTCAGGAATAAAAGCTAATAAATAATATTTATTTAGGTATCATAATGTACTGCAGCTGAATATCTGCATTATATATGTTGAAGGTGGCGGCTTGGTGGCTTGGTGGTTAGCACTTCGCCTCACAGCAACGAGGTCCCAGGTTCGAGTTTGCATGTTCTTTCCATGTCTGCGTGGGTTCCCTCTGGGCACTCTGGCTTCCTCCCACCACCCAAAAACATGCATGATAGGTGCACTAAACAGGAACTCTAAATTAGGAGTGAATGTGAGTGTAAATGAGTTTGTCTGTCTCTATGTGTGTCAGCCCAGCGACAGACTGCTGACCTATCCTGGGTGTACCCTGCCACCCGCAAGATGACTCCTGAGAGCTCCAGCCCCTCCGCGACCCCAAATGAGATTAAAGCATTTACGGAAAATGGATGGATGGATATATGTTGAAGGATTTCATCAAATAACATGATAGCACAGTACTTGATATGTTAGTTTGTTTGCAGCAGAAGACCCGATTGATGTCATCAATGTCAGTCCAGTTCTCCTTGCAGTCGGAGAGTCCCTTCAGTTGCAGCTCAGTCAGTCTAGAAAATAAAAGCAAACAGCCACTTGATTACAACGCCTTTAGTCATTTTGATAGGCAGGTCCGTAGTTAGATAACAGACAGATATCAGAGAGAATTTGAGGAGCTCACCCAGTGGATGCTGTGTAGAGAAACTCTGTAGTCTTGGTGAAAGAGAAGCGGACCTCACAAGGAAGAGAAAGAGGGCTGTCTGCCTTTATGGAGTGCGGTATTCCCTCTGCATATACATCCCAGCTGGGAAAAAACAGGGCAGAGCAGAGTGGTGAGGACGCTTTAATTAAGAGTAATGGAGGATATATACTTGACGTGTATTCAACAATGTATTTTCTCAACATATTTCATGTTTTAAAGAATAGTGTAAACCTTAGCAGAACAAGCTCTCACCGATAGTCTTTCTCTCTCTGCCTCAGCTCCTGCTGTCGACTGTACCTGCCAAGATGATGGTTGTCTTCAAAGACTCTCAGGGCTTAAAGAAAGAATCCCCACAAGGTGTAAAAATAGTTGAAATACACAGTATGTTTGCTGAATTTACACAAACTTCCTCGTGCTCCAGCTTGTCTTTCTCTCATGTTTTCTGTGATCAGGGAGCAGCACAAACCTGTTCCCTCTCTGAAGCGGTGCACCGCGCTGTCAGAGATCCAGCGATAGATTGGAAAGTTGTAGGTGACCCCTTCGGGGGATTTTACTTGCACCTTGGAAGGGAACCAGTCGTCTTCCGGGAAGAGTGGGAGGCGTTGTTTGTCCAGCTCTATTAGGACCAGTTTTCCAATAGAGGCTGGGCAGGATACGGTGAAAGTAGACACCTGGAGTAATGATGAAATGGAGATAGAGTGTCTGATAATCAAGACCTGAGGTGTAACTTCCCAATGATTAGCATACATTTGCTGAACATAACAAAAAAATAACATAAAGTATAAGTTTAAAAGCGTCTTTTATGCTTTGTGGCTGTAGCTTACAGTGCAGCACATATGGGCAAAGTTGCAGCAGCACGTTTACTGCAGCAGACTTACTGCTCCTCTCATGAAAGACGCGGCCCCTTTGAGGCCTATGAGCCAGTTGCGTTCACTCTCCCCATCCGTGCCCACCAGCTTAATGAAGACATTGTTAAAAGTGGTGGCGGTGGCGAGGTTGGTAGTGTACACAATCACTTCATAGTCCACCATTTTCACTCTGGAAAGCAGATGAATACCTGGTGAGAAGAGGAAATGAATGACTCTGCACTGGTGAGGCTGACCATGAATTCAAATATTAAGACAATAGAGGATTGTCAAAATGTATTATGACAACTCATATTAGCTTTTTCCCCACTTCATGTAGTTTAACAAAGCATCTCTCTTACCTGTGCTAATGAGACCAACACGTTCTTGTGATGAACTCTTCCTCTGATGAAAGCTGTCACTGATTCTGCCTTTTTATACATTCACTTTGGTGGGAGTGTCCAGCCATCAGCAATATGTCAACTCTGGTGTCAGAACGTTAGACGTATATTACAAAACCACAGGAAGATGATGCAGATAGTGATGTCTCAAGGTAGTGCAGTGAAGACAAACCAGTTAGTCCACCTTTGAATGTGAGACTGTCGCGGTCAGCTGTTCATATAGCTTGTTTTGTCTGCCAAAACAATAAAAAAGTGTTCACCTGCACGGAGGATCCAGATTTATCTGATGATTTGATTGATGATTTGATGATGAGCAACATTATAATAATTCATTTCTAGAACGTGGCAAAGCGGAGACAATTCAATGGCATGTAAACACGGTGAATACAAATACTAGTTATGAAATCACCAAATACTGTGTTTTTTAATGTTTTTTATTTTTTGTCACACATACACACTCAGCGGCCACTTAATTACACGCACCTTTGTGATTTATTGCAATTCAGTGCAACAGCAATAGCTCTTACCTTTATGATGTTTCTGTTTTGTTGTTAATGTGTAAAGCCAATTACATGTTTACTACTGATAAAAGTGGTGTTTGAGTTATTGAAGTTATTCGTCCCCCATATTTACATGCATAAGGGGTGCAGAATGTGAGAAACACATCTTAACATAATGCCACTGGCTAAAACACCACCTCTACCGTAGCTATGAGCTTGTCAGTGCCGAAACATACGGTATAATTGAATTAACAACTCTGTGACAGTGTCAACAAAACAGCATGGCAGACATCATAAAAGTAGACTTTATGGCGGAGCGGCTGCTTTGAAATGCCTTAGATCATGCAGGTGGAGCTAATAAAGCACCACTGAGTTCCTCTGTAAACTGGCTCAGAGGAGACGAGCTGACACAGAGGCTACATCAAGATATTTATACTGGTCACGGACAGCTCAATTTATCAGTGCAAAGCTACTGCAGCACGTCGCAGTTGTTCCAGACAAGAGAAAATGATTCAATCGTTCTCCTTTTAAGACAGAAAATAATGAAAACCACTGTCCTGTGGGAACATTTGGTGATGAAATCAAACTGGGGATTATTCCAGTGCAGGTTTCCATTTCGCCTCATTGCTGGATTTGGATGTTTAAAAAAAATATTAATACGATGGACACATTGTTTTATTTTCAGCTCGAAATGTAACACAGTCTCCGTGCTCGTCCTTTTTGTTAATGCGACGGGGTCAGATCTGCGGCGAGGGGACAGTCAAGAGGCCGGTTGGCTTCAGCTTGTTGATCCCTCCATCCAGGATACACACCCGTGGAAAATTTACCTTCACCAGGTGTGCTGCAAACTGGGAAAAGGGGGGGGGGACAAAAAACAAGAAAGACTGTTATGTTTCCTCCATTCGGGAACTGCAAGCACTCATTACCTCACAGGATTCCAACACTGTTGTGTGGTTTCAATCAAGAATCAGAACTCCTGCAGTTGCACTAGATGAGAAATAACGTCTTTACACAATAATAGCCCTTCAACAATTAGGAAACACCTTGATGTAACATGTGTAATGCCTTACATATTGTGTGAGGTGCATGTCATCAGAGTGAGACTGAGCAAGCAGAGTGGAAGTGCGTGAAGAAAACTTGTCTGAACCAAACACCTGCCTCCAGGGGAATGCTGGGACCTTTCTCATTCACATGGGCCCAACACTCTTCTTCTGTGCTCTCACTAGTAAATAAAAATAACAATAACCCAGAGAGTGTTGTTGCTACCTTATATTTTGTGCACTTTACCTAATAGAATATAATTTGCCCTGTAATTACTGTGGACACGCCGAAACAGCACACGCCGCAGTCCAATGACAGCCCTAACTACAGACTCAGAGGTTACAATAAACTTAATTCAACACAGCCATAAATTCACCATCAGACTGAAATGTGACACTGCGAGCCGTGAAAAGCAAGGACAGCATTTGTCGCAGGCTTACAGTGTTGGAATGAATGAGCACAGTTTTCCCCGGTGAGCACTGGCACGGTGACACAGTGAGTGGGGGTTCCACTACAAACGCTGTTGGGAAACACGGCGATGAAACCTCTGTAGGTGATAGTGTGATTTCGTCACACATGGCAGTTACTACGAAAGCTGCAATCCAACGGATGAATGAGCTTCGGTTGTGAAATGCAATATAAAGACCAAGTGTTGGGATTTACTCTGACCTGCACGGGTTTAATGAAATATTAAAGACATAAATGATAACAACTGCTTTCTGTCTATGAAGAAGTACGTGAGATTTCTTATTTTCTGATCTTCAGCCTGGTTATTATTATCATTTTTGTTCACTCTGCAGGTATATCTAGGCATTTAACATCAAAGCATTGTACCCATTAGTGGAATCGCATTACAACACAATCATCTGACGTTGCTGATGCTGGTGATTTAATGTAAGTGGTAATTAAGAATTATTAAATAAAGTTACTGACTGTTTTATTATAAGCACAGGACGACTTAAGTGTTATGGGAAAAAAGGAAAACAGTTCTTTAGACATTAATAAAAGGCTGAAATCGTTACTTATGGTCCTACTTGGAGAATATCATTATTATTTTGATTATTATTGTTTAAATTATATCATATTATACTGTTACTTTTCCATGTTTCAAGATAATTCCATTCTATTTTTGTGTCTTTTGCAATATCTATGGATAGATATTCACAATAGTAGGATATTCTAGGACACTGCTGATGAAAGAAAAGAAAAAACAAAATAAATTCAACGTCCACAGTGAAAAAAGGATAGAAAGACAAACAGAAACAGAAAAATAGAAATCTGAGTGCTTTGTTGGTCTCACGCTCTGAGCTGGTTTGGAGCACACTGTAAGACGAATTCAGACTCAATCAGCCGAAACGAGGCTCACTTCTGAATGCCAATAGGACTTAAATGTTAGAGGTTTATAGTAGAGTCGGACCACAAACAGAGAGCGGACTCATTGCTTTGCCCCAGAGCTAATGATAATACCACTGGTGTGCTGCAGTGATGTGAATGGCATTTAAGCACAGTTGAGTCCTTTTATTGACCTTTCATTTCGCAACCTGCGCGAGTGAAAGGTCTGATGAATTACCGGGGTTTGTCATGAAGATGGAGAATTTCCAGTGAGGGATCGGTCACAGTGCAGGTTTCGCTGAAGTTCAATCAACCAATAAGCTCGTTGCACGTGTCACATGGTCAAACCTCAGTTGAATTGCTTGATTCAAGCCTTTAATGAACAGTCATCATACTTGGCTGTGTGATGATGACAAATGGCCACTTGATGATGATGATGATAAAACGTGCTAATGTCTACGTAACAACACTTTGTGCTCATGTTTCAGCTAAAAGAACATAATGATTACAAAATATCAGAAGTGCAAATGCCACAGTCTGTAGCTACGACTGCACACTGATTACATGAGCAATAAACAGTTGGCAAACAGCTCTATTTTCACTCCAGTCTCTGTGCAAATTAATTCTTCCATTACCCCGGAACAGTTATCTGTTTTCTGGAGTTCTCGCAAACCAGGTCAGAAACTAAGATCTCGCTGGCACTTCCTAAAAAATGCAGGACTGTCTCTCCAATTAAGGAGAACTACTTTTCCTCTTTTACTTTTCAACATATGGAAGGAGGACATCTCTTCTAAATTGGGATGTTGCCTGCAGCAATATCCCTGCTGAGTTTTTAAATTTACGTTTGGCTAATTTATTCTAAAGAGAGCACAAAAGGAGAATTTATAATGATCAATATAGTTCTCCGTGCTGTTATGCTGAAGCTGGCAAAGTTATTTTTGTGCAGTGCAATGTCAAAGACAATGATTTATGTGAAATCCTGTTTCAGCCGCGGCTAGCTTCGTTTAGCACACAGGCAAAGACACAGTAGAATTTCACTATGCTCTGCGTCACACCCATTAATTTACAGGATTTGTACTTCTACCAGTTGTATTGCTTTGTCTTTCCAGGGTCTGACTTGACATGAGAGGTGTAGATATGGAGGATTTGTGTTTGTGCAGAGTCTTTTATATTAGCAGGACCAAGGGGCCGTATTTTAGCAGAGCAGCCATTTCAGAGCAGCCAGTTAGGAGCAGCTGGTGCAGAGCAGCGTTCGGACAGTTCGGCATTTTCATCACCCTGAAATTCAGCCTGTCTGTGTGGTATTTTGGTGGACAGTGCACAGCACACAGTGCACGGGTGGGCAAAGAGGTGTAAAATAGGTTCAAACAGTTGTGAGGAGCACCTGTTGGAAAATGTGTACTGGCATTGAAAATAGAGCCATGTTTGTTTCTGACGTGAACCTGTTGCCCTTTTCACAGATATAAAGCTTGAAATATAAATTATCAATTAAAATGAAACACGCTCCAGTCACATTAGACTGGTCCGTTATAACTTGTGTATTATTCTGGAAATGCACTACAAAGCTGCTTTGTCATTATTAGACACAGTATAACCATTTGCAACATCAATTACAATTAGGACTTATGAATTATAAATTCAAATTATGACTAAAAAACTGAAAAACTGGCTGTGTGTTTCGCATTGTGCTTCTCTGCAATATTCCAGGCAATGACACAACTCCCTGGAGAGGTCATTTGTTGAGCCGCAGTCGTCATGCATCACCGTGAACAGCACGGCCGCTTAAAGGCAATGACGGCAGTAACGTGACTGGCTGAGAACATATTTATTATTGCCACACCCTCTGATCCATTTTCATGCTTGTTTTTTCCTTCCTTACGCTGCTGCACATATGCAAGTCACCCACAGATCCACTGCCTCGAGTTTGTCACTGCACCAAAGGCTCAACAAACAGCTAAATGCTGCTAGCAACATGCTAACATGCTGATGCTCGACAGCTGGCATAATGCTCAGCATGCTCGGAGTGTGACAACCCATCCAGTATGTGTCAAGACAAAACCACCAATGTGAGCCTCATGGGAATTAGCTAAAGGAAGGGTCAGAGAATTCCTAAAGTAATAAAGACACATAATCTGGAACCTATAAATATATAAATTCATATAGACAAATGCTGTGCCAGCTGATTTCAATGGATAGTGAAAGAATAAGAATAATGAATGAATGAACTCATTTGACCAAACCTACCCCACTGATAGTTCACAACATATATATTAGCTTTTTACTTTAATTACAGTAGTTTTTGTTTGTCTATCTATGAATCCCAAAATCCAGCATGATCAAACATCACCAGATAAGGACAATCAAGCCATAAACTGGTTCTCCTGCGCACTGTCAATCATTAATTTTCTTCTGAACTCGCTGAACTTGACGAATTATTAACTTGGTTGTTTCCTGTCTGCGGCTGATAGCCCCTCTGTCTCATACACCATGCAGCCTTAATGAGGACGGTCACTCTCAGCAGATGACAGGGATGTAATTTGATTTATGAATACGGAAAGATAAACTATTAATATACTGCTTTACGTTTGACTGTGCAACAAATGTGGAAACGCCAGAATATCTCTGGTTGTAGTGTTTCGGTCTTAGTAACTGAAGCAGTTATAAAATAATTTCCAAAGCATAAAACTGTCTTGACAGTGAGAGTGGGATAGTTATAGGTGTGGGGAAAGTCTTATTGCTGCTTGTAAAACACACCGAATTGTGATAATGGTACTGGTGAGTAATCCATCCACCGCCACTAACAAGACTATTATTCACAGTTCTATTGGCGTTTCAGAGTCGCCAGTAACCCACGTCTTTGGACTGTGGGTGAAGGTTTGAAGCCAGACCCTTCTTGCTGTGAAATGACACTTGCAGCATGGTGCCTCCTCATATTTAAGTGCCTGCTTCAGAAATTCCTTGCAAAATGAAAAATGATTTCAAACGATACCATGACGTCAAAAGACACCTGATCTTGAGCAGTCCGTCTATGACCCCAGTGAGAGGGGGCGGATGATCAGAGGGGTTTTAAAGGAGACAGTGTGACCCCGAGGTTTGCTCTCACCAGCCTTTATATGACCTCCCCCTGCCGCCGAGGACACTAAAGGCTAAAGTCACATTCCATGAAAAACCTCCAAAAAGAGGAACATGGAGTCAGCAAACTTTGACTTTTCATTGGTTTCTATAGTTTGCACAATATTCCTGTTCCTCTGCACAGCAGCACATTGAGTTCCCGCACTTTACATCTGTTTTTTGGTAGATAACAGCCAGCAGTCAATCTCAACCAAAGCTTCCCAGAAAGATTCGACAGAAAAAATGAAACCAACAGATGGATCAGAGCAATTTGTGTGACTTTACCAAATCAACAAACAGCTGACATGCTCAGTATCCAGATGTTTAGAGAGTATGCTGTTTGAAATGTTCAACTCTTAGTTCTCTTAGTTCAGTAGCAAACCAAAGATGCTGAAGCTGATGGGAATGTTGTTAATTTAGCAGACATTTAGCTTTGGTTTTGGTGGCAGGAGTCTGGAGATTTAGAAGTACTTTACAAATCCACAAGTCCACTCGCATTTGTCAGTCAGATCTATGCATGTGTTTTTATTAGCTGCATTACTGTACACGGACCCATGCAGAAGCCACAACATGGCAGGCTGTCTGCTTTACAAACCTGGTCTCAAAGTGACTGTGGTAGTGGGGTGTGGTTCAGCGTCAGCTGTGGGAGAGGGACGGGGAGTGGCTCATGGATGCAGCACCGGGCACAGGTGTTGGTGATCAATCTAAATTGCTTCCTCTGTCCTGCAGTAGTGGCTGGGTCTGATGATAAGAACTTGCTCCCAGGAGAGGGGAAAAAAAGGCGTGATTGGCATCGTTGATGGCCGGGCGGCACGCCAGGGAGACGAGCACGTGTCGAAGCAACATATAGACCGGTGGCAAAATAGGACATTTATTGGACACTCACCCTGCCTGCTTGTGTGTGTGTGTGTGTGTGTGTGTGTGACAGCCGAGGGGAACCCATTGCTACAGTGACCAAAAAATATTAAACAGTGTAGAAACAGAATGCAGGGTGAGGCTCCACAGTATGAGTCAGGGCAGCGCAAGCCCACTTTGCTGACCACTTTGAAACCAAGCATTGGTACAACCTCCTCTGTGACTGACTCTGTACACAAACTTTAACTTCCTCTGACTGGTTGTTAATCTGATGTTTTCAGTCTTTACAATATGAAATGGGCTAAAACATGAGGCTCATAGAGGTGCGTCTGCATCTGAAGCATTAGACCGCTCCCATGCATGCAGGAGCTTCAGCAGTTCCAAAACAATGTGATTGCATCTCATACGGGCTGATCGGGAGTTGTTTAGAGTGGCTAAACATGTCTTAACTACTGTTCTTCCAGTATTTCTGATGCAATTTCAAATAACTGGACCAATGCCTATCAGATATTACTAAATGCAATATGCCAGACAGGAGTGCCACAGGAGTGCCTCACTGCTGTCTCACCATAGCAGCACTCTTCATGGCGTGGCTAATGATCACAATGACACGTCCTCTGTAGTTCTGGAGGGTTCCTGTCGCGGGACACTGCAGCAGCTCGCCGTCAGGGCTGAACGCCGTGCCGAAGGGAATGTTGATGCTGCCAGAAGCGTGGCCTCTGCTGAAGCTGGAGATAGTCAGGTCAAGGAGCACAGCTTTGAACAGGTACAGTCACTGCCTGGGACAAAGGCCAAAGTAAAGGTCGTTCTGTTTTTTTTCCCCTTACAGTCACACCTTAAATTTCATTGGAACCATAATATCTACAACAGACAATAGGAAACTATTATTCTGCTTATCAGACTGACTTCCAGTACAAAAACTAGTTGAAACAAGCTTCAAGTCAGCAGTGTGGGGGAAAAACTAGCTGTCTTAACTGAAGGCAGAGGAGGAGAAGCACGAATAAGACATATAGCGGATATAATAAAAGAGTCAGCAGAAGAAAAGAAAAGGAATAAGTCTTTGTGGCAGATCTGCTGGAATAACAGAGTCTCAGCACAGGGACAGTGAACAACCCCAGAGTGGTATATAATTGAATGATAACTCTTGAGAAAAGGAGATTGTCCTATTTCTGAGAGCGAAACGCATCAACACTATTGCTGCATATTTTAACACAAGAGGCTTTCAACTTCTCTCTCCGTCAAATTACTACTTATTACTACCATGTTCACTCAATCATACCGGTTGCCACAAGCAGGGGAGTTATTATGTGTTACATAATGCAGTGCACAACTAGCTGGCAAATCTTTTTGTGCCACATTTAGCCTTGGAATTATGAGCATTACATGCAAGTTGTTTTACAGCGGAGATCACCCACCATGTACGGAAACGGCTCAATCTACATTTACCCCACGCCGGTCTTTAATTTAATCCACTTTTCGTGTCTGCCCACACCCACAACAGAGCTTTGCCTAAGATCACAATAAAGGTGAACAAGGGTTGCCAAATCTTGTGAAAGTGGCCAAATCCCCTTTGTCCATTTGAGTTAGCCCGAGGAGCCCGCCCGTCTATCAGTGAGGGGATTTGGCCGCTTTAAAATCTTTGCTCCGTTCACTAATCCTCATTGATTAACGGCTCTTTAGACAATTACCATTCCACTTATGATCCAAAGTGTCAGGCTTGCTCCTTTGAGTCATCTGCGTTTTGCATAGCCAGGCTTTTCTGGGCCACTATATTCATACAGGGATACAAAAAACGGAAAAACTGATGTCTTTATGTAATTTTGTGCAGAGCTACCAAAAGATTGATAAAGAGGGTATTAAATGTGGCGGGCTGGAGAAATGTTTTTAATTTAATGGACTAACAGGGAATTTGTTTGTCTGGCAGACCTATACACCAATGCGAGTGCATGCACACCAACCCATGAATATTCGGACTGTTCTGTAAAAAAAACATGTATCAGAACTAAAAGCGGACTTGTTGTCAGCTTTTAAACTCATTACCGCTTTTATATCTCTCATTACCCAGGGAGGGCTTGGTTTGTTTTGTTTAGCTTAAGAAACAGATGAGCTCTCTCAAACTGTAAAGCAACCCTTCTTCTTCTTCTCCTTCTTCTTCACTCAGCACTCAGTTTTTAAGTTGGTCTGAAAAATCTAAAAGTGCTAATTCTGGAGATACCAGCGTTTCTTCGGATGCACACATGGCTCCACACACTGCACAGCCAGTGGTCGGTAAGGTTTTGCAAAGAAACTCTGCCTCGTTAAAAATCAAATCATATATGCAATGTATGCGACATAAAGAACCTGTTTTGCAGCCAAAGGGCCAGAAGACTGCATTTTGCTCAGGTTCACCGGCTGATCTCCTGCGCTTTGTGCCCCCCACCCCCTGTCTCTCAGCCTGCAGGATATGGTGGCACAGCCTGGGTGGATATGAAGGGCCTAAGTGAAAGTTTTAGAATCTGGCAGCTCGTTACTAAAGCATCATCCACCCTGAATCTGCCCCTACTCGCCTTTGATGGGAACCAAGCTGTGTTATTCTCTGTGCTTGTAGTTTAGTTTAAAAAAAAATAAAGAAAAAAACTCTGGCACTGGCAACAGGTCAAGAGGTACAATGTGCAAGAGATCATAAGCCCTGTGGGATCAAGAGAGAGGCTTCTTACATGCATGGATGAGGCTGTGTGCAAGTTTTGCTTGTGCGTGTCATGACCCTTTGACCTTGTGCCAATAATTAATGAGTCCTAATCAGCAATTAAAACCTAACAAAGCTACAAATAAGGCCAGTGTGCAGATTGTGTTAAAGGGAGGAATGAGTTTTGCCAAACAAGTTCAGAGATGATAGAAAAAAATCGTGCATGTATTCAAAAACGCTTTTTTTTCTTCTTTCGCTGGCATACTCTCAAGGACTACGACCATGACCCTGCAGGAGACTGAACAGAGACACGCTCATCAGAGAGGAATCTGAAAGCAGAGGAGACTATTTGTTTTCAGAGAGGAGCAGTGCAGAAGATCACTGTCAGAGAGGTTGCGAGCTGTACACACTGAGTTGTAGCCTGCGTAATGTCTGTGTGTGAACCCTGATATATGTTACTATTGACCTCAACCCCAAAGCAACAACAACAGGAAGTCACAATGTAACATATATCTACAGTCTTATAACTGTAGATAACTCAATAACTATAATTTCACATCGGTGTAATTTATCCGTTTGGTAATGTTGCTTATTTGATTGGACAGGACAAGAGACTTCTGTTATGGTTCTGTTACAGCTGTTACAGCTGTTAGATGTCTAAAACCCTGCCCATGCCATGTCCTGTCCTGCCTTTCCGTAAGTATCTGTCTTCAAAATAAAATTTAAAAAAAAGAAAACTGTTGCCCTGTTCTTGGACACCTTTACCGTGTCAATCTTCCTAGTCAAAAAAAAACCCAACAACAACAAAACAACCAACAATCTGAAATTGGCTGGCAGAGTAAAAGTGAGAAATGAGCCAGGGTTTGAACTTCTGTATTAAACTTTCTTTCTTCATTGCTTGCACAACTAGAGCAACTATTTCCGTCACATGCGGAGCCAAGTGCAACACCATCCAATACCATCTAAAAGTGTGGGACGTTAAAACCAAACAATCTTGTGCCTCCCCCCGTTCCATGACAGCCAGCTTTTCACTCATCTACCAGTGTGGCCGTTTGCAACAACTATAAACACTTTGGATTTGTGATGTGGTGGGATGGCGGATCGTGTGAACCACTTCTTTTCTAGCGTAACCTGACCTGTTAAGTGAATTCATCACAGGTTAGCAGCACTTTAAAAACACCAAGTGAGATGACAGAAGTGTAAGATGAAAGAAAACATCACCCCAAGTTAATTCCCCTTTAATGAGAATCAATTAAAGGAGGAGTTTGTATCTATTTTAAAGCCACTGCCAGTTTGATTTTAATGTAGAACATTAGTTTTATGTAGTAACAGAAAGCTACGAGTTGGAGCAGGTTTGCTAAAGTAAATTCTTCTTGAAGCAGATATCTATAGCTGGCAATGTTACATATGTATATGAAAGCAAATGTCAGCAGAGCATTTGTTGACTTTAGTTTGTTGGGTAGAACCCAAGGTTGCACAAACAAACTCCAGTTGGTGCGTACCGTTTCCTAATGTGCCTCATCAGGGAGAAGCTGAGCAAACCCCTATAGGGAATCTGTTGAAACAGGCGAGGAGCTGAGAGGGCCATTTCATAGCAACACAGAAATAGTAAGGATACTCCTCTACACTGCGGATGTCGACAGCGATGATTTTGGGCTTGCCAGGTTTGGTCCTTTTGGAGGGTCCGGCCAATGACAGTTCGCAGAGGTCGATTAAGTCCTCAGCTGAGATCCGGGGGGATACTTCTGCTTTTAGGTCACACAGTGCCAGGGGCTCCCGAGACTACAAGAAAGGAAGTCACAGGAGATGAGATGAAGAGGCAGAAAAGCGTAGTGCAGGCTTTTAGAGAATACTCTATATATTTTAAATCTGTAGTCATTATAAAATGCCACAGAAGAGATGGACAGGTTAGTTCGGTTGGATATTATTGTTTCGTTAAAACCAGGAGCAGCATTTTTGGACTGGAGAATCTTTTTTATAATTCTTTTAACAATTTTTATTGTGTCCACACAGCAAGGACTAGGAGGTCTAGACTAGGTCTAGAGGACTAGAACGCTGTTTTGAGGGACTATTTTAGCTCCCTCTTCAGAGTAGGTACTCTCCCAGCAAGAGGAACCTTGGACTGAGTGTACGGTGGTACGGCGCAGCATCGGCAACCAAACGACTTCCAAAACCATTAGCTGTGTTAACAACAGCTCATAATGGTAGCATTACAAAAAGGCAACAACACATGGACCGACACTCGAGCGTACCAATTATAGGAAGCCCTTGAAGGTATCAAGTTCTCTCTCTCCCCAGTTGGCAGTTCCTAGGTAAATTGTTTCGTCCAAAACACGTTGTGTTTAAGAGCTAAATCTCCTCTGTATTAATATAATACTTTTCAAACCAGCTACCTGATAAAGCAAATACCATTAAGTATTACCATGAAAAACAAATACAGCTCAGGGGGCGTCGCAGACGACCAACTGCAGTGACCGGTGCACGGGCCTTTGCCAGTTTCCACGTGCTCCACCAAATGGGTTCATTAAAGCACAAAGCCAGAGGCATGGCTGCAGGGGACTGAACCCTCGTCTCTGCAAAGGTGGGCAAGCTTACCTCGATGATTCCCACAGCGCCCTGATAACATTTTAAGAAAACATAATACAAAAAAAAAACTGAGGATGCTGACAGCCTTTTCAAAAAAAAAAAAAGTTAACAAACAAATGTATGTGTATGTGATAATGGGTGGTCATTAAGCAGTCCGGTACATCTGTTCATTGATATGCAAATGAAATAGGGGAGAAACAGTGGAAAGCATTATCTGTGAAGTTCTGCATGCTGTGTGAAAGCCATTTAAACAGCAGAGGAGGGCAGGCTGCACATTGAGAAGGTTAAATGCCAAATCTCTGCCGTCCCTGAAATAAATGTTTGAAAGCGGTTAACTCCATCCGCTCGTTGAACAATCTTCCGCCCACCCAACAGTGAAGAAGTCAGTGGCTTCTGTGAGTCCTGAAAGGTTTTCATTGTTGGAAAAAGGAGTGAAAGTAACAATTCTGTGCACTTCCTGAGCTAGGCCTTTAAAATTCAAGTATATCAATTTTTTGCAACTTAACAATTCTACTCCACTACTTTCTAGACTGCACTTATCTGACAGTGGTTGTTGCTGCTTACTTTGCAGACTAAGATTTTATTTTATTTTATTTTTTGTTGAATTGGGTTTGGCTGTTTTTGTTTTTTTCATTTTCAGCACCTTGCTAAACTACTCCTATATCAGCCTACACAAGGTGCCGTTGCATTGTTGTGGAATGGTTTTTGCTCTTCCTGGACCGGTGAGTCAGTGTACTGTGTAACATGGCGAGATTGCCTGGAGAACTGGAGTTACAGGCCTTTATGTGACCACTTTCAGAGACATGTCGGGCTATCAGTGCCTGTCTGGCATCGTCACCGTGGACCTCAAACTTCAGCAGAGAGACAAATACCAAAATCTATGTCAAACCCAAAGTTCCTTGTGGAGGATCATCCCCAACTACAACCCAGAGATCAAACAGCAGTCTTAGCAGTGAAGAGTGAAGTCGTGCCCCTGGGTCAGACTGTCAATGTTGAGCTCTGGTGTACTGTTCTGAGGCGTCTCAGGGAAGAAATTCGGCACAAACGACCTGAACTGTGTGAGACGGTGCTTTGGTTCTCCACCCTGGCACAGCATGGGCGCACGGCACATTGAAAATGCACAGGGCTTTTTTTTTCTTTCAGTTGCACCAGTACAATCGCGGCTCCCCACCTGCCCTATTCTGTGGATTTGGTTCCTTGCGACTTCTTCCTTTTCTCCAACATAAATTTCAAGCTGAAGGGGCCTCTGCTTGGACACTGTGGAGGAGGTACAGAGGACATCCAGCACATATCGCGGCGCTTTTCAAGGTTACATTGCTGGACTTCCGGGGAATGATCCAAGCGTGGCAGGAGTGCGGTATCTTTTTAAAATTAAATGATCCAAATACTTTCCATTCAATCCACTGCTGACTTCATGCAGGTTTTAAGCATGGATGAAACTAATGGGTATCTTGGATTCTTCAGTATAACCTGACTAACTGACCCACATAGACAATAAGTCTGGTAGTGTAGTTTATCAAATCAGTCACATTCTTGCATAGTCCCATTCAATAAAGTGTAAGCAGCCATAAAGAACATTTCCTCCCTGTAGCCAAAATCATACACCGGTGGAAATTTAACTGACTCTCAGTCAGTGCTGCACATTCTGACTGCAGGGTCTCACTAAGGCATAATTCCTAATGTGGCCAAAACCCTTCCTTCCTCGCAAAGCTTGACTGTAGAGACATGTAAAGCTGTTACATTTCCTCTTTCAGATTCTCTCAAACAATTGGGTTTTTGTTTCGTGCTTCTGATAAATATTCATAGCCTGATTATTTCAATAGGTGCCTGATTTCAACTGTGATTAGAACAAAATATCTGCCTCGGTTCTCTGCAGTAACAATTTGTATGGATATAAAGGGTGAAGCTTCACGCTGCTGCAACAAAACAGGGTCAGAAATGGGGAAAGGGAAGAGATTTGAGGGTGTATTCTGCTCTTTTGAAGTATCAACACAGAGCTTGACAATAGCTATTCTAGGCCACACAGGACAGCCCAAGCAGAGCAGGGATTTACATATTCATAATGTCTTACTGCCATGACCAACAAATTGGTTTGTTTTAAAGAAAAGGTTACTTTCAACTTTTCACCTGACGTCTACCAAATACCGACAGGGCCAATGTTTACTTAGGTGAACGGAAAAATCGGATTCATCAACATGCATGTAATAAATGAAACCATACGCATCATGTTCAGTTCTTGTTGAGCACACCACTTATGTTGTTTGTGTTGCTTTCTGGAATCGTGATAAGACATGGTGAGAGTGCTAAAATAATATGGCTAAGAGCCAGTTTGTTCAAAGCCAACGGCAGCCCAGGTTCAGTGGAAACAACATTACGGTAGTCATTGCTGGGAAAAAGAAGAGTTTAATTTTAGAGTAGAGCAGGGGTGTGACTGAACACGCCATCGTTCACTTCCATGCGAGAGCTAAAAAGCCAGACTGGGCCCTCTTTTGGGCTCTTTTTCAAATAAATTAGCTACATTATGCTTCACAGAAATTTGAAATTATGTAAAAGATACTTTACTTTTTTTTTTTTTTTGGTCACTTAGTAGATACAAATGAATTATTTTGTCAAACCGGAACAAGACGGACAAAAACTCTAAATTGCACAGTATCTATTTTAACCTACAGATTATAGCAGTATCTGAATATTCTCTTCTACTTCCTGCCCTTCCTGCATTTCAGTGTGCTTTTGCATTCCTGCTGTAGAAAACTCAGAGATGAGAGGAACATGGTCAAATGGCACGAAACGGGGACAGCTGAGCCAAAGACACCTAAGCTTCCCAGAGAGCACTAAAAACCTCAGCACTGTGAAGCAGAGTTGATGCACTTCAAATTTTACTTTTACTTAGCAATTAATACTTCAACAAGTTGAAATAAAATCCCACAAAAGAACACAGGTTTAGGTTATTTTGGTTTTGGACCAATTACAGGATGTGTGTATGTTCAGCTGGCTCTTAACCTCCTGAGCTGGCATGGCTTTTCTCTGTGATGAGCGATGATTAAAGCAAGTCCAGGCGACTATCGCATACCAGTTTGTCACTGAACCGGTGTGTGTGTATTCATTTGTGTGGTCATAAATAAATCAAGGAAGAAGAGAAAAGAAAAAAGAAGAAGTTATTTACTGATAAACGCACGTTATTTCCAGCAGTGCTCGGGACCTGCGTGCATTTCTTCAAGGTTTGTCTAAATAAACATGGAAGAAGTGGCGAAAAATGGCAAAAATGGTTCAAGTAGTCTGCTTTGAATTAATGCTTTTAAAAGACTGCTCACTGGGGAGAGAGATACCTTTCAAGTATAGCCACTCAAAGGTACGCTATGAAGGATTTTACTAAAAAAAAAAAAAAAATAGACCCTGTCAGTCACCACCTGTGCCTGCGTCTCCTTATTCTTTTTGGGGTGTTCAGGATGTTTTCATGTGTAGCCCCCAGCAAATAATAGCGCGTGAGAAGGGCAGCACTCTATATTTAAAAGGTAGTGACCGGGTTACATCACTGTCTCCTCTGCTCTCTGCCCGTGTCATGGATGTAGAGCAGCAGATCTGTGTGTCTGTTTGACCGAGGTGGGAACTTTAGAAGACAGGAAGAAGTATGTGCTTTCGCTGCTTTCACATAAAATCAGGCAATGCTGCACCTTCCTCAGGGCTGTGTAGGGGTATGGGGGAGTTTATTTGTGCTTTAGAACGTAACTGCTGAAGATAGCGTTTTATGTCTCTGATTCACTGCTTTTTCCTGTCTAATGCCACTCCACCCATTGCTGCGAGTTAGAAATCCCCGGTAGATGAATCCAGCTCAGTATACCTTTAACAGAAGACAATGGATAAGCAGTTGTTATGACAACCCACTAATCTCTGTACAGATTATTCATAAAAAGAGTACATGATGGATCAGTGTTCAACCAACATGGCATGTTTCCTAACTTATGTTGAACACCTCGGTCCTGATTCATCACGATACAGTCACCTCAGGGTTAATGTGACGGCAGCAAATGTCTGATTCATTGTGTGGGAGCATCAGTTTGAACCTGAGTGAAACTGATGTCTACAGTCCTCACCCCGTCAACGTGAGAATTATCCGGTGACACAGCACTCTGGTTGGTTTTCGGTTTAACACAACCACTACTGCCAAAGCTGGGGACCCCAACTAGTTGTATTGTTTGTGACTCAAGGAAAGTGGAGGAGAACTTCATTAACAGAGTATCAAGTATCTCTCAGTAAGGTTGAAGGAGCTAATCTGAGTAAAAAACACAGTATAAGTACATTTTCAGTACAGTAATCAGCAAAGATGAGTGACGACTGTTGTATTCAGACATGCAGGAAAGGACAGAGGTGACCTTCATCATCATTGGTCAGATGACCTCTGTCATGGTAACAGTAATAAACATGTGGTTGAGGAACCAATCTACACGGGGAGATTTAGGAAAGGATCATGGTTTAGGTTAAAGTGAGTACGTAAGTAAGTATGTTAGTTGCATCAGTTAAGTTAAGTTAGCTAGGTGCTTCTAGTAATGCAGTCCAGTTCAACACCACAGCTACTACAACTAAAACCTCATTATTAACGATGCAGTTCAATTGATACTATTGCACTGTAAATCAACAAATATAATATAACATTATCATATTTGTAAAGGTACTGATGATGCCAGACATTGTATTTCCATAACAACAGGCCTTTGGAGCAACGGCTGTTTGATTTGTAAGACACATCGGACTGGGCTTTCGGTCCAGTGGGACATTTTTCGTACGATTGTGATTTCAGAGCAATGGGTCCGTCAGAACAATGGCGTGGCAACATGCAATATAGTGACAGAAATAGGCAGAATATGCAGCTTGTCAGAGCCTGGGGCTGATGGAGCACTGTGTGGTGACTTAAATGTCATGATGAGCAGTGTGTGCCAGCTGAGAATGGCTTAATGATGCTTTTGCATTTCACTGGCCTGACAGTGATGAGACTAAACTGGAATCACTGATAAGCAGACACAAATCCTCCGCAGCGTTTTTTGTTTGTGGGCGCGTCAACACACAACACAAATGCTCCTGGGCACGCTGGTGCCAGAAAAAACAAACTCCAGTCACTTTACATATTGAACTGGGAACAATGGCGTTCCACAGCCCGGTGACATTGCTTGATGATAAGGTCAGTGACTCCGTTGAAGTGCCTTCACACATCGGGACTGTAACTTCACATATCGAACAGCACAGTCTTTGGTGTTTGAGCACAGTTACTAAAACAGATTTTCAAATCTGCCAAGTCAGACAAAGAGAAGAAGAGCATAATTGAGGCCATGATCTGAGAAAAATGCTGACAAATATCCCTCGGTGCGGCCACACACACACACACACACACACACACACACCACACAGAGAATTCTGAAGCATAGTATCCTCCCAGCTTTTCATACACTTCCTGGTTTAATTCTGGCCACGCAGCAGTTACCGATATTGCTCCGACATGAATGATTTTTCCTCTTTCGGAAAAAGCAGCCTCCTCTAATGAAAATTCATCTCCATATTTGCTGACAAAAGACAGATTTTGAGTCAAACTGTGCACTTCGACAACTGAGTTACAGTGGCAGAAATATAATGCCGCTTCAATGTTGCATAAGCAGCTTGCTTTGCGCTTTGATTTGATGCCTGAGACACTCGGAAACAAGATCACGAGTCCAGAGTTTAAGTAATACCTTTCCAATCGAACTGGATGTACATGACTCTAGCTGCAATACTAAAGCAGGGCAGTTTTAGCTTTAATTGGAATATTTATCACTAGAATATATTAGAGACTTTATATATGATCAAGCTTTTATAATTGAAAATAAATGAGGTGGACACAGTAACATAAATCCTTTTTTGTGCTGCTTGTAAGGTTCACATTCTGCTGACAACGTGCCAGGGAAGTATTCCTGACATTCTGTGGGCCAGTTTTAAGCCCATTCTTAGTGACAGTGTTGTCTTGGATTATATAATGCTGAGAGAGGGTTCTATTAGTTAACACAACATGTCATGCTGTCAACTAAACTACACATAATAAGCCTCAAAATGCCACGGTTTATTGCAGAGGTTATGTGTTATATTGCATCATATACTGTATATTGTGGAGGTGTGCGTGTGATTGTGTCTAAGCCCTGTGCAGCATCTTGGTCAGTGAGAACTTAACAAAGCTGTGTTACCCATTCACTGCAAGTCTGGTGTGCATCACCCTGTCTAATTGGGAATGCTCCATCCGCTTAGAGTTTTACGTGTCCATGAGAACGAGGGGTTTCCTTGTGGACCTCCATTTGCTCAATTATTGAAACGTGAGCTCTGCCAGCTGTTGGACGACACTGAGCAAAACATCTGCTCGTCCACAGGGAATGGCACTTACCTCGCACGAACAAAAACAGCGTTTGGTTCGTTTCAGTTTCTCAAAAACTCCCAACTTTATGAAAGGAAGATGCAACTTTCTGTCCGACACTGGCAAAACCATGTTAATGTTTGATGCATTTCAACGGGTGGCAAATACGCACATGCATCATATTTGTTCAGTTGTGTTGAGATGGACAACTTATACATCTGGGAACACATTCAGCTGTTTACTGCTTTACTATGGCTGCCAAAGACGGATGTAGCTCATTCCCTAGCAGTTGTGCACAAATTTGCACATTAACATGCGAGGAACACCGCCTAACTTGATGGACTGACTGGAGGCAAACTAAACCTATTTAAAAAAACATCTATAACAACAGATGAAATTAAATTAATGTTGAGAATTGTTGCTATTTTTGTATGTTTAGCTTCTCTTATTAGTTGCTCAGAGGGAGGAGAGGCAGAGCTTGTTTTCTCCTATACACTCACTCCGACCAAGCTGAGTGGACAGCAGCTGTCCAATGAGATGGATGTCCACTCACCACCAGGGCTGAGAATCTGCTGACAGAGCCCCCTGCTCTGTTACCAGAAAGAGGCGCAATGGGGAAGCATGTAACACAAACATTCAGTACACACTTACAGGCCACATATAGCCCTGTAGGTGCACTTGCACAGTCTAATTCAATCCAACACAACGGCTCTGCCCTGAGTTCCACTTTATAAACATATATTTTTCAGTTTTTGCTGACACTACTGAAAGTAGCACTGCATCTGCAAGGTGCTTCTAGTAATGCAGTCCAGTTCAACACCACAGCTACTACAACTAAAACCTCATTATTAACGATGCAGTTCAATTGATACTATTGCACTGTAAATCAACAAATATAATATAACATTATCATATTGGTAAAGGCCAAGATTTTGTGTTGGGTGCTATCGGATCACATTAGACTGTACAAGCGTACCAAATGACGTTCCCTGTGAGCCGATTAATAGAAAAAAGGCAGAACTGACTGAGCAACTGTTCTTCTACAAGTCTACAGTATCAGTTAGTATGATTGACTTTCAACTGCTGTTTGCCACAACCTTTTATCAGATTAAATGTATTAGTATCTTGCACAGCACCGCAACTGCGCTGTATTCAATCTTTTCCCTTATGTTGAGCTTAAACGATAAAGCTTTGAACCAACCTTCAAAACCCATCTTTCCTTTGAATTACTACTTTGAAATCCAGTATATGTGTGTCTTTTCTTTTCATGGGATTTCCATTAAATCTCATCTTAATGCCCTCTATTAAGTCGTATGTATGGCACATGACTTTTATCTTTCGCTTTGTTGAAAGGTGCTATAAAAATAAAGTTGGCCTTTGCTTGCCATGATGACGAGAACTAGAAAGCTGTCACAAAAGAACACAAGTGGCAACATTGTGATGTCATTCTAAAGCAGAGCTTGGCCCAAAAGAGTTAACTGTAAATATTCTTAAACTGCCCTTTAAAGTGTGATAATACAAGCCGGTATGTTCTGACCGAGGTGTTATTATTTGATTGAGATTGACCTGATTTTGTGCACAACCACATGTTGTCAGATGTGACTTTCCAATAACCTTCCACTCTGTTGCCAGTCCAGTCTTTACTCATGTAACTGAGAACGTTCAATGTTTAAAAAACTGAGTCAGCAGTATTCGGGCCAGATGATAATCTGTGCCGACAAGGAGTCAAGAAATTTCAGATTAGCATTCATCTTTTCCTATGTTTCCTCTCTGTGGCGGGCGCAATTAGTTTTGTGTGTGCTGTACTGTGGTCACTCCGGTAATGAGGGTAACATTTCCAGACAGTGCACTCCTGCCTGGACGCTTTCTGAGGAAGGGGTGGGGTACAGATAGATGTGGCCATGGATCAATGCCACCACCCACCCATTTCTCATTCAGCTTCGGCTGAATGAGAAAGATTACAGCAATCACTTGGGCGTGCGGCAGATAGGCCTGACAAGAGTGTTTGTGAGCTTTTTGGATGCGATGCATTCAGGTGTGAAAGGCAAACAGGGCTGCACCACAAAAGCTAAACAAAGACAAAAGGCCTTTGTGAACGACAGCGTCACATCAATAAACACCGCCCAACGCTAAGTATTGACAGTTTTTATGCTGCTTTGTCTGGATCCACTTTTTCTATGTGCATCTTGTTATTGAACTGCACATCTGTATCTGTAGGGATGGACATCTAACTGGCTGCTACAGCTGAAGCTGAAAGAACCTCTGTCAAAACAATGTAATTTTATGTAATGCATTTTGCTATTGCAATGCAGTTCATAATAGTCAGAAAGGTGCATATAAATAAAGTTTTCCATAATTTATGCCAACTGTTGGAACTGGGTGACTGTTTTCTGTTTGTAAAGGGAATGCATTTTTAAAAAAATCAATATCTGGCCACACAGGGAATTAAAGAGCTTGCCGTGTACTGTATCAAGCATTAAACTGTAACTTCTGATTCCTGAGGAACTCACTCTCGCATGAGAAATCAATACGGCTTAACAGGCCTACTGGAGGCACTCTGCTACTCCACAACCAGGTGTTGATTTGTGAAAAGAACAGGTGTTGGGTAATGCGCATTGAGTCGCTCTTTGTGCAAATCAGAAAGAGAGTGCAGGTACAAAAGAATTTATAATTTCTGACTACACAGAAAGAAAAAAAATATGGATGGACAGAATGTGAAGCGATTCAAATTTGGTAAATGCTTCCCAAAGAAAAAAGCAGCGTGAAAGCTAAAAAAATATACCTCGCAAGTCAAATAATAATAATATGAATCCACATAATAATTCACATTTAACAAACCTTTCTGCTGGCTGCGTGTGCCTCGCATGGGCGCCGATCTTGATTCCTGTTTTACAGACTCATGCTGAGCACAGGATACATGCTACAGGTGCATTACTCATAACTGAACAGAAATTAAATTCACCTAGCACATATTAGACTGCACTACGCGACAAAAGAACCAAGATATATACTCACTAGAGACAGATAATCAAAACGTTATAAAATAACACAGCTCATTACCTCAAATACCAGGATACCAGGAACGTGTCTTCTACCGGATTAAACAAAGCATACAGCATACACATTCAACAGTAAAAGCACATGGAAAGAAATAAGGAAAGAAAGCTTCATGCGCTTTGACTCAACTTCGACAGCTTTCGACTGAGTAAAAGTAAAAGTAATGACTTATTGGTGATTAAATATATTGTGCAATTCCTATTACTGGAGCAGGCAGTGGAGATGGAAGATGGGTGGATGCCATGATATTATTGGTGTAATTGGTTGATTGTAAGCACACCCAAAGAAGAAACTGATCGTATTTATTTTGGCATATATTTTTTAAATGCATTTGAAAAGGTACATTCACTTTAATTCAATCTGATGGTATCTTTACCTCTTACCCCTTAGCCTTTACCTTGTATTAACCTTACCTCAGCTACCATGTATGAATGGCAGTGACTGGCTGAATACTGACATGTATTTAAAAGCACTTTGAGTGGTGAGAAGACTGGAAAGATGCTGTATAAGTACAGTCCATTACAATTGACCATTTTTGTCATTTTTTGTGCCACTGCGCATGGGTGATGAGTGAAACTCACCAGGTCTGTCTTGGGCAGGTCCTGGTAGTCGGAGGAGTAGTATGTTGGCGTTTTCCCGAAGCCGTTGTCACCAGCTGTCTTCGGTGGCTGAGCATGCTGTCGGTATGTAGCGCTCTTTGGAGTCCAGCAGAAGAGGTTGATGGATTCACGAACACAGCGCTCAATGTCAATTTCTGTGTAGTGAAAGGGAACAGGGGGCACGTTTGAAGCAACTACTTTCCAGTCTTAAAGCTGAAGAATCAATGAGTACAACTGAGTATTGTTTTCTTCAAGAATCTACTTTAAAAAGTAGGCAATAATCAGCTGGAAAACATTAACATACACCCAATTATGAAAATCAGTTAAAAAATATATATTATTTTTCATTTCGACTGATAAACATGGATCTTTTATGCATCATGTAACCATACAGTCATCAAGGAAACATGGAAATTAGTAGCTTTATACATTACAACAAAGTCTACAGCCACAATAGCAGCTCTGTGAAGCTACAGTTAGATACACATGTCCATGCTAACACTTGCACACTTCTGACACACGATACCGGGAACTTTAGTAGATTCAGAGTCATGCTGGGTGCTTGTAAATTGTAAATTGCTGCTGCAACATAGAAATTTCCCAGTTTGGGATGAATAAAGTCTATCTATCTATCTAATATTAGCATTTGACCTTAATGCTAACATTAGCTAAATGACGGTGCTGTCATTTAGCAGTAATGACTTCTGATTGCTCACCATCAGTTCACTGGGTGTGCAATGCTAGCATTTGCTAAACACAAAGCACAGCTGGGGCTGAGAGGAGTGTTGCAAGCTGGCCCGATGGCGGCAGTGCATGAAAACTAAGGAAGGTATTGAGGAAGGTATTGTGCCCACCTCTAAATTCACAATTACCACCACTGAACATTTTACATTAACAAATTATTTAGCTGATGCATATGAATTAGTGAAGCAAATGAATGAATAAACATGGGACTAAAAAACCTTAAGCGATTCCCTCCCTTGTATCAGACATAAATCATGAGAGATTATGTAAATGTAGTGTGGGAGGTTTAGTTGCACAAGTGAGCAGTTTGACCTTGGCATTTTGCTGCCATTAATAATCTTAAGTAGTCATCCAGCAGTGCCAGTGGCTCTTAAAGATAATAACTGCCCATCGTTTAGCTGCAGTTCTTCATCTGAGCTCTTGTCCCAAAATGGATTTTCAGCGCAGAGCAAAATTTCTTCTCTACCCCAAATGCCTCTCCGGCAGTATCCGTCTTTCTCCTGCTTCTCGCATTGAGAACAGAGGGGATTAGGGAACAGGGACTCACTGGATTAGCCGAGGATTTGGGTAAATTAGGAATTCTTTCCTTCACACTCTTTCACACTGACAGCCTCTCTCTTTCACTCCCCTTTTTTTTTTGGTGGATAATAAGCAAGTCAGCTTAATGAGTGCTCCTTGGTATGACCCCGCACCTGGCCCAGGCTCAAGTGAAATTATATAGAAGATGTATCTCCGCTCTGTCCCACAGCGGCGTCAAGGTTAGGGGGTTGTCAGCTCTCATGGGCTAGGACCTCACAGACTCAGTTACAAGGTTCATTCCAGTGGAAAAAAAAAACACACTGGTGGTCTGAGATTCCTCACCGACAGGCAGTTCAGGGAAACACATTTTCCCTCCCTGGGGCAACGAATGCTGCATCCAATCACTTCTCCTGCTAAAAGAGGCAGGAATGAGGAAGAGGAGATTGATGGCGGGTTTAACAAGCCCTGGGCTCAGCTGGGCATTCCAAGGCAGCCAATTCTGTTTGGGAGCATTTTTTTGTTTGTTTTTTTTAAGTCTGACAAAATTATATTTTAGTAATTATGTACAGTCACTGATGGTGGGCCGTGACCTGTTGCCGCGAATAGTCAAACAGCATGATTAGTTAAGAGCAGCTCAGGGGCTTTGACGAATTGGATAGCGGTGCAAAGGAAGGTGGGCACGGCTATAATGGAAATAAGGGAATTAACTAACTAAATAAATATAGAGAAAATATGTTGCATTATGACAATTATCCCATGATCATCAACCCACAGATAGCCGGCCATTGGTACTTGTGACAGTTCCCATCTGCCTGTTTGAATAGCGCCTTCACTGGAAACCCTGACGATATTGATACCATTGGGTGGGCGTGTGGAAAGTGTCGATCTATTGAGGAAATGATGCATGCTGGGGAGAGAAGGGTATTTCAGCGGTTGGTTGGTTGGTTGTTTGCTTTTATGAAACTTTGATGGATGGTGTGCAGTGAGTTTGTATGGCTTGGAGGGCCGCATGTATTATTCATGGAAGACAACATGAAAAAGTTGCCGTAATTATGTCGTCAGTTAGCCCAGCTCTCATTTCAGAGATCAATCACATTTCATGGCTCTCATCAATCCACCATCCCACGCTGACGTCAAATTGTATTTGGTCCTAATTTAGTAAAAGCATTTTATCACCTTTCATAATCTTTTCTTAGACAGGCTTTAGGAGTGCTGGAGAGGGATCTAACCCAATAAGACATGTATTATAATACCGAGATGTAGAAGAAGAATAAATATGCTTTTTGTTGAACTTGCATCACAAGTTAAAGAGGAAAAAAACAGATTTCTGTAACGCACGCCTCATCCTTGAAGTTGTGGCCAAGTGATCCGGGCTGCATGACTCACAGATGCACCAGATGCAAGGGAACAAACCAGTGGCTGTCAAAGCATCGTCTAAATTATTACTGTTGACGAGAGACATGGTCCTTAACACTAAATGTGTACTAATGTAAGATGCAGCATAACATTGAAATTAAGTCACTTCGTCCATTTGAACCTAAATCTGTGTAATGTTTTTATCAGTTTAGGTCAGAGGCATTCAGTAATACATTGACAATAATCTTCTAATACCAAAACATGCAGATAGTTAAGATATATAATAGCATTGTTGTCCTTCTTAGCAGTTCTGCCTGTTGCTGTGTTGGAACTGATGGTTATTTTCTTATACATTCATGGATGTATTCACATAGTGAGCCAATAAAGCTGATTCTGATTCTAAAATATATTTTTAGACTTTTCCTTTGCACAGGCAGTTAATCACATACGTGATGCTTCTTTTTCTTTTCTTTTTTTTTTTCAAAAGAGATCAGCCTGTCAGTCTCCTCGGTGTTGACTGCACACCGGAACCACTCAGAAATACTACAAGATGACATTATTAATTTAATTTTACGCTTCTGAATGTCAGTGCCAGTCATTCTCAGATGAGAATGCGCACTTCTTGCTAAGACGGAGTGAAGGAAGCTCAAAAATAACTCTCAGGTTCTCTCTCAGTTTGGATTATTTTTAACCGTGGTTTAACTTGGAGACCAATTTCTTTAAAGCGAATCTGAGATTATGAATAAATTCAGCCCCAGATCAATATCGTCTGACCCCTATGGATATTATCCAGGCTTCCTTTAATAGGATTTTAGCTTATTTTATTTATACTCGCTTTATTAAATGCTTCAGACCAGACTCTCAGCCAAATCCCTAAATGTAAATGCAAATATGTCATGGCAAATTTGTCATGCACTCCCAACACTAAACCTTCAACGTTCCACTTCTCCTCCTGCCCGTGTTCTCTAGGTATTCCTGTGTGCGACACTGCCTCGGGCGCTAGCGGCGGCTCATGGTTGTTTTTCTCAGAAGTAAACGTTTATAACTGGAGCTCATCAGTTCTGTGCCCAGCTCTGCTCATTGAGACAGATGCTAATGTCCCGTGAAGGCAAATGCCGCTGCATCATCAGTAAACACATGGTTCCTGTCAGCCGGAGAGTCTCTCCGGTCCATTGTGAATCAATGAAGACTCCAAACAGGAGAAAGTTATAGATCACCAGGGGCTACGGGACTAAGCAAATGGGAATCACAAAATGAGATTAATTGCCGGCAAATGGCAGGCTGAGATGTATTGTTGGCTCCGAGGCATGAGGCTGCACCACAGGTCTTACCTGTTTATTTCAGGGTCTGATCGTGATATAACTCACAAAACTTCGCCGAGAATCATTCAGCAACATCTGCGCCTTTCGTGATAGTCAGGATGACTTGAGTGGCCTTATGCTAAGAGCAAACTTGTATGAAGGATATTGAGTTACAGCATATGTCTCAACTGACATATCGGCAGTTTGGGGAACCAGTATTTGAACATTACCTTATAGTCTGTATGACTTCCCTTAAATCTGGACCTCCCCTCTTCAAAGGAATATTGGCAACTATAGACACAGCGTTATGTGTAATAGGCTTGTCACTGAGAATTATTGTCACTGGCCCCATTTACTGCCTAGGAGCAGGGAGGGAGAGCGTGTGTGTCTGAATCATTTAAGAGCAACTGTCCTGTAACGTTATCTTGACCGTTAACTTCTATCCCGACAGTTGCAGACGGGAGCAGGGAGAGAGAGCAGACTCCTTTTTAAAATTAATTCCGAAACTAAATGTCAAGCCTACTTATGCGTCTTTCAAAGTTCATCCATTTCCTCGAACCTCAGATCGAGTCAAACTGACACAGCCACCAGCACTAAATATAGGCGTCCGTCAGGCACAGGTTAACAGTGAGCAAAAATGGCAATGATGGCTCGTGCCTGACATGAATGTTGCATTGTGGGGAATGTTGTGCATATGCAGAAGCAGGATCAGGGAGTCTGCATTATGACTTTGTTAAAAGGTAAAACAGATAATGTACATTTAATACAGTTTTTAAAGACAAAAGCATTAAAATCAGCTACATCTTACATCTTTTTCCAGTGTAGTTAGTGTAGTGTAAAAAACAATCCTTCTTTAAAACTATTCTCTTTGATTTCTCTTTCCTTGTGCGCAGCATAAACTGGATTGGGTCTATTTTTCTTCTTTTATGATGTCCAGCCAGCAACGGGGGTATGTTTTTCTGGCTTCCCACATGCCGTTCCTGTGGTTACAAGCATGTGGAGTCTGCTCTGAAACAAATGAATGTAAGCCTCAGTTGTATGGGGACATCAATTTTGCACGCCTGATGGCAGAAAGGAGCAGGTGCGAGCCACAAATCACAAGATATCTACCATAACTCAGCTCCGTGTGTGTGTGTCTGTGAGTGTGTGTGTGTGTTTGCTCATAACTACATGAATGTATTGAGAGCGCGCACAGACTGACCTCCAAAACCTTCCTTACAAGAAAGGCAGACAAGGTGTATTGAAAATGTATATAGGTTACTTAAGCAAACCCAAGTCTGCATCACAAACACTGCAGGTCTTTGAATGATGTGCTTGAATGATGGAGGGTTGGATAAACAATAAGACCAACTGGGAGATTCCACTAAGAAATGGCTGCTGGAGCTCATCCTGTACATTCCAGCCAATTCTTGCGATTGCACAGGTCGATATGTGGAACACTGCAGAAGAAGGCAAACATTCTGCTCCGAGGAAAATGCGCAGCTAGTCTATATTTGACAAAAGCTGCATAAAGCTGCACAGAGCACATGATCCCGGGCAGGAAGTCAGACACAGGAATGGCGCAGAGTATCGGCTCAGTTTTTAAAATAACACCCTGTGCAGGCAGCCGTAAAAACGAAACACAAACATCAGGGGGAAAATGACTGAGTCAACAAAATCAGAGTGAGTCAACAACATCTGGCTGGCAAACTGCTGTCATGGCGTCGTGCAGACGTGAGGTGGAATCAAGGCGTGGGTGGCTGCAGGCGTGCTCTGTGAGGCTGTAACTGAGCTAAATGCTAACATCGGCACCGTGACAATGCTAACATGCTGCTATTTTGCAGATGTAATGAGGAGCATGGTCAACATATTAGCTTGGAAAGCAGCCACGCTACTGGTGTACAGACCCTCCTGTACAGATGTCTTGGTTGCCCGTTCACCAGCGGTTAGGATTAAACAGCCCGATACAAATGTGGTGAACAGCTGATGGACAGACATTGCCACAGAACTGCTAGCATAACTAAAAAAAACCCTGCACTCTCCAGTCCAACAAGCCCACAGTAGTAAGACCTCTGCTGTTATTTGGTAGAGGTGATAAATACCCTGCTGGACTTGTTGGTATTCGATTGGATTTAGCGGTCCTGTAACAAGTTATATAAAACTATCTTGAGTGTGGACCAGAACATGGCTGGAAGCTAAAGTAAACAAGTCCCGTTTGAGGTCAGTCTACAGCCCGGAATCCATTCCTAATATAGTTTAGAGCGGATGCCAGATACTCCACTGTAACTACCCAGGTATACACAAGCTGCGATAATGAGGCTGGCAGTGATATACAGAAACGAGCTGGCAGCGGTAGCCGCGCTCAGGAAATCATGCCAAAGAAGCTGACTGCAGCTCGGGGCCAACATATTTTACCTTTATAAGGAGAACTGGCTCTCCTCTTCCCTTCCACCTCATCACATGAATCTGCTGGACTGTTGCAGTAAAGCATAGTGAAGTATGGCAATGCTGAATTTAGGCAGAAGGGGAGGCTGCTGGCCTTAGTTTACACAGCGCTCCGGCGTCGCTTTTGGACAAATCGTCCCTGTCTGTGTTGGTTTTAAAACCCCAATGTCATTTTGCCTTTCAGCTTGGAAAAAAGAGGGGCTAAACAGCATTTGGAAATAGAGTTTTAAAGTGAAATTCTTTGAGCTATCCCCCAGGCGAGATGTACATTCCGAAGACATACATTATGAATGCCGCTCTCGGAAGTAATCGCTTTGTGCGACTGAAAAGGAGCAGTAAAAGAGGGCGCGCATTAAGAGACACTCACTCTGGGTGGCATATGCAGTCAACAAAAACACCAAAGTCCCCGGGGCAATGTGTCAGCGTCTGCCTATACCGTGCTGAAACCCCCTTCGACTGGGAATCAGCCTGTTAAAAGTACTCCACAAACACGCGTAACCAACACACCGAAGCTAATAAGTATGTATTTTGTGTGATTAGAATCAAGCCACTCAGTTCCTCCCCAATTTGTTGGCTCTCCTCCTGCGTCTTACTTAAGAGAGCAGGCAGAATGACGCCTCTTACCTTTAATGTACTGGGACCTACAAGGATTAGAAACCACACTCTTGGGCTAAAAGCCTACTTTTCATTATTCACCTTGCATCCACCCAACTCGCGCACTTCCCTTTTGCATCATGATGACATGTCGCCAGGGTGGTGTAATGAGAGGTTATGGGACCGTCATTTGCAACCTGCGCCATTATTTGTGACCAGTGTGGGGAAAAAATAAATAAATGAACCAGACGCAGGTTAGAATGCACACGCCACTGTTTTTTGTTTTTTTTTCCGCCAATGTCATTTCCCATCACCACTCTCAGCCCGTGTTCATGCACTGTTCAATATAGTCCCTGAATCTTTATATTAGCAAGGCAGATCGTTGCTTCAGGCTGCCTCCTAGCCTCACATTCCCAGTTTAACCCTTGGCTTTATTTATTTACATCTGTCTCCCTTTCTTGCATGCGTAATCCTGCATTTGTGTGGGTTCAAAGCGCCACTTAATCTCTCCTGGTGCACGTGTGATAGCGCTGGAGCACCAAAAGCAACAGATTACTTCAACAATGTCGTCGAGTGGTTGAACAGTCAACGCAGGCTAAAGATAGAGTTAAATGAGTGAAGATGCAAGGAATTCAGTGGAACCTTTGGGGCTCTTGCGACTGCTGCGGCGTGAAGCCGCTGGGTGCGGCAGGGTGACTGTTCGACAGACTCGGAGCAGAGTGCGGCACGACTAGAGCACGTCAAGGAGGTGCGAGCATGTGTGTGTGGGAGTGTGGAGCTGCGCGCTTTGAGGTTATCATTAACTCAAACACATCAGCGCACATTAGCACTCTGAGGAAAGGAACAACAGCCTCCTGCAGACGCCGGAAGCTGATGCACAGTAAGGCTGATTTAAGGGAGGGGGTGAGGAGGGGAAGCCGCCCTCCTTGTTAGCAAAATGACAAAGATGTGTCTCCCTTGTTAACCTGCCATCTCTCTCCATCACCCTCCTACCCCGAGGTCACTAAAGGCGAAACGCTGGTCGGGCCACGGGTGCCGTCTCATCCGATCCTGGACTTATAACTGTTAAATTATTGAACAAAATTAAATTTTGATGGAGCTTTTTTTTTTTTTTTACTTCATTTTAACCAGCGCAGCATTTCTGGACTTACCGCACTGGGCCCGCTGGACAGACCCAATGCATGTGTTGTAAATCACCTCATGTGACACTACTCAGATTCGCGGATATGTGCATTCAGACAACATTACAAATTGAGTCAGCGAGTGACACACTCACGCACACACACACAGAGGAGATGAGAGACTAAAAGTCTTCTCATGAGAGGTATCCACCCTCCTTTCTCAAATTAATAAACCCCCTACTGATGACTGACGTATTTCTGTGTGATTCTCACCTGTTCATAACTGCAGAGGCTCTGGGGATTCATGCATGCAGATAATAGTAAATAATAAAAGATGCTGTCAGGCTGTGTAAGATGTGCCCATGTATGGAACACACCTGAGGAAGGACAGAGACAGGACAAAGTAGAAAGATGTAAATACCAGCTGATATTCTCACCTGGCAGGTCAGAGAAGAGTAGGATGCACTCATTGAAGCCATTCGCCAGGAGACGGTCCCGGAGCTGCTGCAATATGGCCACGCCAATACAGAAGGGGAAAGAGGAGTTCCCCAGCAGCAGTGTGTCCCACAGGTGGAAGATCTTGTGCAGTGGGAACACATCTGTGCACAAATAAACACAATACAGGGGAGATTTCACAAAATGACTCAACGCCTGAAAAGACAAATCCCTCCAGGGAGGAACGACAGGACAACGGCAGGCAACATGCACGCAGTGAGAAACGGGGAATCAGTAGCCATATAATGAGCGTGATTTGCATGAGCATAGCGCATTTTACTCAATGCGGCACTGCGGCTTTAAAATGGGAAGCTCGCTGAGCAATATTGTGCATTGGCAAGGTTGCCTGGAGGGATATTTTAATGTGCGGGAGGCAGCTGGGAAAATGTTTTTAGGTGGGTGTTGTTGTGGAAAAATGACAGGGAGAACATCAGGGGGCTGAGGAGCTTTAGAGCACGGAACCTGCACGAGTTGTCTCGAGCCAAATACAACTACATCCTGATAACGCAGCCCACTGCACTTACTATTTCAATCACACTACTAAGTATTTTACAATTTAATGCTTCCCCCCTGTTGAGATTTGTACACGAGAACCAGTACTGTCCACCTGTTTATATCATACAGGAGTTTGTTATGGCGGATGCAAAGGCAGTAGACGAGTGTGTGGGCTGAGCGCGCCTGTGTGTGTGTGAGGCTGAGAGAGCAACAGTGGTGAGAAAATACCTCGGAGGGGCCGCGCCACATTAGCAGTCAGCTGAGCAGACTGGCGTAAGTGAGTGACAGGCAGTGTGTTTGAGAGTGTGTGTGTGTGTGTGCCTGTGTGTGAATGGAAGATGACCCTCCAACCTTGTCTCATATTGGATTGGGGACATTAGCAGTCAGAAGGGCACATCTCCTGAATACTGGACTCACACACGCTGCCTCAAGGGCGAGGGGATAAGAGGTAAAAGGGTCACACCTCAGACTCTGCACCCCAGAGTTGTCCTGTGCATGTGTGCGTGTGTGTGTGTGTGTTCAACTGAAGAGCGAAACGTCCCATTGCAAAGCCGAGAACTTCAGATCAATTTGGCTACAATTAACGATGTAAATCACAGGTCGCATTCTGCCTGTAAGAGTCTGCAGGGTGGGCCAGGTTATAATGGAACTATCTAAAATTACATCAAGAAGGCAAAAAGTTATTCAAACAGTTGTAACTGTATGATGGGTCTGTGCCTAGAAGAGACGCAGAGGTTAATTGCATATCATTTAATCTGGAAAAAAAAAAACCTCTTTGACCCCTAATATGAGCTAATAGGCTCATATTTCAGAGCTCCGGCAGCACTCTGTGGAAAGATAAAAGCGTAATGCTGCCATCAACTGACAAACTGCATGCTGAGAACCAGCCGAAGTAAAACCTTTACAGAAACCCCAACGACGCAGCACGTGCAGGACGGTGAAATGACTCACGTGTGATGCTAATTGGAATCAACACGCACACTTAGATTGCCCCGCTATGAAAAGAGCAAACTAGCACAATTCTCCATAGAGGCGCGGGTACTTTCCAAGAAACGTTTTTTGGTTTGTTTTATTTGTTTTTTCAAATTGATAAGTTATAGTGCTTTGTTACGAGAGGAGGTGTAAGGTCTAAAGCAGTTTCCTGGAGGTTGTGAGGGACTCTGTGGATCGATTGGAGTTAAGTACCTCATTCCACCACTGAGGGATGACAGAGGAGAAGAGTCCAGCTCATGATTTTGTGACATTGGCACTAGGCATCTTTTATTGGTTGAGCGCAGAGAGCGGGACGAAGTGTAGACCTGGATGAGGGGGTTCGGGTAGTCGAGCAGAGACTGGGAGCCAGTGGAGGGACTGGTGTAGAGGGGTGATGTGAGCTTTTTTGGGTAGATTGAGGACCAGACAGGCTGATCAAATAGTCAAACAGTCTAAACTGTGAGCTGGAAGTGAAAAATGCCAAAATACCGTCGGCTTAACAGGAGCTGAACATTACAAGCTTCTCAAAATTAGCAGATGCTGCAGGGCAACTGCAGCGGATTCTATTATAAAGGTGCACTGTAATTACTGTGAACAACCCAAGTACTGTCTGAACATAATCTTCTGGTGGTGAACAGCTCTGCAACAGAGTCGTCATCATCTCCTCTGTGATCTCAGGGGAAAAAAACAGAAGTCAGAGTTTTCCCCGTGACTCTCGCATTCCACAGGTGCCGCCGCAGCTCAATTAAAAGATTCGTGAGTGCGAGAGTGTTCTACAAAACTGCGTGAGAAGATAGTAAAAATGTAACACAACCTATAAAAATATATCACAAAGTCCTCAAGGCTCTCCTGAGGAAGCCGAGCTTGAAGTACTGGTGCATTTTGTATAATGCATCATATCAATATTTATCAAACGCTTTTTTTATTTCTAGCATCCTGGAATTGAGCGTCTGGAATTGATTTTGTCTGCTGCGTCCTTCCACTGGATCTAAACATACTGTATTTCTTCCTTTTTGAATATTGCCTCAAAATGCCCTAATCAGCTGCAGGTTAGAATACAGATATTTGTGTATTTTACACTGAGTGTAAAATCATGATAAGTCAGCAATATTGTTGATAAAAAGCAGTGCAGTAAAAACACCCGTGATGGCTTGTATGCTGTATTTCATCAAACATCTCGGGCACAATCAGGTGTTGTATTTCTAATTTGCTGCATTAATGGACTTGGTGAGTCACTGCTTAGATGCAGAAAGCGATGCGGGCCTGCCCACAGGGAGCGCTATAATAAGCCTCTCAAGTCCACAGCTCACTTCTGCCACTCTGTTTAGTCACAGAGTCACAGAGACGTGACACTCAGTACAGACGTGCGTCCGCATACAAAGTCCTTTTGCCTTTTGGAAAACGACAGTGTAACGTCCGCTGCTTGATTCCAGCTGGTGGTTTGGACTCAGGGTGAAACGTCTTTAAGCAGTTTTACGCAGCGCCGCTCAGCTCAGCCACAGATGCATCACATTTCACGGGCTGTGCTTTGCTTAATTTGATTAAAATCCATTTCAAAGACACTATTTTATTGACCTGTTTTAAACATTAGAGGAAAACGGTTTCTGCAGTTGTACCACACTATATAATATTCCATTACAAATCATAAATATCTATTTTTTCATTTATACAATAAAAATATTGGCAACAGAATGCACTTGTCCTGTCATGTGTTCTTTAATGTTATCATTAGATTATTATTACTGAACATGTGAGGGTTTGATCAGGTTTGTATTCAGTGTTTAGGGGTCATTTAATTTATATTGTGATCTGTGATATATAATCTATAATGTATCAATGCAATCTTTATTTTTTGAGATCTAATGATTACAAGCATGATCTGGCATTAACTTTAAATATATTTGTAAAGGTGCATAAAGTTCCTCAAAATTGCACCGGGGGTACAGTTTCTGATTAAATGTAATCCATTATTTTTGGCATCTTTTGGTTTTAAAGCATTTTAGATGCACCATCAAGCTGTCAATCAACTGAACCTCAAAACGCAAAATCATCATTTGTGTCACTGATCATTTATCTCGTGTCTTGTATTTAGACTGAGTAGCTGAGAGCTCTGAAAAGGCCAGGGAGGAGACTGGAGTTCAGATTATGAATCTGTCAGAGAGCTGTCCCCTCAGCTTAGCATAGGTATTTTTAAACGCATTCAGATAAACACGAAACAAAGATAAATAAAGATGTGCTGGTGACAATCTGAGGCACGGAGCGGTCGAGCCCTTTCCCTTCAGGACTGGAATTAATTAGCAGCTGGAATAAAGGTCACAAAGAGAAAAAAGCACAGAGACGCTCCAGAACGCGTCGGTACTGGAGCCGCTGACCTTTTCCCTCTTTTATTGATACTCTAATTGGAGCAGACACAAAATATCCTCTGAAAGTTTGGGATTCCGCGCAGAGACGCATCAAAATCCACATTCTGAGGACAAAGAGAAGCTACTCACGTGTAAACATGGTCAGGAACCACGGAATCGCGTAAAGCTGTGGGGTAAAGAGGGACAGACGTTAGATATGAGCACATTTGTGACATAATGTAGCATTCGTTTGTATGCAGCAGTGAGTGTGCAAAGATAAATTCAGATGAAGCTGAGTGAGCTGCTTTGTCACAGGAGAGATTCCTGTCTTTAAGAGCGGCGGCACATCTCCGCGGCGTCTGAGAAACAGAAAGAGCAATAAAGAGCGAAGTGCTGAGTTTGGTTATTAGTCAATGGGGAGAAAGCTAACAATGAATCTCATTAAACCAATCTTTTCATCCAACCTTCTTCCTCTCTCTCTCTCTCTCTCTCTCTCTCTCCGGCTTCCCTCGATCCATTCCACACTCTCCCCGGGAGAGAATGCATAAAATTGAAATTAAAGACCGTGCTCACGCTCACACACACACGCGCGCGCGGGCACATGCATACGCCATTTGCCACCTGTTATAGCACCTGCCAATCGCTGGCAACCGTCGCCAGTGTATGGAGCAAAGAGTGCGGGGATACCGGAGCTTATCTCAGCCAGTTAATTGATAGCTAATTGCGGGGGAGCTGGTGGCTGTTCAGTGGACCTCCTCCGTGCCCAGGAGTGATGAGCTTGAGAGAGAGAGAGCCACTGCACTCCGAGTCTCAGCCTCAATTTCAGCCGCTCGGCAGCAGGACGGCGAGTCCAGCCAGATTGGATTAGTGTAGGTGTAAATGGCAAACCCAGGAGGGGAGATGTGGCCAAATTGAGAAAGGCCCGAATTAAACCACTGGCCACATGCAATCCTGCTCCCTGCCCAAGGCATTACTGGAACGGAGTCCTTGAACACGACAACATTTCCAAAGATTACTTGTGGCTCCTGCATGCTTGCACAAGGTTTGTTTTCCTCTGGAAGACAAACTGCATTGAGTCGGTGTCGGTATGCATGTACGGCAAAGTCAGATCCATTTCACACTGCAGTGACATTTGGTCTTTTAGGGCCGTTGGATTTATTGCCTCGGCAAAACAACGGTTTGGGGTGTTCTCTGAAGTTCATGGTGAAAAATGCGATTTATGATCTGTAAAGTCTAATTACTGGGATTGATATCAGCCATGAGAGCTGTATCAACAAAGCCTGTTCCAGTATTATCCTGGCCTAACAATGAAAACAGTCTCCTTTGAAAGGCAAGTCACTGCTGGTAGTGCTGCACATGCATTAAGTGTCAAGTCAGCATCATAGGAGCATGCTGTTTCTTTGAAGAGCCAAGTCTGAACAACACATAAACAAGATATTAAAGGAATCTGAGTGAGACATCTGTTGAAGGTATTTGTGGTAGTTTGAATAAAACAGTATGACACACACTGGCAGGAGTTTTCAAGCAGTAACCTTCCTAACTTTCACTTCCTGACAGACGATCACCAGGCGCAGCTCTGTGGTTCCTTCGCGACGTTTCACCGAAAGGCACAGGAGCATCAGAAACAGCAGGGAGGAGGAGGAGGACGCCTAAATCCCAGACTCCCCTGTGATAAAGACCCTGCTTTTCATTGGATGATGTCCCAGAGGCCGGTCCACAGGTGACACGCATTCATCAGCACGCTAACTGAAACCCCAGAGAGGTGCCGGGGACTTTAACCTTGTCACTGTCTGAGCGGAGCTGTAAAGAGGGAAGTGAAGGGCAGGGGGAGGTGGCGCAGAGTAAGAGAAATAAGGCGAGCCTGGCAGAGGACGATCATTAAGTGTGCCTGGCGGACATTAGTCGCTGTATAAATCATCACCGGCGGACTATGGGGAGAGCTTGACCCCCGCCGCAAATTCTGGAAAAGGAGGATGTGGAACAAAACGTGTCAATGACGGTGAAAAGATATACACGGTGATCTGCCCTCTGAAGGTAAACCTGCAGTAAAATGCAACGCTGCACTGCTGTCTGACGTCGTCAGCGTGTCAGGGCACTTGCACTTACGTCTGGGATGAAGCCAATCTCATTAAGGTGGTTGCTTAGCTCTGGGTCATGGAAGGCAATCATTTGGGAGAAGACAGTCAAATACTCTGAAAAACAGGCAGGAGAGAGAAAGGTCTGTGTATAATCTATTGTGCCGATCGAGTGCAAGGACCTGAAAGGACGTGCGCTCCAAGGAACGAGACTTTACAGTCAACAGAGGTGTTACACAATACATAAACATACACAAACTCGCCCAATAAGATTGGATTTAGTAAATTAGCTGTCAGATATTGAGATCTCGTGGTTCTCTCTCATAAGAAAGAGCTTGCAGGGACATTTTGGGGACTTTTCTGCTTTCTTTCTCTTATAAATGATGAAAAAGAGACAAAAAGCCAAACATGCTGCAGGTAGACAGCGTATCCACCGTGCACCCTTGGAAACTAACGCGCGCGGCGTGCTGTGCACCACTGTGCTGTGCACCGCCGCTGCCGCGAGTCAACACTGCAGCTCTGACCGGACAGATAAACATTAGCGAGCTCTCCGGGGCACCCGGCGGCAGAATGAAAGGATAATAGCCGCGTTCCCCGCAGAGTTCAAGAGGTGTGCGGTGTAGCTGTTTATCAGTCACGTAAGAATTGTTTGTGACATTTCTCTGCAGGCTTTTGCAGTTTCATTTGCCTCCCTATCTCCAAACGACGTGGCTCAGCTGCAAACTCCATTAAGACAGACTGAAATTAGTTTTCGCAGCTTAGGAACAACATGGAGGCAAAATTTAATCAACATTGAGCTGACGGCCTGATGCTCCACGCCAGCCGATGATAATTTATTTTTGAACTGAGCCGAAATGCTCTGACCATGTTTAATGCTTATTACTTAACTCACGCTGGCAGTTGACTGCATTAGCTGAAAGAAATAAAATAAAATAAAAAAATGAAAATGGATGACTCGAGTGGGAGCAATATAGGAAAATGAGGCAGAGTGTGTCATTAATACTACAATCAGGGGAGGAAAAAAAAAAAAAAGGCACAACAGACGTCACTCAGCCGCACTGCATGTCACCGTGGAGCAGAGAGTGGCGACTCAGAGCAAACACGAATGTGAGCGTCATTTATTTAGTAAAGCTGGGGCAACAAAAAGAAAGCCCTCCACTAACAAAACAAATATGAGGCAAGGCTCTGTGACTGCACTGCATATTTTTAACCTCAAACATGCTCAAAAAGATGGTTTATCGTGTTTGAAACAGCGCCACCGTGTCGAAAACACACACGGCAGGACCGGGAAGACTTCAGAAACAACATACAGAGGGAGAGTGACTTCACCCTCTGCTCCAATCACAATTATCTACCACATCTCTCCATGGCTAACAACACTTGAGGCTAAATGTCTAGTGTACCTCACCTTGGATGACATGAGAGTTGTCCTTCAGGAAGAAGTTGTACAAGTATTTGGGAATGAAGGCGGACATGCAGGCGTACGCCAGAGCTGTGAAGAGCCCAAGATAAACGTGAAAGGGAAGCCAAACAGAACAAAAGGAAAATAAGAAATAAAAACTCAGGTTATTTGTGAGGTTGGTCTGAAATGTTTACCTTCGTTATTGAAATTCAAGTAGAGGAACGGGGCACAGAGTGAATCCAAACCTGAGGTAATGAGAATAGAATCAAGTTCTTAAGACAACTTTGGCTGCAACTGAAGATGAAAAGAGGGAGTTTGAGGGATGTTACTTGAGCCCCATCTACTGTCCAATCGTGTGCAGTACAATAAGGAATGAAAGGGAATCAGAGACGTTATGAGAAACATCTGACCTTGCCAGTAGACCAGGTCGGGATGGGACACCACCCAGGCTTTCAACACACGCCTGAACTTGATGTGTCCCTGAGGAGAAGACAGCAGCTCGTCGTACTGGTGGCAGCGTGGGATGTCCACCTCGATCTGTAAAAGTGCGCGAAGAGGCAAACAACTGAGTGTTCGATCATATTCCTTTAAAAAGTGACTCGGCATTTTACCGCCGTCCGGTCCGAGACAAATGAGTCACCTGTCTGTCAGTGGGTATGGGGGTGTCTTTGTCGATGCTCTCGTATTTGGCTTGAATGTCGCCCTGTGTATATAAAAAGACAGACAGGTCAGAGCATGCACGTGAAACTGAGCCTTTTCTCTCAACACAGGGCGACAGCCTCTCTTCTACCTCGATGCCCAGCAGCGCTGCCCACGCCAGCCCCCGGACAAGAGGGGGAATATCCACTCTGGCTTCTTTCCACACCAGGTTCTTCTTGTAAGGATAAGCCTGAAGACAAAACATTAAACAGATATTATATTGCTGAGCTTTAAAGAAGAACTCATAGACCTTATTTCACCATGTTTTGTGTGGGTGAGAGACTTATGGGGTGAGCTACACTTTTATAATTGGTCCTATAATGTAAACCTAGTGGCCAATTGTGCACTGTTAGTGTGTGTCCACTAAAAGCACTTGTTTTTGCCACTGACAGGCTGCCATTGTTATTCTAAGTGTCTGCAAACATTATGCAGAGGATCCCTGCGGAGCCTGACCTTTGTGTTTAACTAGGAGTAGCCGTCTTTCGACACAAACAGTCATTTAAGCTCCGAGCTCGACATAAAAACACACAGAACAGACGGAAACAAAATAAAAGTCGGCACGGCCGCCTTGGCTCGTCCTTCTACGGGTGCTGGCGATCACCAGCTCTGGTTTGGACAAAACAAAACCTTGTTTCCTCACTTCAGAACATTAAAAAGTGAAATATATTTTGGCTACGCACTCTGTTTTACCCCCGCTGCTTCACTTATGGCCAGTCCCTCTTTAGCTCCTTTCCCTTTATTGTCAGATCTAATGCCAGAACTTCAGGGTTTACTTTGACCAAACCAGAGCTGGTGATTGTAGGAACAGTGGAGCAGCCTGGGTGAGTTTTATTTTGGTTCTGTCAAGTGTTTTACGATGATCTGTGCAGTAAGAATGATCAGCACTGGAGCTCGGTTGTGTTCAGCAGATATAACAGCTGTTTCTGATTCAACATAAAGGACCTTACTGTTTAACAAAATGGTCTCTGTGTGGGGATCCCTCCCCTAATGTTGTCAGACACTTAGAATAACAATCTGTGCAGATCAGTGGCGAGAACAGCTACGGCGTTCCCGCTCAAAGCTGGATCAGTTTCACACAAATCACACAAAACACAGGGAAATAGAGTCCTAGTATATAAAAAAACCCCTTAAAGTTCCCATTTAACTGCTTAAAAGCTAATTAATATTTAAGTTCATCAGGCCGTGACATATTCAGACACACAGAATCCAGTGTGTGTGTGTGTGTGTGTGTGTGAGTGCACATATGAATTAGTATGGAGCCCAGACCTTGAGCAGCCTGTCAAAGAGGATGATGCGGATGAGTTGGTACTCGGTGTCTCTCTCGCGGATGATGAGCGGCAGCGTGACGGTGGCCGACAGCTCATTGCTGCTGCTGGACTGGGGCAGACTTGACTGTCTGAGGGAGGGAGAGGCAAAGGCAATGTGACATCACCCGAGAAATAAACGGCGGGGCGACATGAAAAATAATGACAGTGAGGGTGAGAGGACGGCAGCGGTGAGCTCGCGAGGGAGATTGCTTACTCATCTTCCAGCAGAGGGTAATAGGCTTCTCCTGCTACATCCTTCAGTCTCTGGGAAAGGAAGAGAGAGGCTGAAAAACAATATGTGCTCACACTTAAGGTTTCATTCAGATCACAAAGGTGCATTTGGAAACAGCTGTGTGTCACCATCTTGGATCAGCGGCCTAAAGCGAGCGCGCATTAGGCATTAGACTTGTGGCCGTTCACCTCCTCCAGTCAGTGAAGCTGTCCTCGTCTGTCCGGACTTATAAAATATGTAGCGATGAAATATGAATTGCCAAACAATCACCTGAAGCCCAGCATCAGCACGACCGCTGAGCTGCGTCTGGACAATAGCGCCTCAGAGGTTGCAAAGAAGCTACAGCTTCTAAAACGTAGACGCGTCGAACACAGATGTTCAAGCCGGCGGCACATAGGATCTCAGCAGTTGGCACAGCATCAGGGTGGACAGCCAAGATCAGTGTGACCAATTCAGTATCTTGCCACATGTGAAATATGGTCGCAGGCTGCCCCTCTGCTGCGGAGTTATGGTGTGTATGAGGGACATTATGATAGCGTCATAGCGTTAACCTTTGACCTTTTGGATTTTACTACATTTTATCTTATTAGACATGGTGTGAAATGGTGTCATAATCAGAATTTGCGCCCATAAATGTGTTTTGTGAGGTCACAGTCACCGTTCCTGAAATGTCGGCCACTGCTGTCGCCATAAAACCCAAACTCCACACGGAACATATTCATTTTCACAACGTGATGGCGTGATATGTCTGTTGGCGAGTCTGTTGTGTTACGTTTCTGAGCTGGCACAGAGACAGTGTCACGGTGGTGTCGTCAAGCAGGAAACTGCGATCCCTTCCCTGGCCAAACGACTCCCCGTCTTCCAGGACGAAGCTAATGGACACGGAGGGAGGGAAAGAGAGAAAGACAGATTTCACGAACTCTGAATATCACTCTAAAACCGCCATATGCCTTCATCGGTGTGTTGTGCGTGTGCGTAATGTACTTGGGCAGTGTGCAGATCGGAGGTTTGGACTGAATGATCTCCTTGTTGGTCAGCTCCTTCTCCAGGTCTCCGCCCGCCAGACACCACAGGTGGTACACCTCGTCTATGGCCCGCTCTGACAGGTAGTCTTCATCATCGTCTAACAACACGCAAACACATACACACTCACAGTAAACACCTCCCCAGAGGAGCAGGTGGCGTGCAGTGAGCACAGTCAAATGATTACTTCATTAGCGAGTTCAATATCATCTCCTAAAACATGTTTACTCCCGTGGTAATGGAATATTGCTTGGATACACATTCCAAGGAAATAGAAAGTTCCCGTACGTGATTTCATCTGGCCTGCAACAGTACGAACAAACACAGCAAGTTGAGATTCGTTGCAACTCTTACATGTCTTTTGATTAAAGTGAAACCAAAATTCATCATGAACATGAAAAAGATGATTATATAAATTATTATATGTTATTATGAGTCATCAGCCAAAAAAACTTCTTAAATATTAAAGATTATTCAAAAAAAGATCTTTTGACTCACCTCTTGACACAAATACTTCTATCTATCTGCTACCGATATTAATATTGATGCTTTTATAATTAAAGCAACAAGATAACTGATTCAGCTTTAGGAATTGCATTTCCAAAGGCTTTAGTCTGGAGGATGAAGGTGAGACTGGGTGATTGGTGTGTGTGAGTGTGAGGCTGCACATCCAGATGAGTGTAGCCGAGCCATACCTTTGCAGAGGTCACTGATGTCCTCTGGGAGCTCCAGATGTGCGCAGCGCAGGGAAGAAGAGAACAGGCTCACGGGCTTCTGGAACGCCGTGTAGAAGCAGGAAACGCCGTCAAACACAGGGTCTCCCAGCAGCTCTGCAGGGGTCGGCCTGGAGGACAGGTACAAAGACGCGTTGAGTGTTGTCTTCTAAGAACTTAGAATGTATTATATTAAAGACTTAGGTTATACAAAGTCATAAAAGCTCTCTATCGCACTGTCAGGCAATAATAATCTGTGTATTTTGGTAGGACTCCACTTGTTGGTTCTGGCTCGCTGGGATCCAACACAAACGCAGCAAGTATTTCATAAACTGCTTGACCAAAGTAAACGAAACGCCCAACGTCCTCCAACTGTGGCATCCAACTATGACATGTGTTTACCTTTTGGATGGAAGAAAGGTCAAGCATTTCCTTAATAACTGAAGAACGTTCTCAGGCAGGTCCTGAAAACAAGAAGACGAGTAAGTGACAGGGCGCACGAGACAGACAGGTTATGTCTATTTACCCTAAACTGAAAAATTAGGAAGAGCTGACCTAATACTGCTTGTAGGACTTTAGATATTTAAACATTTGAAAGTTAAAATTGTGCAATTCTAACTTAATAAACAATAACTAATATGTATTTCTAATCATTTCTGGGAACCGGTGAGTAACACAGTCAGCGGTTACAAACAAATGACACTTACGATTTCACACGACAACCAAAGATTCTACATTTTGCTTTTTTATGCTTTTTTTTGCAGTTTCTGCATCACTGGGTATTTGCAGAAACATCTACAGCATTAAATACCTTAAGACACCCAGTATTTTACAGTAAAACTTGCAACAAATACAGATTCTCAGGTCTATTAACTGATTTTGAATCAACATTTCCTGATCTAAGTAAGGCAAAGAGCTTTATTTGCTCTGATGAACTGAACAGTTTGGAAAAAACTTTTGCTTTAGTATTGGTAAATGTGTATAAACCTCTAATTAAAGCTTTTAAAATGATTCAAAGCCAAGATGCTTTGTTAAAACTAATGTGCTTTTCTCTAAATATATTGTTGTAATGCGAATAATGAGGCCTAATGCTCTGGTAATGCCACTTTCCTTACAAAAGACCAATCAAAGTGACTATTAATTAAAGATATGTTTATACATAACACAGAGACTGACTCACACAGAGGCAGCTAGAGGTTCAGACCCTACCTTAATGGTATCCAGGCAACCGTGTTCCTCAGCAAGGACAGTGACAATGTCATCCATGCAGCCTGAGAATAACAAACAACATCACAGCTTTAGCCTAATTGAGCTTAAGAGCATATTGCTCCGTGCTTCCAGTCGTGGTGTGCTTGTCACTCACCCAAGGTCAGGATGAATTTCAGTCTCTCACTTATATCAATATTCTGCAGCAGTCGCCTGCCCTGCAATCGGTCCACAGAGTTAGAGTTTGAGGTGAGAATGATGCCATATGAATGTCTTGCTCTGGTCTCGCTTACCGCACACAATTCAAAGAGCAGAACCCCCAGCGACCACACATCGGTCTTGGGACCTGAGGGCAGAGGGGCTTCATCGTGGGAAGAGTCACTGGGGTGGAAGGAGCCCTGAGCGATCACCTCTGGAGCAAGGTATGATGGGTACCTGAGGCGGTGATCAGAGCAGATATATTTAGTAAGCATATTAGTCCTCATAGCAGTTATGGTGCAGTAGTTATGCAGCACTCTTGGTATTATTAAACTGAGATGGTTTGAGAGCTCAGCGCAGAAACATCCCATAATATTAAGAGCTATTTTTCATGAGTGAGCTTTGTTGAATTTCGTTACACCACTATTATGATTAATAGGAGTAATTAATACATATATTCTGACATCTCTGTTATTAAGTGATGTATACTCAGCTGCTCCTCAGAACAAGAACAACCTCAGAACAACCTGCATAGCTGTTTGACAGTTACATTTATTACATTTTCCAGATGTTTTATTGGAAGTCATGGGTATGTGCCATCATTCCTCTTTTCAATCTGCAAAAGGATATTACACAGAGATACTTGGTAGAACACAAAGGCCTTTGGCTTAAGATAAAAGTCTGATGATCTGTTACAGTTCCTAAACCAGGAAGCTATTTTGATGCCCCAAAACCTGTTTTCTATGAAAAAGTATGGGCCATTATGCATCAATGTTATGGTCAATTGGCTTCTTTTATGATTTGACTAACAGCAAACAGATACAAGGGAACCTTTGACCCTAAACAGACAGCTCACATAGCTCAGTCCCAGCAGATGAGGAATTCCAGAGAAGCCTTAATGGACCTTTCTCAGTGATGAATGAGGAGAAAAGGACGTACCCAATGGGGAAGTCAACATCGGCCCCGTGATCAGTCATGTGATAGAGGCCAAACTTTGCCAGCTTGACATTCCCCTACAAAGACACAATCTATCAGTGACAGCGTTGCGTCGGAGCAATCATTTCATTGTCTTTTAATTGGACGGGCTTTCAGTCAGTAAGAGACAGGCGTACATAACACAGATCATTTTCACCTTGCAGTCCATGAGCACATTGTGCGCGCTGAGGGCTCTGTGCACCATACCATGTTTGTTCATAAAATCCAGGCCTTCTAGGACCTCATAGGCTATCTGCAGCACCTTCTCGGGGCTGACACAGACACAAGCACAACAGTGTGTCAAACCATTTTAAGGATTAACCGGTGACTGGGTCAGAGAAAAGACATGATTATGAACATATCTACATTTACAACATTTGACTATTATAAATTTCAATAAACTGTTGTTATTATGCAAACCTAACCTCGGCCAGTAGATGGCAAGGTTATTGCATACCATCTCCTTGCTCATCGTATGCAACATCATTAATTAACAGAACAAAGTTTACCAATTACTGCTATAGTTAATGAGGACTGTTAATGATAATCTCACCTGGCTGCTTTCCCCTGTTTTTGGAAATCACTTAAGCTGCTCTCGTAGTGCTCAGCAACAACAATCAACCTTTCTATAGAGGAAGCAGAAGAAGCAGAGGCAATCTAATAAATAAATGTTTATTAATAAGTAATGAAGCATTAGTAAGCCTGTACTGATGCTACATCTGTACAATAATAAGTGCGGTGAAGGAACCCAGTGGTTTTTTTTATCTAATTCAAACAAGAGTCATAAATGTTGAAGCTTTCTTTACTCTGAGCAGACCAACACGACAGCAGTCTGAAAAGCTTTTTTGACAGTGTCTCACAGACAACTGGATCAGACTTTAGTATATTACAGCGTTATGGGATCAAGAACCTTGTGAGGAACTAAACTGCACTCTGACCGGAGGAGCCACAGACACATGCAGATGCTGTGCAATAACTCCAGTGGCAAAAACATTCCCTCTTCCTGGGGTACTAATCTTGGAAGGTTCAGGAAATTTAGGCTACATCCACACTGATATAACTTTTTCCATGTTTACACCTCAAGTAGTTTGCAGGACTGGTTGAAATGGTAACTTTACAGGCTGCGCTTTGTGTTGTCGTTGCATTAAAGCACCATAAAATGCAGTCCTACACAACATCAGTGTTCAGCACATGTAAAAACAAAGCCCTATTCAACTTATTAATGACACAAAACTGCTGACTCCAGCTTAGATAGTTACAATCCTGGAATCGAGAGTGTTCAATTTTAATTGCCCAAATAAAATTCCAGCTGTGCTTCCAGCTTCAGTGACAGTAAACATCAAGGACAGTCAAAAAGAAATAAAATGAAATGTGAAAGACAGAATATACAACACGATTAGAATTCTTTCAAAGGGCAAGACAGAAAATCATACCGTGCTTCCCTCTGGAGATGTCCACGTACTGGCAGAGTCTGGGGTGAGTGACCGTCTTAAGGATCTGGAAACGTCCCAGGATTTTGATAGAGTTGGGGGTGAGAGGGAGTCCGTTGCTCCCGCAGACATCATGAGGTAGAGCTGAGGCAAAGAAGGTGAAGGCCCCCAGCTGGGCATCTTTAAGGGGCCTCATCCTGCCACTGGCTTGAAACACTGATAATGGGAAAGAGTAACACAAAATGTGACTGCAAAGTAGAGACACAATCCGATCACTCTATGCTACATTAACAGCTAATTACTCATCTATTCACAGTATAATAGAACAAAAAGTAAATGGCACGTTTTAAGCCTGGTTCAGTCTGAGCGTGCACAGTGAAGCAGTAGTTTAACACTGTGTGGATGTAGCCAAGTTATGAAAATAACGGCAGTATTGATCCAGGTAGAAAACCGATGAGTCCATTACATCTGAAAAATGTGGCTACTCACGCTTAATGGGATGGCTGTATGATCATGTTAGCAGAATGAACGTGGAATTATTGACAAAATATATTTTGAAATGAATTCCCTTCCTGTCTCTGCGATGAGATGGGAACAGCTGAGTGAACGTGACCAACGACGTTGTTTTTGTGCGACAAAGTAGCGCACAGACGACACTTTCAAGGAGCATAACCACTGATGCGAAATATTAACAAAAAAAACCCACTGAATTACTATAAATAACGCTGTTATTTAATTCATTTTGTTTCATTTATTTATTTTGCAAAGAGTTAGTTTCAACTTAAAGGAATTACACGCAGGCAATATCCGTTGCCTCCTCGAATCTCGCGGACCGGCTTCACAAGCAGCGCGGAGAGTTAGTTGTGGGGGCCTTAATCAGTCTCTCTGCGGCTAACTGCTAGCTGCCTGACTGTCAGCCAGCTGATCTAACGTTAGCAGGACTAACAGCTGTCAAGCCCCCTGCGCTGGCTGAAACGTGTTGGGGCTGCCGTTCAGAGTCCATGTGAGTTTCAAAGACCTTTGATTTATTTTACTGCTTTGCCGATCGTATATTGTTAATAACGCCCAAACAACCGTCTAATTGGTAGCATACTAATGCTGACTGCATGAGAGTTAGCCTAAAGTCGAGTTGATCTTCCTTGTAGTTGGAAATTCCTTCTATGCGCGAGCTGAACTGGCTAATAGCCCATGGTTACTGATTCAACTCATAACGTTTACTAATAGTCAGTAAAAAATATGAAGCAATTCAATATTGAAAGCTATGTCTACTTTCGAGACATCCAGCATGAATAGATTATTGTTGTTTGGTTATCGTCACTGAGATGATTGAGTCTAACGTTGGCTAGCAGGTAGTAACTGAGCTGTAACCAAGAATAACTTTCATTATTGTGACTGCTTATGTCACAGTTATATGTAAATGTGTATGCTGTGTCGCAGCACTCCAGCCTAAAAATGAATGTGGTATTAAATAGATAAATAGATAAAGGAAATCCTGGCATTTGAAGTAAAACAGGTCATTAATTATAAGCTCCATAAATCATGTGTAATTTGTAACAACTAACCCTCATGTTTGAAATATGTATAGGAGCATATGAATAAAACCTTTTAAGCAATGATTTTTTTAAAAATTACCATTAATTAATTTGCTCATCCATTCCAATCGTTTCAGCACTTGTTTACTCCTCTAGACATATAAACCAGCTTAGGATATATATTTCAAAATATAAGGTTTGGACATATGAAATGAGCCCTCAACAATACAGTGTCATTTCATGAACCAATTCATGGTCCATTTCCAAGAACCAATCTATTAATAGTAATGAAGCCAAGTGACAAAGTCAGAACTAATCATTGGAGAGAGTCACTTTCCCTGCAGACACGGCCATCTAAACCTCACTTTTGCAATACATCATTTAAACGAACATAGAAATATGAATAAAGCTTTTTAAGTAGTGTACAGTATTTAAATAAATTTGCCACCACATTATTAAACATTCAGTTTCCAGTTATGCAAATTAGTTTTTCCCATTTGCATCCAACAAGTTTCATTACAGGGCAAATATGAGAAAGAACGGCACATGTCATCCTGAAAACAACTGACTTCATCCAGTGCTGAGGGTCTTCACGCCTCATAGCTTTTCCTTTAAAATGTGTAGGTCCCTCTAATGCCTTCAGGTGGTGCTGGCATACTGCACTCTCGTTTCCTTTCTGATAGTCTGGCTGGCAGACAGGTAGGGAAGTATCCTCCTACGGTATATTTTTACTGTGGGAATGAAGCGTGAAAAAAGGAAACACTTGTATTCTGGTGGGTCCGCTCACATAACACCACCATACCAGAGCGAGCCGGTGGATAAATGCAGCAGATTTAATTCGAGGAGATTTGATTCAAACCACCTGCGTTGCCCGTGTGTATCTAGGCAGTGTTATCTTTGATATATCCATTTGAAAATGCATGTAGACATTAAAAGTGCGTGTGGCCCATGAGCTGTATGACTAAGCAAACCAGGCATGCCTATATTTAGGCTATTGATAACAGTGAATGTGGTCAGGTGGCTTCTCCAATTGAGCACCAGCTGTCTTCTGTAGGGCACAGTTGACATGGTAAATATATACAAATTGCAGATCAGAAGAGGAGTCAAACTATTTTGTCCAGTGAAGACAGGTAAATTAGACATTTGTGAAGGCCCAATGTCACTTAAACAGTGTTAGCACATTTAGCCATTTCCATCTGAAATCCAAGGCTGAATGACCTCTCCATGTCCGCATGCTGCGGGCCATACCTCGGCCCCAGGACCCATTTTCAGAGGTTATCCAAATGAGATCAGCCTTTCTGTGGCTCTTGCTATTATTCCACCACTGGTCCTGTTTAAATTAATTCAGTTTCTCTAAAAACAATGCTTTGATCCTTGATTTTATCAACTCCAGCTCTTTTGTGTTTCTAATTTCCTCATCCCCCAACATTTTGTTTTCATCTCGGGCCAGCTGTTGTTTTCCAGCGCCTCCCTGTAATATGTGTAAGACGTTTTCTTCCCCCATGCTGCAGCCTTGTAAAAATCCTTCTTTTTCTCTCCCCACAAGAAGCTCACCACGATAACGAAACATTCCCCAAACCAAAACTGGTGTCCACTTAGATTTTGGTTGATTAGCCTAAGAGAGGCTGATCCCTTCTGATCTGAGTGTGTATATAATGTCGATGTGTTGTGTGGATTAAAGGATGAATTGTCTGCATGTCACATCTTACTGCAGTTCCCACCACTTGCTACAATGAAAGACCACTATGAATGCATCTAAGAGTATGGCTTACCAAAGGTCACTTGGAACTTGTTGAGGTCATTTTGAGGTTTTCATTCGCTGACATGTTTCAGGATTTTGTTGATTTATTGTCTCATTTTTATGAAAATCAACACGTTTTTCTGATTATCTCTCAACATTCCCCGTGGACAGAGGTCAGCTTTTGTCACTGCGGGCAACCAGACAAAAAAATATCAGTCAATAAAATCCCATCATCACATGGTTCATACCTACTGGGACACGCATAATGGGAAACACATCAGATTAAAATCCCGTCAGACGTGGCATCAAGGCACTCACAGCGCTTACTGATGTGTTTACTAGCGAAGCAGTTAAAACTCTGCCACTACATTAAATCATGTTATGTTACACAAAAAAAGGAAATACTTGTACAGCGTGATTCAGGCCCGCAGCATGTGCCAACTGTGTGGAAATATATGAGTTTATGTTGAGAGTCAGAGAGGAGTTGACTGGACTCTGTGGTCATTTTGGAGGCTGTAGTTTGTGGTGGCGTTGCACTGGAATGCAAACCTTGTAACTCCAAACATGTATCTTTGTATATGTTCAGCGTAGTATTTTAGAATACAGTCTCTTTTTACACTGCCAGTGTTGCTTAAAGTTGAAATAACATGGAATAGGGTAACTTTGTAAATATTCGCTGTACACGCGAGCTTGATACATGAACCTCTGCCTACATTCAAAACAAACAGGGCGATGCTCTACCCAAAAATATATTGCAGAATCTGCCTTGGCTCTTACAGAGTGTGTTACACCAGTTCAGTGTTTTGTCCGACCCTGATATCTGGCATTTTGTAGTGTTGAGTTCAATGTATGTCTTGTGTATTTGGTAGGTTTGTAGCTCGCTCCTTGCTCAAGATGTCAGGTCACAATCCTTTACTGAGGCTGGAGCAGCGAGCGGCTGAGGCTGACCAGATCATCGAGTACCTGAAGCAGCAAGTCCAACTGCTAAAGGAGAAAGCCAGTAAGACACACGCCCCAGACGCTAACACACTTTTATAGCAACATAATTAAGAAAAGTATATTTAGGTTTAAGTTTACAGAATTGTAAAGTTTCCAAATTTGTCTTGATGGGCTGCATCTCAAAATAAATACACTGCTCTCAGGTGCAGCACATAGTGCAACTGATATCATTTGTGGCTTAAGATCTGATGCTAGTCTCAGGATTAAAGATTGAAAATACTGAAATCCCTGTTGGACCTCTAAAAGGACAGGTGGCATTCAATTGTTGATACCGTTAGAATTTCCCCAACTTTCCATGTGTGTCATTATCAACTGATTAAAAGTCACTTGTTGGGGTGTTTTTAACATTTTTACTTTTATTTTTAAGTCAGTTTGTATGTGAGGCACTCAGCACTGATGCATTTTCCTTTTTTTGTGCCGCATTTCCTGCATAAAGCTGCTGAACAAATGAAGTTTTCTCTGTTTCGTCATTCTCTGAACAACGTCATTTAGTAAATACAGCAGGTATCTCTCAACTTCCAAATGGCTGCAGTTGGATTTATTTTGAGGACCAACTAACTTACGCTCACCATCGGTTTCTTGCGTAGCAGTTATGATCGCTTCCAATCCATTTTCAATGGTCATTTGTTTGACAAATTATGGTGTTTCCAAACTTGCATAGCATCTTCGATCACACAGTTGTCTTGGACCAGCTTGTCAAAGTGTTTATTAGCTTATGTGCAGGAATTTGCCCGGCCAGCGCTAAACTACGAGCAGTTTTCTGAAACCTGACGCCTTAGTCGTGGGAAAGTACAGTTGAATCTACAAGAAACTGTGATTCTGATGATAATCTCCAATGATGTCTTTAATTTTGATTCATCAAATCAGCCAAATGTATCCCATACATTTTAGACTGGAGGTTCACATCTCCATTAACTCGGAAAAAATGAAGCTAAAGAAATACAAAACATATGTTTGTTTGTTTTTAACTTTATCTTTCAGATGGTAGATCCCTTTGTCCATTACTGTCAAACAGAATTTTTACAAAATTGGCAGAAGTTTCTGTTCCTGTTGCAACTGTGTAAATGATACAGCTCCATTTTGAATTAACTCCATAATCTTGTAAAACATCATGCTTTGAATGACTCACAAATGCAAAGGCTGTATTTGTGCATTTATGGCTCGATTTTAAAAAGTCATGATATTTTAGTCAACAGTATATTTGCACTAGCTCACAGGCGGTTTGTGAAACGTCCTGGGGGATAGTGAAATTTCATTCCTGTGCTGAGCGCTAACGAGCATTTGCCTTGCCGCAGTCGTCCAGGCGAGTGTCAGGGAGGAGAAGAAACTGATGGTGGAGAACGCCAAACTGAAGAATGACATCGAGGAACTGAAAAAACAGCTGCTGGAAAAAGAGAAGAAGAGGGGAGGTATGCTGAGTTCGGTTCCCAGTAAGGACTTCAAAATCAAAAGTTTGTTTGTCTTTATAAAAAGACCTTGATGTTGTTATCCTTTATATCTAGTTATAGAAGTGGCTCCGCGGGCCTGACTTAGGACCATTTGATGTCAGTTGTTGCTCATTAGAGCATTGTTTGGTTTGTACTATCATGATAACATCTTTCGCATTCTCGCCTCAGCCCAGCAGAACCAGATCTTCTTGGTGTGTGTTTATTATAAGTACCCATAGTGCTTCAAGAATCCCCATTAGAGGGGACAACATGTCTGTGCGTCTGATATACGTCGACGTCCAAGGGCGAACGGCTCAGATCGTTAACACACATTTAATGTTTTCCAGAGAGAAGCTGCAGGAATAAAAGGGGACTGGAAGAAATAAGCAATTTAACCTTATTCAAAATAACTCAATCTGTTAGTGTTGGAACGTTGAAGGAATGAGTTCCAATACACCCGAGACCATGTTTTTCCACACGTTGTATCTAATTGTGGTGTTTGTCTTTGGGGTTTCTGTTCAATGGCTTTAAGGTGGCATAAAATAGCTTAATCAAAACCCAGATAAATATGAAGGTCTTTCTGAAAGCAGTTTCAGTCGACGTCGCTGATTTGTTATTGAGATGAGAAAAACAAACAATTGAATGCGACTATAATAGCGCCTGGAGGAAAAACTACATTTTTGCTGCCCAAATAAAAAAAAAAACAAAAACACGTCCTTTGAAGTTTGGCATCAAATTTGCCTCCATGATTTTTTTAAAATTGAAAATTCCAAACTCCTGTGGACCCGTCGGTGGCTCCCTCAGGTTGCATTGTGCTGCACTGTCGTATTGGGTCCCCTCACAGACTGTATATAAAAAAAAAAAAAGGATGACGCCAGAATATATCGGATACAGTGACATCATTTCAAACTGGAATCTGTGCCACAGTGATCGGGAAGTTTCGAGGACCGGCCCTTACACCAGCTCAATCATGAACACACACAAGCTGTCAGTCTTCATAGTCCTATATTCACTTGACTTTAAGCTCTGTTTTGGTCTCCACCAGCCCCTGATTGAGAGATTTGTCTCTTTAGCTGCAAAATGCTTCCCTGTGTCCGCTGGCTAGTCGCTATCTTTGTCTTTATGTGGATCTGAAAACCAACCCAGTGAGCTATAAAGACCTCAGTGCACCTGAGGGGGACCACAGGGTGATTCTCTTTGAGTTAGACACTAGCAAACCCTTCCACATTCCGCCTTTTATTAATGATGTTAATATGAGTGTGGCTTTGTGCATCCCGATATCTTCAGGAATTCATGCAGTGTGCATAATCTAAGTCGCAAGACATCTACAATATTACTGGATATTAGAGTGCAAACATAACACCCTACTGTAGGTTTATACAGTATATGATAGAGTCACAGTGTGTGTAGAAAATTGGTTCTTAATGTCAGAAATGTCAGAAAGAGTGAACACAAGGGGATGTAAAGAGTTTAAGGGGTTATTGCCCATAATTCCAAGGTAAACCGGAACACTCCTGATCTCAGGTCCCGACATAACATAGAATTAAGGTAATTAAAAGCATTATGGTGACGGTGGTGCGCCTGCAGACCGATGTTTGTCAGACACAGGCACTAGATTTTGTAGGAAGTCAAACATCAGGCGCCTTAAATGAGGGGTTATTCTTTTTGCTGCAGGGTTTTTTTGCAGGACATTGTTCCTTGCTTCATGGCTCCATTTCCTTATATCTATCCAATGTGGACACGGTGTCATTTTCCCATCAAAACTGTTTGCACCAGGAGCGCAGTCCTCCCACTGGGTGTGTAAATAAAGCTTCGTCTGTATCATTTCATTGTATCACGTTGATGCAACTGACAGCTAAGAAGTAGTGTACCTTCAGTGTCTGTTTCATGTAAGTGAGTGCTGCCGCGCTCGAGACTTTTCAGACTGTAACACCACATTTTGGACGCACATGTGTGAATAATATCAGTCACCACAGATACAGATTGTAACTAATGATCCGTTATTTAATCAGTTATTTCTCCTGACCTTTTTCCCGTGCCCTCCGGTCTCCTGTAGTGCGCCAAGTGCCCATGCCATCAGGTGACGGCAGAGTTGAGTGCATTTCCAAGCCCACCCCTGCAAAACCCTCTGAACCAGCACCCTCCGCCTCCCCTGCCGCCGCCGCCGCCGCTGTCCAGAGCCCCCCTCCCAAAGATGAGGGTAAAAAGAAGAAGCCAGAGAAAAAAGGTAACAGCTGGAGAAAAAAACGCTTGCAGGGTTTTATTATGAACCCTTTGAAGTTTTCACATCCAATAAAACTGTTTTTGGAAGCTGAAATTAAGCCTGTTTAGAAATGTCATAGAGCTACATTTGTTTGTGCGTTTCATTTTCATTTGGCTAGCGAGATCATATCAAAGCCATTAAAGTGACCACTCACTTCAGTCTTCATCAACATTATTCTTCTTTGTTTGTTATGGTTCTGTTCTTGCATCAGACCCCGATGAATAGATGCAGCGCTCTGCTCTTCAAAAGTCAGTCGATTGTCTCCAAACACGTTTTTCCGTTTGAATTTCTAATATCAGCTGCTAACAGACGTAAAGCAGCAACGTCTGAAGGCGTCCAACATCTCTGCGCCCGCTCCGAAGACGTTTGGTGAAGCATCCATTTTATGATTCATGAGCTGCTTTCAGGATGAGGCGACCTTGTCTAATGTCCAGCATTCAATCTAATTTGCGAGAGATTTCATGTTAATGTCTTGTGGATGTGCATCATTCGAGGACCCCAGCTTCAAAAGTTTAAAGAGAGTACAAAACAGGAAAACCTCCGGCACAGAGTTTCACCTCATTTGCAGTGAATCATTCAGGCCGCAGGAGCCAGATTTTGTTCAGGCTAAATTTAAAAAAATATAATATTTGTTGTTCCCATTTTTCTGTTATAGGTATGCTTTGACAGCTTAGTCACTGCTTGGCATATCAGTCAAAACGTAAGTAGGTATAACTGTAAGAAACAAATAGAGTGCCCACTTATCTCGTTATTAATCTTCTTCTGTACATCCACTATCACCTAGTATTCTGCTACACACACATGCACACACATTTAAACCTGGCATTGCTTAGTGCTTTGGCCTACAACACTTTACATTATTTGAAGGCGCAGTGCTTCGATCTTTGGGTGCATTAAAACGGCTCTCAGTTGGACAGGGATATATAATTCTGAAACGGTACAAACCCAATGCAGATATTGAGTCATGTTTGAGCAATAACTTGTCTGGAGTAATGGAAGTAAATTAATAGTAATAGTAATTTAATCAATCTGTTGTTTAAAGGCCTACTCCGTATTCAAAGCGATCAGCTCGGCACCATGCTTATGGTCAAAATCCAACATGTCGCCAAAGGATGAGTTATGATTCATAAAGACTCGTTAACAGGCACAATCTGATTCAGGGAACATTTCTTAGCTGCGTGTTAAGTGCATAAACATGTTTTTCAGATGATGCTCATCTGCCTTACACAGCTTACACAGTGTTTTATAACTGCTGATGTATTTAATCTGAGTGAAACGTGATGAAGAGCTGAAGCAGAAGACCTCCTTAATATACAAAGTGTCCTTTTTGTCATGGCTCTAATAAACAAATCGTGATGCGCCGCCAGTACACACACGCCCACGGGGTGCAGTTTGTGTTTACTTCTCATTAGCATTTCAGCAGGAGAAAAAGCTGAATCAGTGACAGTATCCTGAAACTGATACGACAACTGAGTTCCACCGACTAGTTCTCGATTAAAAAACAAAACAAAATTTAACAGAAATTTACTCAGAGTTGACTTTAAGACTGAAACTAAATTGTTTCCTTTCACTAAGCTGTTGTACATCTTCTCATGTTTGTCACTTTAATGCAGCTGTGTTGTCACCTCATCCAAACACTCACCACTTGTTGGCTCACAGACCCATGTGTAACCGTAGCGCAGTCCCGGTGAGGTTACGTCGCCTCGCGGTCATCGCAGCACGGCGTTGATTGCACGGGGGAGAGCTGTGGAATATCAAAGGCGCGGCTTGGAATTCATATTCTCCTCAGAGCTGGTGTGGGCTCCGAGGAATGATTAAAGACTGTGTGATCATTTGATCAGTGCAATCCACTGGAATGAATGTGTGTAAGCAAACCAGGCGAGTGAAAGCTACTTTGTCCCTAGAGAGGAAGCATCTGCTATTCTGCTGTGTTATTGAATCATGCAGCACTCACCTTCAGCCAAACAGGGGTATTGGTATAGACATTTAGTCGAAGCGTGCGCCCCGCGTTTCTGGGAAAAAGGTGAAAAAGTGGTTTTCTTTCCCTTAATTTTTTATTTACTTTAGGTTCACTTGAAACGACTGCCCCTGCATGCAACCCCGAGGCCTGTCATTGGTGGGCTTTGTTTCCATTTATGGGAGGAAATTAAATCAGATTCCAGACAGATGCCCAGTATTGTTTCAACTATGGTTTGTTTTTTACAATTTCCCTTGGCAAGATACCAGCTGGCTGAAACGTCCGCGGTGCTTTTACACAATTACACATTTCCTATAATATCATGCACATTTGGTGTAATAGCATGAAAACTCTTACAGATGCCTCTCTTCAGCGAAACGTCTTTTAATGCATGATGGATAGCTACTGTCTGACTTTCTGTGCTAAAAATGCACCCAGGCATTCATTTTGTGTCGGACTGCAACTGAAATAGTCCAATTTGAGTGCAAAGAAATGCTAAAATGATATTAAATTTCGTTGAAAGGCAGGAGTTGAAACAGTATTTCCCTTTCTGCCCTGCCAGGAGGGGAGAAAGCAGAGAAGAAGCAGGCAGCCAGCACCCAAGAAGATGCCAAGGTGGACGTGTCTCGCCTGGACCTGCGCGTCGGACGCATCGTCACGGCCGAGAAGCACCCAGATGCAGACAGCCTCTACGTGGAGCAGGTCGATGTGGGAGAGCCTTCGCCAAGGACAGTGGTCAGCGGGCTGGTCAAGCACATACCTCTGGAACAGGTACAGTACAACTCATAAACACTCATATGCACTAAGCAATTTGAATGCAAAAGCCCTGAGATGAATCCCATCTTCATAACATTCCTGCTAAGGACAAGGTTCACCTAATAAACATGCAACTGAGTGCAATTGGTAGAGTGGGAGTAAGACATTATTATATCATGATATTGTGTAATAAACAGTTGTTTAGTCTGGGAACTTTGCTAAATGATGAACTGGCCTCCTTACAAGAATTCCTCTATATTCCATGTGGAGATGTGCAAACATTTGCCGATTTAGATTTGAAATAAAAAAAAAATAATAATAAAATAAAATAATAAAATATAAAGTGAATTTAAAATGTCTCAAGGCTTCGGGTTGCAAACCTGTAAATGTCAAAATCTACACCAGCTTGTGGATTTGCCTGATAAAGGGGTGAGGAGGTAGACCTCAGTGCAAATTAGGTTTTCATATTAATCCCTGCAGAGAGCACTGTGCTGTATGTATCCACTAATAGCACACTAGGGTCATAACAGGGATTTATTAGTCCTATTTAAAGTGACTCCATAGGTAAATCCAGAGCTGATTGCTCTGCTTGTATTCTAGGTTTTTTTTGTTTTTGCACTAACACAGATTTATGATTTGCTCCTGCAGCGAACTCATTTGTCAGTATAATGTCATGCAAGTGAAAAGCACCAGTTACTACAGCCATCAGTATTTCCCTTCATGTTTCTCGACCAGAGAGCCTTTGTGTATTACATTTCTGTGTTCTCCCGTGAGCAGACAGCGTGTATCACTTAAATGGAAACACGTGCCTGCTGACTTTGTCAAAATAAAAAAATTAAAAATCTATTATACGAAAACAAAACAAAATTACTTGGAAGTTACACAGTTGGCGTGATGGCAGTACAGCTGGCTCTCGCGCTGCAGTCAGAAAGGCCAAACTACTTTTGTGCCTTTTGTGTCTCTGTTACTCACAGTGCCGATAAATCTGAAATCAAGCTTTAGCTTCCTTCTTAACAGTTTTATTAATATGAGCCATTATCTGTGTCTGTTAAACAAGCTAGGGGTGAAATATCTGAGGCAGTGCATTGTGGGTTTTATGGCAGTGCTCTTGGGTGCCTGTTATGCTAGAATAAATAATAGTCACCATTTAGAAATACGAGTCTGAGACATGCTAATCATTAAACAACTGTCACGACAAGTGTCAGTGCACATGAAGTATCGCTCAAGTCAAACAGTTGGTCTTTGGAAATACATTCACACACTATCCCTGAAAAATGAAAACTAGCACTAAAAAAGCCCCGTCAAAGCAACATCTTAAAGGACATCCCTCCAAACTAAAGTTGTGATTATGTCCTGAGATCTGGCATGCATCATCTTGTGGAATGCTGGATTTCTCTTTTTCTCCGCTTTTTGGCACAAAACTCCTTCTGGTCGTCTTGTAAATGTTGGTGAGCCGCAGAGGTCTCCAGGCTCGAGTTTAAAGTTTTCCTGTTTGCTCCCTTTGGTTTACAAAATGAGGCAAACAAACCATAAACCTCGGACGCTGTAATTTTGAATTAATTGATGGGAATGGGCGCTATTGTTTATATTGAAGTCTGAAGTTCTCTGTCCCGTACCCAAACTGACCACATCACTTGAAGGTGTTTTTTTCCCTGAAGCAAACTGGATTTAATGAGATTTTCTTCTGTATTGTCTGGAGCGCAGGGGCTGCAAAGAGAAATGCAGTACCGTTACTTATGTTCTGCCCCCCTCCTCCCCATGTGCAGATGCAGAACCGCATGGCAGTCCTCATGTGCAACCTGAAGCCAGCCAAGATGAGAGGAGTGGTCTCCCAGGCTATGGTCATGTGTGCCAGCTCGCCAGACAAGGTGGAAATCCTTGACCCTCCGAGTGGAGCAGTACCGGGGGACAGAATCACTTTCCAGGGCTACCCAGGTATCCCAGCTACTGTCCCTCCAAAACAGATTAATCATTGGAATAAAGCTCAAATATTAGAATCATTTCCTGCCAAACAGACACTTCATCACTTCCTGAATGAAGCCTCCTAAAAGAATTGGCCAGCCCAGTCTCAAAAGAAGGGGCTTTTCTCTGCCAGAAACAACACGTCAGTTTCCACATTCACCCCGTGTTCTCACACCCCACTCAAAGCTCTGTTTGGCGGTGGCTAAATGGCCTGTGACCGTCGATTTGACAGACTAATCAACGCTCTGTGCAAAGAATGTAACTTTTTCATTTACAGTCAGTTGGAAAGATAAGTGCTTTAACTGTCCTGACAGGCTCAACACATCTAAATGAGTTTGGGAGGAAGAAAGAACACGTGAAGCCTATTCTCTGTTCGTTAGCACGTGAACTGGACCGTTCACCTCCTGTGAAGTGTTCCAAACATAATCTCCAATGAGCGGTGACTAAATCAAACATCAGCGTGGTTGTTGTTTAAGCTGCTTCTAAAAGTTGAATATTGGTGGTGAGAAGAGGATTGGTCTTGTTATGCATCTATTCTTCTGAGAACAATAACCAAAATGGGAGTTCCCTGTGAGGGGAAAAAAGAGTGAAGAGGAGGATATGATGTAGGTGGATCTGTGGTCCCAGTACCCACAGCCCAGCTGCGTCAGCTGAGGCTTTCATCCCTGCAGTACACATGTCCCAGCCACTCTAAAAGACAGTTGATTCATGAGGGTTCCCTTTGGCCAGAATCATTTTTATGGATATGACATTAAAAAGAGTCCTATTCAAACCATCCTCTGAAAACATGGTTCACCAGAGAACAGAAAGAGTGGAGGACATAGCGAAGTCGGGATCGGTGGATGGTTTGTTGTGGTGTTGAGTTCTTGTTTGTTTAAGACGGCACAGTTAAAAACTGTGTTCTGAAGTACAAATAATGGAAAATAAGAGGTGAAAGAAGTTTGTTCCATCTTTCTGCTTTCCCACCAAAAGCCGCCGGAGCTCAGATTGAATTACAGCCCATCCAATGCTGCTGTGAAGTCCACGATGTAATTGACCACATTGCCCTAACTAATGGGGCCCAGTTCTTCTGCTTGAAGTTAAGAATGTGCGCAAGTTGCTCATCAAAACCTCTTTCACGCTTCTGATCAAGACTGATTGTTGCCACTTTCGGGGCTGTAAACCGGCAGAAATGGCGGCTTTGGTAAATCAAACTCATTCATGTCCTCATGCCCGGAGGTGGCTGCACAAAGAGGAAAAAGTTGACACCAGACAGGAGCCAGCCAAGGCCGGCTGTGACTTTTCACAAACGCCAAGCAACATCAAAAACAAAGGCATCGTGAAATGAGAACCTCCCTTAATTGTTTTCCCTGGACGCGTACTTTGATTCTGAGAAGTGTGGTGTAGATGTTTTGAATTATGACGAGGGACGACTGGCAGTTTTTAAAAAGCTGATGCTCTAATAGAACATGATAGACTAGTCAGACTTTTCACTATTCAAGAGGGAGAAATAAAATTAGAGTCGCGCTGATAAATCACGAATGTAATGGTTGGTCATTTGCTCACAATTTGTTTTGGCTTGAGCTTATTATACAGATGGTATCAGTGTATGCCGAATATGAAAGGCCCATGAAGGAAAGTTGCAAGTCATCTATCAATGTGTCTCAGCATGGATATATTAAAACAGCATTTCAGTAGGTTATGCAAGGACACGACATATCAGAAGAAGTTCATAAAACATCAGCCCTGGATCCATAAATCCTGTGATGGATGAGCAGAGAACAGAGGTTTCTCATGTATCAAATCTGACTTCTTGATTGCAGGTGAACCAGACAAAGAGCTGAACCCCAAGAAGAAGGTGTGGGAGCAGGTTCAGCCAGACCTGCGCACGGACGCCCAGTGTGTTGCAACCTACAAGGGAGCCGCCTTTGAAGTCGCCGGCAAGGGAGTGTGCAAAGCCCAAACCATGAGCAACAGTGGAATCAAATAAAATAACAGAGCTGCTTCAAATAGCTCAGTGTTTACTTGGCAATCATCTGCAGCGATGACGATGATTCTGTTGAGAAACAGGACGGAGATGAATGGAGGAAAATGCTTTGAAGATGTTCAATAAAGGGATTTGAAAATTATCTATACTTTTAAAGTGCCTCTTAAGAATCTGCCTGACGACAATCTGTTGTTTTTCAGCCTCCAAAATACACACAGACAGGGTCCACAAAGTTTAATTCACCAACTTTTGTCTCTTTGCCCGAGGCACGTTAGCTTGATTGTGCTTTTGATGTTGAGTTTGTAATTCAATCCAGTTCAATCAGCTTCATTGGCATGACATTTGACATGTGAAAATTAACAAAAATAACGGATTATTCTTTTTTTTTACTTATAAATCTGAGGTCTTTACTTTACTGGACTGGAGCACCATTGGTTTCCATCTAGTCTCGGGCATTTTAATTAGCAGGAGATGAAACAGGGATGTTGTATTACAAAGAACAACGCAAACAGATCAGGTTCTCAAGCTCTTTGCTGGGGCTATTTAGATGGTACTCGGGGCCCATCTCTCCACTCTCTGGCCCAGTGTCAGTGTCTCAATCTCGGCCCTGTGGTGCCAGTGCCATGTGCTACCCACCTCCGGAAGTATCAGACTACACAGAAGAAACAGACAGAGAGCTGTGCACCAGAGCCTCTAATGTTACATCAACAGTAATTAAGGCAATCCACTGTACAAAAACATCTGTCATGGGTCAAAGCCGTCCTCAGTGCACAACTTGTGCTCGCTGCTCCAGTCCTATTCTCAAGCAATCTGACATTTTAGTGTATTCAGCTGCACATTTTCTGCAGATCTTTATTTTTATGAGGTGTGATGGAGGGAAAAACACCTCTTTGTCTTAAAAAATATGAAATACTATGGCATACTGATGTTTTTCAATAAGGGGAGGTGTTCATAGATCAGGCTAGTGACTCCCAAAGTCACACATTCACATTTAGCAGGCTGCTCGGTGTCCACAAGGAGGAGCTGTCAAGTCAGTGCGAGCTCAGTTGCAAAGATTCCAGACTTTGCCACCTACAGGACATTTGAGCTACAGCATAAACAGTGTAACACCTTTACTACTTGTTAGCTTGGCTCAAGATTACTGTGGAATATTGTTTAAGGAAACAGTTAAGTCACTCAGCCCGCTGTATTGTATCTGGATGTGTTCATCCTGGAGTCAAATTTAAACTTTTCCCGCTTTTTTTCTGCAGTGTTGAAAACAATGGTGTCTGCCAACAAGTCAACCCATGGTGATTAACACTGTGTCAGATTCAGAGGAAACAAAGGGTGCAGGTATTGATTCTCCATTAGATCTACCAATACACTGCAGGAAATGTAATAACTAAGTTTTCATCTGAGACACTTAGCACCAAATGCAAACTTGAGTTAACCCAGACTGATAATTGACTTTTGGTCTCTGCCATCCACCTCTAGTCACATAAACTCTTATGAGCATTTTGCCAAAGGGGGTGCAGTTAAGAAATACAGCTGTAGATTAAACACAACATTCAGACAGCAGCTTTTAAAATCAGTCATTACACTCATTGCAGGTGGCAGAGGTTTCAACATTGTAGAAACTCTCCTTACCTGTAGGTGGCGCACGTCAACAGACGCCTACATCTGCCGCTTTAACTGCTGCCACTGTTCCCATTGATGCAAATGGATGAAAAAGCATCGATTAAGCTGCAGATGGGCAGCTGCTGCTATCCCCCTCTGAAAAAAGAATATACTGTCTGGGCCTGGCAAACTGCTTCATGTCAGTGACACTATGTCATCATTCTTTTCTTATTCACTGGAGACGTAAACGCACTTTTGTTGCAGCACACAAATAGTGCTTGAACACCTGCCTCCATGAAACAGTCTGATCGTGGTTAAATGACTTCATCTGTGCTTTTCAGGACCCTACAGGCTCCGCTCAGAGGTCTTCAATAAGAAAAACCTCTTATTTTGGTCTAGATGACATAGACAGCTTTAGTAAGTGACCTCCGCTGAAGCGTATTCTCACCTAAACCGCAGTGTTCTTTCTGGGTTTTCTGTGACCACAAGGAGTGTTGCAACCTGAGAGAAAGCTCACTCCAGGATATTTTGAGTCAGACGTTTGCACACCACACGTTTCCTAATTGAATTTTCAGCTGCAGCTGGTGCACTCTATGTGAAGCAGTTGCGCACTCGTCCCTACAGAACGCCTGTCCACATCTGACTGTAGATCGGTACATCTATGTCTCCCAACTAAATTCAAGAAACCCAAGCATCTCACACCTCTCAGGTCTTGAGGTCTTTGTGTGGGGCAGCAGTTGGCACCATAATTACTGATTTCACAAATGACTGGCGCCCACATTTCCCCTTGACAAGCCATCCATCAGAACACTGCCTTGTACTCTTCATATGACTCCTCTACAATCCAAACATTCTCAATGTTTGGTTTTTAGCGCCAAAAAGTAAAACAAAGAGGACCTGTAGGTGTTGCTGCTTCATTGATCCCACCTCATTCTTTATCCTCCAGGTTATTATGTCCTCAACATGACCCGAGCAAAGTCTTCTAGCAGGCCTTTATGGAGGTGGACGCGACGAAATGCAACACCTTCAGACATGACTGAATATGAAGAGAAGGGAAAAAAAGAAATTTGGAAAAACCCAAACAAGTCCTTTGATGTGATGGAACTTAACTTGGTGTATTGGTAACTATGACTAACAGGCAAATTGAATATTATTTTTCTCTAAATGTCTAAATGTTTTTCGAAGTTTCACAGAGTGTGACCCAACAGCCAGAACATCAAGAAACAGCAGTGGCCATGAGGAATATATTTCTCATTTCTGAAGCCAAGTAGTCAGTTTGCAGCAAGGCGTGAAAGTCAAACTATGACAGGTCTTTATGAAGGAATGCAGACCTCTGGGATAAGAGTCATGATTCATATCGGACAATAAGAGTTTGCATTTGAATATTGCAAGATCGTATTTGGTGTGAATCAAGACATTGTGTGTTTCTTGATTACTTCAAGACTCTTTGGATGTGTCTAGAGTCCTGTCAGATTGATAAATGTGTTGTTGTTTTTTTTGTTGTTGTTGCATTTTCCCCAACCTTGTTTTCAAAAATGATGTATTAGCTGCTGATCCATTTCATTGAAATTGTTGTGTAGCAATACATCCCTTCATGCAAGCTGACATGAGCTGATCAACAGTGGCCTCACACCTTAAGTATGTAACACTATAACAAAGGCAGTTTTAGTTCAAACGTACTTTGGGGTTTCACGGTAGCTATTTACTGACATTAACAGACACATGATATAACAATATGAAACTTAAATTATGGTATGATTTATCACTATTAAGGGAGTGAAAAGATATGTGGCTGATTTTTGCTTGGATGCTGAAACGTGGAATTGCGCAAGCTAGCAATCATTTTTATATCATCATCACTAAAGCCCAACCAAAATGGAATATGTGTGACTGATACTGGTTTTGGAGCGGAAAGCCTTGGAGATTACTGATATGGTGGCCAATATAGTGAGTTTTTTGAGTTGGACAGAAAGCAGGCTGTTTCTGTTTGGATTATGCAGTGACTTGACAATGCAAAGTACTTTATTATAGATCATATTTCAGTGACGCCGGTGTATTACCTTATGCATTTTTTCTGCATTATATACTGAAAACTGCTCATATGCCAGCACGTATTGGGAACATATACGCCAGTACTGATCTAATACCAATATGTCCTGCAATATTTGATACACTGGTTGGGCTCTATAGTCTCATAACCATCTCATGGACAATGCAAAGTTGTTTACTGCATCTACTCCTGAGTAACTTCAGAGTTACTCCTAACTCTGGTTTGGACTTCAGCCTAAAGTATCTGTATATTGAGTTTGTTAGTTAGTATTTAGTTTTAACTCCCCACTCTGTCTTTGCGTGTCACCTGTTCGGTGCTGGGCACATAGTCAGTTTGACTGAATGCTCTTAAATGTGCAGTAGATTTGCTAGTAACAAAACCAAAACAATGAGCTAAAATAGGCTGAAAAGCCACAGAGAGCTGCAGAGGCGGGTGATAACTGTGCGTTTGTCAATTTGAGTCATTTACTTTTTTGTTTATATAAGAACACAAATTTGTGGAGCACCAATTGATTACACGCCGTGCTTCATATCATTCAGTGTACATCTGATGGAGCTCTTTAATAGTCTGGTGTTATGCATGCACTTTGATTGGCTGTTCAGGTTGGAGTGAATGCATATAAACTGCATATACAAACTCTGCACTTAACCTCCTGGCTAAAAGCCTCATTGAGGTCTGAGACTCACTAAACAACCGCTATGAAGCACAGAGATAATTAATCACTTTTAATGAAGCTGTTTGATTGATTGTGACGCAGCAACGTTTTAATAATACTGGACCTAAAGTGTTAATTAAGAAAGATGCTGTTTATAAATTAAAGTATTAGCAAATAAACTTCTGTCTTTTGATATCCTCAAAAGACTTCCACACTTCATCGTGGTGTAGGTGGTTGTTCCATAATGGAAAATTTGTTAAATGCGACCAATCAGAATTTGGAGCAAATAGCCTACAAATTAAAATGATCAACAGCTTTGTTTCAGTAATGACAATAGATGGGCTGAAACATGTCGGAAAAAAAAGCAGAGAGAGCGCTGAGGGAGAGACAAACCTCCATGGACATATTTTGGCTGTAGTTGAAAGAGCAGCTCTCACATGCTCCTCTGTGTGTGGTTTCATGCTTTGCCAGTGTTCACAATGAACAAAATTATCCAAGCTTCTCTTTCAGCTGGAGAAGATCTATTATCCATATTACGGGCCGGGCTGGACATTTGAAGCCAACATTTCTGTATCTCGTCCGACCGAGGTGAGTATTATGATAGAAACTTCAGCTGGTAGCATTAGTGAGCAAACCCCTGCACGCTGTCTTCACTTGTTACCTAATTGCTGTGACTCTTCTGTCATTGGGCCCCGATTCATCAGGCAACAATGAGACGACCACAAGAATCACAGAATATACGAGTTCCCGCGGAGCAACACAGGCTGATATAACACTCAGTTCCAAAGGAAACAGCTGGAGGCTATCCTCAGTGTGTGTCACATTGTCTGACAGGTCCAACTTGAAGCAGGAAATCAATACCAGTTATCCTGTAAACACAGCAGAGCGATAAAAAGCAAGAGAGAGAAATTAATGGTAAAACAGATGACAGTAAGAGAACATAATGCATCAAAATCACTTGGAGTAAAAATGCGGCTGTCGTCCAAGAAATTACAGATAAAAAGAAAAACATGAACTCATGAGACATAAAAAACAATATCAAGGCTTAAAAGTTTATCCATGACCTCGGAAACACCCGACCAATAAATCATTCCTCCACTTTCAGTAGCTGCTTTCAATCACATCGCACAGCCTTCTTCAGCAACTCCAATGGGTCTAGAAAAAGTAGATGTTTAAATGTAATGTATTGCAATTTAATGTAATGTCATCAAAGTTCTTGGCTGCATGATGGCCAGCTCCATGCTCGACTAAACCATAAAGCCATTTATACAATAGCAAAACACTGTATTTGTAAATTAATATTTTGTACTATTTAATTAGCTATGGATAGGTAGCGGTTTAGTTTTATGTTGAATAACAGAGACAACAAAAGTATCCTCTTACAAATACTCCTACAAAATAAGTTAGAACATACTAGAACATTTATTATGTAAAAAAGGTATTAAATAATTCTCAATTAATTATTAAATAATTAATATTTTTATTAAGGTCCTATCATAAGGTCATAGCGGAGGTGGGAGGCTGTAAATTATGCGGCGTGCTGGGCTGCTGATCACCATGATCACAAATAAAACCTGCTGGTTCAGAATAAGCGTGCTGCTGCACCCGACAATGACAAAAGCAGTGGATTGTCCTGCTCATATTCAACATTTCAATATAATATACAATATAATATACTGTCAAATCTACATATTATTGCCATATATAGGAATACAGCAGACCAGAATTACAAATACTTTACATGTGTATATTTTTCACAGCTGTTCAAAAGTTTGTCTTGTGTGCTCTTTTCATTACTTGTCTTATAAATAAATAGAAATGTCCATCATATCTGAGAGCCTTCTTGTGGATTTCATAAAGAATTTAAATACTATACAATATACATGTGTTTCGGTTTCAGCAGACATTTGAACTTGTCACTGTGGGAAAGCGGGGGATGTTATTAATAAAATGAACAATGGCTCCCTTCTGAGCCAACATGCACAATACAGGGACCTCAGACCTGTTAAGTGGACATCAGCCATCTTTAATTGTACCATCACACCTGCGCTTTTCCCTCTGTGACATGACTGTAGAGAGGCCCGCATTTGTGCTGATGAGCTGAGGAACTCAAGACAAAGGGACAGTTTTAAACCAAGTGTAACCAAAGGGCCTTTGTCTGTGGAGATAATTGTCGCAGCATGCAAGAGCCGAAACCGCTGAACAGGAAAATTCATTGTACCTCTGAGACACCTTGAGAGTTGCTGCACTGACCACAGGAGGGCAGAACCCCACCACTAAATTACCACCATCAACCCACAAGGGATAAGCTTTGTGTGTTGCATCGAAGAGTTAAACGTACCTGATTGAGCTGACCTTTAGTACGGCGAATTGCCTTTTTTTCCTCTGTTGACATTTAGGCCAATGTGAAGTGGCAGAAGGAAAGTCCTACTCATGCGGAATCATTCATTGCTGCAGCGATGTGTAAGAGGATGCAGAGGAGGAAGAAGTATTATATGACTGTATAATTATCCTGAGCAAAATGCTTTGTTTGTGCTTATCTGATCTATTTGTGGTACTGATCCATATTGGGCTGGTACATTGAGCCATCCATTTCTTATCAGTGTGCAAAGTGACAAAAGGCTATATTGGAAACAGAAATTGGAGTTTTGAAAAAATCTATCAGAACAGAGTAAATAAGGATGTGGTTAGCCTCCCTAATTACTGGACCTGTTGCCAGAGAATGAAAAAGGAAAAGGCTGCTGAGACATGTGTTTTGAGTTGCAACCTTCACTCTTATAACCTCATTTGTCTTAGGAGATGGCTGAGAAACACCATAACTCAAAACATTTTGCGAGGGTTATATTTGTCAGCACAGATCATAGATCAGCTCGGTAAGCCTGGTAAGGCTAAAAATAAAACACCTCACACAAAAACCAAAGCAGCAACACTAAAAACTCGCCTCTGAGCCTAGAGCCTTGATGAGTTCATTCATCTTTCAGCAGTCAGCAGACCTGCGGAGACACTTCCACATGCCAAAGTAGATAAGACAATTGACAGAGAGAGTCTCCGGTGAGACTCCAGCGGGGCTTTGCCTTCTCAGACAGCTCCGGCTTGTCTTAATTCTCCTCGACACTTAATGAGTCAGTCTGAGTGTGTCTTTAGGCCCCTTGGTGGGGGAGGAGGGAAGTTCCCAGGGGGAAACTTTTGAGGTGAGGACCATGATTAGAATCAAACAAGGACACCACTGTCCCCTGCATCCACAGGTGAAACCCAAGATAACAAGGAAGGGAGATGTGAATGGAAGCTTTTTGGACAAATTAAGGCTTGAAGTTGAGACCCTTTACTGTTTTGGTTTATGGCTTCTTGCCTGTTAAAGGGCCTATTTATAACATCATGGCTGATTCGTATGCCACCAGTTTGGCTGATGGCTTCTTGGGTACGATGGCAGATGACAGTCAGAAGTGTAGGGTAAGGGTAATTTTATACCTAGTGAGCACAATTATTTGATTTACAGAGTGAGAGTTGGACAAGGAGCTCTTGTTTCACTGTGGTTGTTGTCTTATAATGTATTATTATTCAGAGAATGAGATCGGTTTACCTTTCTAAGCTCTGTCAGGGATTTTGTTTGAGGACAAAGTCCAACTCACATGAAAGCAGATGGAGTGTAGATTCAGTCAATTACCATATGCGGACAAGTGATATTGTGATATTAGTGAAAAGCACCATGTAATCCAGCTTTGTCTTGAATAACATGCGGTGCGCTCAGCGGAGCAGCTGTTTTAGGTATAAACAACGAAGACAGGCATTATCGGTGCCCACAGTCTTTACTGTAGTTGCCACATTGGATATAATGTTGCTGTTTTAATGCTTGTTGATTTGGTTTATTTGCCCATAGCATGTGGGGGGAAAGCCCCTTGTTCACGGACAGGGGGGAAAACGCTGATGCAGGGTTTTTGACATCCTGGCACTGAATCACTAAATAACCACATGTGCACACAATCAAACTGCAAACTAGACTGAGAGCAGGCTAACCTTTTATATCCTAGAAATATGCCCGCATGTCCGGCAAACTGGGTATATTTGGCAATGAGAGAAGGGGGACCTGGGATTCAAACTGTCATGTGAAAAGCATATATAGAAGGGCTCATATAGAATTTCATTATCAACACTATTACTCCATTAATCTGATCAGATGTGGAGCAGGTGATTCCATTTTAAATATTCTTTCAACTGAGCCCCACTCAGCAGCTGTGACTAACGCTCTGCCAAAGCATTCGGGGACCGCTCACACAAGCTCTGCATCACTCCACTAACACACCATCAGACAATGGAAATAGTGAGTGTAATGACTCCAGTGTCTCCTAATAGTCAGACCCAAGGGCTGAACTCCAGACCCCCCAAAAAAACACACACCTGAAGCATGCTGCTGACTCACCGCTCAGTGTGAGTGTCCTGCTTACAAATGCTGTTCAGCAGCCAAGAGCGGCATGGTGGGCTCTGATGACACCCCTGAGTGGAAAAACACATAAGCTATGAGTGTGCCTGACAGATCGCTCACTGAGTGGTGAAGCAACACTCACTTTTTTGGAATAATCTCGTCACTTGCTGCCTTGTAGCCCTTTTATCACTAATATAGAGTTACAGTCACATCTGTTGGTACTTCAGGGCCATGAGTGTTTTGTTTGCTTGTTTTTAGCCACTCTAGCGGTGTGATGGACCGTAATGTCGACTGTCTGTCAGATGGCCTACCGTGTTGATTGAAATATCTCAACAGCTGTTTCATGGATTGCCACAGGATTTTGTACATTTATGTTCGCCAGATGATGAATCCCAAAGACTTTGGTTATATCCTGACCTTTCCAGTATGACTACTGTGAGGTCAAAGTATTGTTGCTTATTCCTTAAAACATCTCTTCATCTACAAAATGGGTTTGCACGATATTTTGTTCAGACATTTATGTTCCCCAGAGAATAAATCCCAAAGACTTTGATATTGTGCTGTCCTTTCCATTATGACTACTGTGATGTCAAAATATTGTCACTCATTCCTTGAAACATCTCAACATCTTTCGGATAGATTTGCACAAAATTTTGTTCAGACATTTATGTTCCCCAGAGGATGAATCCAAACGACTCCTTTAGCACCACTGTGAGGTCAATGTTATTTCACTTATTCCTTGAGACATCTCAACATCTACAAGATGGATATGCACAAAATTTTGTTTGGGCATTTATATTCCCTAGAGGATGAATCCTAATGACTTTGATTATCCCGTGGCTTTTTCTTTAGCCCACCATGAAGTTGAGAATTTTGGTTTTCAATGAAACCTCTGTATAAATGTGAGACAGATTGTCCTACAGCTTAGTTCACCCATTCATGGCCTCCTCAGGATGAACTGTGATTTACTTACTTTTCATCCAGCTCCATGATGAGGTCAAAATCTTTAGCGGTCCAATATTTGACTTTATGACCAAAAACCTGGCAAATGAATGACATTCCCACCATCATCAGTCCTTCTTAATTGTCTAGTAAAGAGAGAGAGAACTTAAGTGTGCTGATGCTAGCGTATAGCTCATACCACTACTATGAGTCTACTAGCATGGCTCTTGTTTCTCTACAATGAAACCCACAAGTGGCCGGCCATGCTACCACAGCGCCTCAGCCTCACAGTCTAAAGAGCAACCGTGTAATTTAGGGTTTACCACGATAAATCTCAGGCCCTAAATCCTGTATAGTGACCCTCAGTTTAAACCCTGTCAGTCAGGTCTGCCTTATCATTTAGCAGTTGATTGAGAGATATGCTCAGTGTCACGTAGGAGTATAAAGCCATCCCCTCCACTGATCTTATCTCACAGGAGGCCTCAGATTATGTTACAGGAGTAAACAAAAAAAAGTCACAGGGATAAATGGAGCCCCATGCAGGCTCATTCCTCCACGTGATGACAAAGACATGCAAATCAATCCCCCGATAAACAGACTGCCTCCTTCCATAAGATGTGGATTACATATGCATATAAAGTCAATTCTGAACCAGTTACACCACAGCGGCAGCTTGTGTTCCTGCAGAGAGAACCGGGGACCCGTTTTTCATGGTTGTTATCCTTCAGAGCTTTTTAAAGGATCTTTAGAGACAATAATTCAAGGCACTTTGTGGGAAATTATTTGCATATGATGTAAGGCCTGTGCATGTGTGAACAAATGTTTAGGATTATGTCACCAAGGGAAAGCCAGGCACTTAAAAACTGAGCTGTCCAATGTGCTGAATCCCCAAAGGAAGATGATACAGGCGCTGAAAATGTACTGAATGCCATCCCCAAACTTTTACAGAGATTTGGATAATTAATCACAAGTTGCTTTTATGTACAACTGTCTGAAGATGGCTGTGGGTTTTTAAATGTTCTAAGCTTGAATGTTTGATTTATTTCATCATTTCTTTATAGAATAATATGTTCACCTTCTTTATCACTTCATCACTGCTCAAAGGAAAATATATGGTAGGTAGTGTCTATATACATTTGTGTGTGTGTGTGTGTGTGTGTGTGTGTGAGTGAGTGTACCATGTGTGCATAGGCCAGTTGTTGGCTGTGTGAGAAGAATAGATTCCTGCGATTTTCTCATAGTGGAACACTGAAAGGATGTCTACTAAAGAATCGCAGCAGCCTGTCCCATGGAGACGCTTAGATAAACACACAGCTAAAATAGATGGGGAGTCAGGTTGCACCATGAGGCATTGGTAAGAGAAAGGAGAAGCAAAAAGCATTGTGAAAGCATTGTGGTCGCTCTATTTTCTATCCCAGGTAATTTTTTTCTTCCCCCTCTTTGCAGACCGGACACCCATAATTTCTCAAACAAACACAAAAAAACATCCTTCAAAGCCTCAAAACAAAAGCCCGGAGACCTGATATAATAATTGGAGTTGGGCGAGCATAGTGGGTTTGTCTCAAGAGTCAGTCATGGCCTGAGGAGACAGCTGGACCAAGGAGGCTTTTTTTTTGGATGGGGGGGGGGCTTTTGGCCAAGTGTATCAGTTGATGGTCACTGGGGTCGTGACATGAAAAAGAAACTATGAAAAGTTAGGGGTCACTTACATCAACTGTCATCACTTAGCATTACCCGTTTCACCTGAGGACTCAGTGGATGGTGAGACTGCCACTGACTGATGGCTGAGTCACCGTTTGAATCAGCGAGCCGCTCTGCTCTGCAGCATTTTACATCTGGGCTGTGTTTTTTTAGCTGACTGCCAAGTAACCGCCACGCAGACTTTGATTTTATCCACGAATTATCTTTTGTTTTTCTGAGTTGTTAAACAAGACAGAAGTGGGAGGCAAGAAGCAAAATGGTCTCGATTGGACTCCACCTTATATATTGATATAAAAACCTTTTGAAAACACCCAGGCCCAATGCAAAATTCCCCTTATGAATCACCAACTAGGATTTGGAAACAAGAGTCAAGCTACCTACAACTGTGTCTAAGGTTTTTGATGGGGCAGACGTGCACATTTCATTCTTTGAACCTCAAAACTATTCAGGCTGTCTTTAAAGATTTGTTTCCTTTTTATCATCCACAAGAGATGTTTAGAAAGCGAGTGATATCATCAGCAGGGCAAAAATAGAGAGCGCAAATATAATCAAAGCAGTAACTCATAATGCAAATATACAAAAGTGTGATTACAGGGGTTTGTTAATGTAGATGTTTTGGTTCCCAATCAAGTAATAAGCGACACTGAAACAATGCATGCGCCGAGGGTCAGCGGCTCGACAGAAAATGACTCTTTCCATATTCACTCTGATGTGATGAGCATGGTGGAAAAAACAATAAGCAAAGTATGGGATTACATCGAGGCTTGTTGGAACAGACTTTTTTTTCGCCTCAACGGCACATTTTCCAAATACACTGACACCAACTTTGATTTCTGAGGTCGATCATGCCAAGAATATACTGTACGTGGTGCTCAATTTGATTTATATTATTATTAGAAAGTGGAGCCCAATGAGATTTTTGAGACTGGTACTAACTTTAGAGGGGAGAGAAGTCACTGATTACTGGTAAGCCAGCCAATGTTGTATATTTTTGAGTGAAAACAGACGTTTGATATGTGGATTGTGCACCGACTTTGGACCAACAGGCCCATGCAGAGGTACTCAGAAACAAAAAACTTAAAGATTCTGTTTCACTTAAATATATTTTGTATTATTTTGCAGTTGCATCAATATGTTAGCATTTTTAATATACCAGAATGATTCATATAGGTGCATACTGGTAATGCAGTGGAAGTGGGAGTGATCTTTAATAATGTATTGTATGTTATGTATGTGATCCAGTTTTTTTAAAAAAGCAAGAGAAACAAAAAAAATAAAAATCTGGAACCCAGGAAAAGAATCGTTTACTGATGAGTACTGATGATGACAATGAAGAGATGTTAAATCTGCAGACATTCTGACAGTCGTGGTGTGATTTGTCAGCCTTGATTTTCTCTGCAGCGAACAAAGCCCGCAACAAAAGCCAAGACATTTGCTGTACACCCGAGTACTTTTAACTGTACCAAACATGAATTCATTCAACATGAAGGCTGACTTTGAATCCCCATCGGGCCTTTATCAGGACGCCGTGAAACAGATATGTGAACACATGTACAGTATAAGCTTGCAACATCTGACTCAAGAGTAATCAAGTCTGTCAGCTGAGCTGTGCCAAAGGAAAGGAAAGCATTCATTCTGCATGGTTCTGCATGGGTAGAGTTACTAGAGGAAAACACCAAAGCTCATTAATAATCTGCAGAGATCCATGCCTATGAAAAACACTTCTTTGCACCTTTTCTCCAAACCAAACACTGAAGGGCTCCATCACACAAATGGTTCAGGTCTCATTACGCAGTCAAGTCCAAAGCATGGCAAAGTGTTGAGTCTGTCAATCTATGAGGGGTATTCCTAATGACCCAGCAGATGCACAGCTCTGCTCAAGCATCCATTTACTTGCTTCAGTCGCCATAGATACTCAACATGATGTAACATTTATGATTTATAGATACTATATTTTTTTGCCATGTCCCATTAAAGTGTCCTCAGGGGGGAAAAAGCTGTTAATTTGTTATGACAGTGTGGGATATAGTTTCTGATAAAAGATCAGTTTACCTGCCAAGGGCTACATTCCTGCAGCAGAACACAGATCTCTTGCTTGGCTGAGCAGGGCAAACTCATTGTGTTATTTCTGGTTCTGTACCACAGGGTGTCAATAATACCTCTAAATGGACCTTTATTTATTGTGTCACTGAAAAGGTGGATTTCAGTGAGAGAGAGAGAGAGAGAAAGTAAATGACCAATATGAGATCAAGTGTCATAATCAGCCCACTTAACGTCTCCTGGTGCTGCCAAAAGCAAAAACAGCATTTTAAAGCATTTGGTTTAAAAGCAGGGAAGAGCTTAATTTCAGCTAGTTTAACAAGAGTATCACGGCAATCATGCACTGATCGAAGCAATGTGTCATGCTGAAAAACCAAGCCTAAATACTTCAAACGGGCTTCCTTCGTGCAACCTCTCAGGCATATCAGGCGACTAACTGCGTTCTGTGCCGAGTTCAAACACAGCGGGACCCCTGTAGGGAGAAGCAATTCAGATTAATATAAATCACCCCCCTCCGACAAGTGCCATGACCTCTGATGATACATGACGATGCTTGCTGAGACTCCAGACAGACAGAGAACAAAAGCAGAACATACAGCACATAAAAAAGCACTAAGAAGAGTAATGAAATATACATAATGGACCAAATCATAAATACAGAACAGGGCCTTTGGTACAGTTTTATCTCCAGTATATGTCCCCCCATTAATCTTAGTTCCATATTACCTTTGATGGTGGTTTTCTTTCTGTTCTGGAGGTTATTGGCTGTTGGAAGCATTATAGCAATGATAAATAAAAACCAAATGTTATGTAATGTAACATGAAAACAGTCATCTGAACACTTTAGGTCAGGTTTTCCACAAGTGAGCTAGCCCACACAGGACCTCGCTCCCTATCAGTTATGGTAAATGAATCTGGGTGGTAGCAGTTAATCAAGAAGTGAGCGGGACGTCACCTCGAGTGTCTGTGAGAAAACCTCCCAGTGAGCCGTTGATAAATGACGGGTTGGCAGCCAGTTCTGTGGTTGTGAGGGTGTCCGTGTGTGTGTGTGCGTGTTTTTTTTTTGTGCTTGTGTTTGTGTGAGGGACAGAGGAGGGAAGTACAGTGAGCTGCTTCACCGTGTTCACATGAGCAGTGTTAAAGGAAATCAGAGGCCAATGTAAAGCTGTGGGTGCAGCTAAAGGTCCTGTGTATATGCATATGTGGGTGTGTGTGTGCAGGTTTGAGCGTGCATATGCGTGTATGTGTGTGTCTGCTGTCTATTCAAGTGGCGGGATGGGTGAGAAGAGGGGGGGCTGGCTGTCTTTTTAAAAGGCCAGAGAGAGGAAGGATGTCTCCAGCCTTGACTGTGGCGTCCCTTTGTTGTTCGTGAAAACAAAACAAAAAGAGAGGAGGACAAGGGGAGAGAGGGAGAGACGAAAAAAGAAAAAAGAGCATGAGGGAGCGGAAGAGAGGAGGGAGGGACAGAGGGAGGGAGAGGGAAGGCAGAAAGTTAGAGCCAGTCACTGACAACAATGCAGTCTGCTCTGTGACAGAGACATGATGTCACGTTAGTGGAGTCCCTGGTGTGGGGGGTGGGAGGATGTGCGGGCTGGGTGGGGCCATCATACCTCTGTCCTCCCTCTCCCCATCCGTGCTAGTGAATGAATCTTGAGAAGCATAATGGGCCAGGCTCGCAGCTCCACTTCCGCACACCTGTCATTTGAAACAGTGAGATTTCCAGGTCGTTCATTCATGCCCCGGTCCCTGCTGAGCACGCCGCTCAGAGAGAGTGAGGGAAGCCTGGTAAAGGATCGCCCTCGAGGGACAGTGTGTGAGTTCGGCTGTGTGTTTGTGTGTGCGCTGGGGGAGGCAGGAAGATTGCAGGTGGAGGGAAAAAGGACAGGAGGCATGTGATTGGTGAAAGAAGACTGTGATATAAATGGCCCCGATGTTCATCACGTTCACTCTAAGTGCGTCAGGTTCACGGCCTATGCACTTTTCCCATGAACGCACAGCTTGAATTTGGATCACATGTCATGTCCAATCCAGACAGATATTCAGATATTTTATATTACATATTTTCAGACTGTTATTCAGACTTTTTACAGATTATCTTAGGTTTCTATTTACTCATCAATTATTAAATTAAAGTTGAGTCAAAACCTTTCCGACCCACTAATGGAGCTTTCACTCACTCAAAATCAGGACACCTGAATATCATTTCTCAACTCCGATTAAGTTATTATCATTATTTCTATGGCTACCATCACATCCAAAGTTTAATTTTACACAGGGGGGCGAGCCAAGGATGTCCACTTTCTCATTCACTCACCGCATTTGTAGAACCATTTGCTTTCTGACAAAAAAACGAACATTAGAACATCCGCAGGGTAATAATTAATGGATTGTATTATACTGCTGTGTGGTCTTGCCCTCTCGCTGCTCCCCGTTCATGCTCTGCCATTTCCTCTCTTATAAACACCCACAGCTTGCTGTTATTTTACAAGAAACTTCCAAGCTTGATTAATGGTGCTGCGAAAGCTTAAATTGAATCCAAACACATTCACTGCATGTGCAGAAACACCTGAGTGGCTGCTCATGTAAGAGAGAGAAGAGTTAGCTGGCAGGTGTTCAGCTGTATTAATACACTCGTTCAGCTGTAATACACGATCGGGCAAAAGTGTGGATGTGAATCTCCCTGTGGTACGCAAAGCCATGCTTTTTCAATGGATTCATTCCAGCCAGGAACAGAGTGAGCAAAGGAACTTGTTGGGATCCAAACCACCCATCAAGCAACCTTCAGTAAATGTAGTGCAGCCTTGGCCGCCGTGGACAAGCTCTCCAGGAGGAATCCAAAACAATTTCAGTAACATTCAGCAACATTCTCATCTGCCCTGTCCAATTTGTGCAACAGAAATGACCTAAGGGGAGCTTCCATTACTGCTGTACTGCAGGGACTGAAAAGTAATGTCAACAGTCTGCTCAATTAGGGGTACATGGCGTGAAGAAGACATTAAGCAAAGGCCAGGGCATCGCATGGTGTAAATAAATAGCAAGAATGAGCTTGCATGACTTTGGGACTCTGCATGTGTTTGTCTCATTGTCTTGATTGCTTACAGAGTTGGTTGGCTCCTGCTTGCTGCAGAGCTGTAGAGCTAAATCATAGCTGGTAGGGCTGCTTGGAATATTCCACTATCTGCACCACGGAGCGGTGGGAGGGAACCAAAGATTGATTGCTATAGGTTTTGAATAATAGAAAGATAGATGGACAGAGAACCAAGAGATCAAGGACAGAAGGACAGGCAAATAGAGAAAGGATCTGTGGATCCACCATGGGAAGTTTCCAGTAATTGTTGGAGTTTATTATCTACCCAGAGGAAATTGTACCCTTTGCCACCCACAAGCACTCAATGGTAACTATCAAGTTAAACTGCCAAAGTGAGACGTTGTGACAAAGCCTCCTTTTAGAGATGAGGGATGACAGTGAGATGGGGACGGGGTGGGGGTTAAAGCTTGTCCCCCGGGAGTAGGAGGGGCAGTGTCACCGTTTGGAGCTGTTGAAAGGAGCACAATGACGCCCCGGATCAGGTTTGCCTGTTTGACAAATGGATCTCCTGCTGTGATCGTGGCGAGTGCAAGAGCCCTATCTGTTAACAACAACAGAGGATGGAGATGCATATGGAGCATCTTATTAAATGTCTGCAAGCAAGCGTGTAAACAAATTCTTCCAGCATATGAAGTTACAAAGGCAAAAGAATATCTGTTAGTGTTTGAATAACTCTTCTGCCTGAATGAATGGAACCACGCAAAATCCATCAGATGTCCTTCATTGTGCTTTGATATATTATGTGCAGAGTGACCCAGTGAGGGACTTAAGCAGTTAGTTACACAGAGGTGCTACCACATAAACCAATGGCTCTTCTGTGGCAACGTTGATTTATCAACAAAACAACTCGCCCTCAAAAAAACTAAATCCTCATTACTCTTGACTTTCCAAGGGGCCATGGCAAAATAAACACAGGCTGTGTTTGTTAGTCACACTCAGTGTCCTCAAAAAAAAAATGTGCACAAAATGAAAACACAGGCTCTAGCTGTCTGAAATTAATTTCTGTATTATGCAAATGTGGACTCAAAAATTTGTTTAAAACATCAAAGGGAGAAAGTTTTAAACCATTCTTGGAGACCGTGTGTCCCAGAAACATGACATCTGTTTTGGGGCTGCACAAGGATGCGGCCTCGGTCCACCATCATTCTCATTCCACATGCTGCCACTTGGTGACATCAGTAGGGAACAAAAAGTGTTTTTTCCATAGGTATGCAGATGACACACAACTGTACATCTCTGCAAATGCTGCAGCTCCAGGGACCTTCTGTGTTGATTCCTCTTGTCAAAGACTTTCATCAGGCTAACAAGTGCAATTCTTTTGAAAGTGAGTGAACTAAAAGTTGCAACTTATTCTTAATACTATTTTTCACAGTGCTTGCAGGATGCATAGCAATAAGGTAATGCATCTACTTTTGTAGTTATGTAACACCAGTAACTTTGACAATGAAACAAAGTAAATTTGATGTTTTTGTAAATATTTATCACACATGAACAGATTTAGTTCAGTCATACTAATTTTGTTGAGAAAGCTCAAGCTTTCAGCACCCAGCAGTAACGTAATATCTTCATAATGATAAGCATTTCAGAAAATTCAGTTTCTACAGTAACCTACACCTCTATAGACCGTAACCCAAGTCTCATGACATAATTCATGAATAAAATAGACGTTACATGCTTGTCAGTGAGGAAGGGGGTCAGTTCAGGATGGAATTCTCTCCACCTACTGATTTACTGACCGAAGTTGATTCAATTCAATTCTTTTCCTTTTCACTCTGCTTATCCTTCCCCTTAGTATGAGCCATGACGACAATATATAAAATTCTCCACATTCTGCTTCTTTTTAACCGGCTGATGTCCTGCTCATTGTGAAACTTTGTCTGGGAAAATGTAAACACGAGCCCTTCCGGTCGGCTTGCTGTAACTAACTTTGGCTGATTTCACACGGAGCCTGACCTGGTTATAGGCAGTATGAACAGCCAATCTTGTTTTCTGTATGTTGGCCATACTGAAGCATGAGTATTAATTCATAACCAGTGCAAAACTCCTGTGGATGCTTAAAATGAATCTAGTCTAGCCTTTACCTGGATACATCAGTATCTTTTCAGCTGCAGTCCACCAGTGTTTTCCAGGGTAAAACACACACATTAGACCTCACATTGTGTTTGCCTCAGTCTTCACTCTGGGAGAAGTGATACGAAACACACGCAGGCACTAAAGAGTAATTTTCGGAGGTCAACATCAACAAACTCTTCCTGAGCATGACTACAAGACAACCCCTCGCCCCACACGCAGGCACACACTTTCATACCTAATACCTAACCTGTTTTGACATATCTGGCCATGAAGTCAGTATAGGCCTCACCTATGGACGAGAAAAAAAGCCTTTGAACTGAGAGGCTGCTATCCTCGACTTACTCTCGCCAATAAAACCACACACAAATCTTCGATCCAGGCCCTGTAAATCAGGGTGAGCGCTGATCAAAGCGGGGCTGTGAATCTTACATGGCATATCCTGCATTCCACGCTAAACACATTCACATGCTGTGCTCAAAAGCATAGCACTTGTTTGTTGACCCCATATCCATTTCAAGCACTGAGCGTTCATTTCATTTGAAGCTGAATTCATCGGACCATTCCCATGAGTGGGATCTCCAAACAGCGTGAAGCTTGTTCTCAGAGCAAACAGGAAGCCCAGTCACACTCTGTCAAAATTTTTGATACTGTATGTGTTTGTTAGCAGATTTTGTTTTTATCCATCACTTATTGAGACAACAGTTTGGAGTATGCTGGATGAAGCTCGTTGCTGTGTCCTCGATAAGTGAAATGAACTGGATCACTGACAGAGACGTTTCACATTTGATGAAGTTGTTGCTTTATCGTCTTTACCCATCAGGTAAGCAAAGACCCACCTTGTGGTTCACAGGTGTGGACTTGACAGATGCATGGTCTCTGCTAAAATACGACACTTCAATTAACCAGGTCTACTTAACTTCAATCGCTTAATGCTAGAAATACAAATGAACCATGCCTTCAAGCCTAATCAACAAATAAACAGCAAACATATATTAAACCAGTTCCAAATACAACTGAAAGACATTATTCGAAATTTCCTTGAAGCTTCAATGCAAACAGACTTACATTACACTTTTACCAGAAAGAAGCAAATCTAGCATTAGCGTGGACTAACTGCAGGGTAAGTAGTTTAGTTTAGCATCTGTAAAACTGTAAAAGCCTCAAGCGATATGCAGTAAAAAGCTCAATAAAAGTCCTGTTTCATCACAAATAACTGGTAATATTAGAAAACTTACACCCCTTTAATACAGTAAAGTCAACTCTGCACTTGGACCTGCAGAAAGGCCTCTTTCTATTTATCACTAATGTGTTATTATGGATCCCACTTGACAAGAAGATTGAGAGCTTCAGCATCGCCAGACGCAGTCCATGGTTTTAAGTTCAAGTAAGTCAACTAGAAGTCTAGCAGAGCAATCATAAATGTGCTATAGCCCCAATATTATTCAACCCTCTGCTTGGATGACTGACCAATCGTAGCTTTTGAATTCTTTAAGCACTGTGTCTTGTCAAGAAAAGCTGTGGGTTCTGTAGTAATGCATCACTAACTGCACAGCGCTGTACTCCATGAAACAATACCACCCCTTGGAAACAACAGTCAACAGCCTTTCCAAAAAAAACTACCATGGTCCAGAGGTAAGACTCATTCAAAATCCCACTGACATTTTCGACTCTCTATGTTTCAATAACAACGGCAGACTTCTTTAAAACAGTCTCATTGTCTTTTCAGTACTTTTCAGCAGCTTTCATTAAACATTATTCCAACAAGCCAGAGATGTTTCAAAGTTATTTGTCATGGCTGGACAGAGGTCCTTGAGCAGGTCATGGGACTGCAGCTAGCTCAGACCTGTCTTTAATAACAGCAAGACACTAAGCAGCAGCAAAGTTTCATGCAGCAAGGACTGTAATTTGAAAATTAAGGAAAAAAATGAGCAGTGGTGAGCTTTATGATGAAACAAAGTAACAAGGGTGCACACTGCTAGACTTTAAGCTTTTTCTTGGGAGCAATTCTCATCATTTTTAGTTTACATTTGTTAAAATTGGTATGCTGTAGTAAGTAAACTTCAGGAACATACCTTGTTTTTTCAGAAAAACAGACAAAAGAAATGTTGACTAAGAGATTTCATTGAGTTACAGAAGCCAGTGGAGCAGATGCTAGTCCAGGAGATGGGTCAGCTTTGGCACAGCATAGCAACAGTAACTAAGGGGGGAACAGGGGTTAGGTTCATTGTCACGCTGTGAACCGAAGCAGATGACCACAAATCACAAGTTCAGGCAGCCCCACGCCAGATCATGTTATATTTCTACTGTACCTTTGTGAGATTTGCGCTGAAGAAGGAATGAAGCTGACCTTAGTGTGAGAGTAATAGCAGGTTTACTGTTGTTAGCTCATAAAAACCTGCCCTGCTTTACCGCAAAACGTAACAGAAACCTAATTGGTCATGCATAAACATATTCTTGGCATGAAAATTAGCCATGATTACTAATTAACAACAGACGTCAAGCCAGGGTGAGTGTTCTAACATTAGACTTTTTGTATTTAAATCAAACTGACTTCACATGCTTTTATTTTCCCGTTGTTTTACTTAACTCCCAGTGATCGGATCTGGCTTGCCAGGGTGGCCTTTCCCTCGTAATTGCTCACGCTTTCAATTGCCTTTAGTCCACACGCTGTTTCCTGAAAAGAAAATCAATGTGTATACCAACAAACAACCATTTCCCTCTGGGATTCTCATAAATTTGAGCACTCTGTAGTCTGGCAGAGGCAAAGCTTGAAGAAGCCAAAACAGATGTTCCAAGATTGAAAAAGCGTGAAAAGAGTCGTGACCTCCAAAGAGTGCTGGAGATCAGCCTCGGGCAGGTGTAAATGGGTTTATTATAATGATGGAAATGCTGTCATATGATACAGTATCAGCTGTAGAGAACAAACTCCTCTGTGCTCAGGTGCTGCTGGATATACAGCCCATTTACAATAACACATCATTTGATTTTAAACCATTAAGTGTTAGGTGCATATTTGAGGTTATGTACATATTTGGATGTATATAAATATATAATTATATATACAGACATCTTCCACCAGAGATCATATATGTAGGCTGTCATGCAGATGTGAGACCTTGAGGAAAAAAAAAAAGAAATAGTTTGACCACATGTTGTCTGATTCATAACTTTTGCATGAAGTAATTGGATCTATTATTTGGATGTCCTGCTTAATGTCCAGATGAAGCGTCCATCTGAAACTTCTCAGGAAAAGTATACGGACAAAACTCTTTGGCAGTCTGCCAGGTGGAATTGTTCACTTGTTTTGGACTGTCTTCTAATGTTCCTCTGTCCCGTTGTATAAAAAAGGGAGTTTATAAAATCTAAACTTCACAAGTATAAAAACAGAAATCAATAAATACAAATACAGACAATACGGACAGGGAGGAAATGCTTGAGGTTTGGCACGTCAAACAGAATTCCTTTTTCTGCTGCTCCTCAACCTGCCAATGATGGAAAATTTGTCCTTTTTTTGTTTCTCCCTTGATGTTGACTCGTACGCAGCATGTCCTCCCAGATAAACACAGGTGGCAAATAAAATGACATAAAAAATGCTCGTAAAGCAGCTCCGACTTTGAAGTTTCTTAATAAAAATGACAAACACGACAACAAAGTTGGGTCATAGGGAGTTGAATGCCACTTGACAGCATTTTTAGCCATAAAAGACATCCGGCAATTAGCACTTTAATGTGAGCCTTTTCAAAACAACATGGGACAAATACTACAGCTTCAAAGACGTTCAATTGCGTGTGACCAAATTCCAAAATTATTTGGTAAGTTATGGGGAACAGTCTGGGGACTTATGAGAACATGTGTCAAACACACATCAACAGAGCAGTGGTGGACATTAACCCACAGGACCAACAGAACATACTGCAAAGGCTTGAGAAGGGCAGTTACTTTATGGACTTGTTAAAAGTTTGTTTGCTTGTAGTTTAACATCGCTCTTTGCTGAAAAACACAGTTTGTTTGTTGTTGCCTCACTGTAGAGACTGATGCACGAGTTTGATGCTGCAAGACTGTTCTTACATTCATCTGCTGACTTCAGACATGTAATGTCACAATTGGAAACCACTCATTGTCCAAACGTGACATGAAAACCACCTCAAGTTTACATGAGACCTCTTGCATCTTGCATGAAAAACAAAACATATTTGCGTGTGTGTGTGCATGTGTGTGTGTTTTACATTTTAATTTTTGAGGGCAATGAGGTCCATACATTGTGCTTTTTTTGATAAACCATATCAGAGGGATTATTATTCAAAACAATGTTTTAACATCTTTAACAAGTCTGAAGAGAATCTTTAAAGTCCTTTTTCATGAAATGTTTACATCATTCTGTCTACACCAGACAATGTAATTATTCTAAATACGAGAGAAGAAGCAAGAAGATGAAAGTGGTTTCTGTCACTGTCACCCCTCTGTAATCAAGCCCCAGTGTACATGCAAGGAAATACAATAAGGAAGTGATTGCACATGACAGGAGTTTTCTCTGTTGACAGCGTTGGATGTATTTGAAGATTTATCTAAAGAATTCAATGACTCTTTTAATCCTTGTCATGTTCTGCTGAAAGCCTCTTGTCAACGATGTGAAAGTGCCGTCTCCCACTGCAAACGCTGTGAGCTCAGTTTTACTGCTTCAGTGTTTGTTCACATTTTTCCAAACTGAAATTGCAGTTTATTAAAGAACCACAAATCAAAATGCCACACAGTGAACCTGGGAGCTTTGGGAAACAAATGGGAGATGGTGGCACCAAACGCTGTAGTTTGGTAGAATTAAGCCTACTCTTTATGCAGAGCTGCCTGAGATATTAGTAATATGTTTTCATGATATAAACATCTATATACATATGTACAAGTGTATTGTGTAGTTTCTTAGATTGTTTAAGCTAAGATGCTGTTAAGTTGGCCCTATCGTGACTCTTAAGAACCCAATTGGTCACCAACTTCACCAACAGTCTGCAACAGGCAAGAAAGAAAGAAAGAAAAAAAGAAAGAAGTTCTAAAATAAAGAAATTAAAAAACGATTTCTATGACCCAGCCCACAGTGAAAGGCATCTCAGCCCCATCACCTGCTTTCATGTAACAACTCGTACGTCGAACAAACCCGTGTTCGTGTGTGATGGATGAGAGTAAACCAGTAAGTCCAGCTGAATTAAGGTGTTCCTTAACAGAGAGAGAAAGAAAGTCACAGAGGGGATTGGGAGGATTAGAAAGCACAAATATGAAACTGAGTGTCACGGATGGAAGGAGCGGCATGATTTTCAGAAGATAGGGCATAAATAGCTTATGAATCATGTTTAATCCGTCATAACATGACACAATATCTCTCTAATACACTTAGTAGAGTGTCTCTCATGGTTGCTGGACTGCTGTTACACGCACTGTGGTATTTCCATTAAGGACTAATGCAACTGTTTAATAACAGTGCAGCAGAGATACTGAGAACTGACAAAAAGCAGTGGTTGACCAGGCAGGGGTCCAGGGATTGAGAGCTGGCAGAGAGATCCCATCTATTCTATTTGGATAACCTCTGATTAAAAAAAAAAAAAAAAAGCGTTCTTTTCTTGGACCATGCACCGCTGCACAGAGAGGTCATGGAAAATAATAACCGTGAACTTTGCTGCAATGATAAAACTTTGCCAGTTGCAATGATTGCTTCAATCAGAGCAGACTGCAGATTTAGATACAGAAGATAAGCACACAACAAGAAGCCTCAAGGCTGAGGCGTTATTCTATATCTGATGGAGCTTTGGCTGATCTATACATTTATAATAGCCCTTAGTCACTGCGAGCTCCCGCTGGATAATAATATTGGGACATGATCCAAAATGGCTTCTAGGAAAGTAACACAAGTGGACGGGGGATTTTCACTCAAGAACTGAGTAGTGCAAAAATATTTCCATTTAAAGGAGTCTTTAGTCCACAATAATGCATTCAGTCTTCATACAAACAAATATTTTTTATATTTAATGATACTTTTTTACTCCTTTACATTTATTTAAATGTTTTAAAAACCCCAAAACACCATCCACCTGGGACACCCTGACACATTTTTCCAACGTTTCCCCTCAGATGGTTTCATTTAAATAAAGTTTCGAGGCCCACAACAAATAAAATTATCTGTTATTTCAACAGAATATTAGAGAAAAGTCCAAGCTACGAATAGAACTTTTCGTCTTCTGTCCCACATTAAACATCTCACGAGCCCTCAGATTTATGTGGAGGCAGTAATGGGAATACGATCAGCATCCCCTCCAACAGCTACAATACGTGTAAGCACTGCTTACACAGCGGCATCAGTATTAACTATATTAACATAATTCTAAATAATATATTCCAGACTGGGGTACTTTATGAATAATACCTCTGGATTTTAATTAAACATGAATGGAGGACTTTTACTTGTAATAACGTTCTTTATCTTTTCCACTGGAAAAACACAGTATGTGTGATTCATTAATGTGACCGCACAAAGATGAAGTATGCATTTACTGTAGATGCAGCAATGATAGTGTATATGTTATGTTACTTTTCATATGTCTTCCACCAACTCCTGCAGCAGTATTACTGCTGGTTAGTTTCCTTAATAATCACAGGGCAAAGACGCGTTCCTGAACTTTTGGTCACATGCAGGCTGACCGACGGACCCTGTGACAGAAGGGTAGAAAGTCGCCAAGCATCCAGCCACGTGTTTCCTGTGGTCAGGCCGACTCTCCTCATATGTTTAATAAGTTCTCCTCAGGACCGCTCTGTGAGTCTGGCTTTGCTCAGGAGATAATTTGTTTTCTTGCTAGATGAAGACATACAGATTGATAAAAGCACGAGACAAACAAAAGCCATCTTTCTGCCTCAGTCGTCATAAAACTGATAGCTGTCATCGTCATTTTCATAAGTGTAAGTTTGATGCAGGACAGCATGCAGAAGTCCATGTGATAAAGTCATGACGCCTGTCTGCCTGCCTGCCTGAGGAGACTTTCCCTCTCTGCCACAGTGAATGATATGAGCCATACAAGCCCAAATTACATTTATGATTTACCCGGTGCCAACACGGGCACAAAATCAAAGCCTTCCACTGAATCATTTAGCATATTTATTTAGCTGGCAACTTCATGGGCAGTCAGACCTGTCTGTGTGAACTCCTTCATTTGTATTTTCTGCTGACACACGCTGGAAAGTGCAGAGCCAGTGACAGTCACTCTCTCATTAGCAGGTTTTTGGTGGAGACTCCAGAGCCTGTGGGTGGCCTGGAGCTGGAGAAAAGCGCTTTCTGTCTGTACCTACCTCTTCTTTCCATGGAGACCTGAAGTCTCCAGTCACCCTGGCTGTACCCTTTCCAGTGTCTGTGGAGATAAAAAGGCATCCAATATTTTAGCAAATAGAAACCTTATCCAAACAAAGGTAGGGTAGAGTCATTACTTTCAATCAAAAGCACATGTGAAAAAACCCCGACTGGACACTCACTGGATTGAAAACACAACCTTGTAAAGCGCAGAGCAAAGAGTTTAGCGCTGAATAATTATTGCAGGTTTATGCTTTTTACTGTCAAGGAATGCGAGAAAATGATTTATCGTCTCTCTCACCACCTACAATTGAAAAAAAAAGGTAATAAAATATCCATCAAAGCTGAGTGCGCATGGTGGAAAAGTTCCTCCTTTTTTTTCATGACGTTGCCTCTATTGTTGCTCTTAAAAGAAGACAAAGAGGGAAAAGAGAAGAAGAAGACAATGGTGTGCAGGGGCGTACCTTTAAAACTCTCTGCACCTTTTTTTTTTTTTGAAATACAAATATTGAACATCTGGCGAACACATTTATATAAGAGGTCACTCCCAGACTTTTCCACATAGTCTGTAAAATAAGCTAATGACTGCTGAGGAAAAGTTGAATATGTATTATTAAATAATTTACAAAGGACTTACAGAGAGACAACAAATCAAACCCAGCAGCTATTTTACAACAAGGGTCTTGTACAAAAAGAATACAATATGTGCGCCTGTCACTTCATAGTAGCACCAGATGTTTAAGCTAAAGAATTTTGACTTACTGATCGCAATGATTAGAGCTTATCTTGGTCTCTTGATCTTCTGGCTACACACTAATGTAAACGTATACCGACAGTAAGGCTGGAAAATTTACTGCACAATGCTTGTAAATCGCTGATATTGTATAATATCGTGTCACAACAATGGAGAAGTTTCCAGGGTTTAACATCTGGTTCAAAGTGCACTCACACCAACCTGAACCAAAGCCTCAGAGCAGTGGAAATGGCATCTGGGCTGAGGCCATTTTCAGCAGCTTTCATTTTGTCCAACATTTTTCTGACATTTGCAGCGCGAAAAGTTAAGCCGAAATATGAAAGACCAAGTCCGCCGGCCAATATATGAAAATTTATTTTGAACATAATGAGGCGCACTGAGGAGAACAATGGCCCCACAACGATGCCGCTGCATTTGATGTTTTTGCAAATTGCACGTCCCCTGTTAGAGATGATGGAAAAAATATGTCACTCTCTTGGGAACAGTCAAAACAGGATCTGGTGAAGTTGTACAATAATGTTCTAAAAATTGCGAGTTTTGTCTACAAAGTGGCCTCTCGAAGAGCTTTCAGCGCGCTGTCTGAAGTGGTGAGGAAAGTGATCGCATTCAAAGATGTCGTGAAGTACTCTCAAGTTTCTATTTAATCACATTTCATGTCTAATACGCATTAAAAATGTAAGTGTTCTCTACCTAACCAAACATGTCCTGCACATTTTTGCTGTAAGACGAGCATATCAAAGCATATTGTCTATAGATCACATCTGCAAAGCATCAGCGCATAATGGCTTTTATGAAGTCTTATTTGTGCTCGTGAAAAAATCCTGAACGCGGACACAGCTGGTTGGTGGTTTTAGTGACCCCCGAACTGTTTCACGTTCACATTTCACATTTTAAATTATGATTATTTCAGCTTGGATCAGATGTTCAGTTGACATGGCAGCCTGTATCACCTCATTTACATTGTCACTTTTGAGAGCTCGGTTTGTCATGCTGAAGGTTTGTCAATATGGCACTGGTTAAAAAGGGCTATTTTTGTATTACTTATGGTATAAGTCGGTTATCATTAGGGCAGATGGGGAGATAGTTACTGTCGCTAACAGAGTTCACAGAAATATATTTCAGACATTTTTGAGGTAAAGGTAAAGGGTGGAAGAGTAAAAAGGACTTTGGTGTTTGGTGACAATGTTTTTAACTTCATATTTAATATCACTGAGGAAAAACTTAAAGGTACCCTACTTGCAGTGCTATAGCACGCTGTTTTTATGTTTGGGTCCCTGTTTTATTTGTCCTGTGAATGCATACAACAATGCAAACACACATTCCCGCCAGTGGTTTCATGTTATTCCATGAGGCGTGGTAACACGCCAACAAACACAGCAATGTACCAAGAAAACATTAGTAAGCAGAAGAGAATAGCTAGCGAGTAAACATGGATGTAAACAATGCCGGGTTTTGGCTTTTCAAATATTTTGAATTGGAGGCAGGAAATACATTGAAAAATACATTTCTCTGACCAGAAGCATATAAAGTGTGTTTTGTTGGGGTCAACTAAGTGTAAACATTACATTGTTTGTTTACAAGAAAACTTCACAGGGCATCTTTAAGATCTGAAACCAGGTTCTGAGGGGCTTTAATGTAATGTAAAATGTAATGTTTTGCAATGAAACAGGTAAGGTTGTACTTTCTCTCTCTCTGCTCTTTGCATCTGATGTTAACACAACGCAAGATGTCGGCATTTTCCATCTGGCTGCACCTCGATTTTACTTCCTGTTTTACAGATATGACTGAACATAAGTAATAACCAGCCATGAGTAACCAGTGATACAAAATACATTCTTTTATTCATTCATCATTGTAAATACACAAAACAAATCAATGTGAAGTATTAACACAAACAATATTTAGTGGGATATAAATCTTGACACCATTTACACACCATTTACACAAACTATTCTGGAAATTAATACGCTGGACTCTCTGTTTGGAATGACCCTTTCGATGCGTCCAGTCTGTGATATCAGTCAAAGCTATCTATGTCTTTCCCCCTTTGCCTATACACACACAGCTTTTATCATTTCATCTAGGTTAATTCAAATCTATCCAACTGTGCTCGTCCTATTTCGTCCATCTTCTGCTCTTCTCACCTAGATCATTTTGCTGTAATGTTTAAGATTCATATTTTTATTATATGTACATGATATACACGGACTCTTAAATACATTTTCATTGTTTCCGATCTATTTACAATATAAGAGCTTATTGATATTTTAAGAGATTACAAAATATGTGTGGTTGATGCTCTAAAAAACATTAAAGCAAAAAAAAGGCAAATGTAATATTATGTTGACTATGTAGGTAACAAGTGGTTGTTTAGAGAATTCATAGCGAATAAAAAAAGCATTTCTTCACCTACAGTGCAACAAAACTGCACAGTATTTCATGAGAAGAAGGAACGCAGTCATATCTGAGAAACAGGAAAACAAACAGGGCTGCGTGCCATCAACAAACTGTTGATTCAAACTGCGATTCCCTTTGAAGAGTCAGGTTTACGGAGCCCTTTTGGAACTCAAATCAATCTTCTCGCGTCTCCGTTCCTACTGGCTTCGTGTGCGGAAAGAATTGCACTTCCATCGTATCCTTGAATCGCGTTCACGTGATTGGAAAAGCAGAACCATGCTCAGTCTGGTATCGGAACCGCTAAGTCTGCAGCAGAGCACTACCTCAGTGCAAACTGTTTTAACCCACACAGCCGTATCACAATAAACTGCAGCTGTATCTGACAGATCAAACGAGGTTTCCACAGCGGACACAATACATTATCTCCTTGTGGCTAAAAATGGGGCGAGGAGCTAATGTCCCAGATGAAACTCATCACTCTGATGTAAATGTTCTTGCATTCTTTGGTTTAAGAGAGTATTATGCGTCTCGGGATGCTATTACAGTACACAAGTCAAGTTCTGGAGTAAACAGTGTATGCAATTAGTTCCTCATATGATAGGACTGGTATCTGGGCGGTCTGGACATTGTTACTGGTTGTCTTGCACAGCGATAGATTCATTCTTAAAACAACAAACAACATGAGGAGGGCGATTCTGAAATATGACGACACAGACAAGGCATCATAATGAAGCACAGGATGCTGCACATCTGATCTTTGACAGTGGAGTTTGGTAAAGATGGTACTGTGCAATAGAAATGCGGCTTGTCTGTAAATACAATGATATGATAAGATGAAGCTTGATGAGGGACTGCTACGTCCTCCATCTATCAAAGGTCCACACAGCATCTACTCGGCTAACTTTGTGGCTCCCTGAATGTCATGAGAATGTGTTTGTCTATTTGTGAGCAAGCGCACCATGAGCTCAGTGATATCACAAACCTATGAGGTGTGTGTGTGCGTATTGAGTGTGTGTGCATGCGTGTGTGCTTGGGTGCCTGTATGTGTGAGGGTGCATGTTTGTATGTGGGTGCAGGGACGGACCACTCACAGCAAACACATTAAAGCGATCCCATTTGCTCTCCGCTTGCTGAATAGCGAGCTTGAACCCACACAGTCTGTTCTGTCTCTTGTTAGTCTCTTGTTAGTCTCTTTTACTCCTTTCAATACAGCCACAAACCATCCTTTAAAAAAAAAACTTTCCCTGGCAGATGGAGACAGAGGCCTCTACGCCGACAGCAGCTGCCTCCACTTCAGATCTTCTGGCACATGTGGAGCCTGGACTTGGATGAGGAGGTGGCGTCTTTCCACACCTTGCAGGAAAGGCCCTTGGCACAGTCACAGCGTTGGAAGATTTCCAAGCCGTGAGAGCCTTTCTTCCTCTGCTTGGTGCACACCTCTCCCTGCCTCAGCACCGGCTTGCAGATTTTGGTCCAGAAATGACGGGCGCAGCAGTAGCCCTCCGAACAATCGGATGAACGCAGGCAGGGGTCACCCTCGTGCCCTAACAGAGGTAGACAAGAACCAGTGCTGATCAGCAGCAATACATCACCAAACAGTATATAAAGCTGGCACATGTCTACTTAGGGAAAAAAAAAAAAGCTACATCAGAGACATAAAAGTCCTGCGTGAAACTACAAAGCGCCCCGCATCTCCGAGTTAGAGCGCTGCAGTTAAGTAAAGCAAAGGAAATGTATCATTAATGTTCATTAAGCTGTTATGATTTCCATACGGATAAGTTTATGCAAGCCTTTCTTCACATTTCAGTTCACGTTGCGTTATGTGTGGCCATGTCAGGGACAAAAGAAACGCATGGAGCTTTCAACATAAATCAAGCAAATAATTTGTTTATTCTGTTTATTAACCATATCGTCACATCTGGTCACAGTCTGATATTTTGGCAGGAGGTTAGCGTTGCTCTTATGAATGTATAATTGGTATAATATAGCCATGCAGTTTTGTTTTTTGCTCAGAAACGCTTTTTTTAATGTGCATCTCCTCTTTTCAAAAGCGGTTCCTCCACTCAAACAGAGTCGCCCTGTATCGCTGACAAAAGCACAATTCAGCCCGATGGACTGCTAAGCCTGACTGCTTGTTCGCTGCTTTAACACCACTGCTTCTCTTTCAGTTTAGTTTTCTCATGCTTGTATACGGCCATTATGGTGTAATAACGTTTAAGGAGAGGGAGCACAAATAAAAGTAAATGGCCTTATTTATAGCGACTTTAAGCAGCACTGCAATTTTCACATTGAGTTTAGCGCTGCAGCCTGCTGTCTTGAGGGGGCATTTAGAGTTGAGTAATTTAAGTGTCTCATTAAATGTATTGCTTTATGGATGGGCCCTTACATTAACTGAAATAAGGTGACATGAATGCAGAGCAGGGGGCTCAGAGAGAGTTATTAGCCACGTTTGTGCCAATCCTGCATTCTCTGGTTTTCACTTGTGTATCAGGCAGTGTGTGCTGTCAATGAGAGTGTTTGTATGGCTTTATGTAGGTGCAGAAACAGCAGGCGCATTGTGGTTTCTTCCAGGCTCCCCATGCTGCGCTTTGGGCTCACAGACACTGACACATGAGCAGTGGGGTAATTATCAACATAGTTTGTGGACTGGCGTCGCCCATGAACTCTGTAGGACACGCAGACAGCAAACAACAGCAAGATTCAGCCACCCAGACCGGATTTAGCGCGGGGCGACAGCACAAAATCATAAAACAACGGCAACAGTGTTTAGAGGTGGAAGGGTTTCCAGCAAGCGTGTCTTAAACATAACTTTAGAAATACGCATCGCACCTTTGAGAGAATGCTTAGCATGTGACTTCCCACTCTTCCTCCAGTTGTGGTCTTTGGTGGAGAGTTTGTTGTGCTCGTCCAATGCTGAGATGTGAGGTGACAGCACACTTTCAGAGATGGGGACACAAATATCTGCAGACAGAAACACAGGGGAGAGATATGACGGTCAAACTTGACAGTAAACAAAACAAAGCCTGCTTGCTTTCTCAAGAAACTGCGGAACAGATTGTTCAGCCTGATGGCAAACTTGGCTAAGTGTATAGATCAGATCAGCATGTCAGTAGCTTGTAGAGGCAAGTAACTTCTGTTCTGTTCTTCTATTTGTTCTATTTCTTGGTCAGGTGTGTCAGTCAAAAACAAATTTGGAGCTCTACACAAACACACATTCTCACTGCTCACTGATGAAACCTTAACGCGTGACCACTGATTGCTAACCTCTGGGCATCAACACAGTTTAACACAGTTCAATTGCAGTTCAGTAGTCTGTCTGAAAGCATGTGTTCAGCATTATTCAAATGCATTGGCTCCCTCACTGAGTCTCTGGGCTAGATACTGTGGTACTGTTTGTTCGTTGACCTGGAACAAGTCCCATTTTCCAGAATATATCTGCATAAGACAAGGAAATCAAATGTCTGGATCGTACCCTGCAGCAACAGTATAACTGACATGTGCTGAAATTGGGTTTGTTGTTGTCATCAGATACGTACAGTTGCTGCAGCGGTTCCCAGGGCAGCACATGGCATCTCGATGGCAGCGCTTCTTCCTCCTGCGGCAGGTGAGGCAGCGGGAGGGAGCCTGCTGAGGGCTGTGACAGTAGCTTCCCACACTGCACTCCTTATCATTGCTGCATGGGTACACCTGCTGAGAGGAACAGATGCATCTGCTCAAACTGATGGTCAATGTAGGTTTGACCTTAATACTGGTTGGTTGAAGTGAAGTATTACAGGCTCTGAATCTTCCAAAATCTAAAAACTGTAAACTGTGGGTTGGATTTCTTAGGAACACATATTGTTTGTTATTTTCAACAGCACAGAGCTTTAACCCAGCAAGACACATGACTTTATTGCACGTTTGTCATTAAGAATCAAGAGCATGCATTGCTGGTTCCAATGTGGTTGCTGTTGCATTGCCCACCTGCTCAGGTTATGTCAACAGTCACTACGCTAAGTGCTTGACTTTGCAGTGCAAAGCATGAGCAGGGCTTATTCAAAACCTCAAGACTCCTACTTTGGAAAGACACAGAAGAGCTTGCCTTGAGGATGATAAGAAGATATAAAACACACACAAACGCACCAGGTCTGTGCAAGGTTTTTCTTTAATTACACCATTCAGAGTAGCACACACAGGGGGCTACTTTCTGGACCAGCTGGTGGACACACCTGACCCATAGACATGGTCATCTAAACTGAGTTTGGCATCTAATGTCCTTAAAGGAGTCTCTTTTCACTCTGCAATTAAGCTTCCCAGATTAAGTGAATCAAATGGGGCATTTACTTGATGTTGGTGACTCGGTATCTCTCACACAAGAACGTCAGCTTCGTCCACAAACATTTTAAAGTGCTGTATTGCAGAAAGCACAGCCGTAAAAGAGAAGAAACTTAGTGGATTTTGTTGGTCTCAGCCCAGTAAATCCTGTCCTACCCAGACCTGACACAATAACTGCATTCCATGCACCTCAGGTCCCAAAATTAAAACTGTGGCAGTTAACAAGCCAAATAAAACCCTTGTTATGCTCAGGTTAGAGGTCCTCAGAGACCAGGAAATCAGAGGGCCCAGCCCAACAGAAACAGGGTCGTGGTGGGTCCACACTTTCTCGTTCACATCATTTCTGGAATTACTGCATATTATTGCTGAGGTAAACGGCTGTGCAAAATTTTGGTTGGACCAGGACCAGGACCAGAGGAGGACTCAGCTACAGAGAGACTTCAATTCATCATGTTGGAGAAATGCACTTTATTGAATTTTGTCAGGGAGGCAGTCCGTCCAGGGATACCTAATGATATAAAGCTATTTTATTTGTGTTTGTGTGCACTTAATGTGTCAAAAACAAATATATTTAAATAAACTCACTGTTTCAAGAGAGAAACGTGGGCTGCTACTCTGAGGGAAACCCAGTAATGGAAGCTTTGAGTTTTCTGGTTATTGTAAGAGCCATTTTGTATTTAATCAAAGGTTTCCTGGCTGATTCCTGATTGTTAACAGTTTGAGAACAACATTTATTACTGTTTCTGGGAAGAGACACCGCTGTTAAGTTTACCAAATATAGTTTTTTTATGCGTTGGACATGAAAACCAAATGCCATTCACCCTCACTGTATTGCAGTGGTGGCAGAAGATCTAAAGCCTTGGCAGATTAAGGCAAAACTCTCTGTAAAGTTAGATACCATTGGGGGTAAGTGGGAAAATATGTTAGTTGTTTGTTTTGGGGGAACCGACTACAGGCTGTGGTCCCTCTGCAGCCAATTTTAGTGGACAAACATGTTGTAGGGATTAACATGTCTCTCACTGGTGTGGTCATTTTTTCAGGTCCCAGACAAAAGAGCTATTAGGATTTCCAAACCAAGAAAAACCACTTCAGTTTCTTCAGTGTTCAGAGGCTTAATGAGTCTACAGGCATAATTGGGGTGATTACTGAAGCTAATCATACTCCTTTATAGTCAATTTGGCATCATTTCTGCTTTTGAATGTCTTGTTTTTCCAACCAAAAAGGTTGAGACTTATAATGCTGCCCAGCAAAGAACACCAAGAAGCTTAAGTCTTTTCCGTAAGTGCACTGAAATGACCACGCAGCAAACGCAACCACTTAACAAATGCAATATCCACTGTCCACAGCAGTGAGGAGCACAATTAAAGCCAAGCTCACTTTTTCCATAACAAGCGTGTGCACCAATGGGAAGTTTTACTGGAACCGCTGTCTTGATATAATTCCTTACACATGCAAATCCTGTCGCCATTAGACTTGGAGCAGGAGCAAAGGAATCGTATCACAAATCAAACGAGCTCCGCAGACAAATGGAATAATGTCACACATTTGTACTGAACTCATCGAGGGAGAGCGGGGGACATTTTGAACAGCTGCAGAGACGCATCAGTCCCCTGGCTCGAGTCCACATCCGTTGGCCAAGACACAGTGAAGGTCAGGCCACTGTGTTTCTCCAACTGCTGCAGATCTTTATCTTACTTGGCCATTCAGTTTGATTTCAGCGGTATCGCCTTCACGACAGATAGACCTTTGCGTGACACAACACCTATTCATCTCTGCAGATCAGCACAAATTAGCACAATTTGAACTGTGTAAATTATGTCCAGCGTAGAGTGACATTGGAACAACATGTTTGGCTGGCACACCACTACCGGCACCACAACCACATTTAGCTGGCACTGCACTGACAGATCTGATTTAGTGTGGCTTACCACTGACAAACATGGAACAATAAACATGAGAATGAACAAGGAGGACTTTTAAATCAGAGTTAAATCGTTATAGCCACAATAAAATAGCAAACTCCTTTTGGGGTGTAAAGGTCAGCTGAGAGGCGGCCGCATGCCATGTCCAAACGAACAGACACACGTGAATGGACACCACATGTTAAAATCAAACTCGAACAATATCAGCATTTCAGTGCATTAGAATTTGTTCGTCGATGTGCTTGTGCTTCAGAAGAAGTGAACAAGATTGGACCCGTTGGACTGATGCCATGCTGACTTTCTCAGGCTGGAAACACATGGAGGCAATGATACAGGCATAGAAAAATGAGCAGGAATATTAAACCGAATGCTCATTAATCATCATGACAGATTCCCATAATGCATAAGCTTAATGTGTTGATGAAAGCAACAAGGCCCTGATGTCAGATGGTCTGTAAATATTTCTTAATTACTACTGTGTTAAGGATTGTTCTCAGGATACTCAAAACCCAAATGCCGTTTACCTGTCATAGGGAGTAATACTCAGTAATACTTATAATGTCTTATGTGAGGGACAGCAGGACTGTATTCTATGTAAAAAAAATTTTTTGAAGAAGTGTGTTTGCCAGGAAGGTTTATTCTACCGTGGATTTGATCCAATTTTAAGCTCTTTATTTTAAGTTAGCAGCCCCTAAAATGTGACATCCTCTTTTACATACAGGCGCGTACTAAAATAATAAAAATAAGAGTTTTACATGACAGAATGCAGTGATGATGTCTGGTATTCAGGAAACGTCCTTGACGGAACAGCCAGGAAAAACACAAAAATGGACCATTATTAAAATCTTTAGAGGTGGCTAAAATATGTTTCACCACTGACACCATCCACAAAACGTTGCTCTGCTTCCCACACCAGTACTTCCACTAATTCTCCAAACTGGTAGCATGTCAACTCGCAACTGAAGGTAATACCCTGGCTAAAAGACAGGTACCTCATGCAACCCATCTTCAAAAAACCCAAACTATCCATTCAGATCTGAAGCTAGAGCCAAGAGATGGTAAATATAGCTTAGCACAAAGAGTGGAAGCAGGGTGAAAGAGCTAGCCTGGCTCATTCCAAACCAGCAGCTCTAACGCTCAGTAATAAACATAAGGTTCCTCTTCACTTTAACCCATAAACAAACACAGAGTGTGACCCAACTGTCCCAGCAGCGTCTTCACTGTTTGTGTAGCAACCTGACTTTGACAGAGGCCAAGATATCACTGGTCACAGCTATGGTGATGCCAAGCCATGATATCTCTTTAGCAAAGCTAAGCTAAGCTAACTACTAAGCTAGCTCAGCTAACATTTTAGCATTTTAACATTTTACTGGTCCACTTTTTTGTCTTTTTTTGCAACCTTTGACCTGATCTCATGGTGTTCCTCAGCTGGGTTCCGTCCTCTATGAAAGACAAAAAAATGAACTTTTAAACCAGCGGGGGGTTTCTGTTGTTGTGTCAACATCATACGCACACAGTCATGGACTATTGGTATAATCACAACTGAGGAGGGAAATATGCTGGAAATATGGTCAGAGGAGAAGTTCAAGAAAGTGCATTAGGAGTTTTTCTTTCTCTGGTATGAAAAATGTGCTCTTATCGAAATATGAAGTCAAACGGGCCCAACCACGTACAGTAGTACTTCATACTACCTGCTCTGATTCCTATCTGTCTTTCTGGCCAGCCAGCTTGGATCGATTACAGCACATAGTGCGCATGGGAGGGGTGGAGGGGAAGGTGGAAGAAAAAGAAGAACAGAGCTCACCTCTTCCATCATGGCTCAGACCGCAAGACAGCCCTTTGAAACCCAATGATACAAGGCTGACCCCTGAATCGCGGCTGATAATCTCGCCTTATCTTGTCATGTTTTAAAACGCCTCATTCACAACTTCTGAGGGATGGCGCTTCATTTGGATGCATCTCATTCATCTCGCATCTTTTTTCCGACTGCTCCCTTATTTTTCCCTAGATGGCCTTCACACATAAAAGCCCAGCCACGGATCCTGCGCAGGAAGTGGGTTGGAAATTGTGTACTCTGCAGCCTCTCTTGGTATGCTGGTGAGACGATAAAGGAAGAGGCAGACAGACAGAGCCATAAGGGAAGCCCCCGGCCCTGTCTCGTGCTGCTCTCGTGCTGGTAAAGCGCAGCGCCTTTGAAGAGGAACCTCAAATGTGCGGGAGCAACAATCTACAAGGGATTTACTGCAGGATATACAAGGCTTTGAACCCTCCCCCCAGGTCTTCAGGTCCCTTATTTACCTACCGTAAATTCATTCCAAAGTGCTGATATAGTTCGATGGAAGTGTCCTGTAATGCATGGAAATAACACAAAGTACGTCTCATCTGCTTAGCTTGAGTCTGAGGGTTTAAAATGTAGATGAAAACGACTGGGATGGTGAGGGCGAATTTAACCTCATGTTATTAATGTTTTCTTTGAATCCTCTTATTGACTTACAGAAAAACCCAACTACCTGAGCAATAGGTGCGGCAGCTTCCACTGTCTGAGGCAAAAGCACCAAAATCTACAAAAGTGCGTAAAAGGCTTCCCCACACGCTGATTGTCCGCGCTTCCTGCGCCCTGTGTCGTGATTGCACTTGACCTTCGGCGATCAGACGCTGCAACCTGAAACTGTGAATGGCGTTAATGAGTGGCAGGGGCCTTACAGAGTCAAATAAACGATGTCACTGAATAAACAAACTTCATATGCCCTGAAAGCACAGACAGCCGGTGTCAGATAACATAGGGATGGCTGCGCACAAGTCACTCGTACAAACCATGTCTTCAAACACTGCTTGGCGTCTTTCATCACTCAAAACACATGTGTTTATAGGCATGTCCCTTTGAGTGCCGGAATCTAAAGTCTCCAAAACTAGACCCTCCTTAAGTTAAGTATACATTCTGAGTTGATCTTATTCACGAAGAGAGGCACACAGTCAGCGTACATGACTCCTCTCTTCAAAGACTATCAAAGGAAAGGGGGAAAGCTCTTGATGGTAATCTGGGAGGTATGAAAGGTGTAATCCTGAGGAATGAGAGGTGCACGGGGCTCGTCTCTCATTAACAGGTCCAATTACAGTAAAGGAGGTCTCCCCTAATGGCTCCAGCACAGGGCCCTCACAGCGCCCAGGGGACCCACAGGCTGGAAAGGCCACAGGACGAGAAGCTGAAGCGCTAACAAGCACTCACACCTCTCCCTGCCTTTTCGCTCTCTTTCTCAGCTCATTAGGATCACTAAACAGTCATTTTAGGTTAAAGGGGAGACAGGCAGGGCTGAGAGAGAGAAAGGACGTGGCTCTACTTTTATAGGCCGAGCCCTCAGAGATGGCTTGTTAAAGTAATCTCTGTCTTGAATTATATAAAGCAACTAGTTAGGGCTGACTGACCGGCTGCTGATGTTTTACAGACACGTACTGCATGAATGCCGCCACACTGTCGGTTCCCTTGTGGGATCAGAGGTTACAGTGGTGAGCGCTGCCTGCCCGTGCTATCCATTTCTGTTGGTCGCCTTCCAAAGAGCCAACAGTGCCACCCACGAGCACCGGCTGTCAACGTCAAAGAGGCGTACATTTTTGGTTTTGTCGGTTTTACTCCAGTCAGGCTGATGTGAAAAGGGTGAGACAACTCGAGGGAAAAACACTCAGCGGTTCGACTCAACGGCCGAGGGATAGCCAAAACCCTGACCCTGCTTTGCGTGTGATTAATGTAACCCTTATCGCCAAACGTTGTCAGCAGCTACAGGAAATAAAAACACATTAAGCTGTCAAATGCTTCCTCAGGCTTTAAGCAGCATTTCTAATCTGATGGATAAAACACCAAATTACACTTGTGTTTCCTGCTGCAGAGGCTCCTCTCCGCAGGGTGGCTGGACCCTCTCCCTCGATAATTTGCTACACTTGAACGTAAGCCGACGAGGGCAATTTTTGGGGAAGTTTCTTGTAATTTTCTGAATTTGCCTGAACTGTGAGAGATTGCAGGCTCCCGGGGGAGCTGCCCCCACACCATGCGGAAAACCTATCCTCGTGTTTGACTGCGGTGTTTTTCAAACTGGCAAGCTCACAAACACTCACCTCCCCGAACACCACTGTGAATTCTCCGGAGGTGTGAAAAACCGCCAGCTGTTCCTCACCGACTCCAACGAGCTCAGCGGCATGACAGCTTGACCGTAAATCTGATTGTAGGATATCGGCTCTAAGGTTTCCCATAATGCACATGAGAGAGGGGAAATGTGAGGTGATGCGTGCTCTTTTTCCACGCTTACACCCAAGCCTTGATCAGTGGTAGTTCACTTCGCAAATGCAGACGTAGATGAAAATATTTTTGTGTTCCTCCTGCGAACCACTTTACAGAGAAAATGACTCAAGAACATGCAGTCTGGTGCAATGCAACCTGCCCCAGGGCATTTATCCTAATCAAATAAAGCCTAAGGTAGAGTAATTGCGGTTGTATGCTCCCTGCAATCACTCCCATACCAAATATGAGCCACACTTTGCCATAACAGTCTCATGAAGAGAGCAGACTTGTTATCTTTGATTTATTTTGCTCATAAATGACCGCCGTGTGATGAGATGCAGAAGGTCAGCACGGTTTGCTTGCCAGCATCAAGCCACATATCTGGCCATGGCTAAGGGACTGTGGCTGTTACTTTACAACTCTGGAAAACGTCCTGGCAGCCAGAACACACACAAACACACTCATATATATATACATTATATATGCTTATACCCCCATCCTATTAGCCATTTTCATTTGGACACCCGACACCATGACACTTTGCTTTTGTAACAGAACGGTGGGCTCTGCACACACATATTGTTTCCCCTCAGTCCTCTCTTCCAAACCACTCCAGATTATTGCAAAGGCAAAGATGTAAGCAGCCATTCAAATTGAGGTCTGGCAGGGTTGCTTGAGGTTGGATCTCCACACTCCACACGGAGGAGAGAGAACGGCTTTTCCATCATTTCTCCTGTCTAAGCTGGATGTCGGAGCGCTGCTCTCAGCACCGTGCACCTCACCAGTATCCAATACACTATCGCCACAGCAAGGGATATTACAGACAGCTCAAACAGGCCAAATGTAAACATAAACTGGTGTTAAAAGAGGGTGAGACCATCGGGCAAAAAGGAAAGTTCCTAAGAAGTTCAGCAGTTTGAGGGAGCTGATGTATGGGCAGGCTGCTCCTGGGGGACGTGAGGGAGATGTGGCAGTGCCATCTGCTGCTCAGAAAGATACTATGAGCTCAACATAATCAGACTCACGATCAGTTGGTTAATCAAAACTAAGAGGTGTTCATCTGTGACAGCACATCACGATTCTGGGTTTTTTGGGTTTCTTTGTTTCATGTTTTGTCAGCGCCCTGATGTCAATTTTCCAAACCAACCTCAAAACACACAAAAAATCAACTACAATATACTTTTATGAGATATTATTTCTGATAGAGACCTTTGCTTTAAAGGCGAAGCAATAAATGCACAGCTCTAATCCTCAGTTGATAAAAATCACTCATAATGTTCACAACTTTTTTTTTTTTTTTTTTGGCCAGAACGAAACCTGCCAAATCTTTAACATTTCTGATCCCCACTTTGCCTTCAAGCTGCAGTAATATGGCACTTTGTTGAAACAGCAGGAATTGATAACTCTTTGAGTGGGTATTAAGTAATTGGTAAGAGTATCCCTCGCAGGCCCCACAGTAAGAATCTCATAATCCCAGCAAGCGTCTGGACCACTTTAATGACGCTAAGACCCAGACAGAAAATTACCCCAAGTGTTAACTTTTTCTCACATTTCTGGCATTAATGATTTACCGTGGAAGTGCGCCGCACTCGACTGTGGCGTCAGGTCTGAGAGGCAATTAGGATTTATGAGGGGTCCAATCCCTGCAATTTCCAATAACGATTCACACGTGAGTGAGCGTTTTTTTTTGGGGGGGGGGGGGGTTAAGCTGTGGGGCTATTTTACTCGTACAAGATTCTACACGGTTACCGCGCAATTACGCACGCTCATCTCAATCAACGGCGCCACCATAATTTAATTTAAATGAATAAAACTGTACATTTTCCTTGTTAGGCTTATTAGGATAAGTTAAGACTACTTTTGGGATCATCGCGCTTTTATTACCGCTAATAACCAATTATTCCACTGGCTCTAATCCTTAAACCCTATTTCAGGATGTGCGTAAATGTTGCTCTAGCGTATCCGTTTATGAGTCCCCAGATAGTTAAATAATTAAAATTACCTGCGCGAGGATGTTATATTTCTTGGTGATCCCGCTGTGGGCAGTGGTGGAGCGGTTTGTAGCGGGTGTAGGTGTCTCTTCCGACAGAACAGGCTTGATGGAGTTCGCCTTCGGGCGCGCCTCTGATACCTGCGATGTCCCCGTCTTCAAAGTAGCGACGAGAACCATCACAACACAGTATCTATTCCACGTTAAGACGAGCATCCTTGAAAAAAAAAATCTTAAATACACACACAAAAAAAATCGGATTCGAGCTTAACTTTGTGCCGCAAAAAAGTGATTTCTCAATGAAAAGTGTGCGCCGTCTCAGTGTCCATGCGTCACACTTGCCCGGCTGGAATACAGAGAAAAGTGATGAGACCAAGTTTTTGCTCCTGAAAAATCAGATATTCAGAGGAAGGACTGCCATCGACAGAGTCATCTGACAAACACAGAGAGCCCGGTGCAGAAGGGAAACAGTGAGGACATGGATCTGTTAAAATGCTGATGCTCCGAGGGTCAGAAAGAAACTTGACAAGTGGTTTCCACTCTGCCTCTGTCTGGCTGTGAGTGAGCACTTGGTCCTGCAGCCGGGTGTTTTATGATCTCGGATACTTTCTTTTTATAGGATTCTAATGAGTTTGCTTCCTCCGCCCCTATTCACCACTGACAAAGAATGAAACTGATCTGTGTGCGGCACTGCTGCTTGCGCATTGTCGTCTCGACACCGGCACCAGGAGCCCCGTTGGGAGAAAGCTATAAAATTATACACTGTGTATTTTAACTGGTCGCTTGACCCTTTTTACGGCGAGGCGGTTGGGCGCGTAGGAAATGGGAAAAAAGTCAGTGTTAGGCTACTCAGAGGACGGTTTGTAGGTAACTAGGAACATTTTAATCACGCGATTGAATTTGATTGTTACCTGCATGCGTAAAAATGTGAAATCTAACATATCTGCAGCCATCTCTACAGCAAATCGCCTCTTTCTGTGTACCTAAACTGGGATCGGCTTTGTTTTTGAGATGCTATCCTGACTAATGTGACATGTAAATAAGCGGGAGGCGGTTCGGGGTCCATTTAACCTGCATTCCGGAATAAAAAACACTATCTGATAACCATTGTTTCCCCGCTGTGGGAAAGACATCCCTCATGATGCAGGGAATGCCAATGGTGATAAAGTTAGTGATATAAGTATTATAGAGGCTTCATTGTTTGATTCTTAGAGCTTTGTATCAGGATAAGTTATATTCATGTTGGTTAGATAATGCATGCGCAGGCACAATGAGCTCTTTCAGTTTCAGGCAGGTAAAGCCTGTGATTTGGGGAGAATAATGCATTTAGTACAGGGACATGACTGCTGCGTGGAGACAATTCATTGTGCTGATATTATCAGTTTATAAACTAACTTTTTCTAAAGGTATGACGTAGGCAATTACATGTATGTAATGACTGCCCTTTTATATGTGCGTGAATTGTTCCAGTGTGTGCTATTTCAAATTTAGCCGCAGTTGTAAAAGAGAGACATCCATCAAATCATCTTCCCAGTGCATTAAACCCATGAAATGGAAAATATGATGCACACATGGAGACCACAGTGCATGTAAATCAAGCACCAAAGTCATCTTATCAGTGTAAAAAAAAATATATATATATAATAATATGCAGCCAGTCACCAAAAACCATCTTTCCCACAATTGCTCTATGACTCTGCTCTTAATAATGCTTTAGTCTTCACACAAGTTGGAACTATCTATTCAAGCCTGGAAGCTCGGCGGGGCTGGGATGAAACCAGTATACCGGTAAAGGCTTCTGACCTCAAAAGCGATCCATCACAGGCTCCAATTCAAAGTGTCAAGTTCTTTTGTTGTTGACAATGGACAACCAACTGAAGTGGGGAGTGGAAGGAAGTATTGGACTTGTTTGATGTAACTGTAGATGCTCGGAGGCGATACTATTTTAGCCACCTTTGTCACCCGAGTGCACAGCGATTTACCATGAAAGACTGCCCATCGACTGAACATTTACCGTCTGGACACAAAGTTTCAGAAATTTCAGAAGAGAGTGGGACTGCAGGAGATAAACGTCATCTGCCACGGTGAAGATATTAATGTTTTCTGTGGGATGACTGAAAGATTATGGTCAAATAAGCAAGCAAAACAAAAACAATGCCTCACAGCAAACACTTTGATTTCTTCCATAAACTGCCGCTTGATGCCCAGCTGCATCTGGTCTGCTTTCAATGCTGCTGATTAAACAGCTGAAACAGTCCCTGAAGAGAGGGTGAGAGTGGCTCAAACCGAAGCAGAGGACCGGAGCAAAGAGACATGGGGCTGGTTTGGAGTATCCGTGGCAGTTCAAACGCATTCATCACTTTAATAAATGCGAGCAGGAAAAAAGAAGGAGACACTTAAAATGACATATTGCTGAAAGTCCGGAGGACAAAAAGCAGCATGTTGATGCTCTGGTGCTGATAAGTGTGGAGATGTCCAGAGGAACCGCAGCAGATGAGATGTGACAGGCCTGAGTAACAGATGATAAAGTATTCGGATAAGGGGAGGTGATGTGAACGCTTCGGACAGCGAAGCTTCTGGTGCCGTAGACAAAGGTTAGGCATGTGGTGACTCGGTGCAGAGGTTTGGGGATGACGGTGTGAGCGCGCCCCCGGTGCTTTGTCACTTTTCTTTCAGACTTTGCAGATTAACAAAGAGCTTTGAGGATGTCTCTAATTAGTGAAAGAAATGTGATCTTCACAAAAAAAAGGAAAAATACAAAGAGGAAACAGACTCAGTTTCTTCACAGCTTGGCTTCTTCACGGAAATACAGAAAAGAGCACCTGGGCCAAGATCTGATTGTTTTCTTGGCTCACACAGTTGGAAAGACTTTACCGTGGGATTATCTTGTGCTCTGACATGCTATCATCACCCCAGCCTCCACACAGTAATCACATTTTGACCACTATTTTTGTGGCGTTAATGCTCTGACGACACAACCGTTGCTGAGTCTCAGATGTTGAACAATCCAAACCATCTGTGAAATAATATCTAAGAGCGTGTCAATTTAGGTTCACCTGACAACGGAGAAAGCAAAGCACTGATGATGTGCGGTCTGCTGCGGGGGTAGATTAAAGTCATATCGTGGCAGGTAGACGCTCTTTGACGCCAGACCGGATCACTCCTGCATCACTTGCAGGTGAATCATAACTGGAAAAAGGTTGAATTAATGTAATGTTGATGTTCGCAGAGACAGTCATGTGACACAGGTGGTCATTTGCCAGGCGCCACAGTATCATTCTTTTGCTGACGTGGCTGAATGTTTAAGGATAGCAGCATAAATAGAGTCTGGTCCAAGCTTTAGAACACTGAGTTAGACTAGATTAGAGTTCATTGCATCAATATCAAACTGATTTACTTTCACTTGCTCCCTTGCTTTGTCTTTGCACTGATTAATATTTTAGCAACTTCTCATTCAATCTCACCAATCTCTCTTCATTCAGATGTAGAATGAAGAATGAACTGTTAGGGGTTAAGAAGCTAAAGAATACATGAGAGAGAGAGTTTGTGGAGACCATCACAGTGAACAAGTGAGTGAATAGTGGATTTACATTCATCAGGTGGACACAAATGAATGCTAATGCTGCTCCATGTATATTTGATGTGTAAGTAGGCAAAAGTTTGCTAACGCATTCGCCTAAACAGCTTCACAAGGTCATAATGTATCAATGAAGGAGGTTTAATAAATTATATGTTTACTGATGATTTACAATTTGATTTGGTTTAAATCAAAATCCACTGATTAAACAAGGAAAAAGTTATGAGTGCAACAGTTGTTACAAACTCCAATTAGAAAATATTCAGACTGAGAACTTTATGAATATCGGAAACACAACCCCACTCAAGGGACCATATGATTGGTTAGGACCTACATATTGCTATGTTAAGACGTCAATAAAGGCATCCCCTGGTGACTGAGGGATTTAATTCAGCTGATTTGTTAAAAGAGACTATTTAAATAAATAATATGGTTTCAACATGGTTTCATACTGTTTTCTTCTGGTCTTCTTGCAAGCTTTGTGTCTTTTGGACTGCCATTCTTGTGATGGCCCTAATACTGGGCTCAGATAACACAATATAACCCTGATAACAGCCAGACCCATGAGGCACAGGGCAACTATTGATCCTTTCATCCCTTCTAGTGAGTCATAGTTGAAAACAACCAGTGCTGCAGCTGCGGTGCCTCATGACATCCTGACAAAATGACCACCATGTTTGAATTTTCTGTCCTCCGTTACAATTTTCCAATGTTAACCAACAGTCTGAACCCGGCATTATACTCTAAAGATGTCTGTAGACTGACAAATGCTGTTCAGCTGTAGTAAACTGCTGTTCCACTTGTTTAAATCTGTTTTGTCGTCTGTCATTTGCTCTCATCATAGTGTTTCATTTAAGTTAGCACACTTGCAGAAGCCACTAGGCAAGGCAACACAGGAAAGCTTTAGTTGTTTTTCAGCCCTCAAACATGGAGGCAATTTCGAGCGCTTCACACAAGATAAAGAAATGCATTAGAACATCCGAAAACAAACTGACGACACAAAGTTTACACTACATGTTAAGTTCAGTGTCTACAGCAACTCCAACAGGATTACCACTTACTGGTTTACTTGTCTTTGATATCCGCTCATTGCGCTCACATTTCATAATATGAATTGAAGTGTGTGGTAATGGCTATGACACCATGTATAAACCAAGTAATATGACATTCATGAGAGCAGTAGTCTGTAGACACAACATCCTGCATGCTGTGTGAAGTCCCAGATTCAGATTCAGATGATTGGATTGGGGTTAAAGTGATTTTGGGTTGATCCTTTCATGTAACCGAAGACAGTGTAAACCAGTTTCACTGTGGCACAGTGAGACTGGTTCTTATTAATGGATCACACAGTCCAGGACTGGTTTCACCCTCCAAGTTGACCACCCGCAGCCACGCATCAGTGCAACACATCAGTCAGCCCACCCTGAGTCTGCCTTTGATTTGGCGTTGTTCAGAAATGTGGGTGTTTACGTTCTGCGCAGAACACGGGGTTCCCCACAGTTGAGACCCAGCAACATGTCCGTAAATCATGCTTTGTTAGTGCGGTGGAGTTCGGTGAAGGGCTGCCTCGCTGACTTTGATGTGACTCACACAGAACATGCATATGGACTACACCCATACTAGATGATAAACAAATGATCCATGAGACCGTCTCTCCCTTCTTTAGTGGATCACTACCTCTGTGGCCTGCAGATGTGAGCTGGCGGCCTGATGACGCGGGTCATACAGCAGGTGGCTTACCATTAAAGCGACGGGCCAAGAGGAAGCACGTCTGGTTCTGGAAAATTAAGGTTTTGGACGTCTCAAGAAAAACACATTCACGGGGAGTTGTTTTGATTTTAAATGCAGATGACTGCCCTTTTTTATTTTCATTACTGGAAATTTTCAGGATGACATTAATGATGTATTATCTGCAAATCTCATCCCATTAAGAGCTGTATCCGAATGGGATTTAGGTTTGTTTATTTCACTGGTTAACTTGTTTTCTTCAAACCAAATCCAAGATAAGAACCATCAGTTGTAGAGATGAGTGCATATCTGGACAGTTTTCTATCAAAAGTGATTTCTCTTTGCTCTTTCCAAATAAACAAAAGCTTAAACCCATCTTTTGCACATGTTTATAATAAAGGGTGAGCTTTCTGACAGATACAAGAAATAGCAAGAAATCAAGAAATTTGAGATCGCTCCTAATCCGGTGGAAATGTGAGAAATGCGAAAAAAGACAAACTGTCCTCGTATCATGAAAATGGCTCCTGATGCTCAGTTTAAGCTAGTATGAGCATTTAATGGCCTCGTTTATAGGTAGATATTAAGTTATAGTCTCTTAGTATAAAAACCCTCATTGTGTCTCCCTAGACTTCCCTTTCTTTGCTGAGCTGCAGCTGACTGAAATTTCATACTAAAATGATTATGACAATTACAAATAATTGTCATGCATGTAGGTATTATCTTAAGACAGACTTCAAAAACTTTGAATCTATCCTTTAACAGGATTCAGCGTTAGTCATGTCCAATTTATTTTTATACTAATCAATAAAACACACACAGCGACAAGTAGCATTTACATAAATATATTGATTAAATGCAAAATTAAGAGAAAGGCAGCTCGTGAACACACAGACATGAACACACATAATAAGCCACTATAGGCCTGAATAAGTTAGTCAGGTTGAGAGGTAGGTCTGTAGCCAACGAGAAGGTCCGAATTAAACTGGGAAGCCAAACCATTAAGCTGCTTAAAAGATTATCAGTGGAATTTATACATACATGTGATACATCAAACGTAATGTATGAGCGTTTTCCTTACACTTCTAATCTCAATAACACAAAAACCATTCAGAGTGCTTAATTACATCAACATACTTTGACCAAGGTAATTATTTTGTCGTTAGTGGAGTATAAATTCTGATTAGGTAAACTCTGCCATATGTGTGTGTCCATTAGTCAATGAATCAAAGTCATTTGTAAGACTTAAGGCAGCACATAGAAGAGCAGAGCAGCTTGAGATGTTCACTCCTGTGACTATCGTGGACCGACAGCCACTGAATAACTTCCTCTGAAATCAAACGGTTCATTGTTCCAGCAATGCCCAGTCCACGTCCTGCAGCTCTGATCTGGATCGTTAGCAGCGTCACTTTAATCAGTCCAACACTGCTCTCGTAACTTTTTTCAGGAAGATGAACTGGAGGCTGCAGTGAGCCGTTGGCACGGCCCTGTTTAAAAGAGGACACGTTGCTTGGCAGATAATTGTTCCTATCCTCTCATTTCCCAGGAAGATGGATTAGGCCATTTCCGAAGACTCTGGCCTTCAGTTGGGAACATGAATGCGCCCTGTTTCTGCCTTTAACTGACTCAGATTATTTAATCGATAACAGTGACCCTTCTCTGGCAGAATGCTGACCACATGAAAGCACGCAGGGTTCTGGTAATCAAGGGCCCAGAAGGACATTCCTGCCTCTAAATCAAACGATGCCCTCTTTGCCTCTGGCTGTGGGACATGGTGACACACAGAGGCGCACTGTCACTGCTTGCCCCTGTTATTTGAAGTCTTCTTTAAAGATGCGTCTGCATGTCCTCCTGAAGTTTCACTACAGACAATTGATATGGGAGAAAAAGGCAGCTTTGACATTCCACTATCATGTCTAGTGGGCAAATGCAAAGTATGACAAAATGTATACCAGAGGACATTAGAGCACAGGTATCACACAGAACAATAGAATGCTTACATACTGGGCTTTTGTTCATTCTGTAGCGCCTAGGCAACACTACATTGGAGGGGGAGGGATTAAATATAGTTGTCTATGCTGAGGTTGACATATTTGAGAAGAAAATTTCAGCCTGTGGTTCAAACTAGCATGAACCATGAATAACATGCACCAGGTACATATTCAGCAGAGCAGTATGAGCTGGGGCCAGCGTCTGGCAGCTTGTGGCTGCCTCTCCAAATGAGATTTATGATGTGCCTGACCAATATAAGCTATAAATACCATGTTCTCATGATAAACTGTGATTTTCCAAATATTCCACTGAATCAATATGGTAAACCAGAAAATTAGATAATACCATCTGTGGGATTTTAATAGCATACTTAAAGTCCAGCACTGCATGGATAGCAAAGATAAATGTAAGGTTAATTATTCCTGCTGAGATCGTCATGAGGAGTGTTGATTAGTTTTGACAGTAATAGTGTTTTAATTGAAGCCAGTCCCGGCCAAATGCATGTGAGCCTGGTGGTATACATGCTATGTCTGGCTCAGGCATGCACTCTGCAAGTTTACCCTAAACTGCTGCTTTAAAATGTCTGCCATAATTACAGCACAGTACCGCTTTTGGCCTGTAACTCACAGACCTGTTCGTGTACGTAGTAACGGTGTTTTCAGGTTTTGTGGTTGCTGTAGCCAATAGCTGTATCAGCAAATTAACTCATTTTAGAACAAGTTATACAGTGTTGGATCGGTGGAAAAGCTGCGCACAGACACACTGCAGCCAGGTTCATAAAGAATCTGAGCAATTTTAGTCAGATCAGCAAGTATAATTTGAAATCTTGTAGCCAACTGACGGTAAATCAGTTCTATGTAGGACTCGACTATACAAAATAAAACTACAACTATAATTGAAAACTATAACAAACATACTGGTGATGCGTTTAATTGGAAAAATATTTTTGTACCTACACAGTGGATTAAATTAGTACATTCGAAGTGAAAATGGTCGATTTGTGTGATGACCTTAGAGAATTATCATAAACCCACTGAGTGCTGCCTGCCCTCTAAATGGATACTAACATCTGCTGCGTCAACTTGTTTCTGGCACCCCCATGTGGCCAAAACATCGATCAATGCTCCTTTAAAGTTTGGTTCTTTGATAATCAGTCAGTCATTGAGTTTGGTTTCTTATTACATTATTCTTACATTATTCCACCGTTTAGTGGAGGTAATAGCTTTTCGTGACAGAGGTGTTGGACTTTAATGGATCATACCACTGTGTTTGCAATCATCTCTTTAACCAAATCAACAAACAAATCATATGTACTTTACATTTTTGGTGACCATTTTCAAACGCATGCCTATTTTAGATTTTTGGATGTAATTTTCCCAACTGTCCCAGATGGATGATTTTTTATTTTTTTTACATTAACTTCCACAAAGTAAGAAATAATTAGACACTAAGTGTCTAATTATTTGAACTAAGTGTCTAATTATTTGAACAGTTTGTGCGATACAGAAAGATTAATAATTCATTTAATAATGTTTGCAGATATGAAAGCTCAAAATGCTTTTGAACTTTGACCTAGGTTAGAGTTCACGTCTTCTGAGAAATCCACCCAACAGTGCCATGTAATCAATGTCTGTGTGTTATTTGGGGCTCCTCAAACTCTGAGTTCCCTTCTGGCTTTAATCTGACTTCAGATCTGCCCATCCTAAAAAGGTACTTCTTTGTTGTTCCTACAAGCAGCTGTGGTGACATCATTTTTCTGTGATCACTCGCTATCAGTGTTACTGCGTAGTACTGGATTGAATGACTGCCACACAATGCTCCATTGTCCCCAGACCTGTGATGTCGGTGAACAGGAAAGTCACTGAGGTGGACTTCTTTGAACATTTTCAGCGTAGGCTTCTATCAGTGTAATTCCCTCTCAGATCTTTTTATCCCAGCACTTTTGTGAATGCTCAATCATTCCAGCACTGTATACTTTTGAAAATCCACATTATTCCCTGCCTGTTTTGTTTTTTATAGCCTATAGATTTACTTAATACACACCATTCATGTGAAGATGTTGTATTACGTCTTGTTTAGTTCTTCTATCAAGCCAGATCTTTCTCTGAATGCTCCCACCGTTTAGTGGAGGTAATAGCTTTTCGTGACAGAGGTGTTGGACTTTAATGGATCATACCACTGTGTTTGCAATCATCTCTTTAACCAAATCAACAAACAAATCATATGTACTTTACATTTTTGGTGACCATTTTCAAACGCATGCCTATTTTAGATTTTTGGATGTAATTTTCCCAACTGTCCCAGATGGATGATTTTTTATTTTTTTTACATTAACTTCCACAAAGTAAGAAACTCTATCAACAGACTCACAGAACTTGCTTTAGTTGTGTAATCCACCTCAGAGAATGTGAAACCTATATTCAGGGGAGTTTTGCTGAAAATAGTGCTCTCTCTTACATTCACATACACACTTGAACACATTTTTCACCTGTAGCTCGAAGGTCTTTAGCAAAAACTCAGTCCAAACTTCATATTCAGGCAGAGCAGGTGAGCTCTGATCTCATGGTGCATTATGATGATGGAGAGTTATGTGTCTTGATTTGGAACAGATTGAAGAGCTTGGGCTTTGCCGTGCAGGAAAAATAGCACACATTGTCTCCCTTTTTGACCGCGGCTGCTTCTTGATGGATATTCAGGGGCTGGATCTGACATCTTATTTCTGGTACTTCCAAACAACAACAAGCATGCCAACTTCACACCGCAACTTTTCATCCAACATCCAATATCAGTTTAAATAAAGAGATTTAATGGTTAAATTGCAACTCAAATGGATAAACTAACTTTACAAGTAATAAACTACTTTTTGAGCATACCAAATTAATAATCCCCAAGTCTATTGACTGTCCTTGGATCTCAATTATCTTTTCTTAAAAATTAAATAATGAGTATCGGGTGCAAGGAGCTTTGCCATGGTTCATTTCTGATCAAGATGAGTTCTGTGCATATCTACCTTAAAGGTGACCATTGCAAACTCAGTCGAAATTCTAGCCACTAACAAGCTCTTGAGAAGCAGTTAGTTGAGAACTGAGCTCAACGGCTAATAAGGGAAGAGCGCACTTTTTAATTCTCAACATGCTATAGTTATGCTGCTGGGTTTAGAGGATCAAAACTGAAATAGTCATTTACTTGAGAGTCGTGGAATATACATGATTTGTGTTAAACATGGTAAAACATGCAGACCAACAATATGGTTTCTTATGGATCCAGTCTTGTGTGGGTTCTGTCATTTCCTTTAGTGTTGACAATGTAAAAAGCACAAAGTCATTCCAAAGGAATCTCAGGGTGTCATGTGCATAGACTCATTTCAAATCAATACTCCCAATACCACATCACCACAAACATCTGTGACTTCTTCTTTTAATTTCAGATGTTTTCCGGTTCAGTCATAGGTCACTCAGATGCGTTGGTCAGTGTTGGAATATTTCTGGTTTGGACAAGTGTGAAGATATTGTTAAGTCAGAGCCCAAAGTCTCCGACCTTCCCATCGTAAAGAGATCCCTCATCTCTGGACATCCAGGCTTCTTGGTCAGAGATGGACGAACTGCCTGCCAGCATTCAGTCAACACCAATGACCACTCATCCACATAGCAAAATAGTTTCACTCACATTTCCTGTGACCGCAGTGTCCTGCTTTCTCAGTGGCAAACACCCACACACATGTTTTAGGTGGTGGGGTGTAAGTCCCCACCCAACTGAAAATCTGGTTCCTCCTACTCAGGGCAGATCAGGGCACATTATTATTGAGCTGGACATCAGTATAATGAAATCTGATGAGTTAAAGAAGTGGCCAGACAATCTAAAGCTTCTCAACAAGCAAACACTTCATCCAGTGATCAAAATGCAACATAACTGAGCTTCCATTTACAAATAATGACAAACATGAGAGAAACATGGGAAATTCTGGGGTTATCAATCACAGTATAATCACACTTCAACCAGCAGTGGACTGTAGGTTGGATAGGCAGGGTCTGGGCACCCTGGTTTTGGTTTTGTCTACCAAAGGGGGCACCAGGGAAACTAGTTGAATTCTCCCATGACCCATATTAACAGACAAACTCTCCAGTTGGCCCACAGACAGTGAGTTTGAATGAGAGCGCTGCTCACACATTCTTTAATGCGAGCAGTCATCTGAGTTTGGACAATCAACTCCTTCAAAGAGAGAGAGAGTGTGATTAGCCAAACAGCAGCAGCTGGGCTAGTCAACACACCTGGCTCTGCTCTCATGAACATCTCCACCAGCCCTTCCCTCCATGCTCACCACATTTTAGCAGAATAATGACTGATGTATGATTAGATTGGCATGCACAGAAAGACATGAGGTGAGCCTCTAAAATGGGTGTACTACTTTATTTAAAGTGAATTATGGTCATGTTTTTGCCACTCATAACTATTTTTTAGCAATAATGCTGCCATCTGAGATCCACAATATTATCATTAGCAATAGAAATGATTGACGAATCCATCAAAAAAAAGTAGGACTGAGAGTAGGACTGTGTTGCAATTCAGAATTGCCACCCTCCATTTTCAAATATTAGCTTTTGGATGAGACAAAACAGTGAAAGTGAGACAGGAGGAGCTAAATGTTCTCTCTGGGTTTTTAAACCTCCTCAAAGGAGCTGCACACTGTATGTGCACTGTCGCAGCCATAAATTATAGGCACCCCGAAGGACCGTTATCTCTCCGGACACCCACTTCTCTTCATAAAATAATCCTACTGGAATTTTTCTCCAGCAGTGGGCCTCTCAAATTGTCACAACCTTTCACCCCTCTAGCGTCAGCAATATCCCAGAGGTACGTGGCTTAACCCCCTGGACATCCTGCGGACGCCTTCTAAGCTGCAGCAGCGTGTCAAACATCCATACATCACAGCAAACTGAGAAAAAAAAAGATGTCTGGGTGTTTTTTATTACAGTCATCAGTCCTGGTCCTTGGTGTTTTTATTGGTTTGATGTGATGGGACCAGATGTCTCTAGGTGTTAACTTTGACCTGTTGTGTTGTCTCTGTCCTGCAAAAACCCTTAAAAGCAGATGAAGCACATCCCTGCGTTATGTTTCTAATTCCTCTACAGAGAGGTTAAACTGAAGTAATTTTTATGCGCTAACAGTGATAAGTCAAACCTGGCAGCTTTAGAAAGAGCATCTTTCAAGGAGAGCTTCCTTTCATGTGCCATGTACCCAACGCACTCCAAAACAGGAAAGATAAGAAAAGAAGGGACAGCAGCCTTGCTTCTGAGCCACCCATTCAATTAGCTGACGGCTTATCTTGGCAGCGCATGATCTCACCACTCAGAAATGATGCTTTATGACCATGTTGCGAGGTGCACCCTCTCCTCTTACAATATATAATCACTGGCTCCTTTGTGTCGGACTGACCAGTGCCACTGTTTACAGTACATCTTCAGCCTGTCGCATCCTTTTCCCCTGCCCATCCCCCAGCTCTCAGCTATTACCTACAAAGCAACAACAGCCTGGAAACAGGGATATTCACGGTCGGCAGCTTCAAATATTTTCTTAATTGTGCAACATCGACCGCAAGCTTCAGATCAGCAATCGCTGACCAAACAGCATTCACAGATGTTCACATGAGCTCAGATGCTGAGCTTCTGGTATAAATAAAAATTACAGGCTTTCATGAATGATGGCGGCTGCTTTTATATGATTCTGACATTGTTTGCCTGTTGTTGAGGCTTTACGCTCATTTCTGTTTGTGTTCTTTTCTTACATGTTTTCCTTTTTTTGTCTTTACTTGTGCAGTGTGATTTGCAAGAACAACCATCACCATTGTACCACCAAGTTAATCGTAATTTTGTGGAACTTTATTCTTCTACTCCACTTGAACTGTGTACTTTTCATACTAGTATGAATTAAAAAAAAATTGGTCTTTGTACTTTACCTTAAGTAAAGGATCTGAATGCTTTTTCTACCACTGGCTGAGACAAATCCTGAGTCTGTCAACCAGCAGCTTTATATATGTTAAAAAAAAAAACCACTGTGTGCAGACAAATTGGCAGTTAGCGCTGTTAGCAAGTCCCCCAGAGGTAATTCTCTACATCGTTAGCTATATTAGCTAATCCACAGGGCTGAGTTCAGTGTCTGCTTAAGATCAGACTCGGAGACAAGTGTTTCATTTTATTTGTGTAAATTGGAAGTTAATGTGGAAACTTTAAGGAGCTCATGCACCACTGACATCATGGCATCGTACTGATGGAGCCCTACAATCTGAACAGATATTTCACAGTTATTAAACCTCTGCAACAAAGACAGGAAGTGCAAAGTTATCGAGATGCATGGTCGGAATTATGAAAATACAATCTCAGTTGAAAAACAAAGGAATATTCCTTTAAGTCACTCACAGACTGTGTGTAAACTGTGTGCTATGAGGTTTCTGTTTTCACTTGCGAGAGTTAATGCCAAAGCACTTGCCGCTTCCAGCAACGCCACCAGTTTCAAACAATGTGTCACTGGCAAGAGGGCCAAGCGAGAAAATGAAAGCCGTGATAAAAGATGAAAAGGCTGATGACTTCGGCTTTACAAATAAGATCCATGTGCAGGCAGGGAAGGTATGAAAACTATGGCTATACAAACTCTGCAATTCAGCGTGTTTATCTCTGTCTCTTTGTATGTGTGTGAATCCAATATGTGCTGTAATAGATGCCAGCCGCACGGCCGCTCTCACGTAGAAGAGCAATAAAGTGTAAAAGACCTGAAAGTTGACCTCGACAGACATGAAAATACGCTGGCGGCGGACAAATGATGCTGCAGCATGCAAGGTTGGTTAAAATTATATAAGACAGCTTCTGTGACGGCATGAGATGACACCACAACATGATGAGTGATGTGAGGCAGAGCAGTGTGGGGCAAGCATATTTACATAGCAGATGTTTGACTTCATGGAGGTCTGCTACTTGAAAAGACCATTGATTTACTCTGAGTGTCTCCAAAACATTAGAAAGACTCTAAAAAGCACTGAGTCAAACCAAATTAAACAGTAATGGTTGGGTTGGCAGTGAGAGCAACACAGCCCAGTCAAAGAAGGTTAATTCAAATTCCCATTTTGAGAGCATGTCATGAACTAGTCTCCTGCAATAGTTGGTAAAATTTCAGTTGGCCCTAATTGTGGCGCAGAACCACATTTGTCATGGCGGTTTTGACAACACTCGAATGCTAAAGGGGTCTTGGGAATTTCTCAGAGGCATGTTGACCCATCGCCTCCCCGGGGAGTTGTTGGGGGCAGATGTGGTGCATATTGGGCATGTTTTGCTCCTCAGTCACCGTGCAGATGCCGTGGACGTTGGTTGGAATTCTGCCTCTAGAAAGTGAACAAAGTGTCTGCGGCGAAATGGGGGAAAACCACGGCACAACGAGAAGACCCATTCCTCAGGCAACAGCGAGGAACAAAATGTCCCCTCTCTTGCATGTAAATGACACTCAAAACATTTCCAGGAATGATTTTTTATAACATAATAGCTCCAGGCCGTGTGAAAAAGGAACCTTTACCTTTAAACCCCCCTCAGCTAAAACCATCCCAAACCATGAGCATAAGAAAGAGCTGGATGAGTCGGAAACTGCTTCAAACAATTAGAAACAACTTAGTATCATTTCTCACAGCTGCATGGAATCAAAGCTTGTAATTATGAATATTATGAAATACCTTTGAGCGTCACCAAGTCCCATGTTATTGAGACAGATCCTCATGACCATTGAACCTACAAAGCTTGCAGTTAGAAGCAGATTACATGGCTGATATGTAAACATCCCTTCATGTTGCCGCGCACCATAATTACAGGAGGAGGCGATGTGTCAGTGTTGTGCTGAGGATGTTACAGAGGGGTCAAGTCATGATGACGCGGCAGCACATGAGTGTGATTTCTTGTCAACAGCGGCTGCACAATCTGGAATAACTCTTCCGAGAAAAGTTTTGATTTGTTTAACTGAGAAGATTCCCATCAAACAAGCCGGAGCAGCTAACCTGAGACTCAAATCATAAACGCGAGCAGAATAAAACACTAAATGATGGTTATGCATTTAAAATATTACTGTGGTTCAATGCAGGATGGGTTTATACATCCTGCTTCTCATCACAAGTCTGTAGATCAAGCAGTGACCCTCTGTTTGCTTTGTTTAATTGAATTAACTGGACTCAAACTAACTGATCAGCGGCTGTTTAAACATGTTTTATTGATTATCATTATTAATTAATATTATCTGAATTATTCATTATGAGTGGTTTGTTGAGGTTTTAGGTGTAAACAATGAAGCTGATTGGATCCTCATATGAAGTCAATGTTAAACCATAATTCAGTAACCATAAGTCAGTTTTCCTCCACAGCAGTATAATCCAGTCATCGGTGCTGGTCAAATGCAAGCAATGCAAAACAGTCAAATATGAGTAAAGAGCTCGCCGCACACCAAAAATTGTCTGGACCAACAAAAAAAGCTGAGTTTTGGGGAACAGAGAGACGTTTCCTTGTGTGTATGATATTGCCTGTTGCCTTTGTCATGCTATAACCTCATAACTCATCGTGTTTTTACTTCAGTTTGGAGGTTTGGGTATGAGAAATGTTCTGAGCGCTTATACTTCAAAACTCCTTTTAAAACCATCTGGTTCAACTGAAACATGTATCGTTGTCGAGTTAAAAAGAAACCTTGAATTTACGAAGAGCTGACATTTTGGACAATCGCTGTTTTAATTTGTCAGCAGCAACATCGGGATCACTGTCATTTCAGCACTTGCGTCGAGTCACTCTGCTCACTGGCTGTCTTCACATTGAGCACATAATTTATCACAGATTTCCACAATCGATCCCTGCGGTTTGTGGCAGCGCATTTGTTTATTGGCAGATTTTGACAAGAACCGTGAGTTAGTAACAAAGTGCAGAGAAAACAAATCTGGGTGTGGAGTTTGTATACGTAGCCAGTGAAAGCAGCACTGAATCCATCACACTAAATGTTATGCATGTAGTTTATTTGCTAAAGAAAAAAACTTAACTCAAGGTCCACTTGCTCTCTTCTCTGAGAGCTTTCCACCACATCTCAGAGAATGAACCTTGCTCAGTTGGCAATGCACCATGTCTACCATAATTATAAAAACTTCTTTGTTGTGATTGGGCCAACTTAAAGTGATAGTCATAGCCCAGCATTGGAGAAAATATTCACACGCACTGGAGCCAGCAGCAAGTTAGCTTAGCATAAAGGTTAGCCTTGACAGAACAACTATTTCTGTAAGATGAATGAACATTCACTTTAATCTCTGTGTTCTATTTTCATATTTTATAAAATGATTTTGCCAACTGCATTCAAATGCATCATACTTGGGTGTGTTGTATGACTTTTACAGTACTGTAAGTTCATTGTGTTGCCCTCACTTGTGACTCATGCAGTGAACATTATCTATTACAGTTAAACCCCCTTATTACCCAGATAGAATATCATGAGGCTTCACCTAAATTTTTAAGGTTGAATCCGAGACAAGACCGAACACTGCTTTGGTCAGAATTGTTTCAGAGAGTGGGCCAAATGGAAGTGTAGTGGAAACAGTGTAGGAACAACAAGAAGCTTTTTGAATGGCTTGTTACAGTAAAACACTGTGCTCCTGGGAAAGAATCACAAACTCTGTACGCTTTTTTTTTATCTGTTTACACTCTGTATGATATTACTGCTTATGTGTACTTAGAGTACATGAACGCCGGCAAACAGGGTGTTCATCTACTGGAGGTCCTTATCCCCGGGCTAATGTGGGATAATATTATAATGTTGAGGTTCAGGCTGTAACACAACTAAAAGTGCAAACTGAGCCTCAGGCAGAAAACTCCAACCACACAGAGCCTGATAAGTGCTCAACTTTATGGGGAATAGTAAACAAAATTACTCTCCTGGGCATTAACTTTACCTTGATGTAAAGCTAAATTAATCTGGGGGCCGTTTATTACAACAGCCTTTGTTTGATTTTCAGAAACCACAGAGAATATGGAAAAACACAGAGACATTTAGAACGAGCTTGGATCAGTTTCCATGTCTGCAGATTGACATGCAAGTGAAAAACCTAAAAGTTGTATATGTACTGTGAATATAACCATTGTTTAAACAGTCACTCTATATTTTCTATTCAGTTTTAAAGGTGCATTAATCATTTTTTCATTTTAATTATTGCTTAAGTGATACTGTATAATATGAAATGGTGTTTGTAGTGACAAACCCACAGAAATCACCTCACTCTGCAGTCTCCCTCACATCAATGCACCTTTTTAGAGCTCATTGTTTTGGTTTTTCAGCCGCCAGCCCAGCTGTTTTGCTTAATTGTTTGGTGCCCAACACCAGCAACAGCAGACAAAGTTGCATTTAGCATTAGCGTTTAGCAGCTAAAGATACTTCCCTCAGGAGTTGGTGGAGACCAAAAGCAGAGCTAAAAGGAGAGAAAATGTAAGATTAATTTAAAATAAAGTGGCTGGACACCTTACCCTGACCATGTCTGTATCAGCTGCAAAGTGTCAATAGGCAACTGTTTGCTATTACATTTGCAATGTCAACTTTTTTAAACAACCAGTCCAGTGCTCATATCATTAAATTTCTATTCTTGCGTTAATTCATCCATAGAAGACAATGCACAACATAACTTGTGGATTTTTAACTTTGAATTTTGAGAGTAATTATACAAACACTATTGATGTCCAGTATCTTGTAAACCTATTGTTGCTGGCATGTTAAATGCATAACTATCAGTGCTGCATGGCAGGACTAGAACCCCAGATACCAAATTCAAAAACTCTCTTTGCAGTGAAATACAGGGAGATTTATCTGTCAGCGATAAGCTTAATCAGCATTGTGTGAGCTTGTTTGGCTGGAATGAACATTCTTTTATTTGTAAAGGTCCCACAGTCGAACATTAAAGTTCATTTTCATCTGCAGCCCTTTGGCAGATCACTGATACCATGAGCGTTTTTCGCATCACAGAGAAGAAGACACATCACATTTCACAATTCATGCTTCTGACATTAGTCACAATGACATTTTGGTGACTAGAGCAGAGACAAAATAAAATGTTTTCATGATAACAAAATTCAAAGTTTTACAGCAATACTCTGCCCTAAGCTCAGCATTAAAATGAGAACATGATTTTCCTCTTCGGTACTCATGTGGTAACAGGCAAAGGCAGAATTGATCTGTGAACAACATTAAATCCTGGCCCTGGAAATGTCAAGAGTACTTATGTTGAACAGCAGTGTTCACTTGCATAAGAGAGTGAACAAACCGTCTTGAGGTGGATTATTACACGTTGGCATCTGAACATACCACATCATAAAGTAATGACCTCCCTCGGGATACACATTTGATACTGTTGGTGGGTGCATATTTCCCTCGCTGTGTACTGAGGATGTTTTCCAATAAGAAATGTTGTGGAAATCAACAGAGGCCGAGTGTTGCACAATGCACTGGGAGGCTGGAGCTCATTCTAAATCACATTCAGTCTTGTTTTCCGACAGAATAAGCTCTTTTAGGCACTGGCAGAGATTTCCTCTGTCCTTTTATTTTGAAGCACTGCGTTGGGTCTAGAGTTCCCGTAAACTTTATTAGATGCTGCAACACTCCAAAAAGCGCTGTCAGCTCCTGAATACATGTTGAACATTTTATCCCAAACTAATACTTATGGACTTTGGTGTTAAATTCCTGGAAGTATGACATTCCCTAGATTACCATTTTTGACTTTTGGCCCAATTCCCAGCAACAACGGTCAAATCTCAGTCATGTTTTTGACATTAGATCAGTATGTCTCAGCTTTGTGGCTTTGTAGTAAGTGAAGGAGAAATTTGAGGGAAATTATTTTCAGTTCTCAGCTTGAATCCGCCATCATCCTCCTCTGGGTCACATACATCTACCTTTTAATAAGGTTGTCATCTCAGTTAAAACGAGACAAAACAATTTCACCTCATGGCCCATTTAGCAGATATTTAGAGCTTTCAACTGTATCACATTTTGCTCATGAGCAGATTGAGTTTGGTTAGTCGCAACTGAGACGTAGACGTTCACCTTGCAGAGAAACATAGATCCGCAGCCTGTGACGTGCTCCACAACCCATTGTTTGCTATGTGAGCCCACCCAGGATACACCACTGTACCCTGACTAGGTCTGCTATCTCTATGGTATGTGTGGGGTACAAGCATCAGTTACCACAATGCTACATGACACCAGTGACGTCTGTTCCACCCTGGACTGCTCAGCCACATTGATTGAAACAGTTGGGTGCGACTGTTTCTTTTTGACCTTGGAAACAGTGTTTCAATGGAAAAAACACCTCAATATGTCCTTAGAGTGAGGTTTGCGTGAAGTGAGAAACTTATTGTGCTGATTAGTTTGATTTCGAGTCAGTCGAAAGCTCCAGAACCACTACTAAATGAACCTTCAAATATCAAATGTCAGAAGTTACAATTGGCTTCAGCTCAACGAGAGCCAACAAGTCCTCCAAGATATGCAGTTTGTTAATGTCCTCGACAAGAACATCTGACTTTTCTATCTGAGTGGGATTAGATTTGGCTGTGCTGTCTAAAAGTCACTGTTGAAAAATGCACAATTTAACTTAGGGCTAGGAAAAAAAAACGAATAGTCAGTTAATATTTGGAGACGACTATGGTCATGTCAGTTTGAAACGAGCACAAACATCAATTGATGGTTTGGTGACCAATCACCTTGTCCTTGTCCATACACAGACTTTGCTGCACTATAGTGACGTCACTTGATTTCCTCTTTTACTCATAATTACCATGGCACCCAGAGGGCTTTGTCCATTGGATGGATCAAATGTCGTTTCTGAGGCAACAGCTGAGGTTGCTGCCCCCAACAAAAATACAACTATACCCTAGAATACTTAGAAACATTTATACCATAATGATGGTCAATATTACATTTTTCGCTCCAAAATGTCTAATTTTAAATGGGAAAACTGGGAAGCTTAGGAAGATCAGCTCTCTCACAACCTCTTTGCCTTAAAAAAAGACGTGCCTTGACACCACTGGAAGAGTTGAATCTCACATCATTAAAGGTTTTATGGTTATAAATAGAGGATTTTTGGAATTTCTGTCACCATATTTTTGGATAACCACACTGAGGTTCCACCGCGGCCTGATGTTTAATTCCCAGAGACAGAGGTTCATGATATTCCAGGAAGTTACAGTGTAGTATGACAGGAATTCTAATTACAAAATTTTATCACGGTACACACGCAGAACTTGGAATTCAAGCATGTTTGTTTCCTGTTGAGGGGAGGCTACAAAGCACATCATTTTTGCGTGAAGTAGATGAAAGGCCATGTGGCAAGTGGGGGGTTAATTGTGTGGCCCCTGTACTATTCAGGGACCAAAATGAGTCACACAGCCTGTTGTTAGTCCTGATTGCTGCTGTTTTCCAGAGTCCATAATGAACAATTCCCTGCAGTCACGTCTCAGGTTCTGCTCATTTATTTATTTGTGCTCAGAGACGTAAGGATAAAAGGGAAGGCGGAGGAGGAGGCAGAAAGAGATCTGGTTCAATTACAGAACACTCTGTTTCGTTAGCACATCCGGACTTAAGTGATCCGCAGCTAAGTGGCTGCACACCAGTAGCCGAGCTGCGAAGTGCACTGTGAATGAAAAACATAAAGGCTGCATTTAATCAGGCTATTTATCCTCTCCCACGTACTGTGGGCCTCTGTGTCGGTTCTTGTGTACGCACGGGCTTCTCCTGTTCCACGCATTGTTTCCAGAGGGAAGGATAAGGCCCAGAGTAATTACTGCAATTCATGATCAAAGCTAGAACAATGTCCAAGACAAATACAATCGTGGCATCGGATAGCAGTACATCTGATGATATGGGGGAACTTGAGATTGCCTGAGCGAGCGCTGCCAGGGAGAGGCTGAAACCGCATCACCACACTTTTTTTGGTTTTTTTGCAGCCAAACGCGACTGGAAGTCAATCACAGGTACTCATTATGTCTTCACGTATGAGTCGACCTCATGAACTCAGAGTGAACTGCAGCACATGATTTATGACTCACAGAATATGATAGGGGTCAACAACCTATGGATGTTGCTTATACAAACCATCTGCCACATAAGTGTACGAGTATAGAAAATACGAGCAGAACCTGTGGTGCTGATCTGTGTTTGGTCTAAGTCAGTCTTATTAAAGTCTATATCTGTGTTTTGAAACTAGGATATGAGGGAATCGGTAACAGAGAACAATGCAGGTGTGACAAGAGTGAGCAATGGCTGAGATCCATTTAGCTGCTTTGTGTAAAACAGAGACATCCAAAATATTGTAGGTTTTTGTTAAGTTTATTATCAGTTTTAAATGAATTATTTAGTACATTTTTAATAAATGGTTTTAATTTGATGTATCTATATTCAGGTTTTACCAGCACTGTAGCACAGTTAGAATGGAAGTAACACATCTCCAACAACACAACTAGCTGGCCAAATCAAATAACATGTTAGAAATCAGCACTTGGCTGGCCTGTACTATCACTTTTGTAAATCCACAAGTGCAGATGTAACCTTTTTTTGGTTAAGACATCCAATTTTTGTCTTTGTCAGTCTTTGTGCCACAGATCCCAACATGACACCAAGCAATAAGGTCCAAAACAACAGGTGTTCACTTGGACCGCTGCATTTAGCCATATGATCCGATGGCGAATAGATGAACACAATGTTTCAAAGAAAGAAGACATATAATGACAAACTGGTGGCACTGATGAATATATTTCCAAAACGGAAACATAAATCTGGGATATGAGACATAAAAATATGGAATATATAATAACATCATAAACAATGCACGTAGGCCATGTAAACCCAGAAATAAACACAGTCTAAGGTTTAACCGGGGAAAACAAAAGCAGGTGGAGGCCGGGGAGGAGAAGGCTTGCGCCAACAGCAACAGTGGTAGCAAACATGAGGATCCAGACTGAGTGACAGTGCAAAGGCTGCCAAATCAGCCGGTTACCGAGATGTGACAGGTGTGGTGGGGCAGCTGTCAGCTGACTCAGCACTGTGAGACTCTAGACTTTATATCCTGCCACGACTAGTTTTGCTTAGTTTTAGTTGATTCATATAATGTTGGTTAATAATAAATATTGAATATAAATCTCTATTTAAATGACATACACATGGGCAATAAACTTAATATTTAAAGCACCACAACTTCAATTTAGCCAGCGGCCTTACAGCCTCTGCCTGTGTCCATTTCCTCTAATTAATCTGATATCTAATATCTCTTTGGATCAATTTGTTTCTCTTTTTACAATCCAAACATGGTTTTATGGGCAAATTTTGTTTAACCTCAAGCTTCAAACTCAATTATTTAATTTTTTTCCTAAGACTTTTTTTTGCCATGGGCTGCTGTTTAAATCAAAATAGTCCCAGTCAACCATCCCCTGTAAGCCCTGCTGGGTACGAGGTGCAGCCCTCCCTGCAGCCTTCTGGGAAAACGTGCGCTGCAAACAGGCACCAGATGCTCCCACTCTCTAGTCAATTCGGCTGTAATGAAGTACATTTGAATAACATTGTGTATTGTGATTCATCTGCTCAGCAGCTCTCTGCGCATTTGATCCACTCTCATCTCAATCTTTTTCAAAAAAGGACAAACAACTGCGCCCGAAATGGTATCTGTCCCCTCCCAGAATAGGGCAGTTATTTTTAAGTTTACCATCGCCCACATGAATCAGACAAAGTGATTATCTCAACATTATAATTAAACCTTCTTTATTGTGTGGACCCTATTTGACCATGTGCTCTGCGAAGAGACTGTTTTGATGCGCAACTGTGTAGCAAAAGTTCACCCAGACTCTGCTCAAGGTCGCGCAAACTTCACTGGAATCTGACTACTAACAATATGTCTTTAGTATTCAGATTACAGTGAAGCCTTCACAGGTTGGCTCTGCTTCCAACACATTAGCCTCGAGAACTGACTGTTTGCTTGTTGCCTGATATGTCCCACTCCATGACTGGTGCTGTAACCAGGTGATCGATGGTATTTACTTCACCTGGCAGAGAATAACGATGTTTATGAAAATTACCATTATAATGAGAATAAAGTGTTTCCTCACCTGTGAGCCCCCCAGGTTTCCACCAAACTATGCTGAATAAGCTGATGGGACTAAATTGTAATGTTACCGTTTAGTTAAGTTATTCACATATTGTAAACTAGCTGTAATTAAATCTGCTCCACATGCAGACTGAATAATGCTGGCTGAGTTTACACCAGTCTAACTTTTCAATGCCAGGAAGCTTACTAAGTAACTAAAATGCTGTCCACAGCAAACCTTTCCCCCCTGCTTTTTGGTCTGATTCACACTGGGTTTTTCCATTACAGGCTCAATATATCACTCACATGGCACATCTCCTTTCTCCATGTACTGATTTCACCAAACCATGATATCTGTGAAACCTCTGGTTTGGCTCTGCTACCCTGCACCCCTGGCAGCGTTCACGGTTACAGTCGCTGGCAACATGTGAGGACTTTGCGCTCTCAGATCAAGAAATGCTTTGCTGAAATCAAATAATCCTAGAGCCTGTAATGCGATCTGCTGAGCGGGGTGTCGCTCTCTTTCTTTCACTGCATTACACCTGTGAACACACATATTGTAGAACAACGGTAGAATAAAAAACCATTGGTATATAGCAGAAACATGCTGCTTGTTATAATCCGTCCAGGTTCAATAACCCATTGAATTTCAAATAAGAATTGGCATGACTAACTAAATAAAAAGGATTCATGTTGAAGGGCCCGACAGAAGTTTAGTCAATTTAAAATATATCCAAAAACCACCTACAGCAAAACACAGAGTTATTCCAATATTCAATCCAATCAAGTCTGATCCAGTGTTTGCTCAAAGTCAAACACTCTGTCCCAAAGATAGAAACCAGAGAAGCTGAGATGACGGCCTGTGACACAGTCAAGAGACAAAACCTTGAACTGCTTCACAATATTGAATTTAGGGCACGGAGTGAAATGTCTGCATGCAGAAGCGGAGAAGTGTGTCCATGCTGACTCTAATGCAAAGAATATTGATTGCTGCTTTATAACATACAACATAAAGACTCTGAGTGAACCTGCTATTCATCAACCATGAAACAGTTTGTGACATTTTGTTAATGTGCATCCAAGCTGCTCAGCCAAGGCACATGGATGCTCTAGATATTGCAATAATATACGCTCTAAGAAAGAGTTATTACATATGTAGCTGTTAGTATGTGCTTCAAAGATGCAGGTTGTCCGCATGAAAAATCAAGAATAAATGTAAAGAAAAGGCGACAAAAGGTGCGAAACTGCTTTTTGTTGTTCATGCACATATACACAAATGCATATACAGATGAATACTTGTGCATATGGACACTGGAGACATGAACTCGTATAGATATGCTGTATACGTATTGATCCCGGTGTCCAGCGGGTCTGGTGATCACATCCAACTTCTTCTGCCTCTGACAGCCTTTCTGCTGACTCATCATTTTGTCATACTGTGTTGACTTTTGCCTGCATAATAAATTGTGTTTTTTCTACATTTCCCCACATTACTGTCTCTAAGCTTTAGACCATGCAGACTTTAGCCAACGGTGAACACACGGCAAAGTACATTTACTCCAGTGCTGTACTGTATTTCTTCTTTACACTTCCAAATATAGTCTTTTTTAACCCACTATAACTATTATAGCTCCTTGTTACTTAGCAGGTTAGGACTTGTTAAATACTAAGCATTATTAGCGTATCAGACTACCCAACTTTATATAAAATAGCTGTCCAAATTGTCTAAAATTAATGCAATATATAATAAAATATCTGACATAGGCTTTTTTCTGCTTAGTAAGCACTCTTATTTCTGATACTTAACAATTTTCTGTTATAAAACTTTCACTTTGACTTCAGTAACTTGTTTACAATTGTTTACTTCTGATGATTAATGAATGTTTTGTTACCTTCACATGAAATCATCTGACCCTTTCGTACTGGTTGGCTATCAAAGATATGACTCAGGATAGGAAACTCTTCTTCTCCCACACCATAAGCTCATTTTGGAGATCCTCAAGGTTCAATTCCAGACTCCCTACTGTTTTCCCACGTGTCCTTCCTGCTAGATGACTTATGAAATAATGATGCCTCGGTCATAGCTCACATGCAGCTTATTCACAGTTCTGGCTCGTCTAAGCAATTAAAAACCAACTCCACTCATGTTCTGTCAAGAAGTCTGTAATTTATGTCTGTTGACATTGTGCATAGCTGTCTATTCTCCCTGTAATATCAAATACAGATATAGCATTTCCTCTGTCTTGGCTGTCGAATCTTGTACTGTCGGTGAGACCCTCACTGAGGAGGGTCGTGCAGGCTGAGGAGGGTGCTGTGGGTTTGCAGCCCACCTTTTGTGCCTGACAGTGTGTATGTTGTATAGGAACCTGGAATTCTTCTTCACCAGAGTCCTCCAAGGTTGTGAAACAGATGCTTTCCTTTGATGTACTCACGAACCATCATTTGATGCATGATCTTTCTCCCGCCATGTGATCTCTCTATATTGAGCCTCTGGATCCTGAGGTAACGTTCCTGCAGCTGTCTACTCTCACTCTGACATGCCGCGTTGACAAGAGAATCATAAAGCAGACAGATTTATCAAGCTCTGGTAATTCTGTAGTAATGAGTGTCTCCTGAATCTTATATCAAAGGCCTGCGTGAGGAGGAAGTACAGCATGTACGGCGGTGGCATGAATAATGATCTGTGGTGATTGTCTGGCTACCATCATGCACTGTACACAGACAACAAAGGATTTATGAAGTGTTGTGTAATATATTTATTTGAATACACCTCGGTGCAATCTCAGCTGCCCGACCTTTACAACAATATTATCATATCACTGAAATTAAAACAGTCTGATTCATATTGTAACAATGAAAAACATTAGCAATGTTATGATCATTAGCACTTTATTCAAAAGGGTTGCGCATGAGACCTGACCTCACCCGCTGTTATTTTACATAATTGACAGAATGACACTTCAAGGCATATACATTCATAAAGATTCCTTTAAGTTCATGATCATGACCTCCTCACCAAATGAAGTGGTAATAAATTAGCAGTTAAGACAATATATTCATGCTGTCTTGTATATATCATATACAAATCTCAAGTAAAATGTCTTTGTGGTCCCATGTTAGTGTAGGATTTATGCCCCCAGATGGGAACAAAATTAATATTCCAGTGGCTACATTTCTTCTTTATGGGAACAGTGTATTTCAAGCTCAAACTGTCCCTCAGAAACACAACAGCACAGTATGTTAACCATATGTCAGAACCTCCTAAAAGCACATACAAGTTGTTTGCTGGAGCTCATGAAACAATACATTAGAGAGCTCTTCTTGTGGCCGTCTTGAAGGTTCAGGCGATCGCGCAAAACCCATTAAGTGCTACTGAGCGCCGACTCTGCCCTGCACACACCTCAGAGCCATCACTGAGGAACCCTGTCCCTCCTTGAATTCTAACCGTGTCCTGCATCGCTGTATTGCGTTCGGTGGAGTAAAGCCTGTTTTTATCATGACTGGCTTTGAATGGAACTCAAACCAGATGGAAGGAAATTGGAGATAAATGCAGCTGGAGTCCGTGTAAGAGCAGAACCTTTTGGTGGTATGGGATGAGACAGTGATGATGTCATGTGCGAGGTTGCATGCATGCGGACATAACAGTAGTATATGTATAGATGAGTTGCATTGGAGACAACCTTTTATTTGTCTCTTTTAAATGTAATACAACATTTTATTTTAAGTTTGATCGTTTCTTGATCATTTCCAGGAATGTTTCCTTTGAAGAACTACTGCATGTTATTTGGCACCAATTAAACATACGTTAGAGAACATATTCTGTAAGACCTCACTTATTGTGAGTTTTTAAGAAAGAACCAGGAAATTGTGTGGTTGGTCTGTATGAACGTCACAAGCAGTTGGCGATTAATCGAGGACTGTGCATCAAAGTACAGCTGAAGGTTTAATGACTGGGACAAAGAGACAGAGAGATTTAAACGCTGGAAATATTATGTGGTCATTTACAGCTGCACGGTATGGCGAATGCTACATTTTTGCATGTCTAAGAGGTTTTCCTATTTAAACTGCACTTGAAATTAAGAGACGTTGCTAGATTTATTGGACTCCTACTGCAATTTTCATCATCCATTATATTTTTAGAAAACAATTCAAGTACAAAGAAAGTCATGAACATTTACATTAGGTATGAAACTAGTGATTGGTTTATTTAAAATATTATTATATATGATTAAAACTGCTTTACACTGCATTGCTAGATGTTAAACATGGATTTAACAGTCTGACGTAGAGAATGAAAGCATGAGTTTGGTCTAGTTTTCAAAAACTTTGATATTTTTTTTGTGCTTTCCAGAAGACAGTCAGAGAATATGGCATTTTGTTTATTTATAAATCATGTCTTATATTACATTCAGCTTCTTTGATACACTCTGTTGCAAAAACTCCTACAAGGAGTCCTCGGCAAAACAAAAAAACGCCCTTCCGTTTCATTGCCTGTGACAAATGTTGTTTACGACTGTCTAAATTCTGCACAACAGCCACTCGAGTTGAAACAAGGTGGTGCGAGAGAGCGGAGGCATACGTCCTGTAAACAGAAGTCAGGAGACTGCAAATTCAGCTGGAGCGATGCCACGCTGCAGCAACACTCCGAGAGGGATGTTTCAAAGCGAGATCTGATTATGGGGCGAACAAGCCGAAAGAGAAAAGGAGCCAGAGCTAACAATACACCGTGCAAGCCAGATAACATCAGGAGGTTATGGATACACACAGTAACAGACACCTGCGTCACACAGAGAGCGCTGATCTCCTGCAGACAGTTACAAGAAAAACCAAAAAATCATAAGGCGACCTCTCCAAAAATCATTTGATCATTTGCAAAAACAAAAAAAAAGAAAGAAAAATCTCAGCTTTTGAAGTTGCACCGAGGACCCAGCTTGATTACCATTTGAGATCGAACAAGATCTGGCGAAAGGTAGAAAGAATTGCTGCTGGCAGGTCTCTTCATTGCATCTTGGAGCCGGATTAGATGAAGTATCCAGGGTATTTCTGACAGAGCCACTCTTCTCGGTCTGGATTTAACCCTGTGTGTTCCACTTTCCCTGCGCGGCTCCATCTGGAAGCCAGCTGCCGCTCTTTGTATACAGCAATGCGAGTGTGTCTGAGTCTGATTAGGGTCACAAGAGGGTCTGTCTCATTCAATATACAGCTGATTGACCAACTGGGAGGTCACAAAAGTTCCAACAGGCAGGGCCTAAAACATCTTACAAATGAAATGTGGAGGAACTCACTTGGAACAGGTTAGTCCCAGAGACGTGAAGAGATCTGAAGCCATTGAGTCGTCGCAGGCAGCTAAAGGTTGGTGACATCTCATCAGTGCAAATTAGCTTCTACAACACATGAAATTCAGTGATGTCATAAAAAAATCAAGTGGCATTGTTTGAGAATATGTCGTGTATTTCAAACTCTTTTGTCTGCTGCAAAAGAAAGCATAAAACACATACTGTGCGCCCTGTGTAACAAATCCAAAGATTACAGAAAGGAAAAGTAAACAAATTGTTCTTTTTGCTAAAAATGGTTTATTGGACAAGGAAGATTACAAATCTGATCCCTTGATGGTAACCATCAACCATCTGTTTATACAGGCCAACTCTTAAAAATGAATTACCACATGGAAAACATTAGCAACCCATGAAGGAAAAAGAAAATAATACAAATGGTGAAAACGTAACAAAATGTCAAGACAGTTAAAAGACAAGCACCAAAGCTACATGCACAACACTGTTAAAAAGAGAAAAAGAAATGTTAGGAGTGAATAAATAGACTAAATATGACAAAAAAACATGTTAAGAGTTATTTTCCTGAAGGTTGAGGAAGGCTAGGGTTGCATGTACCGATAAAAAACACGTCTTTAATACCATTCTGTGATGTCATGAACTACTGGACCATTTCAATGTAACATTAAGACAAGTGGGACGAGAAGCAGGTGTGCGTGTTTGTGTGTGTCCTAATTCAAGCAAGACATCGTGTGAATTCACTTTTCTGAGGACCAAGGCACTCCACTTCTACGTCAGAGCGATTCCCGCTGCCATTTACAAACGTGCAGTACAAAGCTCTTAGCGTTAACGTCCAGCAGGGAGCGACACGAACTCCAGCAGGTGCAGTAACTCGTAAAATCTTGACATCATTCATCCGCGCCTCTTTGAGTACTGGTCAACAGTACTGTGCACACAGGTCGTTACCAGTTTTGATCCTTTTTTTTTTTTTTTTTAACAGAACATTTTGTAACCAGTTATCAGAGTATACAGGTATAAAGTTAGTGAGAAACACAAACGTCTACTTTTTTGTCTGTTCTCTTACCTCTGACCCGTCCTACCATATTTCAGAGTGACATAATGTACATACAGTTAAAGTACAAACATGATAAGACTAAAAACGAGTGACACAGACAGAAGCCAGAGCGTGGTTTTTGATAGCAGATGAGTGGTCCCAACATTTGTCATTTTAGAACATCAGAGGAAACCAATGTGTGTTTTTTTTCATCTGAGACTCAACCTTTAGGCCTTCTCCAGTGACTTATAGTACTCTTTCAGCACAGCCCAAGCCTTCGGCGCCATGAAGCCGTCTGGAGGATTCTCTCCCTCGCGAGCCATCTTCCGCATACGTGTGCCTGAGATGAAATCATAATCTTGATGGCTGAGAAGGGGGGGGATAAGAGGGAGAGAGAGAGAAAAAGAGTTTGGAGTTAGAGACATATTTCAAATCAATGAAAAGATGCTTATCAACAGCACAGGAAATCGGAGCCAACCACAACTGCCTGCTGCTTTGGAGTCAAATGCAGCAAAGTGCAGCAGCAGGCCAGTTAGCATTTTCTGCAAAAACAATCCAAAGTCCCAAAAGCAAAATGATGCTCTTGAAGCATAACACAGCCGGTGTGAGTCACTTCGATCAATACAGGGCCTTGAAGATGTGCCCGGATCTGCCCGGGACATCTCTACGTCCTAACCAGTGAGAGGAGGCATGGTGACTGACATTTCAGACTGCTGATTCATTCGCAAATCCTCCCAAATCGCTCTGTGGCTGCAGAGACACTAATGCCAACGTGCCTCTGCAGTGATGGCTGTAGAGTGCGGACCCTGCAGCCGACCTTTAGGAACATTTATGAATTCCTCACATTCAGTCTGGTGATAGATGCATAATGTATGTTTGTATTTACGCTCCTCTGTGGGTCCTTACTGCATTTTTCTGGCTGCCAGTTGGCAGACGCCTTAAAAAAACTCCTTGGCAGTGATTGGATAAACAAGCTGTCAATAAAAGACTAACTTCAACCAATCAGATGAACGAGCCATCTGACTGACAGTCGGTTTATAAAGGAACTCATGATGACGCCTACAGTGCTGTCCTTTGCATCACCTCTAGCTGAGATACAAGTGGTGCTGTAGCTGCTGCCACTCGCTGTCATCACTGTCACACCTAAACCCACCCAGCAGCTCCTCACAGGACGCTGATTGGTCTGAACCAAGTGTGTCTTATAAGGATTCTCATGTGATCTAGCTGAGTCTGTCAGTACAATGTTCCTATATCCCATGTAAAGGCATGTGTAATATATACTAAAAATGTTTTGGATATTTAATCCAGGATGTTTTTGACAATTGGTAATTCTAGTTAATGACAACAAATATCTTAACAACAATCAATAAACTGTGATTAAAACAAATAACAGGATCTGGTGTCCCTTCACCCACTGAACCTACATTTAATTATACTGGGTTCATTATTTAATTAAATATTTAAATCCACATTTTTATGACTTCCTGTTCATTAGATTAAGTTTTTTCCATTTTTGAATTCTTAAAATATAAATGAACTATTGATTGTGGGAAAAAAACCTAGACACTGAGTGGATGAATACTACTAACAAACTGCTTAATGCAACACTGCCTGTTTCTAACACACCTGTGATTTCATATATCAAAGACAGAGCCTGTCTCGTGTGGGATACCTGAGATGTTTTCAGCAGATATGCTTAATTAAGATTTTAGATGGAATGAAAACAGACCTTTGTTGTGACACCAATATATTACCACAAGCAGCATTTTTCTGCATTAAATGCTGGAAAACATATCTACCAATAATGTACCAATTTAAAGCTTAAAACCTTCTTGTTCAACAAAGCTTACAGCTAGCTCTAGTTACCATGTGAACTACACCCATAGTCTAAACTACCCCTCCATGCCATCCCTTAGTTATGCTGCTATAGGCAAAGGCTGCTGGGGGACGTCCCATGATCTTCTCCACACTCCTCCTCTCCACTCTCTCTTCTCAAACTCATTTTAACCATCACAGATTAACCATTAACTCTGTGTCCTCTCTCCCCTAGTGCTGTGCTTGTTTCTCTCCGGTCTCTCTCTCTGTACCTCCCTACAGATACCTGTGGCTCCAGAGCTGAACATCTGATCTGTGGCTCCACCGACGTGCCCCGTGTCCTCTGCTGCCATTTGCTGTCATTATTCTATATTGTACTTCTCTCTCTCTCTCTCTTTCCCCCCAACCGGTCAAGGCAGATGGCCGTCCACCTAGGGCCAGGATCTGCCCAAGGTTTCTGCCTGTTAAAGGGAAGTTTTTCCTTGCCACTGTTGCCAAGTGCTTGCTCATGGTGGAACTGCTGGGTGTAATTAATATTAATGAGTGTGGTCTAGACCCGCTCTGTTTGTAAAGTGCCCTGAGATGACTTTTGCTGTGAATTGGCACTATATAAATAAAATTGAATTGAACTGAATGTCCACGATAGAGGAACATCGGCTTTGCATCGCTCTGGCTCTGATTGTAAATAAAGCACCATTAGTACATCTACTTTAATCAAATGAGACTCTTACTGCTACTGTTTAGACACACTGACAGACCTGTTTTATCACTTTAGTATATCACACACTGACTGTCAAACAGCCCCACCACCAAACCGTCTGCATGAAGGAATGTGGCTGTGACATGCTTCAAATTAAACACTGTCAGGAAGCCTCATTCCCATAATCAGATTGGAGGTTGGAACTTTCAAACACTCTCATGTCTTCTCCTTCCTCTCTCCCTCCAACACAGCGTCTCACTGCACGTTCCGTCCACCGTTGCTCAGAAAAGACACGAACAAGACGTGGGCGGCTTTCATCTAAGGCCGGTGCTGAGCAGACAAGTGGCGCGGGCTCATCACGTCTTCACTATCTTTGTCTCTTCCTGTCAGGTGTAATCAGGACACTTTTGGACATCTTGTTAGCGGACAGTTACATTTACATTACAGTGAGAGAGGGTCACAGTCCTGCGGTTTCTCAGGAAAAACTCCTATTTCTAATGGCTATTACATGACGGAACACATCATGTTACTCAGTGAGAAGCTGGGATGGAGACCCAACAGTTGACATGGCGTGAGGTAAAAGCGCTCCAGGCAAATTCTTCTGAGAGCATTTTTATGCAGTGTCAAATTAGAAACAGCTTGCCTGCGATCCGAGCCATTACACTTAGGAGGGAGGCTGAGCAGTTTTACCGGTGATTAGGATAAGCATCCATATTCCTCCTGAAATTTGGCAGGCCGCTGTCAGCGTGCATGAGAGAATGGAATGCCATAAATCTGAGCGCGAGGCGACGACAGACATTGGAAATCCAGTCAGCATCCAGCGTTTGCTCTCTAGTGTTGGTTTTAACTGTTATCAGGCCGTGTGGTGTATCTAAATGAACACGGCGATCTTACCTGCCTCTCTAAGTGTGTTTATAAAGCTCACTGTAGCCTGTTAAGATTTTCCATGTGCTGATCCAACGATAAAACCCGGTATGAACTCACTTGTACTTTTTATTTGCACTCCCATTTTTTATATAGCGTGACAGATTGGGACAAATGCATAAATTTTTTTTTTGCTTTCTTCTTTTTGAAATTTTTTGCATTCCTAAATCAATTTTTTCTGGATTGCTTTCTATTTAAAAACTGCTTTTTACTCCACTTTTGCTGGTGTTTGTGACAAATCAGAGTTTTAAATTAAAGCCTGCTGACAACTGTGTCACTGTTTCCTCTCAAACTCTCAAGAATTTAGACAGTTACCCTTACTGGGACTGTTACTGAATATTAAAAAAACACAGCAGCATCATTTCAACCATCTAGCATGAAAAATAAACATTTTATGCCCATGTGCAAACAGGTGACATTCACAAACAGAGATTCAAGTGTTTCAAGTTCAGAGCAGGAAAGGCTTTTTCAAGTCATTGAAAAACTAAAAGTGATAAGTCATATTTTAAATCGTACTATTTCAAGCAGCGCTATTAGCACTAGATGTTCCCGAACAACAATCTGCTTTGGACTCAGCGTTATCAATAAGCATCATGGAAAACAAAGCAAATCTTTTGATTTGTCAGGCCATGTTTAGTGTTAATATTCCTGGCCAAATGCAGCTAACGTTACATAACCTGATGATGGAGGCTGCATCAAATCCGGACGTGGGGCAGTGAGATTGCATGATTTTTGTTAGTCATCATGCGCAGCGTCCGTATGCAGACTCTAATTAATGGCAGGTCTTTGTAATTTCAGAGCAACAACAAAGCTCATACTAATCCCCAAAACCTTTTAACTGCATAAGAAAGAACAACAGTTCCTGTTTTTCTTGGCTTGGCCTTTCACTGTAGATAGAAGAGGAGAAGGAAGGAAAGCGGATGAAAGGGGTTTTTTTTAGAACAAGACAGGCATAATGAGTTGTTAATTCAGAGAATGTAATTTCTGTTTAGGCTGCTGGTTCTAATTGGGATAAATCAGAGGTATTAATCTGGACTAAATCTACAAATGGGATGTTTAATGTAGTGTGAGTGAGCACTGCTGCTTTGGCTTCAGCTGCTTTTGAGCTCCTAATAAACCTGCAGACCAAAAACACAGGATTTAGCTGAAAAAAAATGAAATCGTAAGCAAGTAACTCACTTTTTCGGGTCGTAAAAGTCCATCGCCCTTTTGACCTTGTTGTATGCAGCGACTTTAAAGGGCACAATCTCCAGGGTGATGAGGCCTGGAGCCATGGTGAGGACCTTGGCCCCATGAGTGGGCTCGTACAGGTCCTTTCCTGTGTCAGGGTGGGGCATGCCTGCAGGGTCGCGGCCCACGATGTAGAAGTTGGCACCGGCTACCATGCGAGATCTGCAGTGCCACTGAACCTGCGGGTGAGGAAAGAGGAGAAAGGGTAAAAACCTGAGAAACAGTCAGAAGTTGAAATGTCTGTGCTGTGTGCTCGGAAATCAGGCTGCTCTGAATTATATGCATTACATTTTTGTACAATACAAACTGTAATTTTTCATATATTTGTCCCAACTCTGTTTAACTGTGTTTGGAGTCTTTTCTCTTCTGTGGCTGTGGATGTGACAATATCCCATTACAACTCAGAATATCATTTAGACCATTACATTGGGTATAAGTGCGCGTGATTGGCTGAAATCTTAAACTATAAAGATATCCTATACATCTACTACACTTACAACTAACCCTGAGAACTGAAGCTCTTTGCTGTTTCTCATTTTCAGTAATTCATCACTCCCTGACGTTTATATACATGTTTATATGTGTTGCTTGTTTATTCCTCTATTTTTCTTAATAATCTCTTAATATCTGAGTAGCAGGGAGTCCATGGGTTTATGTTGTTCTTTAAGGGTAATCAAGGACAGAGCAACATACGAACACTGGAGGCTCCGTCTGGTTCCTTAAACGTCCCGTTCTGTACTACAAGTTGAATAAAGCCGCTGCCTGACATCCACCAGCCTCCAATCTGCTCTCAATAATTCGCGCTGTAGTTTTCCCATTATCATAAGTGAATGATTAAAAGATTCCTCGCTGCACAGCTCTGCTCAGTCACACGAGGCGGTTAGTGAATGGCATGGAAACACTGAGCAGAATGCCTCCAGATAATTTAAATCCCCTTTTCCTGCTATTTCTCACCCTCAAAAACGATATGACAGCGTCCGCTGTCATGACTCTGAGCTGCAGTCCCATTTTTTGTTCCATGTCAGTTTTGATGGAAACATTATGGCTTTTTATTTCTAAAAAGACGAAACCTCAAGCATGTAACTGCAAATTCAACATTCTTGATAATCATCACCTCAGTTGGCCCGGCATACATCATGGGTGAAGGAAAGATTGCTACGATGGTAGACTCTGGGTTCAGGACGCCCTCCTCCAGCACAGCTGCGTGCTGCTTCATTCGCCAGGGCAGCGGCACGTCATCATCCTTGGTCCAACCTCCCAGCGGGTGGAGCAGCAGCACCGGTCGGCGGTAGCCTCGCTCGATGAGGCGCTTGTGAGTGTCCTGCATCAGGAGAGCATGGCCGTTGTGCACTGGGTTGCGCAGCTGGAAGGCAAATACAGCATCTAAACAGAGAGGAGGAGGAGGAGAGGATGAGAAGGGTTTGTTCAACTGCGACCAAACACATCTGAACACATCTGTACAAAACAAACAAAAGGCCACAATGTACCCAGAGATAATCAAGCAGCTAAGTGCCCGACCACTGAAACCACATACAGTGGAGGACTGAATCACACCAGAGCTTTCTCTCCCATGACTTCTTTCCCAAAGACTAAACAAAGAACAAAAGTACTGAAGAGAGAGGATTACACACTGTGTCTTCTCCTTTTTAAGACAAAAAGTAGCGCTTTATAAATATTGTGACACTACTGTCTCTCTAAAAGTCCTCGGTTCAAGATCTCATCACCGCTCTATGGGCAGAAAATAAACATGCGCCAACAGAACTTGGCCCAAACCTGCATTCATCTCTTTAAACTTCTGTTTGAGCTCAGTGGGCGTCAGTCGGTACTGATCCAGTCCGTCGTTCCAGCGGATCCTGTCCAGAACCTGCAGGTCTCCGCCGACCAGCCAGTCCCCACTTTCCATCACCATCTGAAATAGGAGTCACAGTGATCGTGACAGGGAACACAACCCAAACATAATCCAGACTTAAGACAGCGTGGTCCATAAAACCTTCACTGTGCTGGAACCAGGCCAGGCTGAATGCTTATAAAACTCCCCAAGTTACTGCCCGGTTACAACTGGGGACACAGCGGCGTAAATCAAAGACGGCATGTCGTTAAACAGTCAACAAGACTCTGGCATTCTGACAATTCGGCCACGTCGGCTACCTTAATCTCAAAAACAGAGCGGAGACAAACGTCAGATTTGTATTCCAAAATGCAACCTGGGGCTGAGCTTGCGGCCGCGCTGGGGAGAATTTTCCCCTCAGGAGATTAATCCAACAATGTCACACAAGCGCTCAGGAAGCAGGCAAAGGCTGCTTTTGTTTCAGCCAGTATCTTTCTCCTGCCTCTTGTGGCATTTATGAGACCGTAGCTAGAGTTACTGAAAACACTGGCCTGTGCCATGTTAATGTGATACAAAGTGACAATCCTCTACAGGCTGGGTAATAAAAGAAGCACGGCTCCAGCGTCGAGACGCAAAACAAAAAGGCCGCGGATGAAACCTTTCGGGTTGGAGGCATCGTGGAAAGCAAGTCTGGAGGTCGATGAATAAGATGTCACTTATTTCACAAACATGTCGTTCATCATGCGAGTATGTGAAAACCCCTCTTTGATATCCAAACTTTACAGACTCCAGTTTGATCTGGCACGCTGTGCTTTAAAATCAGAACACTGTCAGCGGCCGAGGTGTCTTAGTGACGTGATCGATAAGCACTTGGCTCCGTCGTACAAAGTTTTCAGGATCATGTCGTGATTTGTCTTCCACACTCCGACCTAATCCAACCTGTCAGGTGCTGCCTGGGAAGGTAACAGCGTGATTCTTTGGCGCGATCGGCAGCGTAGACGAGTCGAGATTTATTTTCCTAACAAAAGCGAGTGGAAAATATATTGTGTGCGTGGGTTTATCAACAAGGAGCATGCCTGCACGTCCACACGCGCTCTGTTTTAACCATCCTAAGCGCCCCCAGGACTTCACATGTTAAAAGGGCCCTGGCCAAATAAACAGCCGCTGCACCGTAGTTTCCGATGAGGGGGGCTCCTGTGTGAGTGACGGACAGGTAAACAGGAAGCAGTGGATTAGCTACAAGTAATGTGGAGCAGGTCGTTTCTGGTTGGAAATGGACGGCGTAAAAAGTTGTAGCTACCAGCGAAGAGCTGTGCTGACAGACTGGCTCCGGTGCAGAGACTTAAAACATACACTTGGGTATACACACACATGCTCTTATAATGAGTGACACCTTAATCGCAGCAAGCTGAGCACACACATGGTCAGCTGTGACAGGTTAGAGTGGATAAAGAGACAGTTGTGGGGATACGGAGTTAGTCAGCGTGTGTTTAAAGCCGGCGCTGGGGCCATCAGGTGTTGGCACTGGAAAGACGTGGTGCCACTTCGTGGAACTGGCAGCCTCTCACGTCCTTAGAGCACATTACCGAGCCAGACTTAATGAGGAACAAGGTGAGACAAAAGAGCTATCTGCCGGGACTTAAAAAGGTCTAAAACGGCACTGAAATATTGAGACAGCTGTGGGGGAGTGTTCAAGTTAATCTCCAGCCAGGATTTTTAGCAGCGGGGGCCTTTAAATTGAGCCAGTGGGCTTTACAGTAAGTCTGACCCCAGGGGGTGAAATCATGAAACACCACAAAGGTTGCTATTCATCTTGTCTTGCACTTTTGCCAATATACAAGTGGCCACGCAACGGCACTAATCCTGAAAACAACGAGATTTATAATTAGCCGGACGAGCAACTTTTAAAGGTAAGTCACGATCCGGTGGCCTCTGACTGCGACACTGCACTGCTGTGAGCTTTTTTTTTCCCAGCTACAAGTCAACACCACTTTCCTCCGGGTGTTTAGGATCATTTCAGGACGTTATCTCGCCGCTGAGTCTACCTGAGCCCCACAGCAGTCAATAGGAGACAGATGGAAACAATTCCCGGGTATATTTGGAGAAGGGTTGGTTGAGCGGAAAGGTGGAAGCTGGCACGGATCCCCGCAGCCTGTTGAGCTGCGCGGTACGCCCTCAGACACATTTGGTGGAGGCTGAGCGAGAGACTCAGCATCCAAATATAACACCTGCAAAATGAGGGTGGACCAAGAAGATCAAGTGATTACGCTGGGCGCCCTGACAGACTGTGAGAAAAGCTCCGCTCCTCCACCTATTCAGTCTTTCCATAAGCAATATGAAAAGGCCAGCACAGATCTGTGTTCTATCAGCGCCGAATCCAGGGAGGGAGTTTGCTTTCACATGCAGAGTGTTTATCACATAGCACACTGACACAGACCGTCTGCAGCTCTCTGATGCTGCTCAGTACATTTCCCCAAGGCGTTTAGGCTCTCTACAGCATTACCAACACAAAAACCTCTATTGTAGAGAATGAAGCGCGTGAACCTTGAACGTGGCATCTCAGAAACTTACCTTGATGTACGGGTGGTCCTTGCAGGTGGTGCCCCACTGGCGGGCGCATCGCTCTTCTTTGCGGTGTTCATAAAACTCGGGGTTGCGCAGGATGGCCACTCGCCTGCCCTCATAGACCAGGGCCATGGCCGTCACGCCATCTAAACGCTCTTTATCGGCAGTGGACACAGGCAGCACCACGGGCACTGAAAGGTTGATGACGCCACCTGGGACGAAAGACACGCGACAACATTTTTATGAGGGGGTACGGCACATTTAAACAAAAAGGCCACAAATAAGAGCGGCTATTAGCTATGAGGTCATGATCAACTCATCAGCTGCTCATCTGCTTAGTAGACAATTTTAAAAAAAAATGCCTTTTGTTAGTTGCCGAAACATTATTTAATTGCTTATTTTGTTCAACCAACAGTTCAAAATTCAATATATTGAGTTCAGTATGGTTCAGGGTAATTAGGCTGTACACATGCAGTCTATTTTCAGTGTATCAGAAGCAGGACAAAAGCATAAAATCCTCACATTTAAGAAAATACTGAGAAAGTTGGTGTTTTTGCTTGAAAAACACTGACGTGAACTACTGTGTACTGATTTTTTGTCGCACTTCTGGCAAGTCAGTGTCCATTTTGTCTGTATAATCGCCATTTTCAGTGGCGATCGCGAGCAGAAGAAGCAGTGGAGAAGGTGACTGAACGTTAGCAAACATGCATGACAACATTAGACAATTTTAAATATTAAAAATGGTCTCGTGGATGGAAAATGCATTGCACGCGAATGTCAGACCTCAAAAGGACCTGATGAGTTTTCATGGGAAAACACTAAATGTCAACGTAGCGTTTGTTTGTTTACAAGAAAAGCTTTAACATCAGATAACGATCCCAGAAAAACAATGTAAAGGATCCCCCCTGGGACACTGAGAGCAGACATCCTACACAAAGGGCAGGTTAAAATGTTCAAAGGTTAGGTATCAACAAAACAGCTCATCCATTCTAATTAAGTTTCCATGCTGTACCCCTTCAGGCTAAATGTGGAATATACAGCTAAACCACAGGCTGCACTGAGTCTTCAAGGCTGCAATTTAAGAAGCCTGTGGAGGAAAATCCCCTCTTAAGCTAAACTGGATCTTGACCCTTTCTCATTTTATGATTTGGAGCTTTGTAGTGACAGCGTTCTGTTGGCGGCTTCGTTGTGCCGTCCAGGTTGATGAAACCGATCGGGCCGGCACGCTTTTCACATCACATCAGATCAAATGCAGTGGAAACGGGAGGGGACGATGACTGCTGCGGCCCCCCACGCCCTCACGGGGACCCTGTTCTCGTCCCCTCTGTCGCAGCGTGGAGCCTACAGCTGCTTCCAATAAAGCACGCGCACAGTGAGACCGCCAAATGTCCAAGCGAGACAGGCACGTTTGTTTTTGCTCGTTCGTTTTCTGCTTTTCCACCGGTTTGAGCGTTCGAGTGTGTGCGATCAATGCTTTCCGCAGGAGGAAGCGGCACTGGACAAACTGTGGTGTGTGGTGTCAATCAATACAGCCTCTTCCTCTGCGTCCCCATCCCTCCGGACAAGCGGGAAAAGTGGAATCAAGACTTTTCCCATCAGTGTGTGTTCTCGCCTCCTCCGTCGTGTCCGGGCAGCTCAGTTTCTCAGGCTAGCTGTCTTTCTGGGGGGAAAACTTTAAATCATCTGTGATTTTGTTAAGAATTTGATGGTTTCATCCTCCAGTGAGGACAGTGGTTGTAATATATACCTGTCAAAATCTGGACATGAAATACGGGCTATGTTAACTTTCAATTTATTTTATGTATTTTTCATTTTACTGGGTGTATGTAACTAAATTTTTGGCCTGACAACACACAGCTGAGGTTTGAGCGGTCGTATGGGCAATAAAAACAAGTTGACTTTTTCTTGGAATTTCAAACAATACATGAGAAATTGCTGTAATTACAACAAGAGGCTCTCCACCCAATACGATATTTGTTTTCTCTGAAGTGCCAGAAAAACACCAAGGCATTCCTGAGACTTGGGTGCAAATGGCCTTACTTCACCAATATGATATACGACATCGTCATTCTTAAAATTCTGCGTCTGAATCAACTTAATTCCTGATTATATCAAGCTGTCAGTCTGCCACCTGGCCGGGCTGTGCATCGCCACGGCATAATGGGGCTCTTTTTTCAGCACATCGGCCACATTTATGCCCCTCAACACATCCAGCAGGGCAAAATATGCGTTGAAGTTTACAGTGACGCATGCAGGGAGTATTTGTTAATCTAATTTAACACTCCATTTAACCAGAGAGCTCAGCTTTTACTGGAGTAAAGTGAAAAATGGCAGAGGGGAACACAAACAGCCGCAGCTGACAGGCATTCAAAGTTCAATGGACAGAGCTAACACAAAACGCACACATGTCAAATGATAGACGTTTGTGAATAAACCTCTGGCTAACAGCTGACAGGTAAACCTATAAAAAGAGAAGCATCTCAGCGCTCACAGAGCTGAATTTATACACACAGAGAACATATGGTGATGACAGCAACTTAATATTATTTACAAATATAACGTTTCTATTGATTTGGATGAAACTTGTACATCAGACGCTGTTTCTAAGTGATCCATTTTGTGAGCACTAGTCTCCATCTAGTGTCTGTCCTCAAGCAAAGCAGCACCGGTGTTCTTCACGTGAAATATTAAAACGTTATTCTACTCAAAAGCAAACGTCTCACCATCCAGCAGACAGTCGAAATGGAGACACTGCAAGTACTCTCGCTCTCTCATGAAGCCATTCAGAGGAGTGGCCCAGCCTTCAGCCAGCACCTGCACCCACTGCATGTCCACCTGAGGGATCACACACAGCCACGCAGTCAGATGCACACCGAACAACAACCCATCGTATGTGCAGTTCAAAGGAAACAGAGGTAAGTGCAGCAGAGGAAAGGAACCACAGTGACTATATACCAGTGCAATACTGTATAAAATATATAGAAAAAGTCTATGAATAGCTGTTAATCTTCATTTATTTATTACAATTGGAAAGGAAACTCAGAAGCACCTTCCCAATCTGCACAGCAGGCAGAGTCTCTGCATCAGCCTTAGCCAGGTCCAGTTTATTCTCTTGGACGTACAGCTCTTTCACTTCATAGGAGGCATCAACAGGAACTATATCCTGCAGAACCAAAAGAACTGAATCATGTCGAGAAACACCCATACACTGACAAAATAGGAATGTGCATGATAGGACATAGGTGGGGTTAAACAAATATGAGGCATCACTGCCCCCTAGTGGTCAATAAGAGGAATGACGGCACGGTTTTGTGACACAACCAAACTAAACAGCATTCAGCTGATTCCAGACAAGTATTCTAAACATGCTAAAGCAAGGTATTTCCTCCTCTCACCCTCTCCTGAAGCAGGTCAACCAGCTGCTGTATGCACTCGTTCACACTGCAGGAGTCGGTCTTCAGCACCAGCTCTGGAGCCTCTGGCTTCTCGTACTCCGAGTCAATTCCTGTGAAACCTGCGTAGAGGACGATTAGACTTTTATCTCAAATAAAGTATACAACTCTGAGAATTTCCACACTTGTTTTTGTTCCATTTCCATTGTTGTATGGATGTGAAATGCTATCACAATGATCAAAATCACTTCTATTGTTTCCTATTGCCCAGTTAATCAATAAACACACAGCCAGATTAATATCTACTTTATCCAGACTCTTAAAACAAGATTTACTAAAAGAGTGGGTTTAGTGAGTTGCAGCCAATAAACAGCTGCTGATTTTTAGTAACTTAAGCTTGGATTAATCCTAATATTTCATGTTTTTGGGGATTGTGGACATTCAGAGAACAGGTCAGAACTGAATTCCCTCTCAGTAAGAAATAGCTACTATATCTGCTCTACAGAAATGAAACAAAAATCAGGAAATTGGGTCAAGATCACCACAGTGTGATAAGAGGCACTTCCTCCAACAGTGATGCATCAGTTTCATTAACATTGTTATGTCATTTCTGGGTATTCCGATATGATTAGTATTAGCCCCAAACAGAAAGTGTGGTATATCATCGTGATTACATGAGACATAGAACAGCAGAAGTTTGACTGGTGACAACTGAACCGCAATGTGCATAAGTTTCAAAGCTGGATGTTGAATGCTGAATGTTCTATAAACCATAAACACAGTATTAAAGTATACTCCACCTCTAATCTCCCCTGCTCTGGCTCTCTTGTACAGCCCCTTCACATCCCTCTGCTCACAGACATCCAGTGGAGCATCCACAAACACCTCAAAGAAAGGAAGCCCTGCAGCCTCGTGGATCTTCCTGGCATTGAGGCGATCCTGATGGAAAATAATCAAAAATGCATTGAGGCACACAAGATTTAGCTGTAAAGTCGGTGAAAGATCGCATGTTATCAAAGATGATGAGGTTTTGGTTTTTGTTGTTGAGACTGCTGTTGGTTCACTGCAGAGTGCAGCAAATTAGCTCCTATCGCAGCAAGTGCAGCTCAGAATTGGCTAGTAACACAGGGTAGAGATGAAATCAATGAGGAAACACAAACACGCTGTCAATCATGCACCAAAAAAAGACTGCACTGCAAATGGTACAATTCAGAATTCAAAGAGCATTTTTAAATGATACATTGAAAATGCATTTTATAACAATAATAACTCAAAAGAGTGAGCAAGGTATGATTAAAGCTTAGGGGCCAGAACATTTAAAATCCTGCACTCAAATGTGCTACATCACAACTTCCAAATCTATTGCTGGAGCTGGATCCATCAGCTTCAGCGGGATAATTATGGTGCACAGTGATATGATCAGTGATTTCGGGGTTGGGGTGGGGCTGAAGAGAAAATATGAGTATATTCGTTTGTAAGTAAGCATTTAATCAGGGTGGAGCATCAAGTTGAACTAATACAGTGAAATAGGAAATAACACACTGCAAATGGGGTAATGTGTTATTTCAGTTACACTGTCACATCTGTGTTAGCATACACTCTCACTGGATCTACAAGTAATCTAAAAATAGATGTGCAATTTGCTGTAAGCCTGTTAGTACCAGTTTCCTTTCAGAAGGGCTACAATCCATCTAAATATGGCTTGATAAAGATTATATAACAGCATGAGAGATATATTTACTATGGTATCATCGAGTTCCAAACACATTTATCCCTGTCGTCATCAGTTTCTATCATTCAACCACTGATGCTTTCCTTGGAGAGCCACTCACCCTGCTGTAGGGAGAGATGAAGCTGGCGATGCAGACCAGCCCGGCATCAGCGAAAAGCCGGGCCACCTCAGCAATGCGTCTGATATTCTCTTCACGATCCTCTGGGCTGAAGCCTAGGTTTTTGTTCAGCCCCTGGCGGATGTTGTCTCCGTCCAGCGTGTAGCAGGGGATGCCGTGACACACCAGGTACTCCTCCAGAGCCATGCTCACTGTGGTCTTTCCTGCCCCAGACAAACCTAGACACAGAGGTAAACAACAGTATGATTAAACAGCTCTGCACTCATACTCAGGTCCAGAAGGGACACCTTGAACTTCTTTTTTGGAAATTACAGCTGCTGGCATCTCATAACCTACCACTCAGCCAAACGGTGCATCCCCTGAACCCTCCTCTGGTGCCCACAACTTGCCCTCGCTTGTTTCGGCTGACATGATGAGCTTGATAGGTGACATTAGTTGCACGTTGCATTCCCTGAAATGATACAGATTTACTGTTAATTCAGCTGACTTGCAGCCCGACTATACAAGTAAACAAAAAACTGTAAATAAAAATACAGGAGGTTAAAATGAAGAGACCAAGCCTTGCTAACTTAACTCAGTCGAATCAGAAAACATGTTAAAAGTGGCTGTGAGCTATGGTTCCTCAGAAATGTGTCAGCAGCTCCACATTATGTAGAAAGCTTAATATCCATTAATTTATAAATTATTATCACAGTTGGCCATTTTACATGTCTGTCTGCATTTATAGTTTTTGTTGGTGAACCGTGACTGTAACTGTAAGTACTGCAGGTCAGAGAGGCCTTCACAGCATGTTTGAAATCATCAGTGAAACAGGAATTCGTGCACACAGATAGAGGAAGCTGTTTTACCATTTCATCACCAGACTGGATATGTACTACAGATATCCTTAATTCAATTCTTCCTAGTCAAAATGATGATATTAGATATCCATAATGACAATATTCCTCGGACCAGTGATGTGACTTTTCCCATTCATGTTTACTGAGCTTTCAATTTCATTTGTGATTTTTGCAACAGAATTTGTACTAGGAAAGAATTTACTTTTTCAGACATCAACAATCCAAATTCACTCAAATTAATGAATAATAATAATGAAATTATTATAATTATATCTGAAATATATATCAACTCTAAAAATGAAATGTCAAAACAACCACTTGAACCTTTTAAGGATTTAAAGATATCACACATTGATTTTTGGCTAGTGCAATTGTAGTTTAATATCATTTCATAATACAGTACCTACTAGTAAGAATGTTATGTGTTATTGCGGATATCTCTAATTATCATTCTGACTGGTGAGAAATGCTTTTATGGATGACTATAACGTGATCAGAGATAATTTAGGAGTATGGTTCAGTAAGATGTTACAAAAGCACACGAGTATTTTGCGTCAACTTTGCTGAACGCATGACGGCTAATGTATCACAGCTGCATCAACCGTTGATAGACGATGAAAGGGCATCATCTGTTTGGCTGAGCTGCATTAACTGTTGACTGATTAGCCTCTTTCTCAGTCACGGCGCTGCTAGCAACCAAGGTGTTAAATGTTGAGCTAGCATTACTGTGTAGCACTGTGTTACAGGTGCTAACCAGCTAGCTGTCGGGCCAGCTAGCCTGTTAGCACATTAGTAGCTGGTTGTTGGAGGTGAACGGGCGTGATAAAACCCATGTGTTGTATTAACACAAGTTGGCGAGTGAAAACTCACCCAGCTCTCGGCGGCGTTGCTTAGCTTCTGTTTCTTGTGCGAGTTGCCGTACGTCTCCATGGCTGCCAGTGGTCAGCGGCTAATTCAAGCGGCTACTTGTTTTAAAACGCACGACACAACAAAACGCTCGACTCTTTGTTTGCTAGTACAGGTATGTGTTGCTCTTTTCGGGCACAGGTATCTCCAGAGGTGAGTGGAGCAGCCCGGAGCCGAGGAGCCTGGTACACCGACCAACCGGGAAGAGCTTTTTCCAAAAGCCACGTCACCGGCGACGGAATGACGCATTTCCTCAGCTAGCGGCCGCCCCGGCATAGAAACTGACCTGATGTCAGCTTTGTTTCGTTATCGTCTATCAGCGTCGTTACTGTATCAGTAATTCAACTGATTTGAAACCAGCACTCGCAAAACATATGGTTTCAATGTGCGAGGAAAAATACAGTTCTCATTAAGATATAATGAGATTTAATTATTTGGAATATCTTTGTTTTTGTTCTTTAGACTGGAAATGTGTGAAATGAGTCAAATCTAAATAAATATTTAAACAATTATTTTGATGGTATTTTATAAAACTGATATAGTTTCCCCCTTTTACCAAAACATTTAAGAACACCTATTTTAAAAGAAGCAGAGTTACAGGGCGATGCTGGCGCTGATTACAGGACAGCTCCTCAGAATTAAAGGGGATGCGGGGCAGGAGGTTGGATGGATGTGAGGATATGCGGGGCCTCGGGGAGGAGCGCGATCTCAAAAGCGAGCGGCACTGTCGTGTTGTGTAGCAGTCCAGCCTGAGCGGAGCAGCGACCAAACAGGGCGCAGCAGCAGCATCAGGGATTCAAGGAGCTGCAAGTACAGGAAGAGGCACTAGGAGGCCCGAGGAAGGCAGGTAGGATGCTACGAAACTGTGCAACATGTGAATCTTATGACGATGTTCGTCTTCTCATCGGCATACGTAGGGTTTCTTGTTCTTTAACAGATCCATTATAGTATTGATGTGCGATTATTAACAGGTTGCTATAGCCGGGCTGCATTTTACACTCCTGATGACATTCAACTTTTTTTTAATCTTATTTACAGATCCTTAAATATACACTGTAGTTGTCATAACTGATCTGTGAATGGTTTCTGGTACGGGGCATAAATTCATGCTGAAAGTTTTTTTTGGTGGATTTGGGAATAAGAGTTCCTGTTTATGGTGTGATGATCAGTTAGCCTGTAATCAGGGTATTCATCATCACCATCACGTGGAGGTGAATAGGCTGTAAACCCTTAAATGCAAATCCAAAACATTATTTCTGAATGGTATACAGCCAGGAAACAGACTGGACAGATGTGTGTGCTTGGGATGTGGCCCTGCTTTGCTTTAATTCCATTTTAATAATTCAGCTGTCAATTACCAACTGTAATAGCTTTGACTGAAAATGAGAGGGCTTAATTACAGGACATGCAATGACCTGTTGCCCCACCCAGTAGCCTCATATGGAACATGCTATTTAGCAGTGTCTGTGTGTGGGGCCACTGTGTTACACCCCAAAAGTAAACTTCAAAACCGGCTGCGCCGCACACACCCCATGTGACAGACTGCTGCCTTGTAATATATGGAAGGGAAGGGAGACACCCAGTCCTGAACCTGACATTACTGCCTGGATCCACCCCACATGTGGTTATGGCACCCAGAAAAATTGGGGTGGCTCCATGTTCGGTGGGAACATTTTGGCTTGTACGCTATAAAAGAATCTTTTCAGAAATAAAACAAAACAAAATTTATTTGTTCTGTCAACAAAGAATATGTACTTGTGTGTTCTGGTGAACAGCTTTGCACAGTAAACTAGTGTTACAGAGTGGTGGTGTGGTGGTGAATGGTGGTGATCCAGTGCAGGAAGTGAACATCATTGTGGTACAAACAAAGGTTTTGGACATTTGCTCTCTGTCATTCATATCATTATATATGAACATGCAGGATAATGACTTATGACAAACAATGTTACTGCTGTGTTTGTTACTATGTTACTGCTGTGTCAACACCTATTTCCAAATGTGTACATCTTCTGCACATCTACTATAACACTTTCTACCATTAAAACCCACTATTACTGCTACTACTGTTACTAACACTGTACAACTTTGACCTACTTGTACTATACTCTACTAGTTCACTGCATTTCATGGGCAAACATTCTGGCACATTTACCTAACAGTTATAAATACTTTAGAGATCAGGAGTTAAAGTAGATCAGGAATTTATATAAAATGAATTAAATGTATAAAGTAATTAAATTTAGTTTCAACTGCACCAGCTACAGTGGTGAAATACAGCTTAGATATTGATGTGTCAGTAACAATTCAACAATATAACACTCAAGGTTTATTTTTATTCATAAAATTTCACTTTTGTTTCTTTATGTACATTGTGCTCACAGATATAGTATCTTTACTTAAGTAATACTTAAAGGGTAAGGGTATTTTAAAGTGAAGTAATGTTATTGAAGCCCCGCAGTTTTAATGTAACCACTGCTACCACTAATACTGATAATAATGATTTTTAAATTTTTATTTTAGACCCCCAGAAAGGAAAATACATCATGCCAAACTGCTATGCAAACTTCAATCATACCCTCTTCAGTGACATTTAGCACTGTGAGCATCTGTAAATGAAAGGAAAAGAAACAATCAGGAAAACAAAACTACTAAAAAGTCCAAACATGATGTACTGCTGCACATTTCTGGTTCAAGACTCGATTTTCAGCTACTTCTCGCTGCAGCGAACTGCTGAGACTACAGTGAGAAGTTGACTTCATATACAGCTTCTCACCATAGTGTCAGCAGTTCTAAGAGGACTAGGCCACCTCTTGTGTGACTTATTTTTAAACCTTTCCTTTGATGAAGACAATCCACATGATGTGAAGGAGAAAATGAGTGGACAGCAATAGCAGCATGTTATTATGATGGCCCCAAAATGGAGTCAAAGCTCTGGTAACCCTGGAGTAAAGTACAGCCTTCAAGGCAACTGGGTGGCTTCTCTTGAAATAGCTTGAGTGAGTGGAGGCGGCCAAGTTCTCCATTACAGCCCTGTGACCGTGTGGAATAGGTTTTTCTGCCAGTTTTCCATCACCACCCATCCCAGTAGAGTGCAGGGTGCTCCGGCTGGTGGGAAAACACTGTAGTGTACACTAGGGAGGACAGCACCAGTGGAAAACTAGTCTAATGGAGAGACACTCTGCTGACCTCCCATGTACAGTACACATGTGCAGTCTCACAGTGAAGACTGGAAAATAAATACACACATCTCCCATGTGCCGTGTGCTGACTATTACACTGTTCAGTCACTGAGTGTGCACAGATATTAGAAAATATAAAGTCTTTTTAAAAAAAGAACAGCCAACCCAACATACAGAGTATTCCAACAAGAAAATAATTTACAAGTACACCTTCCAAAAGTGAAACATGAGAGCATCAAAACTTGAAGAGACTGCCCATGCAAGAAAACAGCATTGGTGGTTCTTTTTAATAGAACAGCCTAAAATATTTTCATGTTTTCAAGCAAGGCGCGTAAATATCAAGCACTGAACAGCACCAAGAGTTAAAGCTGTTAACCAGCGGTCTTTAACAAAGCGGAGCATGAAAGTTCATTCAAGACCTTTAAAAATGTAGCTTGACAAAAACTTTCAAACTCGAGGTTCACTTAGTAACTTTTGGTGGCACTTTCAACTTTCTCAAGTAGTCACCTTGTTAACGTCGCAACAGCTGCTGAACTTCAATGCACGCACGACAAAGGTGTATTGATGGATGCTGATGCTTACAGCCCAGAGGCTGAACCAGCATCAGAGATAAATACTCTTAAGAGGGATCCCGATTATGAGGGCAAAGACAAGAGTAAAAAGAGGACACAGCAGCATGAGGGCAAGGGCGAAAAGAGTTTCTATTCCAACCAATGATCAGAAACGATATACAACGCTGTGTGTAGGAATAATCTGTGTAGTCAGTATAATTATGTGCATTTGTTGCTAATCCACTCATTTGATATTAATAGAATGATGCTAATTTGAGCAAACAGTTCAATAGATCATAACTGATCAATTGTTATGTCAATAAAGATAACACTGTCCATTGATGAGGACTGTGGGATACAGCCGAAAGCCCATTTAAAGCTAGCAAAGGGAGCTCAGGTTAAGACTTTGGGACCGTCTTTACCCCGTAGTTTCCTAAACCTGACCACAATTGTTCACTAACATTGAAATGGGAAATAGACAGGTTTGTTTCTTTAACTTAACAGTATCATTTAAAGGTCAGTTTCAAAATGTCATAATGAAACCATTCATGTTAAGGTTGGTTCGCCATAAGTGTTGCTTTCACCGCCACCAGATACGATCACCTGGGAAAGCGTCCTCCTCCTGCTTTCATGTCACCATTTTGGACTAAATGAATGAATAAACTTGCACTTTTATCTCCCAATGTGTTCTTCTTCTCCCCGCTCCATCCCAACGACAACCCCTGCTATATTTAAATGTCTGTGCGAAGCAGTACTCCAGCTATGTTATTAGTCCATACAAAGAAACAAAGTCATTCAAGGTCAGCAAAAACAAAATTTTTGTTGTTAAGGTTCACTCTTGAGCACGGAGGTGGCACATCAGATTCAGACTCGCATAATTAATTTCTGACTACAGTTTCAATAACAATGTTATGCTGGCACACCAGATCAGAGAATGCTTTCATGGGTTGCATGAGAGTTTTGGAAGGCAGTAACTAACAATCTAGTCAAACTTGAAGGACTTGTTGGATACTTTTAGGCTGACTTTAACATTCAATATGCCGGATGCTTCAAGAGGCAAGAGCATGATTTGTCTCTAGATAACAATCTGTCACCACAGTCTCTCTCCTCTGGTCTTTATCTCAAACCTGAGGACATCTTTGAGTTCACAAGTTTAAACTGAACTGTTCAATATTAGACATGTAGACATTGAAAACTCCCCCAAAAAACAGCAGGACACATTCACAGTTTCTCACACTCATGATGTAAACGCTTTGTTAAACCAACGATAAAGCAACTATATAACTGCCCTTGACGTCCATGATCATTATTTGCAGTATCGCTTAACCACAATGCTGCAACATAATCGTACTCATAACATAAGGGACATGCCACTGTAATTCACTTATAATGTTTGTCTGCTCTTGTTGATCTTATTTGCCATTGTGGTCAGTATTAATATACCTTATGACCCCTTTAACTTCCTTAAAGTCTGTCAGACTTTGTGTTCTGTAACCATCCATCAGTTGCATAACACAGGCTGAATCTGCTACGGGTTAGTCAGAGGGCATTCTTCTCCGAGCCTTTCTGCTCTGTAATAATATTTTCCCCAAAATTGATTCTGCGGAAACTGATACTTTCAGCAGCTCTCTAGTATCCAGCCATACTCTATTTCTATCCCATCTGTTGTCCGAGCGCCAGGTTTGTCTCCAAGTGAACGTGCCATTCCGTATGTATCCCAGATGACATCTATTGTGATGCATTTCAGGGCTGATAGCAGTATCCTCAGATCCATTAATGGAGCTGTTAAAGGGACTCAAAGCCTTTTAGACATGAAAGAATGAAAATGGTCATTGCTGTAGTGCTCTCTCAAGTCATTAACTGAAAAAAGCTCAACAACAAACATCTCCAATGTTGTTTGCCTTCTGGGTGTCATTACAAATCATTCACCTCTGGCTCCCAACAGCCCATCCATTGTTTTATTTTGTTTTATTTATGTTTATTTTAGTTTACTTTATCTTATCTTGGATTATAGCTTTTTATTCTTTTGCTTTGGAAAAGAATCCCACCACCACGAGATAGCTGTAGCCTTCAATTGTGTCACATGTTCTTCTTCAGCAGATGGAGCTTGCTCAGTTTTCATGGACTTATAAGCCTCCACTGGCAATAAGTCCTTAAAGTGAAAGTACTCAGGCTCTCTGCAAATTCCACAACAACTGAGCAAACTTCATCCACAGGGAAACATGGCGTCATGTGATAGAAAGGTCCAGAAGAGCTGCTAAATGGACTGTGGCAGCAGAGCGGTTGTTTTGTTGTTTCAACTGCTCTCCCCAAGGTTAATAATAAACTTTCAATCCCAATAATTTGAGTTTAACTTAATTTAAGCAAAACCGATTGAAACTATTATAATGAGCAGGAAAATTCCTCTACTGCATCAGATAATGTTTGTCCACGAAAAACCGCTGTGACCATAGCAGCTGCTTGTTGTGGACCAAATCAGAAAACCAAAAGCATACTCTGGAAGACTCTGGAAGGTCCGAACTGAGAGTCTGACTTAACGTCCAAACTGAAAAGTGTCGTGGTGGTTCTGGTGAATGTCCAGGGAGAGGAAAATATAACACAGCATCAACTCAGACAACCGCATCTAGAATAGCTGCCTGCTATAAACCCAGAAATAGCTTTTCGGTTTCAAATAGACAGCTTAGGGAATCAAGAACTTTGCATCAATAAAAGCTCCATCTCATTCTTTGCTAATCTGTTGGATAAGGAAGATTGGAAACGAAAGCTAATGGCAGTTCTTCTCCCTGTTCTCATCATGTGGATTTGACACTCGAACTGCAACCCAACAACCTGTTTATTTCTAGCTTGTGTGAATTGTAGCAGCATGCTTGTGCGTTCTCAACAAAGAGTTTCAGTGCCAGGTTCTAACCTTTTCTCTTCTCTCTTGGCAGATAAAAAGTCTCAACCCAGAGGAGCGGTGTCTGTGGATGGACAGTGCAGGCACCCATGGCATCGCAGGAGCTTGTGGATGCGAGAGACCCTGCCACTGATAATCGGAACCCAGGGATGGAAGGTGGCGCTGTGCCCACCAGTGGCAAAACATGTCCTGTCCACACCGCAGGTGGAGAGGACTCAAAGAGGGGCTTCCGGAAAGGCATAGGGAGGCATAACGACTATGTGAAGATCTCCGTGCCAGAATCCAAGGTCAATCGTCTGCCCATGGAGTGGTGGAAGACGGTGGTCGCCTTTTTTTATGCTGGTTTTAACTTGGTCCTGACCACAGTCGTCATCACTGTGGTCCACGAGAGGGTCCCGCCGAAAGAAAGCAGCCCGCCTCTTCCTGATAAGTTTTTTGATTATATTGACAGAGTCAACTGGGCATTCACAGTGACAGAGATCAATGGCATGGTGCTGCTAGCCATTTGGTTGATCCAGTTGTTCTTCTTCAGATACAAGTAAGAGCCTGTGGTATGAAGAGTTTTCTTTCAGCTTCAGAGATAAGTCTGGAGATATTCTATATAATTTTTAAGTGTCTAGTCAATGCATGTCTCTTGAATTGTATAGCCTAGATGATAATTATTGGTTATTTTTCATGGAATTTCTTTTAAGTTCAGAAAACTTAATTTTACTACAGAAATTGTTGTTTAGGCTGCAGTCCTTCCTTTTTTTTACTTTACAGTGAAGTAGTTTGTGGTTATGTGATATAACATGATTATGCTTTGCATGCCTCTTACGGTTATAACAGAGTTGCATCATAGTGATTCATCACAGTGATGGAGCTGAATTTCTGTCATTTCTCTACGTGATTAGTCACCCAGACTCATCAGACGGCCAAGATTCTTCAGCATTTAGTAGATTATAGAGGAAGTTTGACGATGTCTGCACACTCTTGCATATTAATTAGGCCACTGCTTTTATGTATCACTAATTCATGGTGTTAATATTGTCCATTTGCAGGTCAATAGCAAGCAGACGGTTCTTCTTCCTCATTGGCACCCTGTACTTGTACCGTTGTGTCACTATGTACATCACCACCCTGCCTGTACCTGGCATGCATATGACTTGTGCTCCTAAGGTGAGTAGCATGCAAACATCAGAGCGGTGCATCAGCTGCCGTCACTCAGCCATGTACTCTCATGCACCCTCAGGGACTCATTTTGCACAACCACGCAAGAGAGGCAACTATAAAAATGCCATTTTGACTTTTTACTGCCTCAGGACACCAACAATATTGAAGTGCATCAGTGTTTGATCAAAAACATGCGCTCCTGGCAATTGTTTGTTGCAAAGGAAACAGAATTCCCCTAGATTACTGCTTGTTTTGCTCCCAAGACTCTGAAATGTTTTCGACGGTATATGACAGCTTTGTGCTACGTGTAAGAGGCGTAGTCCTAGAAGTTACCAGTTCCAAAGATGGTGAGAAGATTAACAGAAACTGAAACGACTGCTGCCACAGTTTAATGACTCAATTTCTTACCAAATTGTAGATTGATGCTGCATTGTAAATGTGATGCTTACAGCCTGTGCAGCGCAAAGACTTTAAATAGGTAGGGGGAACAGCTAGCTTGGCTCTGACTAACAGTTACAAAATCTGCCTGGCAACACCTCTAAGGCTCACTAAATAACACATGAGGTCTCATTTGATTTATCCACACACAAAAACACATCAAGACAAAAACAACAATGTCAAGTTTTCATCTGCCAGACCATTTTTTGTTCAGCACTCCGCTCTTCTATTGTCATCACTGTGAGGCCTAGTATTTAAAATGTCAAATGTTCTGTAATTCCAGCTTCTCAGATTTGAGGATTTATTGCTTGTCTTTCATCTACATCACCGTAAACTTCATGACTTTTGAACTATTTGAAGTAAATTTGAAGTAAATGATTGATAAATTAAAAACCACATGCAACAATTTAATTGACAACGAGAATAATCATTAAATGCCGTCCCTGACGATGTCCACTCCCTGCTCTCCATCAGCTCCACGGGGACTCCCAGGCCAAAATCCAGCGAATTCTGCGTCTGGTGTCGGGTGGGGGTCTGTCCATTACGAACTCCCATCTGTTGTGCGGAGACTTCCTGTACAGCGGGCACACTGTGATGCTCACTCTCACCTACCTGTTCATTAAGGAGTGTGAGTACTCAAAGCAGCACTCTTTTGTTTGTTTGCCAGTATGGAATTATTTAAGAGAATTTCTATAAATAATATATGAACATATGGGCTTTCTAGGTACTTGACTACTAGGATTTAAATAAGTAATGTGTGTTTCTACTACTATACATATTACGCATGTATATATAATTACACCAAAGCCAGTACAGTGTAACACAACATCCTTGAAACAAAGTGTGCCTTCATGAAGGTTTTAATATTCACTTTTAATTTCCTTGTTAATTTAACTTTAGGGTCATATTGAAGGCTGTGGTTTCTGGTGCTGTTGAATTATGTGGTGTTGTACAGAGAGGTGTCCTCCATATTTTACCCACAGTATCAATAAAGGCAGAGAGATTATTAAAAACACCTATCAGTATAATGAAATACATTCCCCTAAATGGCCATATTGAGTTAAATCATTTCCTCTGTGAAACAGTTCCAAGACTAATTGAGTGTTACAGCCCTCATAAAGGTAGACGGTTAGGATTTTTTGCAGGGCTTTGTATTAAACTTTACTTTTAGTTTGCTGAAACAAATGAAATTGGTGGTATATGGTACAGCTGGATAAGAAAGTGCAAAGCACAATTAAAAAGAGCTGCAAGGATGAGATATTACAAGCAGGAGCGCAGCTGTTGTAAAGTTCTTTACTGGGACCCTGCTTGTCAGTGTTGTGCAGAAACCCCTCTGTTCTTATCTCACAGCACTGGGGCCTCTCAGGCTTTTGACAGTGGAAACATGGAAGAACAGACCACAGATGAATTTTGTAATAAATATTGCCAACACTCTCGTCCCTCTCCTCTCCCTCTCTCTCTCCAGACTCGCCACGGTCGTTTTGGTGGTACCATCTGATGTGCTGGCTGCTGAGCGCTGTGGGCGTGGTGTGCATCTTGGTGGCACATGAGCATTACAGTGTGGATGTGGTTGTGGCCTATTTTATCACCTCCCGCCTATTCTGGTGGTACCACACCATGGCCAACTTACAGGTCTGAACACACAGCTGGTGTGTGCGTGTTTGCGTGTGTGTGTGTGTGTGTGTGTGTGTGCATGCATGTGTGTTTTAAGTGCTCAGCACCTCTCATTGCCCCTTTTATGCATTAATCATTAGGGCTTTACCGCCTGCTTGGTGATACATGGCCATGTTTTGTTCACTGAGTTTGCCTCAAGTGTACAAGCTTATAGTTACAACAGAAGGCAGTTTATGTTTAAAAGAAAAGCTCTATATATTACATCTAATTATATATTTACAGTAAGTGCAAACTATATATTTAGACTGTGTGTCAGAATTGTATGGACATCGTCCTTCAACAAGTGTGTATGTGGCTTTTCAACAAGGGGAGTTGCCCCCTCTGCTGGTCAAAACTGATATGGGTTAAAACCCTGTAGCATGATTTTTCAGGTTAATTAACTAATAAATGAATACTCAACCAGCTGCCAGTTCATTTAGATTATTTTAATTTTAATAAAGAGGATAGTATGATATTTAATAAATAATGTCCCCACATTAGAAGTAAGCATTGTATATTTTCAAAATGTCAGTCTATTAACACTAATTTAAGTCTGTACAAATCACACACGGTCCAGAGAATAGTTAGAGATAGATTTGAACCAACAATGATATTTAAGAAAACATTTAAATGCTCTTTGCACATGTAACTTCCGCATTCTTAGAAATTGATGCAGTCCCAAAAACAAAAGGTCCACATGTTTCGTCCTCATGATATGCTAAAAATATCTGGCATGCAATCGCACCAAAAGCCACTCTGAAATCGTATAAACAAGTCCTATTATGCGGGAGTGCATGGAAGGAAACATATAAACAAGAAGTTACTGAATGTGTTCTAAAGATTAACTCTTACTTTCTTGACAGACTCTGAAATGTTCACCCAACAACTACCTCACCAACACCTGGTGGAACCCACTGTTCAACTTCCTGGAGAGGAACGTCCAGACCTCGGTGCCGTGCTCCTACAGTTGGCCCATCACCTGGCCTCCTGCCTGCCTTAAGAACCCCTGCAAGAAGTACTCCATGGTACAGAGCACACGAGAGGAGTGATGCCACCCTGATGCCACAGCAATGTTGCTAGATGTTGGTATTCATTTTACTGGACAGGAACATAATTGTACCAAATGCATCACTATGAAAGATATATTTGTCCAAAAATGTGTCTTGAAGGATATTCATGTTGTCTCTGTGTGTTCTTTGTCAGTGTAATTTATTTATGAGATGAAGTCCTGCAAAGCCATCATTGTTTTTGCAACTGATGCTCAAATCAGCTCCTGGTGAATTTCACACATGCCCGGACAGTAAGTTGCAGCTGGCTTGCAGATTTGTTGCAGTATTTGAAAGACTTGTTTTCGATTATTTTAGATCTGCTCCCATAACTCTTTCATACTGTAGGTGTCGACGGGGTTTACCTCAATATGATATCAATGTGCTCAAGTCACAAGGTGCCTTAGTGTGTTCAATGTCAGTAGGTGTTACAAAACTGCCATTACCAGTTCTCGTGTATTCGTTCTGTTCTGTTTTTCTATGAGTCTTTATTACTATTAATTATAGTATTGTATTCTTCTTAGTTGCCATGACTGTGTATGTCCTAGCTGTAGTCTCATCATTGTACTATTATATTAAAATATAACTACACTAAATGTTTTTATATTTAATTCAATCATTGGCCCAAAGTCGTCATCATGCTGTATGCAAAAACTGTGTGTTTAAGTTATAAGGAATGATTTTTTTTTCTCAAATTATGATACATGAAAATGTAGGTATTACAGTTGTTGCGTATCAACAAATTTAGCATTAATTATTAATTTTACTGCTAACTTTGGATTAAATACTTGACATTGTATCTTCTGCTTCTCCATTCTTTCATTCATGCATTCAACAGTTACTTTCATTGTCCAGAAAGTTACAAGTTAATAAAAAATTTGATGAATTCCAGTTCATAACCCGGCCAAAGAGGGGACACACTCTTTGTTTATTTGTGAGATATTGAGAGATTTCAATTAAAACAAGTTAAAAGTGAAAATGCTGGATATGTACAAATGCAGTTTTATTGGTAAAAATACATTTGTGGACATCTGCATAAATACTGAGGATATCAATCATAATGTTTTACAAGATATTTTGATGTATTGAGGTATATCACAATATAGTTGTCTGGGATGATTCTGCACAGGTGAAATCTAAAGTACGACTAGTAACAACTGGGTTGTAGATATTTTGTAAATTTCTGAAATTGACAGCCTCAATCAATTCATAAGAATGGGCTTGTCTGAAGAAGAAAGGCATTATGACTCCCTGAAATCCTTATTTTGACTGGGAGGGATTGCAGTTAACTGCAATACATATCCAGATTATTAGTTAAATATATTTTTTTAAAGTTAATTTCTTAAATTTAGTTTTCAATAGTACATTTAAAGTTATAGTAAAGAAAGCTATATGTAGTATGACTTTTGAAATACTATCTCTACCTCAAAGAAATGTATTGTTTATATCTTTAATTACAATTCTTCTTTAATCTTTAATGTAGTTCCATAGCGAAGTGTCTGTAAGCACAGGCAGCTATGGTGGCGCTGCCTTTAAGAGCCGTTTATGGGCTGAGGACCCCTGGACACGCGCCCTCAAAGTGCACCAATCACAGCAGGTCACGGCGCGGCCACCCAATAGGGAGCCAGTAACGGTCCTACGTTGACTCTTGGTGTTTGACAACACAACACAGGAAGAGCGTGAGACGGTCCCGTCCTGTGCAGCAGTGTCGGGGGACCGCTGTGAGGCAACGATAAGGACTTTTGTAAATACAAGTGAAATGGGAAAGTACTCTCAGCCCACTAACTTCAATTTCCTTTTCCCGTGACACCATGGCGTCGCTGTCATGGCTGGAGAATCTGAGCTCCTGTGTGTCCCACGCAAACATTGCAGCTTTGGTAGTGTTCATTACTGTGCTTTATTTGGTTCGTCTCCATCAGAAACGACGCCACCTCTCTAACATTCCCCCAGGGCCGAAGCCGTGGCCGATAGTCGGCAACTTCGGCGGCTTCCTCGTCCCTTCCTTCATCCAGAGGAGGTTTGGAAAGCAAACGCGCAGCTCCGCCACAAACCCCGTGGTTTTCCTAACGGACCAAGCCAGCGTGTACGGTAATGTATACAGCATCTTCGTGGGCACTCAACTGGTCGTTGTGCTCAATGGTTATGATGCGGTGAAGGAGGCTCTCTCCAACCATCCCGAGGTGTTCTCCGACAGACCGGGAATCCCTGCCATCAGTATCATGACCAAACGGAAAGGTGAGCAGCTTTACAGGGACAATCCATTGATTTACAGTGGATGTAAAAAGTCTACAGACTCTCATGATTTCAGAATTTACATATGTTTTAAAATAATATGTCTAATATTCTGGAAACTGTGTGGTTATGCACATCTGTTAAAGTTTACTCAACTGAGTCGTCCAGTGGATTGATGAAGTCTACACACCTGTATTCTAAAGACAGAAATAACAACAACGTGTCAGCTTTGCTCTGTCTTTAATATGATCTCATAGCAAACGAAGATCCAAATGGCTTGAATGTTTGAGATTACTGGGAGAGCCATGAACTGCTATGAAACTGAGGGATCTAATTGCTGAACAATAGCACTCAGGAGTGGGATAGACATGAATATGGAAGTATTTGGATGAAGAGCTCTGTAAAATGCACCATCAATAAGTGGAGAAAATGTGGCACCATGGAAACGCTGCACAGATCGGGACAAGTGTCCAAAGGTGACGAGAGGATAGGGAGAAACCTATTATGAATGCTGCCAAGAGGCCACAAGCAACACCGATACATCATGTGACTAACTATTTCCTGTGTTCTGCATGTCACACATCTCTGGGCTAATGGGATACAACTAAGTCTATCTGAATTACATCAAAGATGCATTCACTTATCCAAAACCATGTAGGAAAATGTGACGGCACAAAGGTTGAACATTTCATCTTAACTTCTAAACAATATGTCGGGTGTATGTTTCTAATAATTAACTATTTATTGATAATAACTAGTAACTGACCACTAATGACAATGCTGAAAGTGACATTGTTTTCTCTGTCTTTTCATTGCAAAAGCCTGCAATTGCACAAGAATATACTTACCGTACTGTAAGTGTGTAATAAACACACATGCAGATTTATTTCATTCACTGGACCCCGTTAGGTTTAAAGGTGTGCCTAATATTCTGTGAATTTAGCTGTAACCTGGGACAATACAAGTAGCCTACTAACAAGTGTATCTTTGTATTTATGGGTATGGTACAGTTTCACAAGTCCTCATCTTTCTGATTTAATTGACCTTCAGGAATAGTGTTTGCACCTTATGGGCCAGTGTGGAAAAAGCAGCGCAAGTTCTGCCACGCCACGCTGCGAAGCTTTGGCCTGGGGCGGTTGAGCTTGGAGCCTTGCATCCTTCAAGGCCTGGCCACCATCAAAACAGAGATGCTGCGACTGAATGAGGAGTCTGGTGGCGCAGGCGTGGACCTGGCCCCGCTGATCAGCAACGCGGTGTCAAACGTCATCTGCTCGCTGATCCTGGGTCAGCGCTTCCATCACGAAGACCACGAGTTCCGCACCATGCTGGCCCTGATGGATCGCGGGCTGGAGATCTGTGTGAACAGCCCTGCAGTCCTCATCAACATCTTTCCGCTGCTTTACTACTTACCCTTTGGGGTCTTCAAGGAGTTACGGCAAGTGGAAAGAGATATCACAGCATTCCTAAAGACAATTATCGCAAAGCACCGGGAAACATTAGATCCTGACCACCCGAGGGATCTCACCGACATGTATTTGATGGAGATGCGGGCCCAGCGCGATGCTGGAGAGGAGGACAGCAGCTTCACAGAAGATTACCTCTTTTACATTATAGGAGACCTCTTCATCGCTGGCACTGACACCACCGCTAATTCGGTTTTATGGATTCTACTCTACATGATCTCATACCCTGATATCCAAGGTAAGAGCAGCAGCAGGCTTGCCTAAGCAAAGCACTGGAGTGGTGCAGAGGGCCCATCACCTGCCAAACTGCAGAGAAGTTATAAAGCAGTGAGGCAAATCTATGTCTCTGTTGGCCATCCAGACAGTGACCTCTGCAGAACAGCTGATATGTCCACAAAATGAGGATGAAATGATTTCAATTAATCACACAATACGTGAATCAGTGGTGCTATTTATTTAGTTCAATGCCTATAAATAATTCATAAATAAATAGAGCCTTATATGAAATGTTTTCAGACTTGAATATATGAACCACAGACATTGCTTCCTACTAATTCTGAGGGTGAAAAAGGGAATTGGAAATCTGCTGCGGGAGCCTGTGGCTGAAACACTTCCTGGTTCAAATATGCATCAAAACACTTCTCCAGCTGTTTCACATCCACACTGACACATCAAAACATTCATTATACTGCTGCTCTCTGGTACTTCTGCTGTTCGGATTTCAGACAGGGTCCAGGCAGAGATTGATGCAGTGTTGGGCAGACACCGGCTACCGTCTTTGGCTGACAGAGGACGTTTGCCTTTTACTGAAGCCACCATCATGGAGGTGCAGAGACTGACTGTAGTGGTTCCTCTGGCGATTCCTCACATGGCCTCCAAGACAACAGGTTTACTTTGACTTTGTGTTTCAACCAATCCCCTTTTAATGCTCAACTAGTCAACCTCTTGCTGATTTCTCATAATTTCACTAGCATTGGATTCACAGGTAAAATCACATTACCGCGTTTTTATTTCTTCCTTTTTCAGTGTTCCATGGCTACACCATTCCTAAAGGAACAGTTGTTTTGCCCAACCTGTGGTCTGTACATAGAGATCCCACCGCGTGGGATGACCCAGATAGTTTCAATCCAACACGCTTCTTGGACAATGAGGGAAAGCTGCAAAGGAAAGAATGCTTTATACCATTCGGGATTGGTATGCCATTCCTTACTCATATGAGCTAAATGAATGAATTTAAACTGTCTGTGCTCGAACAGGCTCTAATGATCGGTCCCCTGTGTCCCTCAGGTCGCAGGGTGTGTATGGGTGAACAGCTGGCGAAGATGGAGCTGTTCCTGACGGTCACCAGCTTACTGCAGGCCTTCAAGTTCACGCTGCCAGAGGGGGCAGCTCCTCCTCCCCTGCACGGACGATTCGGCCTGACACTCGCTCCCTGTCCATACAGTGTGTGTGTGAGCCTGCGAACATGAAGTGGAAGACTTGATTTTAACAGATTCACTGCAAACTTGGTGCTATGGACCTCAAATAAGAAATTAGTACACATATATGTCCTTTTACTGTCCCTGTCCCAGAGATTTTAGTTTTATGCACAGGACTTTTAAAATATATTTCCTTACATATGCAGATTATCTTCATAATATCTTCATAATAAAAACCTGACTTTATTATTATTGTTTATTATTGTTCCATTTTTAACTTTGTTTTGTTTGTTTTTGTTTTGTTGTTTTTGTTTTTGCTTTTAAATTGCTGATATTTTAGGATGGGATTCATTGGGAGGACAGTGGAGTTAGTTGACTCCGTTATAGAAACCCTGTGAAAGGGGGGGTTTTGTTGAATTAACTAACTATAGCTGTCAAATTAATGTAATGGAGTGAAAAGAAAAACAGAAGAGGAATGAGGAGGTAACAATGTGGGTAATCAAGTAAATTACAAGTACTTCTAAATTGTAAGTAAGCACAGTACCTGAAATAAACTGTTACATTCCATTATTTCAAATAGCTCACTGAAATCCAGCACATAGGTGTTAAAGATTAAATACGATGTTTAGTCATAAACCCTGTATGAAAGGTTACGTGTAAAGTAAATGTACTTGATTACTTTCCACCACTGATTGTTACAGATCACACTGATAAGAAATGGCTCCACCTTCACCCTTTGGTTCACAGGTTGGAGATCAAACTGTATGATACATAAAAATATAACTTAGAAACTATGGCCTATGATATTTAAAGTCCACTGATAATAATTGCATTCTTTTTTGATACATGAGTAACATTTTAGGTAGCCTGGAGTATTTATATATCCCTATCTGTGTGAAAGGTCATGAGAGTGCTCCTTTGGTCACGTGACCGCCGACCTTCCTCCCACTTCTCATGTGTACCCGAGTCTGCTTCAGTCCTGCAGCAGCTCCACGCACCATGGCGTTCTTCACTCACCAGCTCTGCAGAGCTTTCTCGTCTTCCGCCGTCAGGAATGTCGTCATTAAGAACGTAACGATCATCGGAGGCGGCCAGATGGGCGCAGGGATTGCACAGGCAAGCGGAGAAAATGCCTTTGGTCTGGTTTTTGTTATAGCCTGGTCGCTAACTAGCTGTTAGCTTGTTAGCTGTTATCTAACTTAGCCAACTGTCATGCTGTAAAAGTCGCACCGTGCGCTTAAAAAGCTATAAAAACTCGACTTGTGGTATTGTTGGAACACGCCAAAAGTGTAAAACAAATAAATGAAATAACGTATGTAACAATTTTACGTGTGTTCCATATTGTACACGCCTTCAAAATAAAAGCCTGCAGTTGTCTTTAAGGCTTCACTGTCAGTGAATGTTGTCATTGTCTCACAGCGCAGACACACAGTAATCACTGAGCAGGAAGTTGAGTTAACCGATGGCTGTCATTCATTCAACTCTGGTGTTTCCTTATGGTGTGACATTACAACACAGGACGCTTTAAAGGTTGAGCTCAGAGGCGCTGCAAGGATTTCCAGATGATCCCACAGGCCACCACAGGGTGTCGCTGTGCACATTTGGTCCTCTTTACACTGCCATTAAAGCTTTACAGCTCTGTCCAAATCATGCATACTGTGTATAATCCTACATTATGTAATTTGCCATATTTTTTATACACTTATTATGCAAAAATATGCACTTGATTGTTTTATAATAACTTTTGGACTCTTCTCCACATACCTTTGTGCATTGCATTGTGGGACACCACTTTACATTCATAGCTTGCTCAAAAATCAGTTATTATTAGTTTGCATACGTATTCTTTTGAGTAGCTATAACTGTGACTCAGCTCTGTTTTCAGCATATGGTTGCTGTTTTAGGTGCTCACTGAGGCTTCCTGCATGCCCAGACAGGCAGCAATGGCAGCCACTGTCATGTCAGACTTGAGGTGAAAAGTATTATATTTGAGCATCACTGACTGTGACCCTTTTCTTCCAAAGGTTGCTGCATCAACTGGCCACTCAGTGACACTGGTGGACACAAGTGACGACATCCTTAAAAAGGCTGTCAAAGGAATTGAAGGGAGCCTTAAAAGAGTGGTGAAGAAGAAGTTTGCTGATAAGCCAGAGGTGAGACGCAGTAGATCACCAGACGACATTAACTGAGTGAAGTGGGTGTCGTGCACGGGAGATGTTGCATTTGGTTTGTCTCAGGCAGGTGAAGAGTTCATCCAGAAGGTCCTGAAGAACGTGTCAACCTCCACAGATGCTGGATCTGTGGTTCAGAGCTGCGATCTCGTGGTGGAGGCCATTGTGGAAAATCTGAAAATCAAACAGGATCTCTTTGCACAGCTTGACAAGGCGGCACCAGCGTGAGAAGCACCGTCTTTCTGTTTACAAGAAGTGTTAAAAGTGAATGTAGCAGTGGTCTTATATCGAGGCTACAGCTGATTACTGTTTGTCCATAGTGCTGTGTGTGTGTGTGTTCTAAATTCATATAATTACATATTTTGTTTGCATCAGTTAATATTTATTACATTATTATATATTTAATTATGCGCTATTTCTTTTGAACCTCTGTCCATACTTTGCTTGACATGCTCTTCCTGCATGTTGTGTTGCAGACACACCATCTTTGCCAGCAACACATCCTCCCTGCCCATCTCCGACATCGCCAGCTCCACCAATAGACTCGACAGATTCGGGGGCCTTCACTTCTTCAACCCCGTCCCGATGATGAAGCTTGTAGAGGTAGAAAAGTTTTAAAAATGATGAAATGCTGCAACAGATGTAACGTAGGGCAAGAGGCCAACGGACTTTGTAGTCATGTGTGCCAGCATGTCTGCCTTTGTTACATGCATTGTCTGCATGGATGCAGGAGAATGTAGGCTTCCTTTAGTCGCCCAATTTTTGAAATACCCTGCAGAGATGTGAAGAGAAATGCGCCAACACATCCAGATTCCTCCGAGGTGTGTCCTGTAGCACGCTTGTGCACAGTCGGGGCTAAAGCCACCACAGCATACCTCCCTCCTGGATAAAACAATCATTTGACCCAACTCTGTGCTTCATTTCTAAAAAAAAAAAAAAAAACCATCATGGAGTGACATTATTGTTAGAGCAAGGAACGTAAACAGGGATGTGATTGGCTGGTCAGATGGAGGCTGGATCAAGACGATGCTAGTGTTGAATTATTATTGAATTAATACATAGCTGGGTTTGTTTAAATGTTAACGAGTGTAATTAACACGTGTGTGTATATATAAAGGGTTGAATTGACTTAACTTTAAGATAATGCGGATTCAGTTGTAATTTATATCTTAACAGATTAATCAGATTATACATACATATGAAGCCTTAAAGTTGTCGGCAGGGGAAACCGCCAGCTGTTCCCAGTCTGTGTGCGAGGCTAAGCTAACTCGCTGCTCACAGTATCTTCTCAAAAGCATCACAACAACCAGCAATAAATGAATTACTGAGGATGGCTCTCCGATACAGAGCTCACCACCTCTGAGCTTTTAACCCATTACTTGGGTAACGTTACCCAGCCAGTGTACAGAGGAGATTTATAGAATCTACTGATTCAATTTGTGTGATTTAATGCTCGGAGGCTGTGTCAGTTCCCTCTCCTTCAGCTTTATGGAGGGGAAGCGCTGAGAATTGCACATAATGTAATAATGTGCCACAGCCCGGTGTGATTTATCAGCTGCAGCGATTCTGCAGTAGATTCTTGGAGACACCTGTTAAAAGCTGCTGATCATCTTCCACAGGTTATTGGAACCACAGCAACAAGCCAAGAGACGTTTGATTCCCTGCTGAACTTCAGCAAAGCGCTCGGAAAAACACCGGTGTCCTGCAAGGTACGATCTCCTGTCCGATGACATTTCAGAATGTACTTAACGACCCACTGACTCAACAGCATCCAACATCTCTTTATCCAGGATACACCGGGGTTCATTGTAAATCGTCTGCTTGTTCCCTACTTACTGGAGGCCATCCGGCTGCATGAGAGAGGTGCGTATACCTGCACGAGCGCCAGGCCTGTGTTTCACTTCAAGTCTGGGAGGGCTTTACAATCCGTGGACCCCCCCAGATGAACAGACACGCACGCAGTAGATGTCATGTGAACTGAATAGATAAGAAAAAGAACAGAAGACAAACAGAGAGATGTGAGTGACACATGAATAAAGACCACAGATCCAAGACGACGTGGAGCAGCTTCAGGTGTCCCACGTGGGTTCAACCTGAGCCACACGAGCTCCTCTCACCAGCTGTGACATTTCTTTGGGAGTTCAAGTGGAAACTCGAGACTTTTAAAAGAATCTCAGTTATTTTAGAGGCATTTAAAGGAGGGGTGTGTGGCTCTGTGTGTGTGTGTCTGTCTCTCTGTGTGTGTATGTCACCATTTGTTTTGTTTCTCTCCTCAGGTCATGGATCCAAAGAAGACATCGATATTGCCATGAAACTCGGTGCAGGTTATCCCATGGGTCCCTTTGAGCTCGCAGACTACGTAGGACTAGACACCGTGAAGTTCATCATTGACGGTGAGTATAACTATGCGGAAAAGTGTGTGTTGATGAGGAGGAAATCCGATGAGCTGACACAACAAACCTCATTATGCTTTGTCCGCTCAGGCTGGAGCGCAATGGATCCCAGCAACGCTCTGTTTGCCCAGAGCGAATTGCTGAACAAGTTGGTTGCAGAGGGCAAATTTGGCAAAAAGACAGGAGAAGGATTCTACAAGTACAAGTAACTTAATCCTGCGGCGCTGCTTGTTTTGTGGACGTCACTGTGAAACCGGTCAGACCTTTAAATAATAAGCCATCCAACAAGGGCTGAGAGGAGACAGACCCAGAAAAAGTGCCTTTGCCTTCTGTGTTAAAGGTCGACTTCTGTCTGTCAGTCCATTTCTTATGGACGTCCACTGAATGACATCTTTGTGTTGATGTGTGAAGAGATTAGATCTGATTAAAATAGATTTCTCAAATACTTGGAGTCTGTTGTTTTTGTTGAAAGAATGACATAAAACAGAGCACGATTGATTTCCCAGCTAATGTAGTATCACATTAATATTGCCGTATAAGTTCCTGATATGAAAAATATTTTTTTGTTATGTAATTTTTAAAAAAATGCTTGTGATATGTCTGTGTATTACGAGGTTTATCCAGCAGAGTGCGCAGTGTCTTCAAATGCAGATGTCAAGGCAAGACGTGGCCTAAGCAACCTCAACCCAGTGTAATGTAGGTGATAAAACCTTGAGTAACAGCAGCAAAATACAAATTGGGTCATGGGAAAAGGACGTGTGCCTGCTCTACATAGAAAAGTTCAATTTTCACTACAAGAATTCAATATATCAACAGCCGGGTTGGTAATTTGTTTCCCTCCAACACAGGTGTTACTCTCAAAAGTCTCTGTACCCTGAGCTTTTAAATCTGGGGTGCTTAGACTTTTCCTGTCTGGCTGCCTTCAGATGTGAAAAACACCACCACTCTCTTTTCATTTAACATTATCAATGATCAGAGAAGGAACTATTGCAGTGGAATGTTCGGCAAACTCTTATTTTCCCTTCATGAATCACATTCACTGAACTTGGTTTCAGGACATATTGTTCCCCTGCAGTGGCTCTGCACCTCCCCACCTCGAGAAGCGCTGGTTTATAGCGAGAGCTCCACAGAACAAACAGTGTTACCTGCCCAAAGCTCATTGTGTGCATCCCTGAGCTGCATTGAATACATTTCCTCCATATTTATGAATCATATATGAACAAGGCTGAAAGGCTCCTCTCAGATTCTGTGTGAAACAAAGGTGATTTGGGATTTCAGATTTTAGACTGACCCGAGTGTACAGACTGGATCATTTGTCAGCTTCAGGGACGCATCACAAACTTTGGGTGTGTTTCGTCTGAACCGTTAACCCTACAGGAACACAAGGTGGTGCCGTTTCACCATAAAATAAAGGGCACTCATGAAGCACAATTCATATTGGTCTATAAATAGAAATTTCCTTTGATCTTGGCCGTTTCATCAAACATGTTGTGTGTACCTTCAAAATTCAATTGTTACCTGGTGAGCTGGTGCGGAATTTAAAGTGTGTTCAGAAGAAAAAGAAAAAGATGGATCTCACCCTTGAAAATCAAGTTGTTACCCCACTGAAATGTTTTTATGCTGGCACGATATAGGTTTCTCTTTTCATTATCACCACAATAATACGGTGCGGCCCCAAGCTGCAGTTTTAATTTATCAGTTTTCGTGAAGCTTTTTGAAGTTTCCACAAAGATTAAAACATGTTTGATCCAAAGTGTTGTAACGCAACTCCACCACCCATGCGTGCTTACATTAGAAGTCTCCAATGACGACAGCGACCGTCACATGTGGCGCTTTGGGCTCCGCTCTTTCCACCACACAAGTGATCAAATGAGCCAATGGTGCCTTTTTATTTTTCTTACAAAAAAAACAAAACAAAAAAAATAAACAAACATGTTGAAACAGTTCAAATATGAGCGCTTGGAAAGCAAAATGCTATACCAAGATGACAGTGACCCAAAACATGGTAATAAAAAAAAAAAAGAATTCATCAAGTAATACTAAAATAGAGCATTAAATCAAAATGTTACAGAGATGCTTGCATGGAATAAACAACATGGCTAAAGACCACACTATTAGCTACCAGAGAGAAAAGACAAAGGTCCATTGCAATAAAAGAAAGACTGCCAAGTGCTGGGGTAAATATATATATCTGCTTCATTTGTCATGTTTTAGAACAATAAAATATAGGCCTCTGAGCTATCACTCTCGCCTTTGTCCTAATGTTGCCTGCAAAAATACCAAGAAAATTGACATATCCTGACAGTTTTTAAAAAGTACACATACTGAGCATTATTTTACATCTGAGCAAGACTCGAGGTCACTATTTGTTACAAATAGTTATCAAAAGAAGCCTTAAGTTTCAATTTTCTGCAAGACGCTTCAACAAGAAAAATGGCTTTCCTGTGTCCAAAGCTTATTTTCATATATACCACTATATAAAAAAAAACAATATTTAAAAAACAAAAAAAATTAAAGTCACTAAAATATACACCGAGAAATCGAAACCAGGGTTCAAGATACAAAAAAAAAGCATTCAAAATAAAAGTCAGTCTAAAATGAAAAGCAAATCAAAACGTTGATCCTTTTTTGCACCAACTGGTTAGCGAACAAACTAAAAATGGCGTCTTGAGGACGTTTCATAAACAAGATGAGATCCCTCCGTCTTCCTTAGTGCAGTCTAAAAAGAGGTGTTTGGTCGGTCGGGCGAAACCCCAAATGGTCTCAAAAATCCAGGGAGACAGAGAGAGAGAGAGAGACAGAGACAGAGAGAGACAGGGGAGGTGGGGGGGGGGGGGTCGAATGCGGGCCCAAAGAACTATACAAAGGAACCGAGGTGACAAATAAATTACAGTAACTCAGGAGCAGGTGTTGGGGAGTGTTTGGCCGGTGCGGTGGGGACGTTTGTGCTGCTGTTTCTCAGTGCAGTGCCTTGGATTTGCAGTAAAGCTGATTGTAAAAAAAAAAGGAAAACGGACAAAACACAGACGTCAAATTGGTGTTTTTCGGTGCGACAACGTGGTTTTCGTGAGGGTGCTCCTACTAATCATGATTGTCTTGTTCAGTTCAGTTCAGTGTCTCTACAGCAGGCGCCTTCGGGCAGGGAGTAGAGTCGGACAGTGAAGTGTGTTTCTGGTGGCTTGTGACTGTGAAGGAAAGGGAGTAGGGTTACTGTAGGTGGGGTTGGGAGGGATGGGTAGGTGTGTGTGTGTATGTGTGTGTGCATGTAGGGGAGGAGAGGTGAGGGTTGGGATGTGTGTGTGTGTGGGGGGGGGTCCTCTGAGAACTGGAGGCTTCAGTTTGGAGATTTAAGGGTCTTCATGGAATCTAACAGGCCTCCATCTCTAGCAGAGGGCCCGTAGCTGCTGCCTTCGCTTTGCATGTGGAGAAATTGCTACGTTTTCCTCCTGAGAAGAGAAGAAAAATACAAAAGACGAGAAAAAAAAAGGAAAAAACATCAATCAACTGCTCTGACTGTGAAGTAACTGCATCTGTGTACGAAAAAAGACGTTTTTTTTCTCAGTCAAGGGTAAAAAAAAACAAAAACATTAGGAACACATCAGCAACCCACACCAAAACACTGGTCATATTCACGTCACATTAACCAAAACCAGACATATCAAGATGACTCAGAATGACTCGAGTGTGTCTCACCGTGCAAGCACGCCTCCCCGGTTCAGGGAGGGACAAATAACCTGTCATTACGTCTCCGTGATGAATCTTTTTTTTTTCTTCTTCTTCTTTCATAGCGTTACAGCTGATTGAATGAAACCCTGCTGCAGTGGTGCCGAGCCAAGCCCCGAGCTACAGAGGGGTTATAGGTCAGTGACAGGATGTGGGCCGGCCTTGCTTTGATCTAGTCCAACATGGGGGTTGCCGTGACCCAGCTGGCAGCGCTCCCCCTCCCCTTGACTGACTCATTCCTCATCTCACCCTCTCGAGGCGAGCGCCCAGTTGCGTAGCTTCTGGTTGACATTTTAGGCCCGCCGCTGCAGGTGGGCGTTGGGGAAAGGGAATACTCCCCACACGGGAGGATCGCCACATCCACTCAGTCGGTTAAAACCAGCAGAGTCCGTGGATTTATGTTAGTAATTATGTGAGCCGAAGTGGCTCAGGCGCGGATTGACGCGGCGGTGTAAAAATGTTGCCTGACTGCTCGATCGACTTCACAGGACTCTCGCGAAATTGGCCCCTTTCCCTGACAGGGAAATTGTTTGTCAGGCTGCAAAAGTGCTCTTTTCCCTCTCGTGATCGGGGCTCGAGCTAACATAACAGAGTTAGCTTCAGTTATTGACAAGCCAAGGAGAGTTATTTTAGACCCGAGCAGCATCAAATAGAATCTGTGATCAAAGTGGAGAGGCAGAGACAGAGGTGGATGGAGGCCTCCTGCGACTGAAGAGATGGATGTTTTGTGAAGACGAAAAAAGGAAAAGAAACGGTATTAGTTTGCTTTTCCCTTGTGGCAAAGCCAAGAGTGTGTTTTTGTAGGAGAGAAGTCAGCTGAGCCCCGCTGCTCGCTGCATCTTAACGCTCAAAAGTCTTAACGCACACGCACACACCACCCTGCAGACTGCTTTACCACATGTGGATAAAAGGGAACAGGACAGAGGCCACCTTTCCCGAGGAGAGCTGACCCTGAGCGCTGCGGAGCAGAAACTGAAAGGAGCACAGCGCTCGGAGAGAAAGAGAGAGCCCCTGTCGCTTTTATTTACCTCCGCCGCCCTCTCTCTTTTCATCCCAGGATCTCAAAGCGGGCCCGCACGCCCGGCGCTGCACCCTGTTTCCTGGGGAGCATTTTTCCTTCCCCCACCACAGACATGAAAAGCTCTGGCCTTCCTGCCTGGGGAAAAGGCCTGAGGGGCTGTGGGCGAGAAGCGTGCGTGCCTGCAAGTGTGTGTGTGCATGTGTGTGTGTGTGTGTGTGTGTGAGTGGGTGAAAAAAGCTTGGTGGTAACAGCAGGGATGTGTATTTGCGTGGTGGTTGGTTGTAGGGGGCACCAGGCCAGCTCTTCACAGGGTCCAGCCGACACAAACCCTGGGATTCAGGAGCAACTTGACCCCTCCTCCCCCCTCCTCCCCCACTCCCCCCTCACCTCCCTCCATCTCCTCCTCCTCCCTCTACATTAGTGCTCAGGAATGCCGGCTGGACTTTTTTGCAGGAAATGAAACGCTCCTCTGTTCAGAGGGCTAGCGAAGGTTTAGCCTCCCCCTTCTCCCTCTCTCTCTCGCTCTCTCCCCCCCAATTCCTTTCCCTCTGCAGGACAGAGGGAGGAGGGGAAGGAGTCGGACAAGCTTCTCGCCCAGCTTTTGAAGTGTGGGAGGTTAAGATAACTGGCACGGCCTCGCGTCTCAATCGCCGCTTTCACCTCCCAGGCCAAATCAAAGCACCCGCAGCTGGGGCCCGCCTGCCTTCTGGCCCCCTAACCTCCAAACCCACCGACCCACCCGCCTCCTCAGCTCCCTCTCTCCCTGCGCACAGCTCTGGGGTTTCTTTTGGTGCCATTAAAAAGGAAAACACCGCCAACAAATTACTCCAAAAATAAGCCAAGTGGAGAGAGGTGTCTCCAGCTCGGGCTGGGGTGCAGACTTTACCATGGCAGAGAGAGAAGATGGGGGATTTGGAGAAGCAGCGAGAGGGAAAGAGTGGAGGGCTGAGAGAGACTGAGAGCAGTGAGAGCAAAGAGAGGCGGGTCAGGGTCCTCGTAAAAGATGAATCTGGATCTTATTGTTAAAGTTCTATGAATTCAACTACACTCAGCAGGTAACTGCTCTGATCTGGGGACATGGTGGCGTAGCTATGAGAAGGTGTGACAGTCACATAATTAGACTTTAAACAGTTCAGCTGCTTTGTCTGGAGGTGAAACTGAACACACCTGGAATGTAATTAGTCCTGAGCAGCGTTGAACAAGGAAGTCAGTCTGTAAACTGTGACGGATGTGTGAAACAGGCAGACTGAGCCGGAATTTTAAACCCTCGCCTACACGTCTCTCCTGTATTTAAGCCTGGCTCATCTGAGGGTTTAGCTGATCGTCACCCTGCTCCGCAGTAGACTCAGCGATTGACAGTGACCACAGTCTGATTGTTGCCGATGAAAATCAAAAGACACAGCCTTTGAATGTAGGTCATAGGCCGCGCTGCAAAAAAGGATTGTCATTATCAGTTCATTCATAGATTCTTTGTCTGTTCATTGACTGTTCATTGTTTGGTGGAAAAACCTAAATCAAAAACCCAGAGATGTCCAGTTGACTTGATATGAAGCAGAAAAGCGGCTAAAACCAGTGAACGCTCAGCATTTGTTGCCTGTGAAGACTTTGACTCGTGCAGCACGAGTTATGTCGAGCGGTCACTGCTAAACGTCTCCGGCTCAGACAGAAAGACAGAGCCAACATTCCCAGCAGAGTCCGTCAAACCTGACGAGGAGACGAACACTGAACCTCGAAACCTCTGCTGCTTTTATTTCAATCTGAGATGCATCAAACACTCTGAGCCGCTCTTTGTTGCATCATCCTCTCAGTGCGGTTCGGTCCGCCTCAGCTCTGCCGTCGGCAGACTTAGACCGACGTGTGACCACACATCCGGCCGCGCTGACACCTTTTCAAAAGGAGCCTTTTCCCCGCTCGTTTGTGCCGCAGTCGCCCTAAAAGACGCGAGGGAAGGATAAAACGAGCAGACCAATAAAAAAAAGAGGAGAGCACCTGGGAGACGAAGCAAGGTTTCAAACAAAATGCTGTGCGCAGTCAGCACTTTCTCTGGCTCTGAGACATTCAACATAAAACAGGAAGAAAAAAAAAAGCTTTGAAATTTTTAACCTCCAATCAAACGGCGGGCTCAGGGGATGCTGCAGCTTTTCCACGGGGGCTATCAGAAACTAACAAGTCAGTCAGGGGGAGGGGGGGGGCTGAAATTAAAAGGGTGCAGAGAACGACGAGGGAAGATGGGTGTCTGTTAAATGTTGGAGAGAAGGGAAGGGTGGGGTCTGGTTGTGGTCAGCAGGGGAAAGGGGAGGGGGGGAGTCGCCAAAACCCCAAACCTCAGGCATGTGTGGGTGAGACTCGGGGAGCGCGGGAGGGTGTGGGAGGAAGGGGGTGGGGGAGGCGCTGCCCACATCTGAGGCGGCATCGCTGGGGGCCCGGGCAGCTGAAGTCTGGCCGTGTGCCCCCGCGCAGCTCAGTCTGAGCCGGGGGGGGGGGGCTGCACATTCAAAGAGCCTGCACAATGACTGCTCCCTCTGCTGTGGTCTCGCTTCAAAGGCCTCCACCGCCACTCATATTCTCCGTCAGGACTGAGGAGCAGGAAAAGGAGGAGTGAGGAAAGAGGCAGAAAATGAGTGATAGAGGGGGGAGAGATGGAGCTGGGGGTGTGAGGCTCTGCCTTTTTAACAATGGCCAGACGGGGAGCAAAATACAAATACACAGCGCTTCCTCCAGCCGTCAGCCCCACTGTCCTCTTCCTGTCTGTGCCCCCGTGTTACCTGGGGGGGCTTTCATTCAGAGATAAGCATCATATGAGGGGAGCGCTTCATAAAAATAAAAGGAGGTCCACATATCTGAAGGAGGGCTGCATTGCCTCCAGGAGCCACAGGGGTGAGGTGGAGGAGGTGTGTGTGTGTGGGGGGGCAGAGACAGAGAGAGAAAGACAGGAAGTGGAGAAGACAGGACCCTCATACTGTTACCGCAGCTGGCCAAACCACAACACAATGGGCCCGTGACTCAATCAAAACAAATTTCAAGCCCCAGTCTAAACAATGGGAAGTATAGCTGCGTGTTCCGCTGTGTAAACAGACCTTTAAGAGGGCTCTTGATGATCTTTTAGCTCCTAAAAGTGTCAAATGGGTTTGCTGCGACAGGTGAACACCAGCCCGTCACAGATCTGTGCGTTTCGGCTGAAACCGCTCGCGCGAACCTAAAGCGCATCAAGCCTGACGCGCCACCGCTGCCCTCTGGAAGCCGGCCCGCTAAGTGCTGAGAGGATCACTTCTCCTCACAGAATGTGCTCTGTGGAGGTCAGGGGGAGTGAGAGAAACGGGGTAGACCGCACAGGGAGGGTGATTGGGGCATTTCCGATTTTACTTCCTACCCGGAGAAACATTAGCCGGGGCGTCGCTCTGATTTCAGCCCCAATCTCTCTCCTCCTCCTCCTCCTCCTCCAACTCAGAACTATTCCCCCCTCCCTTATTTTGTGAAGTAGTTTTAAAAACATCCTCTCATCTCCTGTGCGCTGCTCAGAGCGAGACCCACAGTCTTTTTTTTCTTTTTTTTTCCCCCTTGCGATTGGGATTCCTTCCCCAATTATCCCAGGTCACTAATAAGGCGGGTGTGGAGGCACTGGGCTGTGCCGCAGTGGCCTAGAGGCTCAGTGCCAAATTGAAACGACTCGGGAAATAGAGGCAGACGCTGAATCTTGCCTAATTGCAGCCGTGTTGTGTGTGTGTGTGTGTGTGTGTGTGTGTGTGTGTGTGTGTGTGAGAGAGAGAGAGAAATACGCAGAGAGTGATGAGGGTCTGAGAGAGAGAAGATGAGAGGCAACAAATAAAAAGAGAGAAGAGGGGAGAGAAATGAGGGATGGAGACGGGAGGATGAGTGGCAGTCAGGCGAGATTGGGTAAACTCGGGAGAATGAGGGATTTTCTTCTGGCCCTTTCCTTACCCTCCCTTTCCCTTCCGACACACTCACACCCTCCCTCTCTCCTCTTCTCCCCTCCTCGCTCATCAAAGCCTTTTGACAGCTGACTTCTGGCTGCACACATCAGAGGGAGCAGAGCCGGGCCACGACAGAGACATGGGGAGGGGAAGGTGGCCACCACAGCTCCTGCGTGAACACGTTCTTTAACGTTCCTGGACCAGGACCTGTGGTCAGAGGTGACCCTCCATGCACTTGCTACTTTTAACATTATAAAATACTGTTTTTTTTTATAAAAAGAGATATCCTGGATCATGTGAAGGAAAAGCCCTGTTGGCTCGTACAGACATCTGTTTTGCTTGCCCTCATCAGAGCCTGAGCGGGACCACTCACGTGCAGTTTTATGGCACTTTGCAAGTGTTTGCAGCTCCATGAGCAGATTAGGGAAAAAAGGCCACCTTTGTTCAGAGTGTCTCCCCCCTGTGAAAGAAATGCGCAGTGGCTGAAACGGGGAGAAGGCCTCGGGAGCATGTGTGCGTCTCGGCCAGATAACTATCTGAAAAGGCTGTGAATCAGCGGGCTTAGTCAGACAAAAGGCGGACAGCGCGAGAGGAGAGGAGACGGTGAGTGGAGAAGGGCGCAGGAGCGGTGAGGAAAGGTGGAGTAAAACTGCACATTTCCAGTCAGCGGAGGGGAAAAAAAAAGAGGGAAGGGGGGGGCTGGGGCACGGAATGACGAGGGGGAAGAGCCGGAAACGCTCGTTTCACATGGTCAGAGTAATGACTTCTCAGAGCGCTGTGCTCCACACTGCGGCGAGAGCCAGCTGTGTGGCGGACCCACTGTTTGACAGGCTAAAGACAACAAAAGAGAAGCCATAAAACACTGCGCGACGACTCAACTCCTGGTTTGCCTCACAGGCAGAAAAACTCGGCAGAAGCCATAAAATATGTTAATAAGCATTTCACCTCCACTCGTCTGCTTCACTTTGAGACGCTGAGTGTCCTCCGTCAGGGCTGCGCAGGAGCGAAAGCTTGATGGACTCTGCTTGAAGTCGTATATAAAGGTGTTTGAGTGGCGTCTTTGAATCAGCCCATTAACTGATTCCCTAACAGAGTTTGAACCGAAGGCAGGAGACAGATGGAGTGGAGGCTCGGCCAGACGAAAAGAAACAGACAAACGAGTTCATTTAAAGATGTTTTTGGCGTCTACACCAAGCTAACCTCAATCCAGCTCTTTGGGATCTGCATAAATTGAGGGCTTGGGGAGTTGTGGCAGTATCCTCGGTATTATGCATATTAGTTTAAGGCTGTCACTGAGAATCAGCAAGGGTGTCCATCCCGCTGCGGCTAGGCACTGCTAATTATTGGATCAGAGATAAAGTGCTTTTTAGCGCCCGCTCTCTCGGCGCTTTGAAAAGCGGCTGTGGCAAGAGAGAGGGAGAAAAAAAATGAAAAAAAAGCAGCCTCAATTTGGGGGTTCAGAGAGAGCCACCGGGTCAGGGATCGATCAAGTGGAAAACCTTTGTCTGGTCGGGGCGATTTCGACGCAGGACCAGATTTGTCACATCTGCCGGGCTTTTTCTGCCGCCAGAAGGAAGCGGAACAACAGGATGCTACCAGGCTCACGGGGAGGGGAGAGGACGGGAAGGAGAGGGATCCAGAGAGAGCGAGGAGGAGTGAAGGAGGGAAAATAGAGTTGCCTTTGCCACATAGCGCGCACGTTAATCCTCCTTTTGACAAAAGCAAAAGGAGGCAGGTGACAGTTTGGTGACACATGTCATCTGAATCGATATATCTCAACACATCATTCACACGAAGAAAGGGAAAAATGCAACTGCAGAGTGTCTTTGTCATGGAGGCATTACAGACACCCTGGAAGCCCAGATAGCATGAAATCTTATTAAGGTATAGCATCTCATTACGTTCCTGCCAAACAAGCTGCTCATTCCCCGCTCTGCCTTCACAAAGATGCAGGGAGAGACAACACATGTAGTCCATATGGGGGCCGAGCGGACATCTCAGCTGCAACCAGCAGTAAATATATATAATAAAAGGAGTTCAGGGCCAGTCAAAGTGTTTTCAGATGGACCATTTAGTCTGGGAAACAGCCAGAGGACGAGACGTCGGATTCATTGAGCGGGAAGTTTTTTAGGTTTTTACGTTTTTGCTAATAAATGATGGAAGAAGAACAACAACAACAACAAAAATTGCTGACGCACAATCTGACCTTTCGTCCAACCAGCGCTCAACATGCAAAATTCAATCAGCACACGTGCACAAAAACACACACGTTTGATTGCACACACACAGGCAGAGGGAGAGTAAATCCAGTGCCTATTGTGCTGAGGCCATTGAGCAGACTCTGCACACAAAGCGCAGTCCCTCTTCAGGCCTTAACACCACTGACACAATGACCATGGCAAGGTTAGGGTGGACCTTTTTTAGGATTAGTCTGTGAGTACATACTCTTGAAGTCAGCGCTGAGCAGTTTAAAAAGACTTGACATGTATTGAACTGATCAGACGGGGGGGTGGGGGAATGGGGGTGGGGTGGGGGGGTGTAGAGGGGTTTGTCTTACCATTTTCTCAGATGTACGCCGTTTTCATTCTCTGGCCTGTACCTGCAGAAGATTGCATCTTTTAAAAAAAAAAAAAAATTTTTTGGACGTGTGACTGGGCGGCATAGATCTTTAACCGTCCGTTTGGCCTACACAGTGTACAGACCACCCCCCCCCCCAAAAAAAGAGAATAGATAAAATACTGACATTTGACTTAAGATGTAATTCTCTATGGATTACAGTTGCAGTGCTGAGAGGAGGCTCATAAGCGCAGCTAAACAAGGTCAGCAGGAAGACATACTGGAGTGCAGCAGGCAGACAAATAGTGCAAAGCCCGGAATCGGTAAGTAAGTAGTCGTACAGAATGGACAGACTAATCCCAAAGTAGGTGTAAGATGTGGAGACGGGGATGAGAGAGAGCGATAGAGAGAGACAGAGAAGGAAGGAACAAATGGATGGAGGGGTGAATACAAAGAAAGTCTAGAAGTAAAGTGAAGCTGTCTGCACAGACTCAAGCCAGTCTACTGAAGCCAGAATGAGGGTAGCGGGGGATATTAGCTAGACTGTGGCCCTCTCTGCTGGGAGATTAGTTGTTTTTTTTAGTTTTTACAGTGTACGCATTGATAAAAATGCAGCAGTACACTGTAAAAGATGATGTGTCTATACAAAGATGGTGCAACTCACACACAGAAAACAGAAAAGTTAAGAGAGAGAACAGGAGGGAGGTTTAGCTTACCGGGGGCCGTTTCCTGCATCTTCTCCCTCTTCCGCTTCTTCTTCTTTCCCTAAAAAATATACAGAGGAACACATAAAGTGTGGCTCCAGCACTCACGCTCACTAGACCACTCTGTTATCCTGCTGCTGACTGCCATGTTCACTCATCCCCTGCTGGGCAACCGAGCAGCATCCCTTGGTCTCCGGACCCCACAAGCAAAACTGCCACGCTGAGAGGGACCCAAGCCACTGTGAAGGGTGCTCTCCCTGCTTGTCAGTGACTCCCTGGCTCTTTTTAGGCCTTTGCGCCGGGCACCGTCGCAACCAGACAGAGGTGCAGCTTGTCCCGCCGCCGTGAGTCCAGTCTGTGCCATATTTTCCACCGGCTTTGAAGCCCCTCTAGTGACAAATATTAACATGAAGTGCAATTAAAAAAGCTCAGTGCAATTAAGCCAGTCTGGCTCAATGACTGTGAAGAGCGCCACTCGTTTTTTCCAGGCGAGGTGGTGGGAGTGCGTGAGGATTTATAGCTTATGCTAAATCCCCAGGGGGGAGACTATAGGTATAGATAGCAGTGTAGAGTCGTTCTAGTCAAATATGAGCAGCACTTTGGTTTCCTGCTGCAAAGTCTGCTAATCCACTTATTCATGAGCTAATCTGCCTTCGACTGCTGCGGCAGACAGGGAAGAAGAGAGACTAAGTGAGAGTGGGTGAGAGAAAGGATGAGAGGGGTGGGGTGGGGTGTGGGGGGGCTGGGGAGGGGTACACAGCAAAACTATGAATGCTCAGCGCTCCCCATGCCAGTTACCTATTTTGGGTGTTTCCAGGCGTGATGCGCGGCGGCTGTGTGCACCAGCGAGGATTTTGTTTGTGGGCGGGGTCACAGAGGAGCGCTCGCAGGGATGCAACATTTACTTGGATGAAATGTTCTTGCGTTAAACATATCATTTCCCTTTATCTCTCTGGTATGCTGAGTAAACCCCCCCCCCCCGCTACCCGCTACCCGTCAAATGTGTTTGTACTAACAAAGCTGGAAATGAAATAGGGACTGGGCTAACTGTCACTAACTGATGCTGTGTATCTAACTGCGCTGCGCTTCACTGGGAGCAGAGCTTCACCACCACCACCACCACCCCCCCCCTCTCAGCGAGGCATTTTGGCAGCGGAGCAGTGGAGGCAGAAGGAGGAGGGATGCTGTCGGTGTCCGAGGGGAGGCAGATAAACACCACAAAGCACTTTGGTGGTGGAGTGAATGTGAGTGCCGGAGCCACACTTTTAATAAAGGCTGGTGCTCTCTCTCACCCGTTCATTCACGCCACATACTCCGAGACAGGATCTGACAACTTCCAGGCAAATACACAAAACATACACGCACACAAATACACATAGTCACGTATACCAAATAAAATAGACTTGCATCTTAATTCCAGCTGAACCTCCCACATTCACAAACAAACTGGGCAGCTAGAGGAGCAAAGGTTGCTGCTGCTGAACGCCGTGCGTACCATCCGGCCTGCCCGGCTCGGTCTAACAGGTGCTTTTTACATCCAAAGCTGATATGGAACATCAAAGACTAGCACAACCATTACCAGGCAGTTTTCACTCACTGTGGCAATAATAATGTGCGTGATACTACAATCCATTTTACTGCGGATGGTAATAGAACAGTGAGTCACAGTGTTATGAATTACACATTAGGCCGAAACAAAGGCTCCACAAATGGACCCCATTAGCGCGGAGCCGACCGGCGTGAATTACTGCGCGGGTCATTATTGTGTGCCATTTAAAGAGCAAGTCATGCAACGCCGACATAAACAAACAACATAAACCAGCAGACACACACGCACGCGCACCTCTGCCAATCTGTTCTGTTGATACTTACATAATTGTCTCGAGCGGACCAGCCTGGGTAGAGCTGCATGTGGAGCTGCCGTTCCTTGCGGGCTAACTCATAATACTTAGCTTGCTCTTCCCGAGATAAAGCATGCCACTGTTTCAGTACAAAAGGAGATTAGGGAGAAAACGGCATACAGTCAATTACTGGCATGCACTTGCATGTTCCCTGCATAAAGAAATGTGCTGGTGTTTTGGTAAAAAAAAAAAAAAAAAAGAAGAAGAAAAAAAAACTTCTTTTCAACTTCCAAATGTTTGGTGTAGAAAAAGAGGGGGGGATAAAAGAGACAGAGAAGAAGGGGGACACATGATGAAGAGATTAACATGCAGAAAGTCAGAAAGAGGGAGAGAGGAGAGGGAAAAAAAAAACTTTGATTTCATATCAAAACACTGGTTCCAATTTAGCAGCGCTTTTTATTCGAACTATGTCAGCGAGCAATTACCCCGTGCAGGCCACAAACTAGGCTTTGCTGTGGCTGGCTGCCTCGACCGCCGGGCCTATTCGTTAAGGCTTTTAACATGGCTCTGTGGTTCCACTCTTTTCCCAATCCTCAAAAGGAACAAATTTTGTCATTTCCAACCGTGCCATTATCCAGGCATATTTTATTAAAGCCAATTTGATTAAATGTCAGTTAGATAGGCGGTCTGTATCTGTTGCTGCTGAGAGGGAAGTAATTGGCTGGGGCAATCATTATGACAATAATCACATGTAGTTCATAAAAGCCTGGATGTTAATAGAGAGAGAGGTCCGTGTACTTTTTAAGCTAATTGGGGCCTGTCCGTGCAGCCTATTTAGAGTCATGGCTTCAGCTGGGAGCTCTTGGTGATTCGACTCAATCAACAAGGACGAACCGGAGCGACAAAGAGAAGGAGCTGGGTGCACCTACCCTTCGTCCGAGGATCTGATTGATGGCGGCGCTCTCCTTCAGCGTGCACTCGGCGACCACGTTTGCGCGCATCTCTTTCATGTAGAGCATGAAGGCGTTTAGCGGCTTCTTGATGTGCGGTCTTTTGGGCTCCTGCTCCTTTCTCTGTTCGTGCTGGGGTTTCCTGTACAGACAAGAACCACGACAACAACACGGACGGAGGTAAAGACGAGGAGGAAAGAGAAACGAGGGGATGAAAAGGGCAGAGAAACACAAGCGGGAGTCGGGGGGGGGATTGTGGTGCCATAGTGGCGACAAAAGCAGCACGGGTCTGGTTGCTCTCAGCCTATGGCGAGGCAGCGTGAGAGGAGTTGCCACGCCATGGGCCCCCTGCCTCTTTAATCATGTGCAGTCGCGCAGTTGTGGCGCTTCACTGCGGAGAGACGACTTCGCCAGTAATGACAACCAAACCTTCTCGTCTGCGGCACGTTGGCAGCCACGCATGCTCAAAAGACACTGTGCTCCCACACTTGACTTACTTTCTAATAACCTTTTTGATACTAGTACAGTCTTGGTAACTGGGATGGCCATGAATAATGGAAATATCAGTGATAACCACTTCAGGGCGCTCACAGCACTTCCCACTGCACACACTGGGGGATGTGAATTCAGTTCATCCGAGCACTAATCTAGGACCTGTATCTGTTGCTGGCTAAGTGTGTTGTGATCCCTGAGGCCAAATGAAGCATAGGCCTGTTATCAGCGGAGCGCGGGCCCTCGCTACTTATCTGCTCACATCAAGGGAATGAGAACAAGGCTCTGACAGAGGGTTTGTTCAGCTATGGCCTACTGTAGTGCTGGAGCACACAAATACCTGGAAGTATGTCGTCCCAGGAAAATGCTGATTGGGGGCAGGAGGGTGGGGGGGTGGTGGTGGGAGTTTTTGATGAAGGCATTTTGTGTCTGCAGACTCACATGTGCATGATGTCCGTTTCATGCAGCGGCTCGTGTTTGACCTGTGGGTTGACGATGGCCGGGTGGGGGATCCCTGTGGCGTGGGGACCCGGGGGGCCGGGCACCATGTGGTGTGAGAACCTGCAATGACAACAGGAGACTCTGGTTAATCAAAAAGAGGAGGACAAGGGACAGAAGCCTGGAAAAGACAGGTTAACAAACAAATTTCATCATCTGCACTTTGACACTGCCTGACTGTGACTTTATTTCTTTAACCTCCCACAACATTAGAGCAGAGTAAAGCTCTAATATCTCCAAGTGACAGTAAGACTTCAGTCAATAATGATCAGAAACCTGCAGGACACAGTCAACAAGACCACATTAATCACCCTCCACAAGGCAAATGAGGTTGGTTGTGAGATGATCACCCACATAGGAGCTGCACACAACTTATTAACAAGGTTCAAAGTTTAAATAAGAAGCCTGCCTACCACAGGTTTACATGCTTTGATTGGAATAGACACGTTTTTTGCACTATCAGTGATAGGTGGAGGTTGAAAGCGATGAACATCAGGCGAAATACAAGGAACTGTCAGAGAAACCCAGTGTGGTTGTATTTTTATAATCTGTTTCAGTTTATCGCAGTTCCCCCTCAGACCTGCTCTGAGCGCACATCTCTGGATATGTTTCTCTTTCTTTGCCTCTGTCTCAAAGTCGCCGAGACTCTTCTTCTGAGATAATAAGTAGCAATGTTTGTCGCTTGTCGTCAGGCCATCAGTTGGCCTGTAGCGTCTGTATCCCCGTTCTGGCCCAACACTCGTATTGTCATGCTGGGGATGTGTTTCAACTGCTGGATTTTAACAATAAATGATTGTAAATGGAAAAAATAAAATTCTTGTGTAGCAGTACAATTACGATCAGCAAACTACTGCAAATACATTTCCTTGGCTCAATGGACTGGTTGGAGGTCATGAATAAGGAGGTAGCAGCTTATAATAAGGGATGTAATGCTAGTTAACCATTAGTTAATGAGTAATGTCTAATTAAATCATTATCTACCATATCATTGTTAGGAAAGCACTTATTAATGAGTCATCAATTATCAAGTTGCTCCTGATTGGTTCCCGACTCATTCTGTTAATTAACTCATCCTGAACTCGTCATCAGCTGCACCATAAAAACTAATGAGGAGTTACTCATCAACAACATTAACTGATGGTTAACTTGCAGTTAGCTCCTCAATTGTTCCCCGGTAACAGATCGAATGTTGTGATCTTTGTTGGAAAATGTCTCCGGATTAAAAATCAGAAGATGGAGAACGACAAAAATACAGTGGGTGTCCAGATTTAAGGGTGTCTGAGCAGGAAAACAGGAGAGAGACAGTCTGGGTTTTAACCATCGCCGGGCTCCTGCAACGTACATCTGGCTTCATTCAGTGTTTGCCTACAGCCCTGTCTTTACAAACACCACGCTGACAGAGAGACAGAGATAGTGAGGAGAAAGAGAGAGAGAAAGAAAGAGGACAACGACAAAAAACAGCTCAGGGGTCGAAGCTGGAGTCAAAAAAAGGAAGAAAACGGTTAAAAGATGCTAAAAAAAAAAAAAAAAGCGCTTCACAAACATGAAATGAGGCTCAGAGAGCGAAGTGCTTCCAGGAAGCTTTGATGGGGGTTAAGCAGCCATATGGTTATGCAGGGGCACGTATGCTGTGATGTGTTTGACATGTGCTGGGCACACAGAGGAGCGGTGTGGCTGAAGCCGCAGCAGTGCAGCAGGAACAGCCAGAGGCAGACCTCCCCTGTGTCGGCTGCTGCTGCTGCTGCCGCCGCCGCTGCGGGCCACCATTCCTCAGAACACAAAGCTAGTGTGTGTGCGTCTAATGCGAAGAGACGGGACAGTTAGTGCTCCTTGTTTACATGAATCAACTGTGCGTGCTTTGTGTTTGTGTGTGACTCACCATCCCAGCGGTGGCGTGACCTGTCCCACTCCTCCTGGAGACAGGGAGTAGAAGTTGGGCATGTCTGGTCCAGGGTGATGCCTTGGCATTCCTACACACACAACAGTACACAACAAAGATATTTCAGTTATATCTGCATCCTGTGCATCTAAGTACTAATCAGCTTGTAGTATAACAACAATTTTGTTGTGGTCGTGAACAGGGTTATTATAAAAATACATCACAGAAATATTTAGTTGCATTTGTATTTGATTAGCAACACCTGGAGCTGGACCTTGATTTGAGGTTCTGTTAATGTCCTATTATTCCCCTTTCCTCATCCTGTCACGCTACAGGTGAAGGACAGCGCCCATGTCTGGATGTGAACGCGCTTTTTGACCTCACATTATGAACCAGTAAGAACAGGATCATATTCCCCTGCTCAGTTCGAGCCCTTCCAGCGTGTTTCAGCGTCTTTAAGCTGGTTAATTGAGGCTTCCTCTTTGTGGCGGAGGCTGCAGGTCTCCCTGTAGACACGGGATTGACATGGACTAACTGTCGGTGGATCTTCAGGACTAAGCTCCTCCATCTTGAGCTCGCCGGCTCCTGCTGGGTTTCAAGGTCGAGGGGTCTGCTTTTTCGTAAGAAGACTTAACGGGGAACGGAGCCTTAAGATGGCTACAATTCTCGCTTGTTGAACACGTATTTGTTTTCCATCTTAGCGCAGAGCAAGTGATGATATGGTTTAAGGTCTGGGGATATCAGAAAATACTATTCATACACAGAGAAGTGCCATGAGCTCAAAACACACACACACGCACGTATACACACACGCATATACACACACAAAGAAAAAAAAAAGAGGGCAAATGCCTCCAGATTAGCACCATCTTCTAATCCCTGCTGGAGCCAGCTTCTTCTCCATGCCTCTATCTTTTCTCTTCTGCTCTCTCTCTCCAGGCTGTGGTCTGAGGGGGCCTCCCTCCTCAGAGAAGCAGGGGCGAGCCGGGGGGTGGGGGGGCTTATATCTCCAAAGCCAATGTTGCAGCGCTGGAATCATAGCGTGCGTAGCACTACCCCCTGCCCACTAATCCACCACGTAACACTCCTGAGGGCCCTCCTGAGGGCAGAAGGGAAGGAGGCAAGGGGTGAGGCGGCGAGGGAGGAGGCGAGAGCCCCAGCGTGTTAACCTTGTCACTCACACCCCTGAAGGTGCCTAATTACTCACTCCCATGTTCACACGTTCCCCGTTGACGCCCAACACCGCTTCACGCTTGCGTTTCTCTCTCAAAACAAGCAGCGCGGCTCTCATGGAGAAACCTGGAGATAAGCCACATTCAAATGAGTGTCCCTGTGTTATATTTAAATGTATTTAAACTAAATACATAGGAGGGGGGGTTTTCAGGGAAAAAAGGTTCAAAGCCCCCCCACCACCACGCTCGCTCGACCTTCCATCCCGCATCGCGGCCCTGTGCATATTAGAGCTCATAATGAGAAAATCCATGATTGTTTTTCATAATTAACGAGCAGATCAAAGTCTGAGCCCACTAAGGAAGGACAGAGCGGGAATGGGTCGATATGAGAGGGAGAGAGAGAGAGAGACGGAGAGAAAGTGAATACGAGAGATTTGGTTTTAAGCATCTTCAGCTTAACTCTGCGTGTACACACATCATACACACATGCATACAAACACACAAATTTGCCTAGGGAGATCATTTGCAGCTAATTCTGCATCTGGATCGCTCGGACATGGATTTCTGTCGGGCTGCGAGCGCAGAGATCAAATATAGTAAGTTAAAAAAACCTCCGGGGGTCTCTTCTCAGCTCTTCAGCGTTCGTCAGAAACTCAATGGATCTCCGTGGACCGGCAGCGACCAACACGAGCGCTAGAAACTGAGAGCGTTACCTCACAAATTGTACTACATGACAACAAATTTCTGAAATCCAATGAGTGCATGTGCACACGGTGTATTTACCGCTCAAGTCCATGTCAACACAATTCTTTCCTGCTTCCATTGGAAAAGTATTCAGCAGAATGTGTCTGATGCATGATTCCTCTGACATATGTGGAGCACGGTTTCTTTATACGTCTCGCTCCCTTCATCTCACTACGCTGTGTGCTCTTGTGCTCAGTTCCACATTGTTATTTATAGCCGGGCCCTCAGAAGCTCCCAGCCTCATCACCTTCATCATCATCCTCATTCGCCTACATCCTGTCTGATCCCTCTCCTCCTTTTCAACTGGCAGCCGCAGGAGAAGAAAGCCAGGAGAAGAGAAAAAGGTGCGGGACCGAAACTATGAAGCCGGGGGGGGGGGGGGCTTCTCGTCTTTTTAGCGTCGGTGAGAAGCTGCCAAAGTCTCCAGCTGCGCTGTGCTGAGGAGCTCATCCAAACTGCTGAGGAGCTGCTCTGCGGCTGTCAGAGCTGTGGCTTGATGTTGCTACTGAGAGGCAGAGGGTGCAGAGGGAGAGGGCAGCAGTGCTCAGTGCGCCGTCCCACAGGCTGCTTCAAATGAGTTCGCGCGCAGAGCCGATAGAAAAGAATGACTTTGCTGTGACACAGCCTGGTTTGTGCATCTCTATTGATTCCTGACAGTGTTGGCAGATGAGGTTATTTAAAAAAAAACAAAACAATAAACCTCAGGTATTGAGGTTCGGTCGCGTACAAGTTTAGCACGATCGCAGTATTTTGAACAAAAATCGTAATTTATTTTAGAATCCGCAAAGCACAAACAAAGGCTGTGGTGACCTTGTGTAACCCCCTTTCTCTGCAGGCTTTTGAATGCCAGTTCAAACAAAATTCAACAATGCATATTGACATAATTTGGTACTGTAAAATCTCTCTATTAAAAGGCGCACTGGGGAGTTACACGCGATCCAGCACAATACAATACCAATAAAACAATACCACTTTTAATGGCAACAAACAGGGCCGCATTCAATTAAGCTGTTGTCATTGTTCTCACACCACAGACTGGTCATGTTAAGTGGATCAGGCGTCGGCCGCGATGTGACTGATTATGAGACATTAAGCGCAGATCGTTTGTTAATGACATGAATCCAGTGTCTCCACGATTAGCCGACTCATTCAGTCATGCTGGACTGCAAGCTAAGTTTTTAGTCCCGCAGTAATCCCCAACCTCATGTTGACTTGGACAGATCATTGATGACTGAGCATTGATCCCATCGGGTTCCACTCAGTGCCACAGATGCTAATAGGGAATAGGAAGCTGTATTAGAGCGATCCGCAGCCACACAGGGGTAGCGGTTGGGATCGTCGAGCCATGCTTTGCGTTCTTAGCTTGCTCTCTACCTTGTTTGTTGTTGGCGTCCTGGGGGTGATGACCAGAATGGGATCCTGGGGCGAAGTGCTCGTCACTGTACGTGATCAGCGGGGTGAGTGGGTGGACTGCATGGGACGGCTGCACCACGGGGACTTTGTTGGACTGTAAAGGAAAAAGACACGAGGATTTAAAAAAGACATCACACCACTGCATTATTCTGCGCACTGCATGGCCCCGTTCCCTGCCACATGTTCTGGAGGGGGAATATACGGGTGGTCTGGCTCTTTGTAGCTGTGAGTAACTCAAAAACATTTTTTTCAATTTCTTCTCTTTTAGTAGCCCGAGCCCAGCACCTCAAAACTTTCTTTAGCCTAGGTCAGCAGGACCGAAAAACCCATTTCCCTCAAGGAAGAGGGGGGAAAAAAACAAGTCTAAGAGGTGCATGAGCATGCTTGAGACAGCAAAAGAGAGAAAGATGCAAACAGAGCTGGAGCGAATAGGAGTGAACAAGCGGTGGAGCAAAGAGAGGGGAGAGAAAAGAGAGATTCGCAGGGTAGAGTTAGAGCAGAGGTCTTAGGAGGGAGATCAAAGGCAGTCATTAGCTGGTGAATAAGGGGAGTTCATTACAGAGCAAGAGCCGGGGGAAGGAGAGATGAGGGATGGAGGAGGAGGAGAAGGGGGGCTGGCTATGGAGAGAGAGCGCGAGTGAGACAGATGTCTGCAGCGGTACTTAATGCAGGGGTAATCACGTCAACAGTGGCCTGGCCACAGCCCCCTCCCCCTCCCCTTCCCCCCTCACCCCCACCCATCCCCGGCTGACTCAGACAGACCTGCCTCCTGACAACTAAAATAGACCGAGCCAGGCCCAAAAAACCCTTGCCCCAGCCCCCCCTGCCCCCTCCCAGCCGACAGCGCTTACATGCTTCAGCAGCACGGAACACATGGTAATGCTTAGCCATGCTAAATCTACTATTCACCATCTGAGCCCAGAGCTGAGCACGAGTCAAAATATCACCTCTGCTGGATATATGGCTAATCGCAGAGACATCGGTTCACCATTGGGTGAGAAACGTCATCTGCCAAACGGCTCCCACAAGTTTTGCATCAAAGACTTTCCTGAGACGGTAAACAGGAGCTGTCACAGGGGACGGTCACCTGATGAACAATGTTGAAGACGTTCATCTAAATTTAGGATGAGGATGAATTTCTGAGGAGACGAAATCTTAGAGGGGCGGTTCTGCATTAGTTCTCACTTCATTGTCCTAGTGAGGTGTCCGCCAAGGTGACATTCCTGCAGTGCTAAGTGGTTGGAGGCCATTCTCACCAACACACACACAGAGAAACCCTTGGACACACTGGTGGCTGGAATGTCTGCATTTCCCTGAACCTCTCGCAGACTGGCACCGGTCTCAACTTAAGACTCCCGCCGCCGCCACCACCCCGCCTTCCCTCTCCCCACTTTCTGGGAATGTCCTAACAGGGAACACAAAGAGCAGAATGTGTGGCGTGTCGAAAAAAAGGTCTCAGCATCGTCAACCACATGACGCGTCAGCCGCATCAGACTCCTTATCGGGCTGGGAATCTCATCTCCCAAGGGCCGGCTCCTTTCCCAGTTCCTTTCTAGATATGAGCCTCCTAAGCCACCATCCGGCACGGTCCACGCGCTTCACATGCCGCACCCATTCCCCCCAAACAAGAAACAAATCCTGCCTGAAAACGAATTAAGCCATGATGCAGAGGCTTTTCAAATTAGCCCAGGTGAGTGTGGTTCTTTGACCCCCGGTCAACAAGAGTCAAAGGTGACGAGATAATCTGCAAGTGTGGGAGTGTCCGACCTCATCTTACAAAAGGGGAGGGCTTATTAGTGAGGGCTGCGCACCCTAAAGGAGGACTAACCGGGAGCGGGGTGGCTGGGACATGCCTGCACCAGGGGCTAAATGATAGCATTCTCGCACATATTATTTTACGCCTCTCCACTCCCATTTGTTATCCTGTGGGAATGAGATAAGAACCTGGGGGATTACCATTTTAGCTGCGAGTCCTCTCCGACTTGTAGCAAAGAGAGAACAAAGAGTGGAAACAGAAGTTAGTCTCTCAGACTTGTTCACACACATAAACTATGAATACTGCAAAATAAAAATAAAAAGGTGATCGACTCCTCGGCACCTCAGAGAGGTGCTAGAGGCTTCTGCCTTAGAAAAGAAGCCTTCTTTTATGCTTTTTTCCCCCCAGTTCCAGCTGTCAAATCCCATTTTTCTCAACTTCTTAATAAACTGCCTCCATTGTGGCAAAATCCACCAAGGAAAAACCTCTGTGACCAATACTGAATTCACGGCTACTGGGTGCACATTTGCATAAACTGCATGCCATAACTAGCCGTGGTTTACTTTCCAAGAGAAAAGACAAGCAGTGAATTGTCATTTAGGCTTCTTACATCTTTACATCGCTCTCGGCAGTCATGTAGTGTGATGAGGGGAAAGGAACCCTCGCATGTTTGGCCTGTTTCACTTTAAAGTTAGGGTCATTATGTGCTAACAGCCGTCACGGAGCCACCATTTTAACTCTTCCAGGTGGAGACTTGCTGGCTTGCTGCACCCACTTTGCGGCTCTTGGCCAGTTCTGATGCGAAAATCGCACGACACCCTTTCACCAGTTTCCTGGAGGAAGTAGTTGGAGACACTCAAGTGACCACAACCGTGAGGGTCACGCCACGTCGCTGCAATTTGATCCCCTCTCATCCCCGATCCCGACTCCAAAAGTCCTTAGCAGCAGCAGCAGCAGCAGCAGCAGCAGCCGTGTTGCGATGGAGGGCGGCCATATTGGAGGTCCCTTTTATTGTATAGGAGAAATAATAGGCTTAGGATCTTTCTATTCATATTTTTCAGGGAGAGCGAAAGAGGAGAGGCGGCGAGGATTGAAAAGAAAACGTTCCATTTGGAATTTCATATCCAGGCTTGGCCGGCCCTTCTAAAGAACCTCTCAGATGTGGTTTTAAGAGAAATTCATTGTGCGGAACTGGAGCTGGCAGGGAGCCCTCCATGGAGGAGACACTCCAGTGTGTTTCAGCACGGGGAGCCAATGACTTGGCGTGCTGTCTGAAGTTGGGGGTGGGGAAGGGAAATGGGACATTTCGTTTTTGTTTCTTTTTTTTGTTGTTTTCTTTTTTTTTCCGAGGGTGGTTTTTACTGACGGCACGCCGGTGTCTCTGAGCTTGTATTCCTGTCAGATTCCAGCGTCATCCGCTATGTTATTCCGTGCAGGAGTGTGTATGTGTTTGTGCGGGTGTCTATGTGCTATGTGCAGCGACTATCCCAGCAATATTGCCTTTTTAAAAAGATCCCTCTCCCTCTCTCCCCTCGCAGCACGGCTTTTGTACTCCACTCAATTATACCACTTCTGCAGAGTGGAGTGGAAAAAAGGGAAAGCGGGAATTTTATAATAATCACTTCCCACTTCTGTAATTTATATGCAATGAGGACTCTTCGTGCCTGCAGCTACAATCAAGTGTGTAGAAAAACCATGTGAGGTGTTTCACAAACAGCTGGGGAGATGGCAGCTCAAGTGGTGGCTATGGATTCCCATGCTGCTAAATCTTTTCGCTAAGAAGCCCCTCTCACCCCAAAACCCAACCTGGACTACTCACGGGATTTTCTGCACTCTGGAGGAAAAGGGTACATCAAAAATTAAGAATAAAAATAAGGCCCAGGATCATAACAGATGAGAGGAAAAGGGGGATGGGGCTGGGAGATAACGAGTTTGCCGTGTATTTCCAATAAAATTACATGTTTCCCATCGCCTGAGGAAATCATTCACAATAAGTGGCAGAGAGCACACACCCTCCTCTGATTGTTTCAATACAGTCTTTGGCTACTGTTACCACTGACAATGTGATCATAAAGAGGGCGACATTACAGAGCAAAAGCCTCTGTAAACCCAAAAGTAGGAGTATGAAGCGAGGGTGTGCCCAGCGCTGAAATCCTACAGTCCCCTTCAGACCAGGTGTTCACACTCAGGTGTGTTTGTGTGCAAGCTCTCACTCCTTTTACCCGACAAAAGTGAGCAAACACTCTCCCATAGTGGCTTTACAGCGCAGGAAAGAAAAGCGGGAACTGTACCTCCCTCCACTCCCCTCCCCTCTTTACCAAAACCAGTGGAGACCAACCTGAGGAAGCTTAAATAAATAACCAATTACCATTCGCGGAGCAGGGTGAACCCCACCAGCTTGGAGTGGAGCGCTAAAAATGGAATGTTTTATTGGCAGGATGGCCCCTTGGCCAGGGGGCTTAATGTAACGAAACCCAATTAATGGAGAAGAAAGCCGGGCCGCCAGCAAGCGAAGGAGCGCCACGCGCCCGGGGTAATGAGACGAACAAGCGAAGCCAACCACAGGGACAGGAGTGGAGGAGGCTACGAATAACAGGAAAAGCCTGCCCTGGAGAGAAATTTACATCTGTGAAGCTCCCCAATCTCTCCCTTTCTCCCTCCTCCTTTCATTTCAATCATAAATCCTGCGTGCGACTCAAGAGTCCAAAAGTTGAAGAGGAGCAGTGACACTGAAGGCTGAGGCCGGTTGGTAAAAATGGGAAAAAACAAACCACGGAAAAAAAAAAAAAAAGGATATCACAAACTTGAAGCGAGATGGCGTTTGGCGAATTGCTTAGCAGAAAATAGGCCACGTACGGCATCACCACACACGCAATGATATGGTTCCAGCGGCTGAGTTGCAGCTCATTTTTATCATGGGAGGAAACTTGTCACGCTGTCCCCTAAATACCAGCGTTACACCCACGCAGACGCACAAGCCAATGTTCGTGTTAACACACATGACCGACAGATGCCACTGCATAAACATGGAATTCACATGCACACACATATTCACCAAAAAAAAAGAAAAACAGAAAACCCAGCAACTAGAAAAGGTACACGGGCTGTAAAATGCAGTCACGGTGCATGGTGATCAGAGACTGCAATAACCACGCGTTTAATGAATTTAACACATACATGCTACATGTGAACACAAAGGAGCTATTAACAGCTGACTGTCTCCACCACCACCACTGAGCACAACTGAATAGGACGAGGTGGATTACCCATCATCCTTCAGTTGGCATGAAGCGCGGGCGCTCCGAGCAAACCAATCACGCTAGCTCTCAGACTGACATTCTGAACGTGCAAAGATGATAATTTGTGTGAAATGTGCCTGCCTCAGATGAAAAGACTCGATCCGCTTTTTAAAGTGTTCAACTCTTAATTTCTATATGTCGCGGAGCTATTAAAAAAAAAAAAAAAAAACTGAGGGAAGAGCAGGAGAACATTAGAAATGATCCAGTTGCTATTTTTCTTCCCTGTTAAGACACAGCGAGTTAAGCGGAAAGACTGAAGGAATATGTCAGCAGCCAGTCTGTGACAGAGGTCGGACGGGAGGTCATGAAGGTTTGAATTCAACAGTCAAATCCTACAAAAACACCAACATTAGTCAGCGTGTCTTTACTTTCTGTTGTCATAAGTCTTTCTAGGTCTCAGTCCCATAACCACTGATTTCTGATTGAGATGCAAATCTTTGAAAACGGGTATTGAAAATATACTTCCGCATCATTATTTTCCTACAACTGCTGGGAATTGTAGTTTTTAGGAAATGGGACATTATCAGAAGGATTAGGATTCAAACATATGTGTTACGGTGGTATTTACCGCCGCAGGATGGTGTATGTCGGAGTCAAAAAGGAGTCAGTCACCGGGTGCAACAGTTTGGTTTGCCACCGGTTTGGTGTTAAAGCTTCTGGCGTGGTTCACTGGTGTGTTTTTTAATTGTTTTTGGACAATTGTGTGCGGCACAGAGGAATGATATCACACTTATCTATGTGATTATAACAAACATATTCCACGTCGTCGTAATATATTGTTGGCGATTATGGGCTTGAAATGTATCTGAAGGGTTGTGGTTCACAATATCCGAGTGCTGTGTGGAAGTTGATCAGTGCTGAGTGGAGGGTTTGCAGAAAGTGTGTGTGTGTGTGGGTGGGTGCATGTGTGTGAGGTGGTGGAGGTGTGGCGGGGGGTTGGGCCGCTGCTCTGGCAGAGCCCTGGGCGAACTGCAGGATGTTCACCTTGCGGCGGGGCACAGGGCTCATTATCACAGCGGGACCTGGTCACATCAAAGGACTGAGGAAAGGGCAAACATTCTGCTGAAGTGCCACTGTCAGCAGGCCTGCGAGCGCACACGCAAACACATACACAAAAGGAAGACCGCACACACACACAAAAACTCACACACTTGAGCGCCCACAAGGCATATACACCCCCACAAAGAAACATGGCTGTTCTGAGTAGATTCAAGGCAAGGGAAGGTGCAACAGAGACATGTTAACCGAAAATCCCAATGAATGACACCAGTCTTGCACCGTTAGCACAAAATAGACATAAAAGACAGCTGATCTGGTAAATTTGAACACTGTAATTGTGTTTGACTGCATTAAAATAAGAGTTACTGAGCCTTCAGCTGCGTCATCGCCTCGTATACCTGATCAGCTGTGTAATACAAACCAGGGGGAATGTTAGTCTTAGTTAGTCCAATGTGTGAACTCGGCCGTTCAAACTGACCACGGACAGAAAATGTTTGGAGCGTTTATTTTTCTTCCTGAATCAATCGGCATCCCTCTCCCGCGACTATTTATAGCAGCCCTGCTGCTGCATTAACACACTGCATGATTTATCATTAGAAGCCAGCTCTGGTCTGCTGAGTAGCTACATTCATGCCAGGCTGCTTGGTGGTGCCAACATCCACACGCAACAACAACAACTCTCCACGGCCCTGAGAGATGTACACAAATAAAAACGCAGCACAAGCTAACTTTGTGTGGCAAGCGTGCTAAAACCTTAGCATCCGCACAATAGCAGAAACGGAGAGAAAATACAGTGCAGAATGAGGCGAAAAGTGCTGATGAGTTGCCTCATGCAGGAGCCTCATAGATCCGTCGAACAAGAGCGGATTTGCCTGCTACACCTAGATAGTGTTTCCCCCCCTCAGCTTTCGCCCAGGTATTCTGGGCATGAATGGCTGTCAGTTTGGATTTGGGAGCTCAGCGTTGAGGGGGAAAATAGAGTCTGGTGGGGGTCTTTGTGTGTCTCTACCTGTGGAGACGAGAGCTAGAGACAGTGCACTCCTCACTAAGTCCGCGCTAGCTCCAACACAACACTGCACATTACATCCACGGAAAGGAAGGGGTAAATTTTAGCAGCGCAAGCCAGCCAAGGGAGCGTCGGACGTAGGCAGACGGCGGCGGGCTGTGGAGGCGCTGCCGTGTTTAGCGGGGAAGGTTTTCAATGGCACACACCAGGAAAATGTGGATGGGGAGGTGATTTGAATGAGAGCTGCTTCTGCCTGAGCTGTAGAGAGCATTGACCTAGTTTTCCTTCTGTATTTCCCTCCGACAGATGCACACCCACCAACAGAACGTGTGAGAATAGAATGAATAACAGTATTGATGGGTTGCAGAGTGTTTACCATTGATGACTCAATTAACAAAAAAAAAAAAAAGAAAATTCAAAAGGAAAAAAAAAAGTCAGCATTTTGTAAACAGGCTCCGTTTCATGTGACACGGTGAGATTTTAAGGTTACATAATGTTCAGAAAACTGCAGGTCATAAGCAGCCCTATTGCCCCAGGCGCCATGACACCTGTGTCCTGGCCTTGATCTGAACTTCTGACCCCGTAGTCACATGATCAAGCCTCCTTTCACAACTGCGCTTAAAGATTTACACGTCTACACCCGCTTTTTAATTCCATAATTGTACAAGCACTTAGACAAAAGCTGCTTTTTTCATTATTTTCTAAATTATATGACCATTTTGGTTCCAGCTATAATGAGGCAAGGTTCGTGCCACAGTGCTGAGACGAAGCATTCATGGCCGTGGATCACATTGCAAACCTTTCGGCTTATTCACGTTATTGACCGGGCAACAATACCAGCAGCCCACTGTTTGGGTGTGATTCCACGTTTTAAGGGATTAACTGGTAAAGACTACCAACAACTGCCTTTCAGCCTGGAATTAGTCATTAATCAAACCACACATTTTAGGGGTTCCTTTCTAGGCAGGCGCACACGCCCCTGTTAAGATCTGAATGAAAAAGCACAAAGCTATTCAAATCTGATCCCCTCTGAACAAATGGCTTTTCTCCATCCCCACAGACGCAGGGAACACTTCAAGAACCTCTCCAAGGATCTGAACGGTCACATGAAAACTCCGCCTCGTCAATTAGCTTTGTGGCAGGGTTTTGTGGGCTTTAAGACAAACAAAACAATGTCCATGTACAACATGGCAACGGACAACGGCTGCTTATCCCTTGATACCTCCAAAGAAATGGTAATAGTGAATTTCTGCATCACAAAAGGGACTCCTTCGGCTCAGGGCATATGGTTACAGCTACATTATAGCGCGCACTCATGCACCTGATGCCGTAAATCTGAATGATAAGCTTTACAATGAACACACCGCGGTTGTAATTCAGCTCTTAGCCGGATTTATTCATGGTTTACTGTGTATATGTTTTAATGTCTTTAGTCTATTAAGAAAGCGGAGTTAAATTGAATTAGCTGCCAAATATGAGGAAATGTGTTTTTATTAATGACATTAAAACGGAATAATTTTAGGGTTTTAGACTTGCTCAGATCGAACAAACAATTCAAACATCTCAACTGTGTCAATGACACCTGGAGACCATAAATGTATGTTGATAATAGAATTTCCTGTCATTTTAATCCTAACAAACCAAAGTAGGACGTTGTAAAATGCACAATCATTTGTTTTTCATCATGAGCGCTAAAGTTCTCAGGCGTTTCTACAGTCCACAGTTTGATGACTGTCACCGTATGACGTGTAACTGTGGAGGTCTTTTAAGGTTTTGTACAATCACGTCCATTCATATCTGCAGTCACACGCAGCAGAGTGGCTAATACAGAGCTGTAATAAAGACACTGTAATAACCTGTTTGACCCTTTCATAACCAAGCCGGGCGGGGTCACATAAACACTGTTGAACTTTTTAAAATCACGGATATCCCACCCTATGGGGGGAGTGTCACTGCTGAAAATGTAGATTTGCGGTGCGGGTCGCAGTGGGCACTTCCATTTCTCCCCCATCTTTCATCTCGAAAGATAGGGATACAGTGGGGGTGGATTGATTTGATGTTTTGATGCATTGTTTGATGACGGGCAGCTCAAAGTGGAGGAGGCCTCTGTGATGTCTCTCCATTGGAGGACATGAAAAGCGTCACCTGGCCCCTGAGCCGAGGGTTATGGCTGCTAGTGGATTTAAGGGCTCCTGCTGAGCTGGACGGTGGCTCCATTGATGCCACATAATCCATTCAGCGTGACCTTTATATTTTTAGAGTCAGCTCCACTTCCCTGTCAGCCTTCCTTGTTAAAAACTATCGCAGACATCAAGGTCCTGATCAACTACGTTCTATTATAACGGGACGGTGCATCTAATTTATTCAATGTGTACATCCCACGAGGAAAATAAGTGGCTTCCATCACCAACCGAGCAGTCCGATGATCAAAAGAAACATGGAGCACAAGGCGAGCTCATCAGATGAACAAACACATTCTTGCTAGATATCTTTGTGGGTTTCATCATCCTGCATCAAGTGACTGCTGAGGAAAAAAAAACAAAGCCTTGTTCTCATCCCTGTGACATCAGTGCTCAAAGACCGAGCGCAGGGGAAGAATCAATAATTCCAATTAAATACCAATAATGTGAATCTGTGACTTCCCCCTGCCCAACCTCCAATTAATCGTCGCTAAAAACCCAACACCAAAATATCACAGGTTTAAAACCAAAAAAAAAAAAAGAACCATACAAATAAATAATCTCATAACATACGCTAGGTGGTATTAGTCATGAGCATCAAACTCCTACCACGTTCGAGATTTGCCTAAACTAGGAGCAAACATAATTGGGATAAATCTCCTCAGTGAGCCACATAAAAAAGCAGAAGGGTGTAAATTGTTACACTGCTGTGTGTTAAGACACTGAAACGGTTGCACAGATCAGACGAGCTGCAGCAGCAGGGAAAGAGCAGCATTCAGCTCTGCTGTTTTCCTCTGTGACTTGGGGCCACTGAGTTTTTCTCCAGCCATAGTAAATTGGGCGCCTGGGGCAGGAGCCTCGGCCAAGCTTGCATTTCGGGGGCCGACTTGTGGAGGGCATGAGGGGGGGGGGGGGGGGGGGGTTGCAGGGTGGAGGACGACAGGGGAGGACTGGAAGCGCAGTGGAGGTGACATTACGCACATGTTTTAACACAAAAGGGGACCTGGCTCGTTAGCACACTAACTAGCGAGCTCCATGGCAATCAGCCCTCATCATTCGTTCTGTTCTCTCTATCCACCTCATCATAAATATGGCTACATCTGCAAGTGTAATCACTCCATTGTACTCTGATTTTCTGCTCTGCTGGACAGCAGCATGGCAGCCTGCTTTTCAGCACCTCTCCCTCTCCCCTCGATCCCCTCCTTTCCCTCAAGTGCCCTCGCCTGTTCCTGGCTACTCCTTTGCTGGTGAGGCCGGTGTGTCTCACAGATTACAGAGCTCCGGTCGCTCAGGTAACAAGAGTCACTAATCTGGCTGGGGTTGAATTACACATAATTGCCTCGGCACCGTGATTGATTTCAGCCCTGGAAAGGAAAAGACGACGGCTCCCCCCCCAACCCCACCACCACCACCAAAAAACACCCCCACCTCCCTCCCTGCCTCTCTCCAGTGCTCACGAGCGGCAGCCAAGACTCTCCATCTAGTAGGAGGCAGGAGGCTTTGAAGAGATCAAAGCCAAGGCCGGGAGCAGTTGCGCGCCCTGGGAATACGGGAGAGAGGCTTTCTGCTCCTCAGCCCTATTTTCTAGCGTCATGTCGGATTGCAGCTGTATTGCATTTCGCCAGTTTTCTTAATGCTCTTGGTTTTGACTTTGACATCAGTGATCCCCCTCGGTTTCTTCAAAAACAAGGGGGGAGGAGGAAAAAAAAGAAAGTGACTGAGAGAGAAAGAGGGGGAGAGGGAGAGAAGAAGGAAGGAAGGAAAGAAAAGAGAGGGGGGTAAAGAGATCTACAGACTGATTTTTATTTTCACAACTCCATAATTGGCCAGTTCAAAGGAGAGGAGGGGAGAACGTAGCATTTGTTTTCAATTCTGCAGCCGATATGAAAGGAGCGACAAACTTTTATGGGTTTCCCAAAAATTAAAGACAGGCTTTTTTCACAGTCAAAGAACAGGGTGTTTTTTTATGGCCAAGACCACACAAAATGAACTGATAGCAAAGCCCTCCTCTTTGTCCTCCCACAGAAAGCTCAGCGGAGTAGCGCGGCTCTTACACCCGCATGCGCGCGTGCACAAGCGTGCACATGCGAGTCCCCGTCCAAAAAAAAAAACGTTTAGTGTACGTGTTGGAAACTGTCAGACGGAGGAAAAGCAGTTTGATGTTCAGTGCAAAAAAAACAAAACACAAAAGGAGGCATGGAGGAAGAGCGCGAGCTATATCCATCTATTCATTTAACAGCTTGGCTAATAGAGCCTGGTGGCGAGAAGGCACCCTTTGTACTGTAACTATGCAGGCCCTATACCAACCTCCTACACTGGGGACCATTAATATTTCAGCGCTGTCAGATACACATTGCATGTGAGCCTCTTTAGCACTCACACCCACAGCAGAAAGAAATAATGAGCTTCTGAAAAATATGAAACAGCAAAGAGAAGGAGGGAGGGCGAGAGACTGACCAACTTCATACAACAGAGCAGCTATTGATCATAGCTCTGTTTCTTAGCCGGACAAAGTGAGGGCTGTTTGAGCTTCTCTGAAGTCTGGACACAGCCGGCAGGATTTGCACCCATGTTTCACTCCTGTGGTCCTATTGTTCCCTTTGCCGCAGTTTACTAGCTGGAACACTGCTCGCCTCTATATAGACCTACAAGCTGTCAGGATGAAGTCAATAAAGCCATTCATGTTTTTACTCATTTTACGACTGTATCAGGCAACAGTGAGGTACTGTGATCAGCTTTGAGGGAGCTAAGGTCGAGCTTCAGTCACGACTTCAATGCTGACCTGGGTCAAGTAAGTGAAGCTTGCACTGCGGGGGGGGCTGAATGTACTTATAGACAACAGACAATGAATATATAGACACTAGTTTTGATGCTTGATATTGAAATGCCTGGTTTTAATTATCCAGCCCCTGAGTCCCTGAACTCCAACAAAACATGATCACCCACAATCCCATCCAACCGTGTGGAGTCATAACGTCACAAACAGTTGCGCAATAAATTAAAAAGAAGAAGAAGAAGAAGAAAAAAAAAGCACTCATAAACACACCCCGCCCTCTAGTCTCCATTTCTGATCCACCCTTACAGGAAGTCCACACCCAGGCCATTCAAACAGGACAGGGCATAAGGGACAACCTTGGCAAAGCCCTCCACTGACCCCTGGAGATCAGCGGCAGGCTGCTGGTGAAGAGTGAAGCCCTCTGAGCAGGTGCTGCGGGGCTGGAGCAGCGGTCTGTCCATGGAAGCCTGACTGGCTGGCTCCAGGCAAGCACAGCTTGATTGGTTAAGCTTCATCCAATTCAGTGGGCGGATGGGGACCGAAGAAAGTGTCATCATCTATGAGCGCTTCGCTTTGAGCAGTAACACATGCCCAAAATAAACATCAGCTGGGGTTAAGTGTGCGCCTGCACGTCACACTCACGACCATGACACACCCAATCGCATATGCTCAAACACATATAGAAACACACATTTTCAGCCCTGTGAACGCTTAATGATTTTAACCTCGTGTACAGCCGCCTTTCATCCGTGTCACTCGCTCTTTTTAAACTGTAACAGAAAGAAGTCAGAGGTTTCTGATTATATCTACTGCTTTTTTTAAAATATTTGATGCAACTTCACCGCCTTAAACTTGGCGTGTCGGTTTTAATGTGCTCGAACAACATGGACAAAACGCAAATAAACATCATGGTGTCATTTTATCGTCCGTTTCGGGGTCTGAACACACGCAAACACGACTCTCTCTTTACACTCACACCATCAAGAAAAATACAATCAAGCAGAAACTTCCCGGCCCTGGTAGACAATCGCTCTGCTGTGCTCCATTTAACAAGATGAAACACTCTGATAAGGTGATTGCAACCACATGGCGTCATTAGCGCTGTGCATATGGAGTAAACGTGTCAACCAGCATCGCCATACAGCGGAGGACGAGAAGGAACCTTGGCGTTAATGGCGCTGTTTATAAAACACCACGACCCGGCGGCACTACAAAGGGCCCGAGACGCCAAGTGTTTCTTCTGTGTGAGGTCCCTGGTGCTGTCCTTCATGTGTACGCGCACATGTCGCCGTTTGATAGCGCTGCACAGCAGATGACATCAATGTCAACATGACTCTTTGATACATACGCTGCCTGACTGAAGAAAATTACTGATTTGGTATATGCAGCATAAAATGAGGCAATTATGCTTCTGTCTTTTGACAGTTGCTATATTTTCTTCATTTATTCTTGGACTGATACGTACAGAGACAGTGCTATGCTAAGGGCCTCATATAGAAAATGAAATGAGCCTACAGCGGGGTGATCATATGGAGTCCGGCAGACAAAACGCTGCATTCAGCTGCAGTAAACCTCTCACAGCACATGTTCCCTATAGTGAAACATAAAAAACTACACAAGGTGCCATAAGCTGCCATCTAGAACATTATGTGTAGACATGGAAGGCTGCTGGTAAACGTAGTGTTCTCTTTAACAGGGATCTTCCACGGTAGTGCTGGGGGCATGAGCTCAGGACACACATGGCACTGAGGGACACCAGAGCGGTCCTACCAAATCCCGTTAGGTAAGCCTGGGTTAGTGATTCCACGCTGCGAGACACTGGCTAGCAGATCCGTCACGTTCCCACTACATCAAAGGAAAGTAGCGCTGCTGCACCCCCTCCTTCTCGCCATGAGGATCTGCAATTGAGGGTCCAAAGGGAAAAAGGAGTGCACGGCAAAAGAAGAGGCAGCTCTCTTTTCTCCCCCACCACCACCACCACCACAACTGCTGCAGCAAAAAAGGGATTTTATCCGTCCCTCTCCCAGAGCTGTTGCACGGAGCAGATCGCTGACACATCTTCACAGTCAGGTGAAAAACCTTGGACTATCTCTGCGCAATCAACATCAGAGCTACGAACAAACTGTTGTGTCTTTATCATGTCAACCATGCATCTATGAGTTTACTCAGAGGCTTTCAGGAGGATGTAGGAGGCTCAGAGGTTGCAGGATCCATTTCAAGGCTGTAGAAGAGCATTAGCTACAGAGAGTTTTGTGATCCGAACAAAAGGGAAATATTTATGTGACGACAGCAACGTGATCTGAAAATGGATTTAAGGTCCCGTCAGAGTCCATCATATGCTTGTCAATCATTATATAGAAGCAAAGGAAAGGGAAGACAAAACTCCACAGAGCAGTGAAGTTCTCTTCTTCCGGACATCAAACTTGGACTGATGACATCCTAAATGTTTTGAAGGACATACTTGCAATCACTACTATCAGGACGTTTTGAGATCCTTCTGACCAAAATCAGTTTCATTTGTCAATATAATCAATCACAAGGACAAAGGAGCCAGAGAAAATATCATCCTCTTCTTAGTTTTACACAGAAGTCTAAATCATTACATGCAAACGAGTCTCTTCACATCATCTGCTTTGACCTGAAAAAGCTCAGGGAGGAGAGAGAGGCACTATAGGCAGAAAAGACAATCTAACAGGCCTGGATTTCTTCTGCAGTATTCAGATTTTTTTTTTGAAGATATACATGTATGTTAAACCTATTTTTAAACCAGCTTTCACATGTTCACATATGCATACATCAGGACAGCCAGAGCAGCAAAACACTGCAGAATCACAGAAAAGAGCTTTTCTTGAAGTTGTCACAGACCTTTCATGAAATAATTCAATCATAATGAAGCGTAGCTGATTTTTATAGCGAAACAGCGGTAAAAATCAAACCACATTAGCACAATTGGAAACAACTCTGTGCTGTCTCACTATAGTCCGAATGCAAAAATATATGAAATGCCTGGTGTACTCTAAATATACAAGCTGATTTCCTTCCTTGCTTTAAATGGACATTAAACAGGACTTTGGCACCGCTACAACACTGTTTCATCTTCAGCACCCCTTCAGTTTGTTTGATAAGCATGTGGGTAATTGACTAAAATGTCGAAATGATGATGATGATATAGGCAAAACTGCAGATCATATACATTTAACAGTTTACTTCATTACAAGCTAGTGGAGGTAGGTTACATTGGTCCAAACTTTTAAGGCTTATTTAGAGTGCTTTCACTTATTTAGACATTAGCCTGAGACAAAGCCAAGGTCAGATGACTTTTGGCAGAAAACTCCACAAGACGGGAACGGCTTTGATAAGGTTATAGCCTACGTCTTGATCTTTAGTGAATAACATTGGCAGAGGTGCACAGTCTGTTGCCTGGTTGCTTTCAGCAACTGTTTTAAAACGCTGCATTAGTTTGCATCAGTGTGAAAGTGCGCTAGGTTTGTTTTTCGCGCCTCTGCCACGATGTCCATGCTGAGAATACCTCGCTAGCTTCTTCTCAAAGCTAGCTGAGGAGCCATGGTTGGCGGATTGTATGATGTAGTGCCATAAGACAGGAGATTATACCCACTTGACCTAAGGTACATAAAGACAGAACAGGCGTTTTGGGCGTAGAGTGGGAATCAAGGAGGTGTCACTCTCCTAAGTACAAGACAGAGTGGCTTCAAAATGATTTTGAAGCTGTTATTTTGAAAAAAATAATGTTGATGATTTAACCTCATTTCTACAGTCCCTCCATTTCTGTGTACATATGAATGTACACATATGAATGTACACAAAAATGCTCCACATCACGTGGTGATGGTCCCAACTTGGCAACGCTTTCTACTCAGGATGCCTGACAGACTCCACATCCTCAAACAGCTATAGGTTTTCACAAACATCAGGGTATTCATAACACACCAGTGACTCTTTGAAGTGGTCAGCCCTGATTTAAATCCACATGTATATGCAACTGAACACTATTAGGCATCTTGACACCGAAATCTCAGCTTTTGCGGTGGAGGCGACTTATCAAGCTAGAAGCCCTAAAATCTGCTGACAATCAGCTACTCCCAGCAGCTCCATCATGACTGGACGGCATGTGCAGGAATGTCATGGTCAATGGAAATCAATCTAAACTACTGGGATCGGGGGCGGCGGTGGGGCTGGGGATGGAAGAGAATGAAAGAGAGAATGTGCCTTTGATCTCGGTGAAAACCGATCCCAGGCCTGCAGATACTGTGGCTGCGGTGGCCAGCAGCAGAGGCAGCAAGCTGACATCAGTGAGAAAGCCAGAGGAGTCGTGTTCCGTGATCCTTCCACCGAGCCTTGGCTCTTTTTATTGGATAAGTGAGAGAAACGTATATAAAATGACTACCGTTTTATTGAAGACAGGGTGGGGTGGGGGGGATTGGGTGAAAAAAAAGCAGCCGTGCTAAATGAAATGAAAGCAGGGCTTTAAAAGTTTTGGCAGCGAGTGCCTGGCCTAATTCATCTGCAGTGAGGGGTAATTTCCTCTCATACAGTCAGCTGGTCTCCATACAGATCTTGGGGAGTTTTTCGGTGCGTACGTTGGAATAATTGACCAGAAAACAAGCCATAAAAAGAGAATTTGAAAAGCATCATATCCCACATTTCATAAACCATTCTATTAGTGAACTGAAGAGGGCAAATCATGAGGTAATCGCGATCACGTTCCCTCCACGGTGTCGCATACGCTCAACCTCTGCAACTTTGGCAGAGGGGGGAAGCAATGCAATTTTAACATCATTCCGCGATGGAGTTGCGTGTGAATGGTGCTCCTTTACACTCAGCATGTGGCATCTGCCCCCGACAATCACATCTGCCTCCAAAAGCCGATTCTTATAATAACACAGAACTCACATTTCACAACCTTGTCCTGATGAAACCAGCCCGTATGCACTGCACGAGCACAAACAACCCAAAGCCTCTGGTTCCACTGCAACACGTGTGAGCGTTTCCTGTGTGGAGGCACCAAACCATGGCCCAGACTGAGGCTGGTCGTCTTCTCAAGTGTGATACAGGGACGTGGACAAAACAGGATTAGAGTGGACAGCTGCTGTTGTGCCCTGCATTTAATGTCTGTCTTGAGAGGAGAAATTTGCAAGCGGGGCAGACACAGGAAGCCGCCAGTGAGAGACCTGCAGCTGGCCTGAAATTAATACCGTAACAGGGACGATATCAGCAACAACGCACGCCGGCCCCGGACGGTACCACAAACTCCTCTGCAGGCCAGGCCTCAGAGACGTGATGTTGCCTTCAGGCCTCCTGTCATGTCGAGCTAATTAGAGGGCTTACTCAGGTCGTGTAGACATGCATCACTTAAGATTTTAATAAGATGAGAAATACTGTATATCTCATGTTAATCTTCTGGAAAGTATGGCAGCCATTCGGTTTCCGAGGGCCACTTATGGTCGTCAAGGGGACGGGTGTCAACAATGCCGGCGCGTGAGGGTAAATACTGTGCAAAGATACGATGCATCATGGACGTAATGCAACAAGCCTAAATATAAAACATGACAAAACACTGGAGGTGGATTTTTTTTATATATCATTATTATTATTATTAAACTTAAATTATGAAACATGAGCTCACCTGGAATGCTGCCTTCAATCAATTCATTCTTTCACTGCTATTTCATATTCATTTTAGCTGTTTGTCAATAAGGCTTTCACTGTTTTTTCTGATAGTCAAGAGTAAATGTGTTGGAGGGGTTTTAAATTCAAATCAGCTGCTCAGCAAATATTAGATCTTTATTTGATATTATGTTACACTACATGGATTTTTAACCTGAGAGCGATATAAACATACTAAGAGAGGCCTTGAAAACAGTCTCACGATCTAATATTTGTTTATCCTCACGTAAAGCTGGAACGAAGCAATCTTTTCTTATTGATCTGATCAGCTTTTTTTAAACTGATTGATTTAGTTTTAACATAATTAACAGTACGAACATAGAACAATTGATCAGACCTCAGAGAAACGTCTCAATGCCACTGATTGTGCTTTGCAGTGACTAGAAATAGTGAAATATAAGCAAACGCTCACATTTCAGCAAATGTTTGTGATTTTTAGTGATAAAAACTAAAAATTTACCATCAAAATAAGTGAAGGTTTTGCAATTGATGCATAATTTCATAAGATGCTGATTTGATTAATATTGTAATCCTTTTCAAGTACTTTCAAATTCTAGTTACTTTATCAATGTGAACAAAAACACCAGCTGTGACGTAGTCTAAGCCTGGTTTTCACAAGTGAGACAGATAGCAGGTAAAGCAACAGGTTGCCTTCCTCCTCCTCCCTCAGTCTGCAGGCTCTGTGTTACATTACCAGAACATGTGACAGAGCAATGACAGAGCAACAAACATCTCATTTCAGTTTACGATACCCAAAATTTGTTCCCGGACCTGGGTTTAACCTGAGCAGGTGCAACATGACGTTAGATCTCCGCTGGTCTATCATCACCCTCCATGTTTGTTTTGTGCTTTGGATCCCACAAGCGCACATTAATAAACAAATCAAATACGTTGCCGCATCACTTTCAGCATCGCTATAGCAACTTTTTAACAGAGCGTAAAACATAAACCTTAGACCACCGGAGAGAATTAGTTTCATGCATCAAAATACACAGACAGAATAATAACAATCTCAGTTAGCGATTTATTTTCTGTCCTCTGGCTCAAACAAGGTTGATTATATTAACTTGATATTGTTGCCACGGAAAATTGAGAAAGGACTTAAACCTTTGTGCGCTTTTCAAAGTCTGTGATAACAGATGTTTGGATTATTTGGGGTTTTTTGAGCTAGAACAGAAAAGGTTTTTTTTTGGTATGCCAATTTTCAGTTACACCAACAGCTTTTCACATCATGATAGCAGAACTAGTTTAAGACCTTAAAAGAGTTGGTACTGACCGTTCTGGGCATGGGCGGCGACAGGGAGCCATTGTTCATGTAGGAGGAGTCGTTCATGTTGCTCATCATGATGTAGCCCGGGTAGCCCGGGTACGGATGACCTTTACTGTACATGTCCTGGAGTTTTCCTGGAGGTTCATAAAATGACAAATTAGTGTGTTTTTGCACAAAAGCTCACAGATTATTTTTCATTTTTATACATCTCATAAGTCTTTCCTCGCTACACAGCGGAGCTTTAAAAACACACACAGATCTTCCGAACAATGAATTCTTAAACGCGTTTGAATGTGTCAATAAATCAGGCGTGTAATAATGAGCCCAAAGTTGGCCAGCCCTGTTTTGGTGCTGTAATGATATCACTGTGGATCGCTTTAACCCGTGCCCTGTTTTGCCTCGGCCTTTTGTTTGCGCCCTTTCTTCCCGTCTCAGAGAGGAGGGTCGTATTATGCAGAGGAACAATGGAACCCTTCTGTGCCAATTAGCACCAATTAGAAGAACATACAGACTGTGTCAAAACAGGAGACGCCCCAACTGTTCCTCTATGCCTTTGACCCGAGAGGGGGGGTTTCATAGAAGAGGCCTCGATACAGCACCACTCGCCACTCAACTGCGCGCTGTGTAATAAGGCCCGAGGGGGGGAGGGGCTGGCTGGGAGTGTTTGTGGTATATAGCCTGATGGCAACATGGATCTTGTTGTGAAGAAAGCCAGTGTTTGGTTTGAGGGGGGTCCTATTCAGGAGTGAGAGGGGAACAAAGAGGAGACACACTCCTCTTCAAAAGCCCCATGATGACCTGCAGCAGTGGGGTCAGACTACAACAGCCAGAGAGCAAAGAGCCCCGAGCGGCAGCAACATGTTGCATGTGACGGAGCGAGCGAAGGGCTGATGTATGTGGGGAAATAGTTTGTTTTATTGGGGTAATTGTATAATAAGAAACCCAAGAGAAAGACAGAAATGATCCACAGTTCCAGGCCTGCGCCACGATGACCATCCCTGCATTACAAAAGCATGAGGAAAGTGCAAATTCATCCTCCTTTCAAGTATCCTTTGTTTCTCTGTTCCTGCAGGCACCCTCATCTACCAGGTAGGTAACAGGTAGCTGGGTCCATGAAGGTGTATCGTGTCCTGACAAGACTTGGATCAGAGATTATCGGTCTGAGAGCAGCAGAATCAGGGGCTCTGATAAGAATGGGAGCAAAAGGTGCAGGAGTGGGGCTGATCACTTGTGTGGTGTGTGTGTGCGTGTGTGAGGGGGGAAAACAAGGTGGCACTTTTTCACACCGGCCTCCATCTCCACCTCCACCTCAACTTCTCAAGCCACAGCGAATTATTCAGAGGATCCGGGGCTTTACTGCAGCAACGACACGCTGGCTGTCCTATAAACGCATGCTGATTTAACGGGCTCCTGCTCAGGGCCGTGACAACTTACCATCTTCCGGATGGTCTCTGTGTTTTTCATGATATGAATCCTGCGGTATTTGGGACTGTCTAGCTGCCTGTAAAAAATAAATAAATAAATAAAAACATTAATAAAATAAAGACAATTGTTAAATGATTGTCAGTCACGTATGAGACATCCCTCAAATGCAGATTACACACACAGAGACATGCTGATACGGTCAGACACCCACAAACACTGCTGGGACAAATGCCGTCCCTTTTGCTTGTCACCAAAGCAGAACAAGCTTGCTTGGAGACACACACACACACACACACTATCTACAGAGGGGTGATGGAGCAGCCTGCATCAAAGCTTCAAAAGAACCACTTAATTAAGCTTCATGTCCTTAAGGAGCTTACAAATTAACTTGTTTTCAGTACCATAGGTCCACTCTCATTTTCATCTCTCACGTTAAGCCTTCTTCTAAATTCAAATAAATAGGGTGTATTTGTGTTGTGAATTAAAAAGCCCCGCTGCAAAGTGAAATAAAAATCATCCCATGAAAAGAGAAAATGGTGAAGACTTTGGGGGTTTTTTTAAAAAAAAAAGAAAAATCCTCTTTTTTTCCCCGCCTCGCATCCATTTCCTCTCTCTTTTCCAAGCAGAATTGGGAAGAGGACCTCTTTTCTGGAGTTCAGACCCCTCAGGATGGCTTCAAGCTGAGCGAGGGGAACTTCACCGGATTCCTAATTAACATTCAGCCTCCGTCTCATGCATCTCTAGGACATTCGGTGCTGAATGTGTACGGTCTCGTTCAGGATGTGCCCAAAATTTCATTAACACCGCGGTTAATGACCAAACTGCAGACTAAGTTGGTGATGGGGAGGCTGCAGCCTGCATCCTTCCACCCGCTGCACCGGCCTCAGGATGCAGGAAAAATCAAAAAACTAATTTTTTTTTTTTTTACTGTGATGTTTCGTGGCTTCGTGTGTTCTAATAAAATGGCATCTTGCATATCAGAAATATAGAGCACGACAGCAATAATTTTAGAAACATTAAAAATTCATTGTTAGTAATTCTTCCATTGAGATTCTATATGCATCCGCAAACACAGTGAATTCAACACATTTTACCCATTTTAGGATTTCTTCTGTTAGATACACCCTGCTTGTTTTCAATCTAATCTGTGAGGATGGGGAAAAAAACAGATGTAACTGTAAATATCTTTAATATAATCTCCCCAAAACAATGCAGAAATTATTTATGCTCACCATTAAAACGGACACGACGATAATGAAATACGAGCATGAGGTTAGAAATGGATAAACAAGCACATCCTGATGACAGAATAACTGGATGCTGTCCTCTTGTTTAGGATGTAATTTACAGGTTGTGCCCTTCCTAATAATAAATTAATTAATTAATCGTCTTGTTTGTCAATAGGTTTTAAGCCACGTGTGCTTGTGTGTTGGTGTATCCAGCTGCTGTGGGTTTACCGTGCACCCCTGCAAACATAGCTATTAGCCCACATGTCACAGGCAGCACACAAGGCCCCAGTCCCCACAGCTAAATATAGCTTTTCTATTATTTTATTATCACAACTCACTACAGACGTAAAAAACTATAACTGCACGAGGTTACGGGTGAATTTAGGCCTATCATTTTTTACATTTTTTTATTTTTTCAAAAAGGTGATTTCTTGGTTCTTGATATTAGAGGAATATCTGGGTATGCAGACCTTGAGGGGTGTCACTGAAGATATTCATTTTCAAATATTAAAAAAAAATGACAAAAGTAAAATGAGTAAAATGAGACAGTGGAGGCTTTAACTGCACCTGAGCTCTATTTGGAAATTTTAAGAAAAGGAACAAATCATATGTGATAAAAAGGCTCATCATATATTCATAAAAACCTGAGCAGGGTGCTCACAGGAGGAAATTAATTTCAGGCCCATTTTGTCTGTTTGCTCTTTAAAGCATCATCCATGTTTTCAAGCTGACAAATCATTCAGAAAAAGCCAGTGGAATTAATAAGAAAGTGGCCAAAGCTCTAAATGGAAAGCAGCTCTTGCAAATGAGTAAAAGGGGTTTAAAAGAACTTAGTTTCTCAGGCTGATGCAGGCTGGTTCCCCTCTGCGCCGGGGGTTCAGAGGTGATCCCCACCTACCTTCACCTCTTCCTCACCATCATCCACCACATCAGTGCACACGGCGCGTTACTCACATCGTGGCTGTTGCTGTTGGGGCTGCTCTCTGACTCGTTGACCAGAGATGACTTGATGTCCGCCAGGTCCCCCTCTTCCTCCGAGTGGCTGAGCTCGGCGAAGATCTGCTCCTTCTGCGGGTCTCCTTCGTCTTTGAACGGGATCATTTCGTCCGTGGCGCACAGCTCCGGGTCTCCACCGCCGCCGCCGCCTGATAACTGTGGCATTTTATTTGTTTATTTTATTTGACTGTTTGTTTCAGCAAGAGAACCGGAGACAAACACACACGCCAGCACTGTCTGGGACTACAAAAGGGGAAAACTCCCACTAAAATCCCCCGAAATCGAGTAGGAAAGCGTCCACCCCCCTTCTTTTTCTTTCACCGGAGCCGACCGTGAGTCACTTGGAGAGGAAGCGGCGTGCAAACACGCTGCCGGTGTGTCTTCACTGAAGCAACAGGAGGAGTGTTGCTGCTGTCGGCGTCCTGCTTTTCACCACGGCTAATTCAAACTAAAAAAAAAAAGGAGCCAAACTCGGAGACGAAAAACTTGAGATGTGAAGACTCAGAATGGGAGTCCGGTGCACGCCTCAATGTCATGAGGGAAAATTAAAAAAGAAAAAAAAAGAGGAGACAAACCACGAGTTAAAATCTCATCACTCAGTTTGTTTTTCAGTCAACACACACGCACACAACCGACGGCGGATACGGTCCAGTCATAAAAAATGACTCAAGGTTAAAAAGTGCATTTATAAAAGTGAGAAAGAATAATAAATATGTCCTCGAGGGTCCAGTGGAGAAGCTGTGGCGTCCTCGGCAGAGAGAAAAATAAGTCTGCTGATAAAACCAAAACACCGTGCGGAGGTGAAAAGGTAACTGATGGGATGTGCAACTTAGAGGAAAACACAGTTTTAACACTCAGACGCGGCGCACCGCTCTCATGCTTCAAAATACATCCTCGGAGCTGCTCGGGCGAGGAGGGATAAAAGCAAAAGTCATAAAAACAATCAGAAAACAGAAGATCGAGAGGAAAAACGTCGCGGATCGACTTCCCACTGCTCCCGCACTGCTTCCACAGTGTAATGTAACCAGTGTGTGTGTGTGTTGGTAATGTAGCCGTGCTCCCTCCTCCTCCTCCTCCTCTTTTCTCTCTCTTCAGTCATTGGGAGGAAGGAGAGATGAAAGGGAAGCCGAGGCTCTGATTGACACCGCACCGATTGACACTCCTCCTGAGAGAGAGATTTATACACAGCTCACAACAAATGGGCCAGACAGGAGGGGAGGAAGGAGAAGCAGAAGAAGGAGACGAGGAAGAAGAGAAGGAAGAGGAGCGGCGAGGCTGGCGCACGCACTGTGCGTGATGGGTTCAAACAATCACGAGAAACCAAAAAAATGATAACAGAAAAATAGAGGAAAACAAGGCGATCGAGATAAAGTGGAATTTTATTTAAAGGCGAGAAGTCAGTAGACAAACCCAAACAACCTCAGGCCATATTAATGCAAGAAACCAAATCCATGTGTGAAAATCAAGTGTAGTCTGGCCATACGTCTCCTCCAACCCATAAAATGATCATTTATTATTTATTTATATATTTATTCGGTAACATTTGGGGGAAATAGAGGTGTGTGTTTTGCTGTTTTGTTGTTTTGTTTCCGCTTTGGATACTGAGAATATCAAGGCTGCTCCTTTCTGTTACGTTTTCCATGTTTTCTAACAATATGTGCACGTTACATTTACATCCCTGGTTTTCAACAAAATATTGACGTTTTGAAGTATTTTTCAGTGAGATGATATCGAAATGTGATATCAACCCAGAACAGGCCACAAGGTCTCCAAACTTCCTGGTGTTGGTGACCTCCAAATATAAAGTTGCCAGACAACACCTGATCCATCATCATCATCATCATCTGTACGGAAAGGTGATTTTTCTGATCAGACATTATTTTCATATATTATGAGCGCACGCACGCGCACACACACACACACACACACACACACAAACACAAATGAAAATGATTAAGGATCTAACGCACAGTTTTGGCACCACAGAAGTATGAATGTTTTCCACACTTACAACTGAAAACACTGCACATACTGATTACCAAAATAATACATTGGGTGATTAATTACGAATGGGAAACATGTACACAAAAACAGGCCACGGACACACGCGGAAAGGAGGTTAAGAGAAAAGAAGAAGTTGAGCGTTTGAGTGGAATATTTCATGAGAAAACACAGGAAAAAGAAAATAAACCAAAGTAGCAGTGGAAGTGGCGTGCTTTCTGTGTCTGTCTGAGCACTGAGAGATTGCGTGAGAATCAAAGTTGGGATGGGGAGGCAGATCTTTATAAAGCGCGGAGGTGGGGTTAGCGGGGCGGAGCCGCGGCTGCCTTTGATCTTGCGGCGGCTGGCTCTTTCATCCCCGACTCCCCCCGCCCGGTTTCCCCCACCACCACCTCCCTCCCTCCCTCTTCCACCCCTCCCTCCCCCCTCGCTCTCCCTCGCCTTTGTATGACTAAATTTGGTCCGAGTGTGGAGCCGGGCCAACATTTCCACGTGTGCGTTCATCCCAGCTGAGAGAGAGAGAGAGTGCGAGAGAGAGAGAGAGAGAGAGAGAAGGGGTTCTCTTCCGGGTAAGGAGACAGCGAAAAAAAAAGATCAAAGGCTTTTCGGTTTTGGAAGCCGAGTGTGGATTCAAAAGAGCCGAGACTGGCTGCATTCCAGAGTATAGCGGAAAACGCGCGCGCCCAAGCACGCGCTCACTCACACACGAGCCCGCACGGGAGCCAACGCACGCGGGACACAGGCACCAACACGCGCGTGTAAATACGGCACTGAAAGAGAGAGAGTTAATTAGAAAGATTTCACACAGGCAGACCCGAACAACCGAATTTCATTAAAAAAACCTTTTAACATTATATTTCTTGTTTCCAGCCAAAAATTAGAAGAGGAAAAATGTGATACAAGGTAGAAACTCTGGCTGTTTTCCTTCCTGCTCTGTAGAAAGTTCCGGTTCTACTTAATTACAGTATACTTCTTTAATTTAATTATCCGCCACTTTTTTTTCTGGCATAATCTGAAATACCTACATCCACCACCACCCTAAAACCACGCTAGGAACAACCTCATTGCCTTGAAATATATATTTTTCTCTGCCGTGCCTTTTACGGCATTCACCTTGGATATGGTTTTAATCATAAAATTAGGAGAAAAGGGGAAATCGGTGGGGGGAAAAAACGATTTTTGGTAGGCCTATTAAGAAACTAAAAAGAGACAGTGTAGGCCTGCGGGGCCTGAGGTAAGAGGTGAAGAGATCCAAACTGTGAAAAATGAAACAGATTAAATAAATCACAGGACTGAATGATTCATGTTTGGTTTTTGGCTTTGGTTTATTGGCATTGTAAGATATTATAAAATACAACATTTAATACTTTAAGCAATAACCTTAATTCTAATGTTCTGTTTGGGGTCTTTGAGGCCCTGAGCCTTATTTACAGCTCAGAAAACATACTTAACATTGTTTTATCCCCTTTATACTAGATTGCTTATAGTTTTATGGGAATTGATTATATACATGATTCTGAACCTATAAGGTTTCAGGAAATAGGATAACATTTCTATTTGGGGTCTCAGACTATACCCCAACCAAACCTTAAATAAGCCTATTTAAATTTCTTTAAAGCTTTAAAGATTAGAATCAGATCTCTCAAACATAATTAATGTCACCACTTGGCATTGACATTTGGTGCCTTTTTGGCAAACAAATAAAATACAGATCTGTTTTTAATGCATAGTCCATATAATATTTAATATAATATACACTTGGTTTTGGTTATGTCTATTTATGGCAAATGGGAGAGGTATCACTACAGCTAATTTCAATTTTAATACACTGACAGGAGGAAAATATTCAAAATTATAGGTTTGTTTTTTCAGTTATGATTATTATTTTGAAACATATAGCCCAGGCTTTTGTGGGACTCCAGCAGTCAATAAAGAAGAAAAGCCAATGTAAACAAAGCAAAGGGGTTAAATAGGACAAAGGGGTTAGGAATTAGAACATTCCCTGCTCACACCAGAAATAGTGGAGACTAATAAAGCTTGAATTATTAAAAAACAGACAGTACATTTTTAAAAGCATACAATATTCGAGGGGCAAACCTAAGATAATAAGAAGTGAAATAATACAGTTATATGAATTTGACCCTCTATTTTTACCCACTGCATATTATTGCAAATTTTGTATAATGTTCTTTTGAGCAGTGTCCTTAAAGAAACAAGAATAGAAGAAAACCAGAGATTAAAATGTTTTTCCTGCACTGACATTTTCAAAACAACCAAAAGGTTTACTGGGATTTTATATTCTGGTCTTGCAAAGGAAACCGAGTGAGTGAGTGAGTGAGTGAGTGAGTGAGTGAGAGATTCGTTATTTAATGCCCTCTGCTGCATGATGAGAGACCACTGCAGAGAAGCCTATCATCCTGGATGAAGGCCTGTAAGGAGGGGTCATTTGTTCCCCACTGATATACACATTACACTGAGCAATATAGATTTCTGTTTTCACAGTCATTTTGCTTTTTTTAATGAATACTGTTTGCAGCAGAAGAAGAAGTGAATTAGCAATAAGCCAGCGCAGATCAAGATGAGGCTTTGTTTGCTGTGTAATGATTGCAGTTTAGCGACTTGATGACAAGGCAACCAACGACAGCCTCTCTAATGAAGACGCTGTCAGAACCACCTTACACACATTCCCCTGACATCACAATACATTATATTCTCCAGCGAGCCTCCGTGTATTGCAGCCCCGGTTGTTAAAATACCCAGGAAAGTTGGAGTGGAGAGAAAAGAGGGAGAGAAGGAGGGATAGGAGGAAAAAAACAGAGCTACATTAGCATTTCTCTCCTAATGAGTTCATAAGAGTGACCCCTCTGGATCTCACATGAAAAGGAAGATTTCCTGCTGCGCTGTGACCTGAATTCAGTTGTCTCTCACTTTAGATACTACATTTTGCATGTTATATAAGGAAGGAATGTATCTATACACACGGCATAATTTATCAGCGGGTTTCAATTCCTTATCTCCCTCCTTCAAGACCGACAGTCAATCTAAAGAAGGGAGTAAATATATTAATGGTTTACCAATTGTGGTGAGACGGAAAATGTTGGTGTACATAATGCATATTTAGAAAATTTTGTTTTTTTACGCTGTTTTTTGCCTCTATTATAAAGTTGGGAGAGCATATCAGTTTAGTAGACAATATGAATTGTGTCAAACAAAATGCTCTTTGTTGGAACAACATTCAGTCAAGGTCCTCTTTAGATCTATTATTGTCTCATCTTTTATCTGTTCTATTTTCATTGCAATGCATAATACTTCAAACAGAAATTACCCTAATTATCTCTCGTTCGCACTTTGTGCTGTGTACGTGTGTGTGTGTTTCTGTGTCTGAGCATGTGTGTTTGTGTGTGTCAGCTTGTTCGGTGTGATGATTTGTGAATAGCAGTTCCTAAATTCACCTGCCAGGTGAGCTCAGTGGTGAAATCCCTACTCTGCTGGTCTATTCCACCTGCTAGTCATTCATAACAACTTCCTTGATGTAGAAATTATAGCCCCTGAGCGCGCAGCCATCTCCAAGAAAACGACAGGAAACAAACATCAAATTATGATGAAAAGGGCTTGCAATTAAAGCCAAGGAAAGACACCATTTATCAAACGTGCAAATCAAAAACGGAGGAGGTCCGAGGTGAGTGATTATTTGTGCTGCTCTTTGATTGGCAGAAGGTGAGTCATCTCCTTCAAGGGGAGGAAAGTGTCTTGGGGGTAAGGTGAGGAAGAGAGGGGAAGATGTGTGATCTGTGGATTTATGGCACGCTGTCAGGAGGCTGTCTCAGACAAACTGTCATTAAAATGAAATTATCTCCTTGATGGAAGAGGAGGGGAATTTGTCCTGCTATGTATATATTTTGGAGGTGTCCAATTTGGAAAGGCGGGGATGGAGTTTACAAAAAGAAAGTCTGTGAAAATAGGTATGTTTTTTGGGGGGGGGGCTGCACAGCACAGCTTTGAGCTAGATGCTGATATTAGCACGGTAACCTGCTCACAATGACAATGTAAACAGGTGTAATGTTCCATGTTCACCACCTTAGTTTAGAGTGTTGGCATGCAGACATTTGCTTCTGGCTGGTTTGGTCATAAACCAGGGTAGTGGTCAATTTGAAAATTCTGAGCTGATGATGGCACCATATGAAAATCTGGGGATCAGAAGAGCTCTTATGACTCATCCTGAAGACGGCATGATTATGTGTACCAATTTCATTGCAAACCTGCCAATAGTTACTGAGAAATGTCACTCAAACACTTAAACATTAACCACATGGTGGCAATGGAGGATTCATCATCTGGGAGCTTTAAATATCTGCTGATGAGTCCAACATTTTAATAGAGTATTAAAAACATTAATCCAAGGGTGGTGCTATGAAATCTAAAAAGCATCAGTGAGATTTATCCTCTGAGGACCACGAATGTTTGTACAAACTTTAACGGCAATCCAGGTAATTGTAAATTAGATATTTCAGACAAAGTGCTGAACCAAGCAACTGACTGATATCTCCTTCCATTGAGCCATGCAGCATTTCAACATTTGAAGCAATCCAGAAAAACAAGTTTCCTCATGAGGATCCACTCCTCCACCCACTGTGCAGATACCCAAATCCAATCAGCAGACTCCTTGATTGTCTTACTCGCAGAGATAAAGAATGATTCACACCGAGTGGCACCTGACTCCACCCTTCGACTCTCACCAGTCAGTGATGCTGACAGAAAAGAGAGAAGCACTGAGTAAGCTCCTCAGAGAAAGAGTGGGAGAGCGAGGGATCACTTTTCCCCTGAGACTTGGCCCTCACAGGAGAGACCATATTAACTTACATTCGAAGAGCTTCAAAAACCTGAGCGCTTGCATGCTGCCGTCATCGGTAAACAACGCTGGGCAAACACACACATGCACAGACACAATCTCTATTTCTTCCCTGATTTCCCTCAACACGCAAGCACCTCTACATCACGCACTGATACTCGCGAGTGTTGCCTCACCACAGCCAAAAGAACAATCCTCTGGGGCATATAATATCATGACAGGGAGTCTTTCTCCTCTGTGTGCGTACATGCAGCCCTGTCCCGCTGTCACTCAAGAAGACTAATGGGCAGATTAACACTTGGCTGACCCAGGTGCCTTGAGGGAAAATGATGGTGAGGGTGTTTACCTACAAACTTCGCTCAGCTAGGACGGCCACCTTCACAGCAGCGAACCGTCACTTTGCAGGAATTTATGGAAATCTGCTGAGCTTGCCCACTGGCACCATGCGTCTCTATTGTTGATAGGGGCAGCCGTTTAACTCTGTGTATGCTGTGAGCGACCTGTTACACAGTGCTACACAGTGGTTACTGACATATTTAAAAGAAGATCAGTAACAAGCACATCCTCTGCAGTTTTTTGCACTCTTCTGGGTGAACGTTTAAGTTTATTTTCTTCAGTTACACTGTGATAAAGGGTAAGGTCTAAGATGGGTTGATAGGTTAGAGGGGCATGACTAGGTTCCCTTTTACTGCGCAGGGCCTACATATGTCCAGAGGCTGGCCATGCTTCACCACCAGTCGTCCTCCACCGCACGCTGCTGTGTTGTGCTACATTCTTCAGGTCCAAAGGGGAAGTGCTCCAGTCCCCCCAGCGCACACAGCTCCTCCTTTCATCCCACTGTGTTATTGGAGAAAGCATTGAGCACTGCGTCGGGCCCTGCTGTGTCAAGGTCAGGGGTCGGAGCTGACCTGCTAAGAGGTCACGGGGCCCCCATCCAGTCTGTAATCAAGCACACAGCACACCTCGCTGACCCCACTCCTCCGCCTGTCCCGTCGCAGAGCCTCAGCCCGCCTCGGCTGCCTGAGATCAAACATGGAGCGGCCGTACCTCTGGCCTTGTGTTATCAGCCTGGGTGTCTCATCACATCAACACGCAGGGCTAAACAGTAAACACAGCCAGCCTGGTTTCGCTCACTGTGTGTGTGTGTGTGTGTGTGTGTGTGCACTAGCTTGTGTACATATCAGCATGGAAGCCTTTGCGTGACTGCACCTGGGAGCATGAAGGGTTGGTTTAGATTTGATCAATTCTCATTCATATTGTGATTCTGCTTATCAGCTCTGGCTCTTATGGACTGCTTCTCTTGCCATTTTATTGGACTAATTAAAGCAACAAGAACATCATTAATAAACATTTTCAGCAAATTTAATGCTGTAACTGATTTTTTGGCCATTTTGGGGCAGTGCAACATGCTGTAAACACTCAAGCTGACATATTGTCTCCTTATAAAGTCCACAGTTGCTTATTTGGAGTCCAGCGGACACGGAACAACATTAGCATTTGAAATCTTGATGACTGTGGCCGGTTGAAGCCTAATACCGGTATTCCTTGTTCTTTTATCTGTTTTTTTTGTCTCTACCAACTTCTGACAGAAACATCTGAGGTTGAGCTGCAGAATACTTTATAATGTTCAGTTGCTAACCTTGTCTGTCTGCCCTTTGGTGCTGAGCAGGAGGTATGAAGGGAGTTTTTTGCTGCTACCTGCTGTGGCTGGAAATGGTGTTGATAAGAGTGGTTAAAAAAAAATATCTCCATGAAATCAAAGCTGATGTTTAGGTGTTTTTATCATATGTCTTTGGTTGTACATCACCTATACAGTAATAACCAGCCCTACAATGACAAAACAGTTGTTTTCTGTTGATGTCCTCTGGCCTTTTTCTCTGTGATTTGTGGAGTTGTAATGGTTAGCTTGAGTAGTTGCTAACACAGTGCTCAACAGCCTTCCAGATCACACTGCCACTGACAGAACACAGCCTCTGAGACCGATGCAGGCCAGTTTAGAGGCAGGGAACACAGTACCCAGATGTTTTACTGAGTTTCAGATTGACAGATCGCTATTTTTGTTAGTTAGGTTGGTTAGCCATGCAGCTAACGTTAGAAGTCCTTGGTACTGTTTTCTTGGTAATTGTGTTCAGTTCCAGTCCAGCCATGTTTAGTCACTGGGACTTCCGGGTCTGGCACAATCAATAGTCCTGCTGACCACCATGTTAACTGCATGGCAGTGGCGGGTGGGATACAAGCTTTAATCATAATTAAGGTATGGGACATGAAATAACCTCAGTGGCTTCATGACTGTGAGCAACACCACCAGAAAAATCTTTGTTTTTCACAGTATACAGAGTTTTTAAATCTGGTGTCTGACACACTAGTAGTGCTGTGTTTTCAGTAGACCAGCAAAGATTTGTTGACCAGAGCATTCCACCACTAGAAAGGGAAGACAAAGTCCCACACTGTTGCTTTAAGATCAAATCCACTGATTATTGCAATATTAACTAGACTGTGACATAAATGAAGAGGTAATTTAACATTTTATTTGGTGGAAAGGTAACACGTGCCATTCAGACGTTCACCTTTTGCCAACCTCAAATTGGACACACGAATGTTAGTTATGTATACTGTCTTACATTTATGGTTCTGACTGGAGCACTTCCACAACAGGTTATATTTAACTCTTCATTATAGATTTCCTCCCTTGTGTTCAATTATTCACAGTGAATCACAAGGTTCATACCTTCTTTTCAGAAACTGATGAATGAAATAACACATACACATTTGGAAACGTTTCAATTTTGAGTTGGTTTTTGATACCCTATCAAAAATTACATGTTTATGTTTGCAGCTGTGTGTCTATTTGGGTTTATTATCATGCAAATTCACCTCCATTTCATTTCTAAGGGCCCACAGCTGAAGAGGGTCTGTAAAGAGCCCGAGAAAGCAATGTTTAACCAGGTTGGTAGCTGATTTCCTGTGTGCACTGGCTTAGAGCATCAGGATATTAACTGTTAAAACCACTGGAGTGTGATACTTACTCGCGCTGATTGATTTCTCCTAGTCTCACAGAGGAAAAGTCCACAATTCCCGGGAGTTGTTACTAGAGAGGAGCACATTTCCAGACACACGCACATGCTGCCAATTTGACAGGTTTAGTTAGGCACCTTGGCTCTGCTCCTTTGTTGTATTTAAAAAGCATCAGATGAGTGTGTTTTTTTTAGGCAGTAAGTGTTTGATTCTGTTTCAGAGTGGGGAAACAACTCATTTCATTCCTTTGTCTAAGGGTTTTCCCCCCACGTCTCCCAACATGAAGGAATTGTTGCAAATGAGTCATTTCTTCTTGGCAGGCCTGAGGCAAAGAGGGAAAAGAGCATAGTTCTTGAATAGACAAAAGTGATTAAACTTATCCTGTCACTGCTTTAATTACTTCTGATAAAATTTGTGATTAGTAATATAGAGATGCATTTTCTGTGATATCTTAAATGACATCTTTGAAATTGGTATTGTCCCCAGCGTGGGCAAATGAAAAGTTATCTTGTTTTTTCACACATACCGCCGCCAATTTGCAGAGTTCTGTCTGCAATTGTGTGTGTAGAAAAAGATGTTGGAAAATGTGTGTTGAGGCCTATGTTTGTGTGCACGCATGACTTCATGTGTTGGTAAATGAGTGTGTTATTGTTCACGTCGGTCTGGGAGGGGAGATCAAAGGCAGACCTCGTCTCTCTCTGCAACTGGCCTTCATTTCTGAGGCGAGTCTAAACCGAAAATGTCAGATTTTCCTCTCTGAGTTCCCTTTGAGCTCCAACATGTGGTTGCAGGTAATATTTCTGAAGTGCGATACATACAGTTTGGGGGTGGGGGCTTGAGACGTACAGTCTACTGGTGAGCTACAGCCTGTTTTGTCTTGTTGCTAACTTTATTAAAGCGAGAATACGCAGCCAGGAGAGCATTTGAACTCTTGGCCTCAGTCTAGCCCAAGTTGCAGCCCAATTTGAGCCAAATCTGAAACAGTAAAATCCCAAAGGATGTATAGTAAAGTGTCTGTGCCAAAATCCGTCTTGCCCTGCCTCGCCCTGCCATCTGCTTCATAAAGTGTAGTCACGAAAAGGCCTGCGAGAGTGAGATTTAGTGCCACCACACCTTAAAGACTGTTCTGTAAACATTCATACAATTTTTCCAAAAATTTCCTTGCGCATAATTGAAAAGCATCAGGAAGGCATTTCATTCAGGATGTGGTGACCTCCTGCCCCATGTGGGTTTTTCCAGTGTTTGTGCCTCTCCACTGCTGTTAATGTCATTTGCCCTCCTCTGATTCTCTCGACTTGCCTTGGCTTTGACTTGAGGATGACGCTCATAAACAAGTCTCCCACGTGCATTTCTGTGTTTTCATCTCCATCCAGTACAGCCGCTGCCTGGACGTTTGATTTGTCCGGGAACGCCAGTGCTGTTGGGGTCACCTTTTTCAGGGACTACAATGTCAGATACAAAGACAAAGAGGCAGATAGAGGCTAGAGAGAAAACCCGGCCAGTGCTCCACACACAACACTTCAAATGTTAACACATTTCCGTAGACAGAGATCCCTCCCACTGCACATAAAACATGTGAATGTTTCCTCTCTTTGTAGACCGCCACTGGTCCAGGGTCAGATTTAAAAGGCATTTCCAACCTCTTTATCGAGCCTTTGAGTCTCACTCTTTATATCGTTCCCTGCTTTAATCCAACACATTTAAAGACTGCGTTCTGGTTATGAGGATTCCTCAGCCCAGTGATAAAACAACTGACATGGAAAAGTCTAGCTCATCAGCAAACATATTAAAGTAGGGGCAAAACAAATTTAGCAGTCAATGTTGGAGATGTTTTAATTTTTAATAATCAGTTATGAAATCAGTCATTAAAGTCAGCTGCACAAAGCTAGGGTTCATTAGTTAGCTAGCTAGCAAGAGGATGCTAAACCATTGTATCTTTGGTTATTTCAACCCCTGTTAAGATGGAAAAGAGCCAAATCTTGACATTATCACCAAACTCTGAATCGGTGTACCTCTCCATGTTTCTTACAACGCCTGTCCTGTTCTATTCAGAAACAGACCACAATATGGAATTTACTTTTTATCAAAATGTTGTTTCATCTGTACTTTCAGAATAAATCCTGACCAATAGTACAGCGCATAGCCCGTGCTAATTTCCAGCCTTTGGAAAGAGCCAGGGTAGCTGTTTTCCCTTGTTTCCAGTCTATATGCTAAGCTAAGCTGTCCAGAAACCTCCCATGGAACAGACAGATACAAAAGTGGTATTGATTTTCTCCAACTCTCCACCAGAAAATGAACAAGCGCGTTTCCCAAAATGTGGAAGTATTCCTTTAAGACCCGGCAGACATCCAGAGAAATTGCAACATCCACTCAAGAAGACATTTTGCCAAGATGTCAAGGCTATTTTGAGATTATTGACATGAGCACCAGTCCCGTTGACCCTTTGATCCTCGCCATGCAGTCTGGATGCAGTGTCAGTGGAATAACATGAGCAAAGACAGAAGAAGAACGAAACATGTTCCTCCGAGAGAGAGAAAACAGCCCTCCATGCAGTGAATTCAGTGCTGCCACTGGCCAAACTGCATGAATGGAGACATTATTAGTTATAGTCTACAGCCAACACTATAACCACGCTGGACAGTGTTGGCGACCCAGCATGAGTGTTGGAGCTGTGAATATGTCCTTTAGGCACCCTGAGTGCCGTTTGGCTTCGGTGCATTAGCAGATCCGGCCAGATGCTCAGTGTGATCTGTCGCAGGGGATCGAGCTGGATCCCAGTGGGTGAAAATGAAATTAATCCTGGTCCAATATGACATCGCACAACTGCTTCTTCTCAATGATATTAAATATGATTAAATAAGAAGAACAAACTCAAAGGACACTATGTGTATTGTGGTTGTTGGATTGTGTGAGAGCAATGGGTGGAGGATTCTCTGTTCTTTCAATTAACATCAAATTTAATGATTTCTCAGACAAAAACATATTTTCACCAGATGCCGTCATCAAGACATGGAGTGAAATTCTCCTGGAGAGTCCAATTAAACACACCTTTTTGATGTATAATTAAAACTGCTTAATATATAATACAACCTTTGAGTGGAGCATTACAGTTTTATGAAACCTAAGTTTAACCCTCTGACACTATGATCATTTAAGATTATTTAAAGGAAAGGAAACAGAAAGGTAAACATAAGGCTTTTGTATATCTTGATCATGAACTTCCTACTTGTGAAATTAAAAGTGATCCAATGTTTTACAGGTCCATCTTGGAAGACAACCACCAGGAAAACACGCAACTATGAGCGGACACAACATGAAATCGGTGTAAGAGATGCTCCTCAAAAACAAAGCCCCCTCAACGCACCCGTCCTATTTTGAGCAGATGACACTGCCTTAGCATACATTACGCATGCATATTATCTTCACTAATCATGCTATTTGTGGGCCTGATTGCAGTGTTGCTTAAGACGGGGTGAGCAGGGGCCTCCTTTGTGCTGGAGCTAATGATGTCCCTTTGTGATAGGGCTGGGTGCGAGGGTTGAGGACACTGGAATAGACTCCGAAGAGCTGCTGTGTGGGTCTTAGTGTGACTGGCAGCTGCGGTAATCCGCCCTTTGTGTCTTCAACAGGGCCCCACTGAGCTCCCCTGACAGGGACCGATGTTCCCAACTCCACCAGACAGCCCAGATGGGCCGAGTGACATGGAGGGAGAGAGGGGAGGGAGCGAGGGAGGGAGACGAAGAGCATGGAGATAGATAGGGAGTAAGAAAGTCAAAAGAGGAGAGTGAAGTAGAAGGAAGGAGAGGAGAGGATCATTTGGGGTAAAAGGAAAATCCTGGGAGGAAAGTCTTAAGGAGAAAGCGTGAAGGAATGGGGGTCTGTCCCTGAAAGCCTCTTGACAGCTCTGTTGCTGCTAAGACAGGATGGGCTCAGTGGCTTCGGATCAGGGCTGGTTTGTTTGCCCAGCATTTGTTTTTTGTTCCTTTGCGGTCACCCTGAAGCGTGCCTGAGTAAGGAATCTGATTGGTGGGAGCCTTCTGGGCGCAGCACTATTAAAATCCGCAGTCGCACACGATTGCAGCGATACTCACACTCCCTCTATCACTCACAAGACACAATGTTTATTTACAGTGAGTGGCCCCCTCATGACGTCCGACGGGACGGGAGGTTTCTCTCTGTTGCTGCTTGTGGTTTGTGTTTGTCTCAACTCATTACTATGGGTTTCCTCCATAGCTTCACATGCGTAATCTAAGTGAAAGCTCACGCAATAAGCTCATGCAACGCTTTTCACATCTGCCATGACCACATCCTGCTCCACGTCACTGATATCATCGATAGGACAGCGTTTCCCACTAAAATCTGTCAAATCAGAAACTTCTGTGTTTAATAAACATATAGAACATTGCTTTAGTGCAAACATTTTCAGTATGATCATGATGTTTTCTTCCCAAATTTAGTTCAATATGAACATGATTCTGAAAGGAAATTAATAAAGAAAACAGCTAAATACAAAAGTTAATTTTTCAGATAACGCAAAATAAAAACCACAACAAAGCTGCCTTCTCGACTGAAAACGCCAACGATTAATCAAACATGAAGTAGATTTGATTTGATATGACTGATCAATCTACAATCTAAAAGTCATATCACTTCTAAGGGGGATCATTCCAAGTTCTACATAAAAGGGCAGTTTTAGTTTTTATTTTTTAAGCACTTTAAAAAACTAAAAAAAGAAATGAAAAAATATCAAAATTAAAGAAAAAAAAAGGACTTGACATCAGCACTGCCTGTAGACACCTTGGTCCGACTGGACTCGAAACATTTCTTGGCACTTGTCAGCGCTGCTTTTCCTACCTACATCTTTGCTTGCTTACTTATTCTGTATGTGCATTGCTTTGGATAAAAGCGCCAGTGGAGAGAATTGGAGAATTTCGCGATATGGGCTGTAGGGTGCAGACATATCAGATATTTGATGGATCTATTAGCTAAAGACACAATTACTGTGAGTCTGTTTCAAACTCCCATTTAGACAGATATGCCAAATACCAAAAAGGACAAAATAAGAGTCTAATATGACAAACATAACACAAGTTCATGTCCATTCCCACAGGAATGTCATAAATAAAACTATCATGCACACACATCAGAGTGTAATTCATTAACCATTTCTCATACCCACTTTTATTGCTAACATAGCATTACTAACATTACGGTGTCTTACGGGTTTGTATGTTCCTGTGTTTTTAATTCCCTATTCAAAAGATGAATTGTCCTACCAATCATGGCACAGCAGGCAATAAGCCATTCAGTTCTAATACAAAGCTTCCACGTTATTCCTGAAGTCTTTAAAAAGTAATAATTGTGCCTACATGAAAAAAAGACAATGCACATTTAAAAATACTGCACAACTTGGCTCAAACTATGGTCCCGCCTCTCACCGGGCATCGGGCCAATCATACTTTAGGATAAGGGGGCACCTCTGGACACGCCTCTGAAAACAAAAGAAATTTATTCAGAAATATCGGCAGCTTTACTGTCTGAGATGAGTCACTGAGCTGAGCTTTCCCCCGTAGGTGCAGTCAGAAACAGAATGAATTCATTCCCATCTGTCCTTCTTGCTATGTGATTTGTAGCATATTAAGTTGAAAAAGAATAAAGAGTGTGCAGGATAAGAAGGTACAAGGTAGCTGTTTGCACACTGATTGTCACCTTTATGGGATGAGATTCGTTATTTGCATGTGCATTTTCAAAATTAATAAAAGTAATCATTCGTACCAGTCAGTGTGTTTGGGGAAAAATCACATGAGGCTCCTCACAGGTACTCTATGACCAATCAATGAAAGGTGTAAACATGTCGGTCAGCGGGCAGCAAGGCAACAGAGTCAAAGACAAGCCCAAATAAACCTCCCAGCAGAAACAACAATTTCCTAAAGGCTTAAAAACTAACCCATACCCAAAGTCCCGCACCGTGATATTATCTGCTCTTACTGCAACCGAGATGACAGGTCTTTGATTTCAGTGTGAATGAGCTCTTCACTTGAGACATCAAACAGAACATAAAGCAATGGGGATTTGAGAGTGATAGAGGCCCTATTGATCTTCCGCTTTCTTCTTAATTTATATTTAACCACTGGCTTGGCACCAAAAAAGATTGTGTTTATGGCCTTCTGAAATCCATCATGGATTTCTCCCTGCTAAACCCAGGCCAAACAATGTCGTAAATAATGTTAATCGCAGATGAAACTCCGCGATTTCACCATCAACATTTCCTCAAACAGCACTGTATTTACCCCGGCTCCCACAACAAGCTGTTGAGCCTTAAAGTCTTGATACTACACCGCACGTTGAAGAAGTAATTGTCTCTATTGAATTGCATGAGCTCAAATGGGAACTTGCACGGATGTGTTTGGAAGCTAATTGGGAGACAGAAGCAGTGTGCAGCTCCGGCGAAGGGAGCTGGGTCAATGTAAATTCAAACAACACAAATTCACTTTAAATAATGTGAAAGGGGTTCGTTCAGACAATATTGTGTGTGTGTGTGTGTGTGTGTGTGAGTGTGTGTGAAAGTCAAACTGAATTTTCGGCTCAGAAAGAATTCAATTTCAAACGGATTTAAAGTCGCAATAAAACATGGGGAGAACATTTTGCTCCTTTAGTTTGACATATTTTCTACTAAAATAAATTTCTGGGTTACAACATAATTTGGGTGTTTGAAACAAGTAAAACTAATTGTATATTCGGTGGAAAAGAAGGAGAAACTGGACCGTTTTTGTCATTTAATATGTAAAGTAGCTACAATTAATATTTCTGTATTAACAATAGATCAGATGATGATTTTTTACATGAAAGGCGGTGGCTCCTGGTGATGAACCTGGAGAGTGTCAGCTCTCTGTGAAGTATTTCAGCTACCTTTCAGTTTACTTCTCACTCAGTGTTGTTTCCATCAACATGCTTTATGAAAATGCTCTAGAGACCCAGGAAATGCTACCGACCATTATTAAGTTCTTTTAGCCTGCTAAAACAGGAAGTTGGACTTCACATTGCCTTCACTAGATGTGTTTGCATGTCTGTTTTTACTGCTGCGTCATGTTCGACATCACAAATATGCAGAAGAACAGGGTTACGCATCCAGAACTGGGGCACCAGTCCCATAGCGTCGCACCCTAAAAGAGGCGAGCTTTAGCGTGTCCACCGGTTCCTTACATCACTGCCAATGGGAGATGGAACTGTTAACTGTGATTACTGCAGCCTTTTGACTATGGAATCATGCTTGATGGGATCCTTACACATTAAAGACAGACACAAGAAGTTAGTCAGTTATTTGTACAGGGTGAAAGAGGTTTTTGGGGCTAACTCGTGCACAGAGCAGTATTTAGCAGCAAAGAGCTTTGAAAGTTGAACATAAACACGGAATTTACCCGACACTGACCACCACATCCCTGCAGGCTCGTAGTTTAATCTGTGCTTCAGAAGCAAGTGGTTACAAAATCAGAACAAAACAAGACGTTGTGAAGATTGTGTGAGCTCCTATTTGTACGTACGCATACATCCCTGCCTCTGTGTGATAACAAACGTGTTAAATGAATGGCAGCGAGTGAACCAAATCTGATGCATTCACTCTCTAGATTTCCCAGTTTGGGAGCGGATTAGAAACTGGAGAGCTGCACATCCATCTTTCCATCTCTGTCTAATTGGCATGTCATAATTGCAATTCCACAAAAGCCCAGTGAAGTCTGGACACACTGAACGTATAAAAGTAGGTGCCGTTGTACCCGAAGCTGTTCGGTTAGCAATTTTGGTGAGGAAATGTGGTGTTTGAGGCCTGCAGCTCAATACTGCTGGAAATGGAAAAGCTCAGATCAGGGTTAGAATTCAACATAATTAATGCCTATCAGCATCCAGTGACTCACTTTTCCTTTTCCTTGAACCAGGAAACATTATGAACATCATGTACATGCATGGAGATCAGAAGGTAAGCGACTGAAAGGCTACAAACAAGCAGCAAACGCCGACAGCCACAGCACAGGAAAGTAGTATATAACTGTAAAGAGTGCAACAAAACTTTCCAGGGAGTTTATGCTAGTTTCACATAAGTCATATTTGAGCTTGGTCTCAAGTGCTGCTTCATGAACATGATGAAATGGCCTTTTAAAGTACTCTCCGAGGAGCCAACACTTCAAGGGCTTCTTAGAACCCACACCACTGCCTTGTATCACCCCGGGAGAAGGAGAGAAAAGAGGGCCAAAGAGAAATAGAAAGAGAACGCAAGAGACAGCGAGCAAGAGGGAGAACACTCTAAAACCAAAATGCAAAAGAGTCATAGGGGCTGAGATGAGCAGAGAAACCCTCACAGAGAAAAAGAAACTCCAAATGAAAGAGCGCTGAGCCCAAAAAAAAACTTTTATTCTGAGCTGATCCTCAGATCAGATGAGATAAGAGCACAGTAAGTTCACTCTCTGCTTGCAGCTGAGTTCAGGCATTTCTTTTTCCAACTTACTGAATGTTGGACTAAAAGCAGGACCAGAGGAAGAAGGAGGCAAGAGCAGCATGAGCGTGCCCACTAGCTTTTAGTCAGGAAGCCTAATGAGTTCCTGTGGGATGAGGGCTGGCTGTCAATCATCCTCATTCTTCTCCAACACGATGCCGTGTCGTCCTGCACATGCAGAACCAAGGGGCATGAAATAATTAGAGATGGCCAAGCAGTCACAGTGTGACTCGGTTGTCTGGCAGCGGAGGGAAGTCACAGCGTGTCTCTCTCGTGTGAGGGGACACTTGAATTTGTTGGATTACGGCATTGGAAGACACTGTGCCCGCCTTCGCGACGACGCTAAAATGTGACAATGAGGTAATAGTGTTACAGCATATTGCGTAATGTCGCCATGAACCCCGACTTATTGTGAGGGCGATGAAAGAGAAAAAATGGCGAGCAATGGATTCAGCATATGATGAAAGGGAGCCCCTGCTGATCGGGCATCTGTGAGCTTCTCTTTAAAGACGGGTGGCAGAGAATGAGAAGGGAAAGAAGGAAAAATGGATGAGAGCGGAGAGAACTATCAGGCCCAGTTTTCAGCTTTTCTTTTAAAAAAAGTGGCAGACAGAGTCGACGGGTGTGTTTAGCAGTTGGGGGTGGGGGGTCTGTACATACAGATTCACGCCCACAGTAAAATATTCACAAGTCGTCACCTATACAGAGCGTGTAAGGGTTGATTATATAGACCACGAAACCAATTAACATTTCTGTACCATCCTCATTTGGGCTTAACCTCGTTTTTTTTTTGTTTTTTTTTGGCAATAAAGACACAAACACAGAAGGAGTGGGGAGCTGGGAGGAGGATGGGGGGGGCAAAACAAAATGAGCCATGGCTGAAAAAAAAAAACAAGAGGAGGATTTAGTAACATCTGCATGTGAATAGATGCTGCCTAACATCGGCAGCCGCAGCAAGGGCTTTATGTAATTGCTTATGAACAATGTCACCGCACCGGCAGATTGGGGGAGGGGTGCGGCTTAAAGGGTCATGTGACCAGAACTATCTTGACATTGGAAGCGGTTTTTGAAGCTGTATGACTGCGCAAATCTAAATTTAACTGTAACCTTCGCAGATGATTCACAGGCCTCTCAGCAAGTAAAGGTCGAGGGGAGCCGTGGGCGCGGTCTGCCCAGTGGTGTAATGTGTTTTGATTGCTATAGATGGGATAAATCATCTTTGACTGATCAAGTGAATGTTCTTTCAGTTAATCATTTTGTCTTTGAATTGTCAGAAACAGTGAAGCATATCAATATCAATTTCAGAAAGTCCTTCAAACTATGATCAGTCGCTGTCAAAAAACTGAAACCAGCTTCAGTTCTGACACAGCTATGGGTAAGGACTGGGCAGGGGCTACATACAGCTATGGAATTGTGATTTGGGTTAAAAGAAGGTCAAAGCCAAAGTGTCTTGTTGACTGGAAATAGGAAATGGAAAATGATCTCTTGCCTCTGATATTTTTTGGACCCGCCCTACCATCTTTGGCTTCCTCTGTGGCTCTATGACAGTCACAGGCTACTTACAATTTTGCTACCAGTGGATAAAAGTCATAATTCCTGTGGGCCATTAAAGGACTCACTTAAACTTAAACGTAAGCAAATGTCAATTTTGGGCTGATGCTCTTGTTGTTCTTGGGAGTCTCAAATTGTCTCAACAGTGCAAAACCTTAAGTTCAGTTTACTATGATATAAAACAGAGAAATGGAGCAAATGACACAACTAAGAAGCTGCAACTAGGGACCATTATTAATGGGCTTATCAACATAGCGTCTGATTGGGTTGGCGCTCCAGTAGATCACCTGTTAGAGCACCTACGGTGTATAAAATCAAGGCAAAATAGAAGAAAGAAACGTAGTGTCTGAATAATTTTCTGCCAGTTGCCGAACTGTTGCAGCTGTAAGTATGAACATGCTGTAGGCAGTTTACATTGCTGTGATTCATCCAGAAGCACAGGCTGTGTGAGCAGCCAGTGAGCCACAAAGGTTAATGGATGGCTTTTTCATTAATTTAGCCCCCTCCTCACACTCCGCTAGCTTTCCTGACTGTTAGCTAACCTGCCTTCAGTACCTCTCCACGAGTCTTGACACGGAGTGAAAACACCCACGGTCCAAGGTTAATTACATGTCCATCTCTTAACAAAAACACTGCATTGTATCCTCTTTGGTTTGTGTAAAAAGCTGGCAGGGAAAGGCAGGAGCGTCTGTGCCAGGGGTGGTGGGTTGGGCATTGGCTCAGGGGACAGAGCGTGAGGGTGTAGAGAGCAGCCAAGGTTGACCTACGAGGCGGGGCAGGAGAATTGGCCCGGGATCTGAGGCAGTGGTGTGAGGACGCTGGGGAGCCGCTCTATCTGCGGGCACCAAGCCAGCTGTGAGCTACTGTATTTCCCTGTCAGACAGACCAGTAACACAGTGATGCCAAGAGGAGAGGAGAGGAGAGTTGGCTTCAGATGCTCGGCTTTGCACTCTGCACATATAATGCTTGCTGTGGAATCCCTCTACTGTTGTTTCTATGTTTCTGCCTGTGTCCTTGCTAAATTTGGCGTTTTTTCCCCAGTCCAATCAAGGGTCAAAGGTCGTCTTATGCTGTTTCTTGCATTGTACAACCATTGGAGACAAATATGTCATATTGGCCAATGAACGCTGACTTCAAAACTAGATGTCGCATGTCAACCAAACCGAACGCCACCACTTAATTGTAAACCACACCACCTCCGATGGGCAGCCATAGCTTATCGTGGAATGGGCAGCTTTAGAGTTCGCGTGTGTAGCTTTGGTGTGAGGGTTAGATTGCATGAGGCTATAACATAAAATCCTGTTCAAATGCTTGTAAATGGAAAATTCTGTCAATTGTTGACTTTGCATAACCCATTAGCAGTGTAATGGAAATGGTAATAGTGGACAGTTTAGGTTTGTTGCACATAAGACATTAACTTGGTCAATAAACATCTTGTATCACACAAGTTATATACCAGTCTGTTTTCATGGATAAGATAAAACCATGTCCAAACACCATTTAAGGAAATAGCATGTTTTGGGACTTGAGGGCGCCCTGTAAAATCGTGACTAGTGCATTTTTTTGTTTGTTGTGGCACTGCTCACTCCAGAGCTTCTCCCAAGAAAAATAAAAACTGCTACTTTGAACTTGATTTAAGCTGGTCATGCTTTAGAGCGAGCAGAGTGACGAGTCAACACCGCATGTTAGTCCAGGCTCCCCAAGGCTGGGACATAACACTATCTCCTCCACTTTGTCTCCATCACCCAGAGGAATAGTTCTTAAATGCTCTTGAACTTACTGCAGCTCACATTATCTCTTCCCTTCAACCACCAACTATCTTTTTTTTTTTTGCTTTTCTCCACTTTTTCTCACCCTTTCCAATTTCCCCTCTCGGCTCCTCTCCCCTTCTCTTCTCCCGTCATTTTCCCCATTTCTCTATTTCTCTCCCCTTTCTCCTCGGCCTCTGCTGTCCCCAGGGGGTATGAGACAGGCTAGGAGACTCACTGTGTGTGCCGCTGTCATGGCCTGAGCTCCCGAGTTGAGGATCCTTTGATGGTGTCGGGGATTATTCATCCTGTTCGTTGGGCCGTATACCACTGTCACACAGCAGCAGCAGAAGCAGTAGCAGCACATGCATATACAGGCATACACATACAGGCACACTAACTGCACTAATACATCCTACTCAGGAATTTTTACTTTTTCCCTTCAGTTGCAGCACTTTGATGTTGGAACTGCTGTTCTTATCAAGATACTGTAAAGTTACTGTATGCCGTATTGATGGTTGTCAGGACATCGAGATGGTGCAATCATCTTCAGTTTCCAGGAGTTTTGTTACATCTACACGTTCGCAGAATCAATGTTAACAATACATATACATATTCAACATACACCCTACAAAACTAATTTGTCTACAGTATCTATGTCAATGTCAATAAGCTCCATCTTACTTTGGAAGCGCAGTCTTAACCAGCTCCTGCGGTGCCTGTCAAACATCTACACATCCAGCATTTAGACAGGTTCTGGAATCTGGAATCTAATCCTGGAATTAAGATCTGACAACAGCACAGTGAGAACCCGTCTGACACTTGGGTGAAGTGTAAGTGTTACATCACAAAGTTAGTCTGCTCTGTTAGAATGTTTCACGATGTCGAATAATAACAATAATGCCACGGTGCTAATGTGCTCCACGATGACCAACACTCATCAGTCACAGCTGCACAGTATTTGCTATCATTTCCTTTTTTCACATTAGGTGTTAAAGTCGAGATTAAAACATTTAAATAAACAGTTTCTTTGAGTTTTTAGGTGAAAATCTGATCGCGTTTTCTTCACAATATCTGACATGTGCTTACGTAAGCTTGAACTAACCAATTTCAACCAACAGTATCACAACAACCACCCCTCTATCGAGATAGCAGCATGCTATGTGATCAACACCTGAACCTTGACGCTTCCATCCATCCACCTCTGAATCATCACAAACGCTATACTGTCTCTTCATCTGGACTTCAGTTAGGGTTGTGCTTCATCATATTATCATGACTGACTGTTGTCAGTTTTACATGATACATGTTCAAATTAAGTAAATTATGGTAATATATAAAATAAGTTGGAAGGAAACTGTTAATCTAAGAGTAAAACACCATTCTCAGTGTCTGAAACAAGAAGCTACATTATCCATAACGCTACAAACCAGGAAAAGCAGGCACTAAGTGTGTTCTTGTTCCAGACATAGAGTTGTTGTTGTTATTAGAGGCCGACACGTGTTAATTCAGCCCATTGCTCTAGTGTTAGATAGTGGTCCAGACTCTTCATACAGACGTGTTTACGGGCTACACAGCGGACATTTCAGGTGGACTCTCATGGGTGTAGATCAGTTTGCGTCCATGTAGAGAAGAGACAGAAGAGCAGGACAATCACACTCGTTATGTGTGTGCTAATGAGTGCATCTATAATGTAAATGGTATTCATGATGAGGCATTCTTGTTGATTCCTGGTTAAATGAATGTAAACACGAATACGTCACGCTCTATGGTGCAGCTGAAGGCAGCGGTGATACGGGAAAATGTAACTATGCTGCTAAAATAACTTGATGCAAAGGAACCTGTCTGACATGATGAAGCATTTCCTGCCCCGGTATTAGAAGGTCACATCTTCATTAGAGCTAAACTGATCAGTGACAAAATAATAGTCAGATTAATCAATACTTTAAAAGTTTCTTAGCCATTATAATGCCCCAGAATCAGCTAATGTTAGAACATAAGTTAGAAATGTTGTAATGATAGAAAATATTAATGTTTTACTTTACTAGACTTTTTATGTATTTTTGGTCATTTTTTACTCAAATAATAGATGAAAAATTATAAATAAACATGATCAATAACCAGAAGAGAACCAAAATCAAAGCGAAATAAAGCCGAGCCCATCTCTGCTGTTCCTCCTATAAACTTTTAAGAGCACGATGCTGCGGCTGCACCTTTCTTTGCTTAGACAGATTACTGCTGAGTGCTGGTCAAGGAAACGTCCGCCGTGCGTGCATGTTAGCGCTGGATGTAGGGTGTGGCTGCTGGCGAATGGCGCATAGTTTTCACTCTATCTCCAATGTGCCAGTCTTTTCGTTTATTTCTTCTTCTTTCTTTTTTTTGTTTAAGCCGTCTCTTTCAGGGTCCCCAGAGGAATTCGGGAGCATCTCCTTAATGATCCTGAATGGTGCAGCCGTGGCAGTATGTGGGCTGCTGGTGTGTAGGCGATGGGAGATGGAGCGGCAGAGCTCCACAGCACCTCATTAGGCCCAGGACTCTAGAGCTGGAGCCACATTAAAGAGCAGCCATGCCTTTCAACATGTGCCGGCTGGTCTCCCTTCCGCTTTCCCCGCTGCTCGAGCAGTCCCTCACATTTCAGACGCGTCCACACATACACAAAATGTACGGCCGAGAAGGAATGATATGGTGCAGTATGGGGAGGAGGAGAACAAGAAACGAGAAAAAGAGGAAATGATTTAATTCCAGCTGCTCGTGTGTTTGGTCTGATGATAGCTTTTGCACTGTTGTGACTAATTACGCAGTAGGGGTTATAAAAATCATTAAGATCTTCTGTGTAAGGACCGACGATTCTCACAGCGAAATACAAAAAAAGTGGCGTCAGGAAAACAATGGCAGCAGCGACAGTTCCACCTCACATCCTGGCTCTCAGTGCAGACGCTCCCATGCGTGTGCCAGCCAGGCAGGGATCACAATAATCCACTAAAGCCCTTCACCTCTTCACACACTTAACAGAAGTGGAGGGAGCTCCTCCTCCACGCCCTGTGAAGTTTGGATTTGGAGGCTTCGCGAGGTCAGCCCCGTTGTTATCGTTGTTGTATTGATGAAACGCTCAGCTAGCAATCGGTTCGCAGCCCGCCCATATTTCGGCTGACAACCCGGCTCGCCTCCGAGAGGAGAGAGATTAGGCTGCTCCCTCTGCAAGTGCATAGAAAGAGTAAAAAGGGTGTTTGGTATTTAAATTGCTGTGGGAATTTTGCATGCATGTGTTTGCTATCTGTGTTTACGATTTGCTGTAAACAAGCAACCATGAGAGAGCTGTTTGGATGATACGATAAAACGCACATCTCTTTTTAGTGCTGGAATCAATATCCCAAATAATCATAAACATGAGGGCATTAGAGAGCGATGTTCTTTGCTTGGAAGGACATACACTATGTCATATTAATGCAGTTTAATTCAATTAGCTCTTTGCTGGGCGCGCCACAGAGGCCCAGAGGGATATTTTGTTGATGGTATGCAGCAAGGAAGAAAAAGTGCGCTGGGAGAGAGGATTGCCAGTTAATATGATGATATGATGAGAACATTTGGTGCCATAACAAGCAACAAACTGAGAAGTTTTAATTAAAGGCAAAAACAAGCCGGCGATCTCTCACACACAAAGTTGGCTGCAGTGTGGAGTGAGAAACCCTGAGGTTTCATGAAGGGCTGTGAAAGGTTTTTGGATGGAAGGAATAATTAAAATCAGACTCTCTGTCTGTCTGACTCTCTGTCTGTCTGACTCTCTGTCTGTCTGTCTGTCTGCCCATCGGACTGCCAAACAAAGAACTCTTTTTAAGGATGAAACTCAGCGCAAGCAAAAATAAAACACGCAACCAAAAATTAAATAAATAAATAAATAAATAAAAAAACAACACAAAGGAGAGCCCAAAGGTTTTTACTCTCGAGCGCGTCGCTGTCACGAGTGACACAAGCACTTATTTTCCTATTTTTCACTGTATTTCATTTAAATTTCCATTCTGTGTCTTAGAAATGAATATTTGATCTTTTCCCCCTGAACCTGTCACCGATGGGCCTTTGAAGCTCCGAGACGCTGCATTGTGTTTGTGACACTGCGGGATATACAGGAGAAAAAGATCAAACTCCTCCGCGGTGCGAGAACATGAAATGGTAAACAGTGTGTCCTGGCGGTTTACCTGTTTAGAGGCCCTCTTTGTTTCCAATGTTCTGACCACAAATGTTTGGGGGCAACAGTGTTGTACAGTGTTTGCTTTTCTGGAAATGATTGTCTGCTTTAATGTTTTCTTTTTTTTTTAACTCACTGGGCCTGTGTTTGTTGTGTGAATGCTGCTGAAGTTTGCAGAAAAAAAAAACTTTCTCTGCAAGATCGTCGCAGTTCCCGATGTTCTGTTGACTTTCCTTTTGTTTTTACGCTGTTGTGAGCCACGCATGCATGCGTCTGCATGTGCGCCTGTGTGTGTGTAGCGGGAGCAACAGCAGCACTGGAGGTCTGCGCGGTAGCAACTTGTGGAATTCCCCCACCTGAGATCAAATGGGAAAGAAAGATATATGGGCTCTCACTGCTTTCCAATTAATACTTCACCTGCGTCTCCGAGAAGATGAAAAGTGATAACGGCAGAGCAGGGGACAGCCAGAGGTCGCAAGAAAAGTGTGAAACAAAGACGGAACAGAGCTTTGTGGCTGTTTTGGAAACCTTAAATGCGCTCTCGCATTGATCAGCAACACTCCAACACAACAAGTGCGGAGGAACTATACTCGAAGGTGTGTAACAAAAATGTTGATTCTATGCTCCAGATTAGAGGCCTATGTAAAAATAGAGAAAAACATGATAAGCACGGTCTCATAAAAAAGTGGAAATTGAGCAGCCTAGTTAGTCATAATTGGCTAATTTTGTGTGTAAGGTCATGATAGCACTTGAAGCCTCTCTGGATCCTTTCCCGCAGAAATGCAACATGCAACACAGGCAGCCCTTTTGTGTGCCAGCGAGCACTGATGTGCTTTCTGTTTCCATGCCAACTCACTTTCATCTTTCATCTTTCTTACCAGCTCATCCTACGCTTCAGATGAATTAGGTTTGTTGCAAATTCTTTTGAAGTGCACACACAAACCAACCCCCCCCCCCCCAACACCCCCTCCAGAACCCCCCCCTCCCAAAAACTCCAAAAACCACCCCATGTGAGAAACAAAACAAAAACTGCTGAGCTACAAATGTAAGCCAGTAATCTTGCTCGTTTCGGCTCCTTGGCTAACCAATGGCACCACGGACGGGATATTTCCACTTCATTTCAATTTGAATAAGCCCTGCTCCTTCTACCTTGGCTTCCATTTTCTGCTGTTGAGCTGCTCCAGCGCTGCACAATTCATTTCCGATATGGAGGCCATTAAGCTGAGAGGGTTGCATTGTGGGTTAGTGTGATCTTCAATTACATTGATGCCTTGCCTAAGGGGGTAAGGAAGGTGGGGGTCTCTTAGGATCAAGGTTTGGACCTGAAGGGACTTCTGTGTCCTTGCAGATGCATTTTCTCAAGATGCTCTGGTGAATTCTGCCTCTGGACACAGAAAAGCAATTTCCAGGCCCTGGGCTGTGTGTGTCAGTAAGAGAGGCGCGGAGCCTTAAACATGTCAACCATAAACACGTCAACTTTGCTTTCTCCTGCGCCTCCACTTTTACCTTTGATTTTGATCTTAAAGTTGATTATATCAGATGATAATAGACATTTGGACCTTATTATTGGCCTCAGTGACTACATGCAGTGTGAAAAGGGTTGTTAGCAGATTATGTGGATCAATCCTAGCATCTTTCCAACATAATGTTTATTCGTCGGTGCTGCAATTTATTAATAATTTCGAGACAGTCCTGTGACAGCACAAACTATAAAAATCAGTTGTCTCATTCTATTAGTTTTAAGGGGAACGAAAATACTAGTAGTTGTAGTCAAATTTCAAGCGTATCTCATTGAACCAACAAAATAGAATCCATTCATTCAGATTCATTCAAACACAACCGTACTATTGGAAACTTGGTTTCATATCTTTATTAATAATGTAAAGGGGGGATAAGGGCGATACCAATATAACCAAAATACATCCCCCCGTTGACCTGCCATCCACCATCCATTCAGGGACACATGGGTTGAACATGTTAGCCTACTTGCCTGACTCGCTGAACTAATCGAGCTGAGGTTGTTAGAATCCTATGACCTCGACCGCAGCTCTGAAGTATCAAGTAGCTTCATTGTTTGGTGTGATGATAGATCGACACTGCTGTCCGTGGTGCTGAGGTAGCAGATGGATTTGTAATTTCAGTCCCGCCCATCTGTCAGCAACAATTTCAAAACTATATACTAAAAATTTTCAGGTCCGCATGCTCTATAGAGTAGTGTCACCTTCATGATCAATTGACAAGTTGCAATAGTCAAGAGAATTAGGAATGTGAGGGATCATAGAGACACACTGCTGCCTGTAGTATTCCTGTAATATCGGACAAATAACGGATAACTGTATCCGATTTAATTGTAGAATTAAAAATGCTCACAGGAGAATATGTTTAAGGTGTCCTCCAACAATGCACCGTGGGAGGTCTGCGTGTGTTGAAAATGGACAAATCTGAATATGCTTGCCCTAAAGGAATTACAAGAAAGACAGAGTGAATATTAGGCAAACACTTGCAAAAATTAATAATATGTCAATGTTGTGTTAGGAGGTTGTTCTACTGCTGGTGGACAACAAAGTCGCTGCTGTGGGGAATAATGAACTTTACATCACAGATATAGGTTTTTGTAAAGTGTGTGTTAATTTCTGTGATTTAGTTCATTTAGAGTCAATTAAGGCTGCTGTAGATTTACGGCACATATCCCAGAAATCCACACGATGGATGACGCACGATCGAATCTGCCTTTGAAGCGGAGGAAAAAGTCGTGGAAAACAATTCGATTAACCAATTAAAAAGCCAAGAACTGCTTGTATTTTATGGTAGTTCAAACAAGACCATTCTCAAAAAAAAAACCCCAAAGTGCTCTCACAGTCTCCGTTCCCACAGCCATCATTTTAAATTCAGTCTTCACACAACGAATACAGCACGCATCCACGGCCGGTCCGACTTCTACACGACTACACTGTTGACACAGTGACTCGAAAAATAAAAGCTTCTTTTCAAGTCGATTCAAGAGATACCACAACGAGGTCAAACTCATTTCAAAACACAATGGTTGTCAAATGCTTGACATATACAGTATATAGTAAATCTGTCTGCCTCTCTGCGTGTGAGCCTTTCACCTCGGCAGCCAGACTTTACACCAGACTCGGCTGCGATGTTGTCCTGGTGACCTCAAACGTGCCTCCACTATCTGGGTGTTCTTTGAAGTTCCTCACTCAAGAAAAAGACAGAGACACCAAAATAAACACGCTATCCTGGAATCAATTATTGTGCCGGACCGCGCGGGTTCTGATGTCCTACGGAAAGAAAAAAAGGAGAGTGCCAGCTTTGAGCAAAAGCGGAGTTCCAGCAAAAAGTGATGGAATAAGAGGAAGCACAGGATTTACACCTTCGGCTCAGGTTCATCTGGCGAGACAAAGAAGAAGGACTCGGCAAAAATCAGACTGGGAAGAGTTGGAGAATGCTTTGTGTTTGCTTGCAAATGAAGGCTCATACAGGTCAAGCAAATCCTAGCACACGAGCAGCTTATTTATAGTCTCTATGCTTGAGACTTCAGTGAAATTCATCAAGCGTAGCAGAGGAGTTCATCTCAGTTGTCGTTGCTGGACCTGCTCCTCTGTGATTTATTCTGCATAACACGTTCCGTTTGAGCCTCTAATTATTTCTATCTGCTTTAAAACGCAACTGCATCAGCGGCGAGCGGAGCATAAGCAGGGAGGTTGGATAAAAAAAAATAAAAAATTGAAAAAACAAGCGTCTGTGGCACGCTGCCAAGAGCATGTCCAGCACACACAAAGAGGCGCATATAAACCAGCCAGCATATGCATATACATGTTGTCAAAATCAGCTCATTTAACGGCGATTATGCCTGGTAGTTTGTGGCGAAAATTAGAGACACTAAAATTCTTAGTCCAAGCCTTTCAAAGCGGGGATGCTGGCGTGGCAATTTGCTTGATTGGAATACAATTTTGAGGTTCAATTAATTCAAGCTGATTTGGAATAATACATTAAAGGAAGGCCCAGTTTATTTAGGTTAAGCTTCCATTGGTGCTGCGTGGAAGAGTAAGGAAACTTAACAGAATGATGTTTCATAGTAGCTACAAGTGAAAAAATATTCCAAGCCCCTTGAAAAGCGTTAAAGGAGCATGAAGGAGCCAAAATTTGATACTATACCCTAGCATTTGGTTAATTGGAGATTGGTCACGGGCTGTAATATTTGACTGTAATCTGAAAGGCCTCTGAAAGCAGGAGTGTGCAGGGAGAGCGAGAGAGGAGAAAGAGAGAGATCCAGCACAAGCCAGCGAGGAGCAGCCAGTGATAGATTAAACCCATTCATATCCTATAATGAAAAAATGAGCAGCACCAGCTCCTTTTATCAGCCTCATTTCTCTGGCGATCACTCCTCTGGGTTGTTTCCGCGTAAATAACTAAGTAAGAGACAACGCAACAATGCTCACTTCCCTGGCACAGCGCGCAATAGCATACGTTCAGTGTGGTGTCGCAGAGCGGGAGGAATCAGAAGTGGAGAAATAAGAGCGTAAATATCAGGCCTGGCCTTATTTTCTCCCCGTTCCTCCGCGTAAGCAAACTGACTCATTATGAACTAAAAGACACAGATAGGAGTTGAAAATTAAGAGAAATGCTGCAGAGCAGTGGAATAAGTAACACCCCACCACCACTCCTCCCCATTTTCCTACCCCATCCTCCCTCACACACACACACACACACACACACACACACACACACACACTCCAACATGCCCCACCCCTCAGTGCTCCAGACAACATCATTAGGACAGTAAAGGGGGCTGGCCGGTGCGCCAGCAGCCTTACGTCGTCCCACACGCATGAAACCAGAAGCACCGCGCCCAGCCGATGTGGTAATCCTCAAATCAGGTCCTTTGTGCTGATGTGCCAGAGTGACACTCTTGGCATTTTCGGTATACACAGCCTGGCGTAAACAGGGATTATCCGGCACCAACAGCAGCATCACGGTTTCCAACCGCTGCCATCAGCAGGAAATCTCATATGTAGGACAAAGGCGGGAGGCTCGGGAGGTGGAAAGGTGGAAATCATTTTCTTTTTTTTGTTCAGATTATGTAACTCTGTAAAAGTCATAACTCATCTATACTGCCAACACAATGCCTTTAATCAGATGGGGGCGATAAGATCAGATCACCAGAGTTTCAGCCCTGAGAAAGCTGATTTTGGTGGCCATGAGCATCAGCTTGTATCAGAAACCGGTGAAGCCCTGACAAGATTTTGTAGATTAATAAACTGAAAGAACAATAATCCAGTCCGTTCAATCAAGGCAAGTAGAAATGCTGGAAGAGTCTCCTTAGCAGCTTTTAAATGTGTACATTGGCTGATTTTCATCACTGTCTATAATAGAGAACTTAATAATGTGGCCATTAAAGACCAGGAAACAGAGGAAAAATCCACTTCCGCGATGTCCTAAACTTCAGTCCAAAGCGTAGTATTCACCATTTAAGCAAAGTCTCACATTTGAGAAACCAGAATTATCATATTTTTGCATCTCTGCATGAACGGTGATTAAAACAAATGAGTGATCATCAAGAATATTTGATTATTCTGTTGAAAGCAAGTCATAAAAATATTAGTAAAAATACAAATATTGAATTGCTGCAGTCATTTAGGAGAGTTTACATGGAACATTTTGCAGTGCAACATCTGGTTCCAGCCTTTGTCCCTTTATACTTTTATCAAATATGAATTGAAATCTGAAGTTTTATCAAGGTGTTGACAGATAACATGCACAGCAGATACACACAGAGATATCTGAAAACTCCGTGCCTACAAATCTCATGTCATCTGATCACATAAAGAAAAAAGCTCGGGAGGCGGAGGCGCCACAGGAGCTCTGGAGGCTCCTAACAGCCTTTTAAAAACCAGTCAAACGCTGTCGAAATGCATCGTCGTCAAAGCACAATCTACACTGTTGGACTTTAGATCCTAAAAAAAAAAAAAAGCCCGGGCTTCTTAGTGACAAAGTTTTCACATGACAACAATGCATCTGCAGCTCACTAATAACACTTTAAAGTAGCTGGATAGTTATAACAACAAACCTTTATGAGAGGAAGATCATGGAAATACAACATGTCACGACATTACCAGAAGTGCTCTTCACGCTTAGTGGCACGCTTGATCACAACCCCAATCTTACATCTACCTGCCCTTAAGAAGCCAGGTGAGTTGGGCCTCATGTCTCAGGTGGATCCTGCCTGAGTAGACTGGGTGAGCTCTCAGACCGCCCCTACGCCCCCAGACCCGCCCGTGCGGCAAAGATCAATGGCAACAGAGAAATCTGCCCCCACCACCACCACCACCCCCGCTCCTCTGCAGAGTGGGCCTGATGTCGGGAGAGATTAATTGCAGACTACAGGCTGCAGCATGCTGGGAGCACACAGCCCGCTTGCAGGCTCAAATATATTCATCTCTTGTGCACACACACGCACACACACACACACACAAACACAAGCCCGGTCTCCTCTCCGCCTCACAGGCAGGATCCATCATGTTGAATCCCAGATGAACATCAAACCCCCAAGTGCTGCTCCTTTGTCTCCAGGTAGCACCTGGCGCTCTGCCACCGCCTCCCGCTTTCATGTGGCGAGGAATTATCCTCCCTTTGTGTGTATGTGTGCAAGCATTGGTTTGCACTAGAGTGTGACGCCTTTGCAGGTACTATCTTTCATATCTGTTTTCTGCTCTGGCAGACCCAGCGGCCTACCTCACAGGTGGCTGGCTCTGTTCTCCCAGGAGCTCCTGAGCAAGGCAGGAGGCGCAGCCAGCCCAGCGATTACCAGAGAGCAGCCAGAGCAGGGACTTGCCCTGGCTCCTGCAGCACTCTGGTTAGCGGTAAAAGGGTTAGGAGATGGTTTGCCATGTGTTATGTAGTGTATGCATGCGTGTACAAGTACAGTAAATCACTGAGGCTTTTTCATGTATACAGCATGTCCCTTAATCTAAAAGAGTTTTCCTGTGTGCTCATGCATGGCTGTGTGTGTTTGCGTTTCCCCCCATGTTTAGTTTTATTTGTACAAGGAGAAAAATTGAAGGTACAAACCCACAGTGTGCCGTGCTGCTTATTTTGAGAAACATAACAACTGGTATTTCCCACTCTTCAAAAGCTGTATAATACTTGGTTTTGCTGTCTTCTGAGCGTGCTTTGTGGAGATCCCCGCTGCGAATCCAGCTTAAATGCTTTTCCATCCCGCAAACTCCTCTCTGAGCACAGCGGCTGCCCTGAACCTTGAAAGATGGCTCTAGAGTCTCAGCGGAACTTTTCACAACAAAGATCATCTGGAGCTTTCGCGGCGCCATCAGGTGTGCGTGCTCATGTTTCGCGTCGCCAAGGGAGAATCTCTCGTCATCAGCAGCTTTAGTGTTATCTTTTGGTCTTTTTCAGGCATCCTGAGTGTCTGTGTGTGTGCTTGAGAGTGTGTGTGTGTGTGTGTGTGTGTGTGTGTGTGTGTGTGTGTGTGTGTGTGTGTGTGTGTGTGTGGCGTGGTGGCTGCAGGCTGCAGTGCTTCTTTTTAGTGCTCCGCAAACTCCGATTCCAGGTGAGTCATCACACATTCAGACAAAAATAAGAAGACCTGTGCTGCAAAAGAAAATTGTTGTTTGAGGTAAAAGCCATTACATGTTAATTGTCCTCAAAATAACATATATATATTTATGTGTGTGTTTATGTGTGTGTGTGTGTGTGTGTGTGTGTGTGTGTGTATATATATATATATATATATATATATATGATGACTGTGACTTGTGCCTCAGACAATGTTGTGCCTGCTAACTGCACATTAAAAAAAGGAGTAAACTACTGCGGCTGCCAGTCGAGCCTTTCCTGGCAGTGCGCGTGACTCACCACAGCTCCTCACACTTTACTGGAATCCAGCAAAGCCAATCCTTGTTCTGACCTAAGCTATCAGCAAAATTAGCACCTGGAGGCCTTGAGAACTGGTTCTGCGCTCTATGCATGTGTGTGTGTCTGTGTGTGTTTGCATTTGGTTTCTCCCCGATGCCAGAGTCCCAAAGCCGTGCAGGTATATTTATGCTGCAGCAGAATGGGCCTGCAGGATAAGCAGCAGGTGGCCCCCGTCTCTAGTGACAACAGCTGGGTCCCGTTTGTTGATGCTGGGCTGCGGGAGGAAGAGAGGCCCGCTTGACATGCCTCCACTCTCAATCCAGCCTCAGACTCCAAATCCCAGCGTTTAAAGGTGAAGTGTGAAGCGCGTCTGTTGGCATGAACAGAACCAGAGTCATGTATAGATTCAGTGCTGCAGGTTGGCTCTGGATTTCCCAATAAACTTTAAATTATTAGTTTGTTCATTAATTCAGAGGTTCTCAGAGTTTCTCTGGCAAAAAAAAGGCCCCCACCCACACACACCCCACCCCCACGGCACCCACTCCACATTCTTTATCAATCATTTATCAAACAGTGAGAGGGGAAGCAACAAATAAAAAAGTTGAATCTCAGTGAAGTAAGGGCCAGCGTGATAGCATCAGCAGTCTCTTTATTCTTTAAGTTATTTATCAAACACAAAGGCAAAAGGTTTGTGCTTTTAGCTTCTCAAGCGCTCGGAAGTGCTGAAATACACCTACACAAATGCACTGTGTGTGTTAACTGTTGTAAGATGTAGTCAAATTGTATATTTGTTTTCTCTTTTCATTTCCGGCCCTCGATTCTGTCATACATTTCAGAGGAAAATATACTTTTACTGCTTTAATCTCTCAGCTATAGAGGAGACATCTTTTTATTAAATACTATACGGAATTAATATTCGGTTTAAACAGTAAGTAAGGGAGTTGAAATGATCTCCGATCAGCTGAAGCAGCTACTCTACAGTCCTGTTTGACATATTAATGCATCAGTAATAATAATCCAAAAATCCATTATAGAGTGTTATGATATCAAGCACGTAAAAACGTAAAGACTCTAAATGTATCTTTGGTCGAGCATATTTCAGTAAGATTCATAATATTAGACATTGTTAATAGAGTATTGTTTCTCTTTGCTTCTTTTATTCTGACTACTGCTTACATTTTGGGATTTACTCCTTTTCTGTTTTATAGCGTCCTGTGAAGTAAATATGGGGATTTATGGTCAGACAAAACAGATAACCTGAAGATGCCATCATTGGATTTGAAAAACTGTCTTTTTTTCACTATTTTTAGATTTTGTGTAGAAAAAAAGAGTTTTATGTGACAACGAGTTATGAAAATGACTATTAATTGCAGCATTGAAAACAAGCACAAAACACTATGGACAATCATTATGAAGAATAAGGCTTTAACTCTAGCTAAGCACAGTGGTCAGAACACATAAAGACTAGATCATTTTATTACTCAGCTCAGTCATACATCCATCCAAGAATTGCCACAAAATGCAAAGCAGATCACATTTATGTTTTGGCAACCACAGACACTATGATAGTTTATGATATTTTGATTTAAAGAAAAAAAATCAATTTTAGATCCTGTAATATCAAAAAAGATACGAAAAGCTGGATGCCTCATCACTTTAGTGCCTAAAGTCAATATTTCTTCCAAAATAGAAATCCATTCTCCCACCCTCCCAGTTCCCTTTGATGTGTGGGTGTCTGGGTCTTACATCAGACATCAGGGTCAAAGCCTGAAAAGGCAAGTCAATTTACAGACAGACATCAGAGGGAGAGGCTTCTCCTGCACAGGTAGGGCCAAGAGAGTCAGGGCTGCAGCTCCACAACCTCCTCATCTGTCAAATTTGAATGGAACAGACAGCTCCGACAGCTCGGCTAAAGCGGGTTCATTGTTGTGTTCGTTACGCACATCGATTTACGAGCAGGAGCGCAAACAGTCCAGCTCGGAGTCCAGAAGCGGGGGTTGACTGAGGTGGTGTGTCCACAGGCGGCCATAAAGGTTAGCATGTTGGTACATCAAAGCCCGAGGAGAGCATGCTCCAACGGCCAGTAAACTGCTTTATGGTATTAGCAATTTGCCCGTGCGCCTTTATCTTCATGGCTCTTAAATATCACTGAGTTCATTCAGAGAGACACGAGGGGGATGACAGGAAGTGAGAGCTCACCATAGCAACGGCGGTTTGTCCGTGAGTGGCTGATTCCTAACTGGATGTAGCATAAGGTACATTACACAAACAAAGCAAATCTTGTTTACATGCTTGCGGGTGTATTGGAATTTGAGTTTGACCAAAGTTAAGATTTAACTTTTCAGCTTTGATCTGCATGAGGAGTATTCAAACCACTGTAAGCAAGTAAAAAAAATACATATTTTACTTTGAACTGCATTGAAGTCAAGTGTAATATACGTCTTTGTGTGAGGAGTTGTCAGACATCAAATAAATGCAGGAGCAAGTAATAATACACTTTTTTTTATTTTTTCAAAAACAGCTTCAGTAGAATGTTTGAATCTGAAACCCCACAGGAACGGAGGCTGTTTCGCAGAATTAATTGCTCTGACTGTTAAAAAATATTTAATTTCTTGACCAAAGCTCGTTGAAAAATATGAAACCGCGCGGGCACGAAATCTCTGAAATGTTTGGCGAGATAGCGTCTCTGTGCACAAGAAAACTCAATTACACACCGCCAGTTAAACGTGCCGCATTTCAAATTGCTGCGCTCATTCATGATTTCCATTTGTTGACGCGCCCAAAATGAGATTGCATTAACATTTCAGAGATTGTGTGTATACATGTCTCTTATTTTGAGTGAGCTGTGGTGTAGAATTTTAATTTCTCAGCGTTCAAAGCTGTTTTGGTTTTTTTTCCATGCGGCCTCCATTGGGGGGGCTCAAATGGACAAAGTTCTCTTGTAGCTGATATAAAACAAATATGCATTATTACTGGCCGCAGGCCTCATTTAAATCCATTGATTACAGTTAACTTCAACACTTCAAATCTTCTTTAGCGCGTTCTACCTCAAAATCGCCCCTCTGTGCGATGCTTTTATTCCAACACATAAAGGAAGGGAGCAATGCATCCAGCACCAAAAGGCAAAAGACCTCAAAGCCATAAACAACTCTCCCTGCAATCTAATGATCTGGCAGTCGCACATCAAATACAAACATGGATGAAAGACAGAGCCAAAGCACCTCCAACACGGCTCCTGTATGTGCCATTACACGCAGCAGAGTTCATTAAGCTGAGTATGTGAGGAGAGATAAAGGCCCCTGTATTGGGGGATTTCCCCCTGCTAGCATACTGCCTGAACATGACTGCCAGTGTCTTTGAATACTGTACAAATGCATGGCTGAGGGCGTATTTCTCATCAGGCCTCAGATCCCAGATCCTGTCTTCTTTCCACACACAGATGGAAGTTCCTTCTCTTCTCTCTCTCTCTCTCTCTTTTTTTTTTTTTTTTTACCAGCATGCTAGTTAAACGGTACATACAGAGATTGAAATATGCCTTTGATAAGGATGAAGAATTGATTTATGGCCATACTTTTATCATCGCTCACTCATAACCCGCTGCCCGCGAGCACTCTATCCTGTGGAGAGGTTTTTGGGGAGGAAACCACCTGCTTTGATTTATAACCCCCATGGATTGAAAGTTGTAGTCTGGACTGCAAGTGTGCAAAATCCCTGACATCTCCTTCTGGGTTCAGTCGCACTGCTGAGCTCTGGGCAGACCAGACTTTGAGCCTGATGGTCTGAATTATTAGTCAGACTTGAACGTGGACAGCTAACGTGAAAAGAAAATCCACAAAAGAGGCAGCTCGGTAAGAATGACAGATAATGTGCGATCCACAGTGGGATGGCAAATAGTTGTAGGACATTAGAGCTGTCCTCAGCCTGTGTGTGGATATGAAGGGTGCTACACAAAAATACATAAATCAACATCATCTTTTTACCATCTGAGGGCAGTCATGTAGCCGTACATGCCAGAAGGTTGGGCTGTAAAACATACATGTTTCAGAAATTACAGCCACATCCCAACAGAGGGACTCCCGCTGTTTTGTTCAAACAGGCGCAGCCCGAGTGGAAGTGACTGGCCAGGCTTGTGAATATAAAGAGACAAGTGGTGAGCTGAGGCTTCCAAAAGTCAGTTTTAGTCAGATAAGTGGAGCTTTTTACTGTGGCTCGGCTGAAAATATGTCTTGCCTGTATGTAAGTGTCTGCATGGGCTGACAGACGCTGTATAGCTTGATTGATACCTGTTCTGTCCCTTTTTTCATTTTTATTAAATGTACCACACAGAAGTTGATTCTGGCGCCCCCTGTGGACAAAAGAAGTCATGTTTCGTCACCTTGAGTTGGAAAAATCCTGGCTTAGCTGCGCTTGCATCCATTTCGGAGAAATACATCTTATATCCTCACTTTTATTACTTTTTAAAATTATAAAAACAACTGTTTGCAGGATGCATAGCGATGGGTCATGTTGTGTTTTCGTGGCTCTGTAAGATTAATGTGTTAAATATGAGAGCAAAGGCGAACTTTGTTTTCGTGTTAACACTTGTTACATGTGAGTGTACAACAGATTTGGTTGCTCAGCTGCAGTAATTCTGCTGAGAAGGCCAGAGTGGTCAATATTTCGGACATTACAGGTTCGTCTGAGAGGAAGGGGGTCAATTCATATTTATTTGCTTTTGAAATCCCACAGTTCTCTCAGCCCGTTGATTGATCGACCAAGGTTGATTCATGTTTTCGTCCGTGCTCTAACACTGTCCCTCGGCAATGCTTCTCGTATTCTCTTTGCTGATCCTGCTCCAGGATGAGCCATAACTACAAAACACAGTGTCAAAAATAAAATTCTCCTCCTGCTTCCTCTTAAACTGGCTGACGTGACACTTTGCCTGCAAAGTGTAAACATCAGGTCTTCCCGTCTGATTTCACTTGGACTGGGACCCAGGCGTTAAGAATAACTATATAGAAACAGCCAATCTTCACGCTGATGGTCTTGTTTTCTTATGTAGGTCATATAGAGGCATGAGTATTAAACTGAGAATGATTCATAACCAGTGAAAAACATTTTTTTTGTAGATTTAAATTGTTTGCAGTCCAGAGCAAAGAGGGAAATGTGGGAAGAGAGAGACGTGGAACTCTGACAACGATGTGATTCATATGCTCTTATTGTCTGTGTTACCAACTCATTCTAGTTGTTGCATTTTATTGCTCACTGTGCCCCCTCTTCTGCCCACATACATAATACATCATGTAATATCAATATAATGGCTTTATGCTTTGTTTTGTCTTTGTTAAGTCAACAGTTGTTCGTAACACGGAGCCACAGATGGGATTTCCTCCAGTGAAACACACTGGCAGTAACCCGTCAGGGGCTTCCGATACTCTGGGATCTGCAATGGAAATGCAGTTCGTCTCCCAGGGCTACAGGCCCTCCTCCATTGTTTCACGGCTATCTTGACACCCACTCACCAGAATGGAGGCATGCCGCGATGAACCCTGGGATCTGTGATCCTGCCACCGATAGGCACAGCAGTGCCACAGATTCCATTAAGCTCCAAATTAAAGCAGGCACATCAAAGGGCTGTGAGGAGGCAGCATGGAGATGTGACAGTGAGACGGGGAACGAAAATGAGTGAGGGGAGAATAAAGAAAAAAAAAAAAAAGACGCCTCATTTACGCAATCCCCGAACGTGACAGAGCCTAATCCAAATCAATATCTGTGAGTGGTAGAGTGTTGTTACAATGCTAGTGTGGAACACATTAGCGGAAGATGAAAGCATCAAAGTGGTTAGCTAGATGAAATTATGTCTTTTATATCACGAGAAATAATTGGAAAAATCTGGGCGAGCTGGCGCACATTTTGGCTAACATGCAAATGTTCTCGTGTGCGAACGGGAAGCAGTAGCTCTCTGCGACCAGACTGCCATTCTACAACCGGAGCTTCGACGATACCTGACTGACAGCTCAGTGTGAGACCGTGTTACCACTTCACCAGCCAAAACAAACAGACATTTGCATCAGTGAAATCACTTGACTTCAGGAGACGCCTTTATTTCCACACGGCTTTTGACAGCAGGCTGAAATATTATACAGAGCTGCTTAGCTTTACCATTCTGTGCATCCAGTTGCATTATCCACCTCAGAAGACTTCATAGTTTCAGACGATATCTGAGAGGATTTATCTGTGTCCTCCATGAAGAGGGTAAAGGGGGACCGCTGGGATCATATTGTCTCTATAGATAATCTTTATTTATTTTTCTGTCCAGGGTGGAAAATTTGCGACGAATCCCTCGGGGTCCTGTGAGTGTTTTATCACTCGATGTTACTTGTGATTAAGGAATGGGAAGGACTCTACGTGATATCGCCCGCATAACTCCCCAGGCCCATCCAGGAGCTTCTGCTTCTCCAACTACACCCAGGGAGCCACGGAGCATCTCCGCAAGCATCTCTCTATGGTTTTGAACAGTAGAAAAAAGGGCAGTAAGGGGTATTGGACAGGAGGGGTGGAGAGGTGGAAAGGGGGAGGGGTGGTGTTTGTGGCCCTACAGCAGTCTGCCTGATTGCATCGCCACACAAGCGTGCCTTCAAAGCGTTCCCCTCCCCACCGCCCAGTTTGACCAGATAAGGGCCCCCTCACGCTGTGGTTCAGCTAGGGGACAGGAAGACACACGGAGGGGTCAACAGTAGTGCCATCTGCTCCCCATGTACAACAAATACTGTACATCTACATCAACAAACTGCCTCCTGTCCTGCATATGGACCAGCTTCACTGACCGCCGCTTTGATCGCTCTATAGGCTTTATATTGGGGCATATACTGTGTAACATATCCAGGATGTTTGTTTCACTGCTCATACAAGTTTCATGAGGACTGTGTTGATTGAGTCAATATGTTTGTTCCCTTGTTTTGTGCCTGAGACAAATAACGGAGGGCTGTCCTTGTGTAGCAGAGAAGCCGGGCAGCTGCCAGCGGGCTGCCTGACATGTGCAGTGTTAACGATCTGTATTAAGGGCACGCTGATATAGGTCAGCTCCCCGTGACATCACATTCCTGCGTGTCGCTAACTGCGAGCGCGACGACACTGACTGACAGCGGGCACAACACACGAGACGTCTCATTCTCAGAGCACAGGGCACGTTGGAATGCAATTTAATCCGCAAGTAACAATTCTAAAAATGGAGGATGGTGTATCGTTTGCCTCCTGGCATTTTTGGATGAGCATGCCATGCCGCGACCCGACATACACACACACACACACACACAAAACTATCCACACTCCCACACCTCTTGACTGATTCCACAACCTCTGAGTCTACACATCAAGCAGTCTCAGCAGCTGTCACAAAGGCCATATCATGTTGCACGCGGGCGGCCAGGCCAGCGCCTCCAGGTTCGCTGCTCATTAAGGTGACTTTTACGACAGCTTTTCATCTTTTTCTTTCTTTTATACCTCCTTGATGTGCCTGTCTCTCTCTCTCTCTCTCACTTTTATTCTCCCTCTGCACTCTGTACAGGACGCTGGCTCCTGGTGCTAACACGTTATCAAGCCAATCAGGAGATAATGACTATCATCTAGGATCTATGCTTAATTAAGTAGTTTCCAGAACACTCTAACAGCACACCTCTGTTTCCCCTATCTTCAGCCATCCACCGCAAAACTGCTTCCTTCATGACTTCACCTGAAAAGGTGCTTTCCACTGTTTGGTAGGTAAGACCTGAGGGAGTTTGCCTCTCAACAGCCAGGGCCCCCCAGAATCCACGATCATACTAAAAACTTCAATTACATCTGTGGATCCAGCCGTTTGATGAATGAATGGTTTGGCTTGCCAAGACAACAAAGGAGGTAGCTGGATAGAGTCACCACGTCGGGCAACAGAACCGGAGAATATCAAAGTGTTTAGTCAGTTTAAAGACAAGCATGAACTCTGGAGTAATAGTATGAGCTGTTCCCCAAGCATGGATCTCTGCAGTGAGTGAAACTGTCATGTGGGGCCTTGTCAATGAGCCAAAGAAAACAGAATCAGCTTTGCATAAAGGAGCAAAGTTACACAATAGAGCCTGTAATACCTGGTCAAACAAACCTGTGATTGATGCATTTCAGACAATGGAATAGTTCAAGAGTGAATAGGATCACGAGACTGTGACCAAATAGTCTTTAGATCATTTTTCTGGGAGAGGCCTAGATGCGGTGAGTGCTTCACCCAGTGGTAATCATGTTTTGTTTGGAAAACCCTGCTTTATATTATAACTAATGGGAAACAAATTGCCTGAGCATGCTGTCCCCCCCAAAACTGAGGGATTCCCTAATCCAAATCTACAACCGATAGAGAGAGAGAGAGAGAGAGATTTAAACCTCATAACTTCTTCTGTTTGGTTTTGGTGGAGAAGGATAATGACAAGGAAGATCTAGAGCCCTGGGCTTGTCTCCTGGCATGGGCATGGGAACCCCCCAGAAATGAATAAGTCACATTATAATCCATGACACCACAAGGAGATGAGATGAAGTAACGCTTGAGAGGGCCAAGCGAATGGCTGCGAGAGAGGCCGGGAGAACCAGAGGAGGGAAATCAGGGAGAAAAGAGTGAGAGACCACATACAGGCAAGAGCAGAACAATGAGGCTCTTTCATTGGGGCTCGGCGATGACGGGAAGATGAGAGAGAAGAGGACAGATGACGGCAAAGTGTCAGAGCAGCTTCCACGTTCAGCGCGACGAACATCCTGGACCTCGGGAGACGACTGAATCAGTGTCGGGCTTGAATTTAGAGTTTCTGCAGTCTTGCAGATCGTTGGATGTGGTGAACATGTGGTGGCCATAGAGTACAATGTGCAGGGATCGATGACGAAATTAAACATGCGCATGAGTGTGTGTGCCTATGTTGTCAGAGGGAGTTTGTGCATGTGTGTTTGTGTGTGCGTGTGTGGTGAAAAGGGTGGGGCATTGAACAGAGACCCCTCTAGCCCAGACTTGAAAAGGCATTCTTTCATCATTGCTAATCTCCCAAACATAAACATGAGAGCATCCACACAGTCTCTCTCTCTCAGGGCCATGGGGTGACCCTCCCATGACTGGAGATGAGGGACCGCACGAGCACAGGAACGTGCGTGCTTTTGGCCGTCTGACTGTTTGTGTTAGGGAGCCCTGCACCGACTGTATCAATCAACATATCAGTGAACACGCCGGGAGATTTTTGTTGAGAGTGTGTGCGTGTGTGTGTTTATGATTGCGGAGGATGTGTGTGTGTTCCTGTGCTGCCGGGTAATTCAGGCTCCAAACTGGGGCGCGACTCGACATGTGAGACAGTTTTCATCCACGACAACCGACAATTAGTTATTTTTCCACAATAACCGCGTAAACCATAATTGCATGTGGTTTCAACAGGAAAAATTATGTCAAAAGCACATAATGCTCAGATACGGGGACAAAGAGAGATTTAATATCTATGTGTGGCAATCAGGAAACTGTGTTCTGAGAAATAAACCGGCTGCTGCGCCCAACCAAAGAGGGGGAAATGGAAAGTGGATCACCTGAGAATGGCTGTGAGGCTTTTCAGGGGGTGAGGAACGCTGGGATGTGAACCTGCACTAGGTGGCACTGGGCGTGCTCCTCTCTATAATAAGGACTCGTATTTCTCAGGCCTGTATGGCTGCCATGAAATAAGCTCATCTTACATGACACACGCACACTCACATGCACGTGCACACTGAGACATACATCCGCGCTTGTGCACCGCACCATTCCCTATGTGTACAAGCCAAAGCTGTTTTTGCAGAGCATTTAAGAGATAAGGCCAGTGAGTTAATGCAGACGTACTGCCATAATCCAGTTTTCCCCCTCTTCTGACTCTCACCCCCCCCAAACCCCGACACCCCCCTCCACCGCTCTACTCTAACAGCTTCCCTGCACTTCAGTTGCGTATCTGTGACAGATTAGGGCAGATCACCAAGGATTACCTCCACCAGACAGAGCCTGTACGTGTTGACCATGGACACCCCCTCAACTCCCCCACAGAGAGACACAGAGAGGGAGGCAGCCAGATTTAAATGTAATATTGAATAGCTAAATTGACTGATCGTCTTTTGGAAGGTGTTTCCTTTTTTTTATCCAATTCAAGCAGAAAGGTTGTGCTCATATTTGTTATAGAGACTCGTGCACTCTTCGCATCCTGTAAGGAGTGAGTGTAGGCGGGTACATGATGCCCGGGTACCTGTCGTTCCTATGGGATGCTGCTGCAGAGTGAATATAGGTCAGACCTCGTTTTTGTTGTTATTTGCCTTTGATTGCTGGATAAAAGGTGTCTGCAGTCCCTGTTACTTGCTAATGATCACCCTTTACTAAGAACACATAGCATCTCTCTGTAGCCAAAGCCAAATATCTGACAGAGAAATCATTACTTTATTTTCTTTGTTCCAGACTCAACAACTTCATTTGCGGCGCAGCGCACATCTCAGCATCACCCAGTGGTCCGTCTGGGTACTGCACGGGTTGGAAGGGAGAGAGCGAGTGAAGGGTTTATGCAGTGAAGGGTTTATCTCATGGATTTGATGTGAGTGTGAGATAAAGTGAAACTGATATCTTACCACTTTTAAATGTGTTGCTTTTAGGCAATTTAAGGGCAACTTTTTACATATGAAATGCATTTGAAATGAGGGAAACTTTCTGCCAAACTTTCAGGAGTTGCTCGCTGCTGTGGTCCAGAGAGAATATTTTACCCATTTCCATTAGAAGGGAGTCGGAATAAATTAGCAACATCCTTTATCCTTCTTCATCTATCCACCGCACTTGACAGCAGCAATCTTGTTTGTGTTCAATAATAGATGATCCAGTTAATATGTATATATATTATGTATATATTAAAACACAAACTGGAGTTTTATATAATCACATTTTTAATCATATTCTCTGTAAAGCTACTTTTCTATCCTCAGAATACCTTGTCATGTCACTGAACTGAGCCAAACTGATCAAACAGAATATTTTACAGTGTTATTAACATTATGGGCTGGTATATGATATAATGGGCACGGTCAGATTTGGATTATAGTCACCGTTCCTGATCCAGGACTCCTGTTTAACAACTAATTTTGAAAATGCTTGAAACATTAAATAACAATAAATCAACCGCAAAGGAGCCCTGACTGACTCTTTAATCTGCGCGTGGATGCCTGGAAACAAAAAGGTGTGTGTGTGTGTGTGTGTGTGTGTGTCTGTGAGAGAGTGATGGAGCAGGTGTGTGCGAGATAGGCAGATAGGGGAGGAGGGGGAGCAATGGGGGGAGAGGGGGGCGGCTGAGACCCCACCTGGACTCAGAACAAGCGGGGGACCGACTGGGGACGCGGACACTACACAACACACTACAAAGGGCTGGCGGGGCGAGGCGCACGAACGCCATAACACAGCCAAAGTCCCATTGTTCTATCCCTGTTTCATCTCCCCTCCTTCTCTCCAAATATTTGGAGGAAAGCTCTGAATAACATACTGGTACTGAGAATATTGCACTCTGTATATTGTTGAAAGGAACTTAGGCAGTCTGAGTGTTTCACTCTTCAAAGATGGTTGCTTTGTTTTGTTTGGGTTTTGTTTGCTCCTGTATTTGAATTGTGTACCGTGATTTCGTGGATATCTCATTGTTCCAGGATTTGAGATTGTTGGACGGAGAAGCGCCCACTGGCTCATTTATTTTGGTTGCATCATGTGACTCATTGTAATTGCAACACACTGGGAAAAGCAGTGCAGAAATGATGCAAAAAATAACAACTGGCTCCCGTTTCCCACCACCGCTACTGGGGAGCTGGTTTGCGCGAGACATTTCATTCTCCTTCATCATTAGAGTTTCAATAAGACTGCTCCTATATGGACTACCAGGGTGCACATTTCCATACCCGAGCCAATGGGAAGTCAGTGATTAAAAATACAAGACCACAGCTTTGCATCAGAGTTCAAAAACATGGGGCTGAAAGTGTGGAGCTGTGCTATTAATCATGTGATCAATGGGGGGATGAGCGTGAAGCCCGACGATGCAGGGTTACAGCATCGTCTTACAGGGTCGTTTGATGGCCCTTTCCTGGGGACCCCATCATTGATTGGGCCCTGAGGGTGCCCTGCGGCACTGCCCCGTCGCCAGGGCCTGACTGACAGCTCTAATGAAGCCTGCCATCGTCAGGCAAGGGACCGCTCCAGAGCAGGCACCGAACTTCAATCGGCCTGTGTGACGTCCAAAGAGTTTTGATTTCTCAGCAGTGGTGAGGGGGTAAAAAGGAGACCCCTGTGGGAGACGGGCAGCCCCAGTCTGCCTTTGAATATTTCTCCGTTTACCGCATGTCAGTTCTCGGCGGTGGAGACGCACAGAAGAGAGACGTAGAGGGTGGGGGTGGTGGGTGGGGTGGTGGTGGCTGTGGTGAATTTTTCATAAGTGAGAAGAGAAAAAAAAAAAAGAAAGAAAAAGGGGCCCACGGTCCCCTGGGATTCGGTTTTGATGCTGTCATGTGAATGTCATTATGTGCGGCTGTCATTGCACCAGTTCACAATTACAGCCGAGCAAAGTTTTGATGGTGTCGTGGTGTGTTTTACTCTGCAAGAGACAAACACGTCAGGTAACTTTACTTCTTAGTTTAGTACAGATGGACGGAGAAGTTGCAACTATGAGTCCTCTCTACATCTCTCCCTCTCTCTCTCACACACACACACACACACACACACACACACACCCTATCTCCCTGCAATGGAGGGATGTTGAAGAGCAGTGGAACCTCAGAAGGCTCATCCTCACTTTGTTCTATTATTCACCATCTCTGGCTTCAGAACTCTCTAGGATCTCCATGGGGTTACGCTCTCTATCCTGATGGAAAGACTCCTGCGCCGCTGAGAGCCTGTTTACTCCACGGCCCCGCAGTCCACCGGAGTATACAACCAGTCCCTTCACTTCCATGCTCGCATCAGAGCCATCAAAAAGAAATCAAAAACAGCCTGGTGCAGGCCATTTGTTAATCTGATGTTCGCTGGCGCTTCTTCCAAACCGCTTGCTGAATCAAAAAAAAAAAAGAAGTCATTTTTCAGGATTGGCAGCTCACTTCAATCCACCAGCGATGATGACATTCTGGCAAACGTCACAGACACAATTTACTCTGCAGCACGCCGCCTTCCTTTTGTTCTCTTCAGTCAGCACAGATCTTTACATCCTCACCCACTATGATACAATGTGATCCCCTCTCAGAATGCTCATTTGTACAAGCATAAATAGTTATTTGAAAGATAAAAGCAAACATGTTTGTTTTTTGTTTGTGTTTTTTCCTCTTCTCAACTCCCCAAAGGCATTTATGAGCACTTTGGTAATAAGGACCAGAGAAGGATTTAGCTGAAGAAGAGGAGCAGAGGATGCTTTGATGTACTCTTAGATTAAGTGAAGTCTACGGCGATGTCTACAAAAATACATGCAGCGTATACACTGAGCTCGGCTAGACAGGCTCCTCTCTGCTGGCCCTTCCTCTCCGGTCCCAAACCGCCACAGCATGAAAGACGGTCTGTATGCTCCGTGGTAGCAGGAGACTTGTATGGACCTTGTCGACAGCTTCAGATGAACCATTCCCCAAAGAAACACAAACTAGGGAGGGTTATTTTCCCCCCTCACAAACTTGTTTTTTTCCCCCCCAACCCAGAAATTTCCCCCAACAACAAAAAATCTAAACTTTTAAAAGACCGGGTTCACAGATGCTTTGATTTTTTTGGATATGTTGCTCTGCTTAAAAGAGATTTTGCAACTAGGCAATGCTCTGAAGACGCCGAACATTGCCCATGCGACTCGACACAGTGCCAGTGTTGTGGGAGTGGGAGAGAGGAGGAGGAGGAGGAAAGAAAAGAAGGAGACAGAGAATGATTTGGGAAGTTGCTATGAAATAGTCAGCGTTTTCATTTTTAAACCGATCTTAATGTTTAAATATCGGATTCAGTGTGATGAGCTGCTTCGCCAGAGGAAACAAAAAGTCTCAAGTTCAACCTTTTCATATTTCATGTTCTCTAATCAGCTGCAAGAGCGAAAGGGCCGGCCAGTGGCTTTTGGCGAAGACGTGCAGTTCTCAGTAATAATCTACAGTGAGCAAGTTTACAAATCAGCAAGTCGGCGTTTTCTTAAGAAAACATTCTTTGGCACAGTGTGACTGCTCTGATTCCCTCTATGCTGTGCAATTTGTATTTGTTTAGGGTGTTAATGAAAGGTTGCATGAATAATTTAACATAAACAAAGCATGTTATTCCAAATTAACTGCAGCTCTGCAAACACGTGAAGTGGCTCGGCTGCCTGTGGTGGATGGTGATCTGATGCTGACCTCTGCTGGACGGCTCTGCTGCTGAATGCAGCGCTGTTACCAGACTGACTCCTCTAAGGCACCAGAGCATGCCGGTGCTGTGGCTATATACTCGACATAATGTGACATAATCCTGATAAAAGATATCAGTAAACGACACTTTTTTATGGAAGCACATCCAAAATCATATTTATATTAGAGTCAAGTTGACGCTGGATGAAGCTGCTGCCGATATTTGACAATTTGTAATGTTTGATAATGATATAGTGTTCAAAATTCATATTGTTTCCCAGAAAACAAACAAATCCTTTCTGATGAATTCATCAATCAACATTGACCAAGATATGTGGTGAAAGGGATATTACGCACTCTTTAGTGCTCTCTGGTGGTCAGCTATTTACTGTTTCACGTTAGCATCATATATTTAGCATTATGCAGTTTTCTCTTTATTTATTGACTTAGATATATGCCTATGACACATAAAGTATCTATAATCAGTTAATACCCCTTTAAAACGGCTTTATATTCATGTTTAGCTCATTGGTCAGCCTCTTAGGGTCTTAGTAGGTTTCATTCCATGCGTATCCCACTAGAGATTATTTTCCAGATTTGTGGAATCATCAAAAGTTAAAAAGTAAGAAAATGTTCCCAGACCCATTTCCCCTGAGCTCCTAGTTCCATCACCATTCCCACCAATCAATCGAAACCACAAACAAAGAAAATTTCACCTGAGAGGCTGAAATCAGCAAACGTGTGGTGTGTTTAGCTTGAAAAATGACTAAAATGATACATGTGTTATAAAAAAGAGAGTTGCTGAGTACTTTGATTGAAAATTTGTCAGATTATCTCAAATCTACTTTCAAATGTGAGGTAAATATCAACATTATGCCTTCTCTCATAGAAAGAGTGAGAACCTGCATGTTATTAGTGAGTGAGTGTCATTATTTCCAGTCTTAATGAACTTCACTGAGTCTCAATCCCACCTACACACACACACAACTGTGATGTCCAGTTGCTCCATTCCTCCCTCTGGACAACCAGGCAAACCTTTTCCCTGTTTTGTTGCCGTACAAGTTGAGGAAAGCCCACTTCCTGCTTCCTCCCCCGACTCCCTGCACACATATTCACACAAACTCACCAGCATTGCCACCCCACCCGGCTCAATTAACACTGCGGGTCCATGGGTGTGAATTATTTAGCGATGAATTATTAATAAATAATAACAAAGGGGCCCGGGGGAGACGCGGCCCGGTCAATTAGCAGAGAAGGGAAAAGTGAAGGCAAGCAGCGGGGGGTTGGAGGCAGGGGATCTGCGGCTGATCTGATCTGCGCCTCATCATTATCGCCGCCCGTCAGACACAATTACCTCAGCTCCACACTCCCCGGCACTTCAAACAACAGCCTGTCCCTCTGACGCTGACAGCCCTCCACTCTCTGCTGCCTCTACTCAGCCAACACACACACACACACACACGTTCTTCAACTATATTACAAGCTTGGATATTAATCACGGATTCCAACACAGCCACAAAAGTAGCTGCCAAACAGAGTGGCAGGTGCGCAGCCCAGGTCAACAGTTCAAAGTACAGTGTCCATAAAACATGTTCACCACCAATGAAGTTTTATTGGTTTACAGCATGGAATAAAGGGGAGTTTGTGTGCTTTTGGACACAGATGAACAGAAAGACATTACTGACGTTAAGATAAAAACAAATTGCTACATAGTGATCCAAACTGATTACATGTATCAAAAGGAAATGCTTGCTTGCACAGGTATATCGGGGATGGTATGGAAGAAGTCCTGTAATGTTGCAGCAACATCTATATGGCAGTGTAACACTGACCCAGTCACATGACACACTGTGACATACTGTACATACAGCATAGCCTATGTGGAAGTATACAGTAGATGCATATGCAGACTGTGCAGCAGTTTTCAGGGTTTCTGTCTAATTAACTCTGATGGATTTGATTTGTTGCGGTTCATCTATAATTTTCCACAGGCCTTTGATATTCAGTCTGCACATATTAAAAATTCAGGGTTAACTTGTCTCTGAGCCCGCGTGCCGCTGCGCATGGATTGGTCCCTCAGCACAGGGGTTTGGATTTGATATGCCGACAGAACCGCGGGAAACTTTTGGTGAAAGTTTAAATCATTTCTTTTTTTTAATATTATCAAAAAAACTCTGAATTCAATTTGTTTGGGAAAAAATTGTGGGGGATTTTATCGAATATGATCATTTGCATCATTTGAAACTGTTACTACCCCTAAAGAAACTATTTCTTTTGACACTGTGCAGTGTGTGTGTGTGTGTGTGTGTGTGTGTGTGTGTGTGTGTGTGTGTAATGTCAGTACAATCATACTGTTTTGCACAGGCATTCACTTTGCTTCCAAGGTATTTCAGACATTGCGGCATTACTTTCAATTCATATTCACTGCCTGATACCACAAGATGGTGCTAAATATCAACAAAGTCAAAGTTATGGAGAGGACTGTACTGCTGCTTTATAATCGTCTCCATTCATTCAGAGAGCATGACCTCAACAAGGCATGCATGTCACAGCAATAAACTAGTGACTCCTGAAGGTGAGCGCTTCTGTAGTAGCTGTGCAGACCTATTCATCGTTGTACATCACGTTGTAATGCTACTACAAGTGCACAAGGTGGCAGCCTTGTGTTGCCAACTAGTTGTCTTTTCAGGAAGGTTTCTAACTGAGTGAAAGTATTTGCTGCAAAAAGATCCAGATGAGTTCTCTGAGGAAATGTGCTTCAGTGCTTCCTTTCATGTCTGCTTTAGCGTAGGATACATACTCCTTATGGATTCTCCTTAACCGCATGACACACTATCTACTGAAACTAATGTTTTTTTAGTTTGAAGCTCTACTCAAAAAGATGTTTTAAGACTCACAAACTCACCGATACAGCTGTTTGCTTCAATCTGTGGTTGCATCTCTGTATCTCAGCATGTGAGGAGGAGCTCCAGGTCCTTATTACTGCTTGTAAAGAGTCATCCCACCTGCAATATGGACAGGCAATATGGACGAATCAGTATAATCAGTTCAGCATTAAATATGGAAAGAAAAAGGTGACATTAATTACGTTAATTTAATTTATATTTGTTTGTACACGTTATTGTTTATTCAATTTCATTGTTATTCTTTGTTTTCATCCGTTTCTTCCCCATGTTGCCTCATTTTTACGTGTTAGAAATATGTTCATCACAAATATAGACTCACTGCAGGCAACAGCTTGCTTTTCAATAAAAAATGTTCAATACAACTTGGAGACAAATCTCTGTGCATGCAGATTTTCTCATTAAAGTGCTGCATCTCTCGATGGGCTAAAGCACACCGGCCAGCTTGTTAGAGGAAAGAAACTTGGTACACTTCCCATAAATAACTTCATTCAGCAGGAGAGCTGAATGCGGTCTTAGTCAGCTCGCAGCCAGTAGGAGAGGATAAATCTAGCAGCAGGTGATGGATAATGGCCACAGGGAAAAGGAAAAATAACTGGGCAGAAGATTTGGGCTTCACTTTCTGGATTAAGGACAGCTCGCACATGATGACTGACACTCATTAATAGACATTATACATTTAATAATTAATGATGCAGCAGATTTATTGTCTGCGCAAGTGAGGCAATATGTTCTTCCTACTGTTTCTCTGTAGAAATGTTAAACAAATGTGATTTTAAACAATTTTTTTTTTAAAAGAAAAAATACCTCCTTGCCAAAATCGATTGCATCCAGTCGTGCTACCATCCCTCTCTCTGTCGACTCGCGGGGAGTATTGATGACTTTCGCCGCTCTGACAGGATTCAGTGCGCTGCTGTGTAGAGTATGACACAAAGAAAGACAGTCTGACTAATGAGCAGCTGCTTTTATGAATAATACCCCCACTCCTTTGTATCTAATACATTACATTTTAGCAGATGAGGCATTTGTTGTGGCCTGGGGGGTTCAGAGGGAGAATGAATGTCTCAATTTGTGTCCGCTCATCGCATCCCGAGCAAAGTGAGTCTAAGAAACATGATCTTTTAAGGCACTTATGGAAAATAACAAAGTTACTTCCCCTCACAGCAAACCTTATATACTCAGAACCAGTAAGATGTATATATAACAAAAGGCTGCTGTGTCTAAAGCTTATAGTTTTGTTGGGTTTGAAGGACAACTGGTAAAAAGACACTAAGATACCGTGTTGTCTGTTGAGCTCTGTTATACAGATCTTATTAACCAGCCCCAGCTTGCCAAGCGCCCAGCTTATCTACAAAATGCTTAAATATTTATGTGCAAACCGCAGTCGCTAGGATCATTTATCTCAAATGAGATTTTCCTCACTGGTATTTTCTTCTGCCACATGACAACAGGTGCTTGAGGGCCACGAGCAAATGACTCCTTCATTGACCACACGTCCAAGGGTGCATTGATCAGTTCGGAGGTCAAGAACTAATAAGTCCGTACCGATGAATCAATGAAGGAAGAACTCAAGTCATCAGTCTGCGTGATTAAATGAAACGATGCAAGCACAAGCGCTCAATGCCAATAATAATAATTATATGTATTTTCATTAGCTTAAGCTAATTGAGTGGTATGTGGTAATCAAACAAAGAAATGCTTCCTTTTTCTCCGTCTCTTACACACAAGTGTAAATATACAGGAAGCTGTATATATTTTCATCTAAATATTTAGTTACACATTATTCATTTATTCCAAAATCTGTTTAAAACTGAAGTGCATATGTGTTTCCAGTGCTTTGGTCTTTGTTTAACATCAAAAAACAAATAATTCAGGTAATTTTCATTCAAAAATCTGGAAACGCAATTATCAAATGAACCCATCATTCATTATATTAGTTAGGTAAGGCGAGGCTGGTCTAGTTCTGCCAAAAGTCCAGGTACAAAATCCAGGAAAAAGGAAGGTGGGGGGTGTTTTTCTTACTATTTGACCTTGGACTCATTTCACACTGTTGCATTGAAAACCTTCTCACGTTCGGATCATACTGAAAAACCTTGCAAGATTTTACATCACTGTCAACCTAAAAGGTTCGAGCTGCCTCACACCGTTTGGGCACAGTTTGTTGTAACACTCAAACGTGCATATCCCAACATGCAAAGATGTATGACAGTAATACGTAAGACAACAAGGAACTGTGGTTGGGGATAAGAGTAATGCAATAGACATCAATGATTGGCCTCCCTCTGCAGATGCATCATCAGTAAAGTAGTGTAATTACCTGAATGAGTAATCACCATATTCAGCTATAGCCCACAGTCCAACAGTGTTTACTGACTCCTGAAACTGAAGTTAAGGTACACAGCTCTCTGGGTGGTGAGGGTGGACAGGTGACAGTTTATAACCGTGTACTACACTAAGTTTTGTTTGTTTATTTAAGTTTTAACACAGTGCTAACTAATCTTTATGTTTCATGGCAATAAACCGACATATCTTTAAGGATAAGCTGGAATGAGGAGGGACCAACTGCTAATTAGTTGGCGCCATTAGCAACAGGTCCGCCACAACGACCTTGAGTCAGCGACCTCTGAGTTTCCTCCACCCTCATTTTGATAACCACTGGCCCAGTCCGTTAGCATATGTAGTTTAGAGCTGGTATGATATTTATTCACACGCTAACACGGGAGCGCCAGCTGCTGTTGGAGCGGTTAGCACCCCCCCTCAGTCTGCTTACCGACTGCGCCCGGGAGGTGTGGTGTGTATGGGTCCGCTCGAGTTGGGGCGGCGCGTCACGTTCAGCTGCTCCCTGCTGGCCGCTTCAAGCAAAACAGACCGAGGAGAGAAAAAAGAGGAGGGAAAGGAAGCGGAGTGAGGCGCTGACGGTTCAGGAGGAAATGGTATGCTGCTCGGGCTAGGCTGTGCCTCCCTCTGTCCCGTAGCTATCAGGTTATTTGTTGGTATTTCCCCAGACAGCAGCTCGCTTTGAACCGGCTCCGGGACTCACCCTGTGGAAGTATTTGTACCCGGCATGCTCCAGCTGCGGACCTAACGCGGCTGACGATGGCTTCGGTGCGGATGGTCGGCAAAGTTACGGCGAGACTTTTGGGAAGTATTCAGCCTCTTCACCGCGGCCCCAGAACTACTCTTCCGGTTACATTTCTCCATAAGGTAAATGAACCGTGTAGTTGAGTCGTATGTTTACAAACGCCACACCACCGTTAAACTCTTCACGTGCGATGGGAGATCTGTGTTTGCACTGTTAATGATCTGGTTTCCTGCGTTTTGAACGCAACACCGTGTAACTTCAGTGGTCTGAGATTTCTTTATCACCCTATTTTCTGTAACATGGAGCCAATTTACCTCACCTGCCCGAAGTCATATAACTTTATGTGCTTTAATATGATCCGTTTTCCACATTCACTCTGTTGGATGTTGATATGCCTGTGGAGAAAGGCGTCTCTCGCTCTCTTTCATTCTGTTTGTCTGTCACTGTGCTCTATTTCCCTCACCTGCAGTTTTCATTCAAGACTTACAGAGCAACAAATAAATAATTCAAGTGCATTACCTAGTCCTACAGGGGTTTGGATGGTCTGAACATGACTGATGAAGCCAATCAGCTCTGAGAAGTGTGTTCTGTGCATGATCTCATCACTAAAGCGGTGCTTGTTTAGTCCCCAGAGGAGGATGTTCAGGCATCCATTTCGAGAAACAGCCCACGATTAGGCTGTTGAATATACTTCTAAACTTTAAGTAGACCTGCCTGGCCCGACACAATCCCAAGAGATGTCTCACACATTGCTATGCTCTGCAGTATGTTCAGCTTAGAGGTCAGTATCTTGCTGTATCACATGTCAGTGTCGTGCATCATCAGGTGTTTGTCTGCCATAGTCAAAGAGGGTAAATGTCTCTGCACGGGTCTTTAAATGCATAAGGTTGTAAATAAGGTGCAGGCGGAGCAAGTGCCACATGGGAGCATCAGCTGGAGGTTTTCACGGTGTGGTTTTTACTCTCGTCTTTATTAATAAGCTGTTAAATTGGCCTGTTTAAGTGAACTGTCTTTTATTGTCCAATTCATCATCCATTGCAAGAAACTGCACACGTCAACAAAGTTATGAGCAAGCAGATCTCAAGTGGACAGCTCAAATCTCAGCCAGTGCAGGAAGAACAGGACTCACTGTGCTGGGAAACTGTAGTCTCCATACTGAGTGAATATTCACATCCAGTTTGTGGGACTGAGAGGAAAAAAACATTCTCTCTGTTAGATGGGCAAGCTGTCATGAGTCACTCCTGCATCCCACAATGACTAACTTCTATTTTTAGACCCAAGCATATATAAAATGTGAGCTGCTGTTTCCTTCATTTCATAACATACAGTGCTGTGAGAGAAGTGGTCCAACAGCAAAACCCACAGAGACCTCAGAGGGTAAACGCACACTGAACGCAGGTCAGGATTTCAAAAAGCAAATGTATCACGATTGGTATGCTCCCTATGTTCCAATCGAGTCATATTTTCAGCAAAACACGGTTAAGATCACCGCTTCTTCTGCAGCGTGTGCTATCAGCAGAGGCAGCATGTTTAGCCTGCTTAAATATATGCAATGGCATGATGAGCATCTCTAACCCATAGGCCAACAGAGCGCAGACTAGGTGAATGTTTGACACTCGAAAGATCAAGTGCACATGAAACGAAAGTTAAAACCCTTTCAGGTAAAGAGCTTTTTGAAGGAGTGGCTGCACCACAGCTCGTTTTAAATAGGCAAGCGCATCACCTGTAATGACAGAGATGCTGACAAGACAGAATACGGCTGCATGCAAAACCAGTTTTAGTGATTCCGGAGAGCGGGAGGTTTTTATATGAGACTGGTTCCAATGAATGATATTGAAAGTGAATTAAGTCACTTGAGGAGACAGTGTTAGTCGGTGAAATGGGCTGATACCACTACGAAGGTTGTGGACTAGAAACTGAAAATGTATCTACCGTGATGCAGTGACCATAAGCATCTTGGATATCTTTCTTCGTGGGGAGACTTGGAAGGTCGTATTTTTGTCACACCTCATTTAAAAAAAGGTAAAATGATCACATTACTAAGAGCTCAGAGGAGGCTAAAACCTCCAACAGCACTCTGCCATCTGCTGTGCTTTTTCTATTGCCCTCAGCAAAAAGCTTGCTACTGGGAAAATTTGATCAAGGCAGAGATTTCTCCTCTCTGAGAGAGGCTTTAAGGAGTCTGGCTGTTATGTCAGTAAGTGATGACGCTGTCAGATCATTTGTTTCTTTTTAAAGTCAATACTGGAATGATGAATGTAACACGATGGAGCTCGAGGTACTGAGCAGGACTGGAGCGTTTGGACTCGTTTGGCTGACCTGCGGCACAGCATATGCAAATACACTAAACAGTTCGTTCTGCAGCAGCCTGCATTTAAAATAACACATAGATGGAACAGTGTTATATTTTGAGGAGTACATTTGTTTGCTTTTTTCTTTTTTTTGCAGAGTCATAAATGTAGATCAGTATCAGTTGCGTCTGTATGAATCCAGCATTGAACGGTGCAGAAGGCTAAACAGAATGAAGAAAGGGGAAACCACAACCATAGCTCCATCAAACATGATAAATGCAGTTTAACACACCCAACGCTTTCCTGTTATCTTCTTTGCATTCAACATGTGCAACATGTTCTGAAATGAGATGCCACAGTTTGATTAGCAGTTATGGCCTCTTTCTGCAGCTTGCTGAGCACAATGACTGCACACATGATGACTGTCTAAACAGAACCCCTGTGACACCTGGACGTGTTGCCAACGACCCGGTTTGCTGACAAGAGCATGTGAAGCAGGTAGCTGTAGTGTTGTTGGTGTGCTTTGGTGTTGGAGGAACTCTGTCCCTTTAAGCCTGAACTGACAACGCTGCACATTGTGAAAGCAAAACATGGACGTGCCGGCTTCCCACAGCACGAACAAATCAGGAGGAAACCGTATTGTTGTCATTGTCATTCAGTCACAGTTTGTTCTTTGAGTGTAGCAGCAGAAATAATCAGAACATTTGTGCCTGAAATAGAGAGCAGCTTTCTGTCGTTCCACAGAAACCCCAAAATGTCAAGGCAGGTGAAAATAAGCGGTGCTTTGTCACGGAGAAGGTTGACATGTATGTCTGACAGCTGGCTCCATATGCTGTCTTGCAGCTTTCAACGCCTGGACCGACATCACACCGTACAATGGAAGAGCCTGACAGCCTGTTTCTCGGTGTCAAGACTGGTCATGGCAGGCACAGAGCTGCTCTTTATTAGGACAGCATCCACAGAAATAGAACAGGCCTGAACTCCTGGAAGAAGCACGTGGGCATCACCCTCAGGGAGCCTTTCAGACTTGTGTTTCATTCAGTAGATATCAAGGTCTTAAACTAGAAGGCAGTGGTGCTTAGTTAAGATGCTTACCCTGCAACTGCCATGAGCTCAGTTTGGTTCCAGCTGGGGCCTTTGCATGTCACACCCCTTTCTTCCCTCTTGGTGTTTCCACTCTGACAATCTGCTATCAACCGCCCATTAAAGATGACAGATTAGAGAAGAAACATGCAATCTGTATCTAGATCTACAAGAAAAAATGCCTGTTAATACGAGGTGAGTATTCATTCAGAACCCATTGCTCCCAGTGTAATCCGATCTGAGCCCGATGTAAATGCAATCAATAAAGTTAAACCACATTCTGCCTCTTCCCCCTGTCTGAAGCCAAACCGCTCAGATAAGGTCTTCTTCTGCAAGTGAAAAATAAGTAGAGTCACCACAGGAGCATCGCTTCTCTCAGCCTGGCACACTCCACGCTTGCCTGTTTAACGCACTTTGATTCTCCAATTGATCTGCAAATTGCACGTTTAAGAGAACAAGAACAATTACTAGTGTCAGGTGTAAATGCAACCACGTCTTGGTGAGGCATCTTTGAACAGATAACTAGATTCAAAGGGATTCACTGGCATATAGAACATCTACGTGTGATGATTGTGTGTTCTCGTGTTTTGAAGGCCGGTGACGCTCAGCAGTCAGCTGGCACGCCAGGCATTCACCATCTGTTTCTAACCGCTTTACCTGCTCCTGAATATGGTTGCAATCCAAAACAGACAGCTTGAAACGGCAAATGTGCCTCTGCTGACTGTAAGAGTCATATCGCAAAGTGTGTCTTAGTCTTTCATAAAACTGCAAAATAACAATAATAAACTTCATCATGTAAAAGTTTATTTTTTGTTTCAACGGATAAAGGAACCAGCATGCAGCTGGTTGAGTTGGTCAAGCGCTGGTGTGTTCCAAGAGTCGCAACCTTTTTGCTCACAGGTTAAAAACAAAATAGCAGCCACCTTTAAGACCTTGTGTTCATCTGGACAGTATTGTTAACTACATGTGGTGCCAAATGAATGGAAATCTGAAAATCGCACTGAAAACACAATACTCCAGGATTTGTCAATATCGCTACCTGTTTAGAGAAGTAAGGCGTGACAGGTAGACAAAGATTTCATGCACCAAATGCAAGAAAGGTCAGTTCGTGTGTTGGAATGGCTACCAACTCCTGCAGCAGTTCTACATCAAACATGTCCAGCCTCACTTCTATATATAACATATGGCTTTACTGGGACTACTAGGGGGTGACAAAGACTGCACCCCGGTAAAACATGAGAACATAGAGAGCCATCCCCTGACAGCTGTAACAAATGAGTTTTGTGTGCATCACTACACGCGGAGAGACATTTGAATCTATTTCATCTGGCACTGGCTCTAAAGCCACCACTTGCAATGTGCTTGAGCCAGGTCATATTGATTGATTCCTTGTAGAACTACACACAGACAGCAAAATTCATCATCTTTGTGGTTAAGATAGATGCATTACGCATGACTTAACGTTGTGGTCTGTGCTCTGCCTTGTCAGCAACGTGAGCCGGATGTTGAATCCTTCAAAATAAAACTCATTTGCATCCAGTGGTGCACATGATCTGACATGCCATGACATGACAAAAGAACACAGATGACGGGTGTGATTATGATTGCACTGTGCAAACCTGTTATGTTCATACAAACATACAACAGGACAACATGTACTGAAGTCTTAAGTGTGTGTATTGGACATAGGAAATCAGGGAATGGTGAAACATTAAAAGTGAATTCATTCCCTGTGTTAATGTTAACCTTAAAGGAAGTGCAAGATAGTTTTTAGCTATTTAACTTGCTTTATTTCCAACAGACTAGTTATCCATTGTGTTTCTCGCCCTGACATGACCTTGTGGTGATGCATTGCTTGGCTACGTGTGACCAAGGGGGAAATATGACTCACACAAGTTGGAAGAGGCAAACTTTTTGTGGCCGTTTTCAGGAATCACAGTTTGGGTTTTTTTGTTTTTTGCCTTGGAAAAGTTGTTTTTGCTCCTTTGTTAAAATTGCGTCCTCTAAGGGCGGCTGCTGTGAACCTTTGCAAACACTGCATGAATTCCTAAATCAGCGTCTCCGGTCCCACTGTCTCCTCTTGTCAGTATTCAGCTCCTGCATCGTGTTGCGTCGGGCTGCAGGGTAAAGAGCTGTTTGCTGATATAAGCGTGGGGGAATCTCAGTGTGTTGTCTTGAGTCGGTAATAAATAAAGCCATTTGGGCTGAGTGCTGATTAACTATGAAGTCCTGCTCTTACGAGTGTGGCATGAATAAATTAAAGTTTTGCTTCCTCTCTCCTTGTCATTCTGCACTACCCATACTGGCTGCAGTGAAGACAGATGGGAAGTTCTTTCAAACAGACCATCCTGTCGTGGCAGAATAACTGTTCAATAAGCTGCCAGAAACTAAAAACCTCTTCAATCCAATTTTCATTTTTTATCTATTTTTCTTTCATATTTTTACCCGACTTCTATCAAAACACCCACCTTATTTTTCTACTAACCGCGTGCCATCATACTGCAGTCGCGTTCACGCTGCTGTATCTCCTCTCTTCATCCTCCTAAGCCGACCGGGTCATTAACTTGATAACCAAAGACAAATGCTTCAATGCAAATCATTTCCGTGGTACAGTGCCGGCTCTTCTCATGATGGGAACAGGGACCCATTCAATTTCTCGTCGTGGCAGCCTTCGTTATTCACCCGCGCCTTGAGGCCATTCATCACTCTCATGCATTTTTCCTATCTGCCAGCTACAAGTCATGCATGCAAGTCCTCACATTACTGTCACGTGTGTGTGTGTGTGTGCGGAAAAGGCCCTTTCCTCTTGCTTAGCGGTGTCTAACCCTTGACCAGAGGGGGAGGAGATACCTTTGGGAAGTCTAGATGCAACAGGGCATAGCTCAGCTGTGACAGGATCCATAATGGTGCAACCGGCTGGGAGACTACAGGGAAAGTAAGGCTGCTTGTCACCGCGATAACCCCGCTCATTGCTCGAGCAGAAAGCCCCGGCCTGCACCACTGCAGAGGAGGCACATGGCAGTTTGTCACCATAGTGCTCACTCTTCGCAACCGGTCTTCTCTCACTCTCTGCCTTTCAGCGTGGCATAAATAAGAAACGCGTAGCTCAAGGGGTAAATACACCTTCAGCTCCTTGTTTTCAGATGGAACAGTTGGAGGGAATGATTTTGTGCAGAGGAGCAGGTGATCAGCGTCGTTCCCTGCAGCGCCACGCTGACTCCCGAAATGTCTGAAGGACAATGGATACACAGCGCCCACCATGCACTCTAAATGTAGATAAGCCACGTAATTGGGAAGCGTGTTTGGTTTTGATAAGCAAACAAATGTTCAGTGTAGAAGCCAGTTTTGACAGTTGGCATCGTGTTGAGGAGACGAGCCCTCTCCTCTCTGCAGGCCGTGTGTGTGTCTGGCGACGTGGTATGATTGCCTGTTACCTTTTGTCTTTGCTGTGTATGGGCTTGTTCAGGCGGCGCTGTCTTTAACCTGCAGCTGTGTTACAGCCCTTTGTTTATGTGGGTAATAATCCATGGGTGTGTCCGTCTCTTTGCATGGGAATAGTCCTAGTAAAGCCATATGTTATATATAGAAGTGAGGCTGGACATGTATCTCAGGTAGAGCTATTGACATCATGAAAACATCATGAATCCTGAAAACCCAGTTATCTGGGGGCAATTTTCACACAGAGCAGGTCTGGACTGTTCTCTTTACTTTATTTCAAGAGACCCAACAGTTCCCACCCTGAGCAAGCACTCCCAACAGCGTCAATGAAAAACTCCCAGTAAACAGACAGAAACCTTGCAGAGAGGGCGGTACATTCAGAGCCGCAGTGCAAGTTCCACATAGAGATATAAAGTAAGAGTGATAATAATAATAATAATAATAATATCGTAAAGTGTTGCAATGAGTGTTGAGCAGGAGCTCGGGGGCAGTAGGGGGCTTTTAGATCACACATTCAGACTCTACTGCACCGGAGGCAGAAACACCTGCTGAAAGCAAAAGGTTGAAAGAGAAAAGGGGACGAAGGCAAAGAGCTACTGGAGAGAGGAGACGTCGAGTTGGTAACAAAGATTAACGGTAAAGAATGTGGACAGATGAAGATGAAGAGAGTGGACCTCAATGCATCAGGGAGTGCACTGAGCCTGAGGAACACTAAACCACTGAATTCAGTTTTCTGGATTTCAGCTTAGCTAATATTGTTCTCTGGTCAATGACACATGCTATCTGACGTTGATTAGCCACATGAGCAGCAGCAACACTTGATTGGTCCACCTCTGTTTATTTCAATAAATCTTGGATATATGGCCATGAGATTGTGCACAGACGCTGATGGCCCACAAAGTTTAACGTTTAATGACTCACCTTGACTTTTCCTCCAGCAACACAATGAGGTTTTGGTTTTATGTAAAGCATTTTGACAACTATCACACAGATTAATCATTCTACATTCAGGCCACCAGAGGCTGAACTGAAATAACAAACTGCAGCCATTGTTGGGTGAATATTAAACGTTAATTATATACCTGCAAGACTAATGTCACTCAGTTCAGCTGAACCTAATCATTATCTATTTATCAGCAGCGTGCTGAATGTAATTGCAGCCATGCTATTGTTAGCATTTAGCTCAAAGCAACGCTTGCTGGCATACTAAAGGGTTCTCTGCATTGTCTGCCACTGAGTTTGAGTGCATCCGGAGCGGCAGTCAGACTAATCCCAAAGGGCACGTGAAAGTACAATTGCACAGGCTGCTTATGTGAGCAAATGCAATAATGTGTCACAGAATGCAATGAGGCCCGAAGGCTCATCTGCTGCTTTGGTATACACTCGATACCAGGGGTCAGCTGTCAAATAACACATAAAGACTGCATGTATATGTATATAGCTGTGGCCAAAGTGTTCTGTAATGTTATCGTAGTGCTGTGTGAGAGCATCTGTAACTGCCACATGTAGTGTGAGGAAACTAACAGGATCAGTATTTATAATTCAGTGTGCCGCAGACTGTAACAGCACGGGACGAGGAGCGCGGCTTTGGAAATGGACTATTCTTCACCGCACACATGCCACAGGAGCCACGTTCTGTTGATTTAGAGTGGGGATTGGTTTGTGCGCGCATTAACTGCCTGGAGTCAGTCAGCTGTTGAATTGATTCACACGCACACGCACACTTTCATTCTGTAAGGAAACAAATAGTCCATCCTTGCCCTTGAAGCAGTCCACCAATGCGCACCGTGAGCTCAAATGTAGCTCCGCTCGCTCGCCTGTTAAACCACTTTGACATGAAGTGTTTGCTAATGAGAGCGAACATATAGGCATTTCATTCCCGTGCAGCTGCTGTGTGTGTTGGCAGTCAGCGGCTGCAGCACTCAGTGTGATGAAGCGCTGTGGCGGTGGCGGCGTGGGTGACTCGGGAAATGCCTTTTTGCTGTTTAACATCGCCGTAATGTGTTTGCTGTCTGAGGTTAAGTATGAGGAGTCACGCATTAACTAGACTGTTTCAGGTTTCAGGGACAGCGTGGATGAGCACAGCTGTGCTACAAATGGAAGATACGATGTCAGTGAGATGTATCTGTAGCTCTGATAATCTCCCAGTCTTTTTGGAGCGCTATACCTTCAAACAAACCAGTGCTCTTACTTTTATCCCCGAGGAGAGTTGAATTGTGAGCAGGTCGACCAAAGAGTGACTTTTCCACCTTATCTGGGAAGTGACCTCTGAGAGAAACCGGTACAGCCGTGAAGAAAGAGTGCGGCGATGACATGCAGCTCAGTCCCCAGCCTGGAATCGAACCTGCGCCACTGACCCCGCGGCTAGGACTCAGCCTTAACACACAGTTACGTAGGCTCAGCAAAAATAAATAAATAAATAAAAATAAATAAATAAATCAATACAGCTGAGTATTGCAATATTTTTTGCTTTCATACTTAATCAATTTTTCAGCCCCTTGTATCTGGACATTAAATTAGAATTTATTTTCATATTCGCGTGATTACCGAAATGGTGCAAAGCAAATAAATAATAATAGCTGCATTTTCAACTATATCTTCACATTTTCAGGAGATTAATACATGCATGTATTACAGTGTATAATGATATAGTAATATTATGGCCTGCGCATTGTGATATGTGTGAGTCATATCATTAGGCCCTTGACAATACCCAGCACTGACCCCAAAAAGCAACATTTCTTTCTCAGATTGCGGTATTTTAAAGATTTCTTATATCTACTATTTTACAAGAAAAAAACATACATATAACAATTGTGAAAAGTAAAAAAATATATATTTTAATTAAGAAAAAATATCATTTTATTTGTTTGATCTCTCAGATTTATCTCGAGACCATGGACAGTATCTCAATTTTCCAGAAAATGCATAAAAAATGACACACAGCGATGGAGGATTTAGCATTAAGGATTCTGGTTGCCGACATGCTTGGTGTGTTTCACCGGTTTTGCAGAATATACACGTGTCTCACAAGACAAGCTCTGGCAGCTTTCTGCTGTGTAACAACATCTGGAGATCTCACACAAGCTGCACGGCTAAATCTGGTCTCGTTGGGATCACTTTGTCTGGCTCTTCGTGGGACACAGTGTTCATGGAGGCTCTCCTTCACAGTGTGCTGCACAACTTCATTAAAACCGACAAACACTAGAAATTTATATTCAGATGGAATCTCCAGACAACAAACACCTCTTTCCAGCTGCCCTCATAAATGTCGCTTCCTGTTTCACCTCCTGGTTGAAACCGCTGCGGCTCAATGCGGGTTCTTGTCTTTATGGTTCACGTAACCACATGCAGTAGCCTCTGGTCATGTGGACAGCTACTCAATGCTGTATGTCAGTGTTGTTTTTTCCCATTAAAGCTCCATCTCCCTAACCAGTGGAGTGTGAGCGAGTCCTGCGCACGTGGCCTCTGCTCTGAGACCTGTTTGCTCTCTCAGCCCATGAAAATGGGGCATCGCTCTTGTTCCACTTTAATGTGATATTGATTGAGCAAACCCCCCAGATGGAGGACAAAGGGGTGGGACTGAGCGACTGCCACATCCCCAGGTGTCAATTGGAGGAAGATGTATGTGAGTGGGACCCCTCTGATTCTCAGCTGAACAGGAAACACTGAGGACGTAATGGTTTGGAGGTTTTAGTGGGATATAATACTATGAATGAGTTTGCATGTTAACTTAAAAAACAAAAAGTCTGCACACAAATGATCTGGAGTACTGGTACACAGGACTTCTCCTGCTGACTGGAGTAATGAGCTTTTCTTTATGGATGCTCCCTCTATTATCAGGAGTGTGGGAGAGTTGTGGGAGAGTTGAGGCCATGCGGAGCGATAGAACGTTTGATAGAGACACGCTTGAATTTCATTAAGCGCCGAAGGCCGCAGCCCAAAATTTAATTAACTTAATGAGAATTGGCGCATCAGCAGAAATGAGCAGGTCTAATCACGACTCAGCTGGTCAGAGTACACACGAACGGCAGTTCAGAAGCCAGCGGCTGCTGCAGAAGAAAGTCATATTAGCGTAAAAGCTCTGCGAAAGCAAAGCCAAGGCCATGAGGACTCAGCAGATGAGGGTTGCTGGCAGACCGGTTTGGAGTGGGTCTTTCTTTCACATCCTTCATATCAGGATGCTCTGGGTCTGTTTACTCTCCACAGTCAGCTGACATGACAGTTTACCAAGGGAGGGATGGCTTTTAAACAAACTGGACATTGTTACTTTTTATCTGATTTAATACATTTACAATACAATACATTTTAATGCCCTATTTTGTGCATCGTTGTCTTCTATTAACTCTTGCCCGTACAGTGTTTTTCCATCTTATTATTATTATTATTATTATTATTGTACTCCACCTCTGTTTTCATGTCCAGTCTCTTTCTGTGAAGCATGTCCTGCATTTCTCATGTGAAAGCTTCTGTTCAAATTAATCATTGTTATATTATTATTGCTGTCAAAAAGAACAATCTGAATATTCTGTTAATGTCCTGTTTTGTGTCTTTCTCTCTCTCTCTCTTTCTCTTCTTTTCCAGGTTCAAAGCAGGCCGCCACTACTGGCAAAGTGTCCGCCTCTTTTCTACAGCACACTCCCGCCCTCCAGTGGTAATACACAGTTACTACATCCACGTTTAACTTGCTCTATGTTGCACATCTCCCCCCTGTTGGTGATTTTGCAGTCACTCCTGCTGGGTAAAAACTTACCAGATGTGACTTGATGATCACAAGGCAAGGTATGAGAGTCTGAACTCAGCAGATGTCCCCCTCACTGTGTTCCAGACGTGTCCTTGAAGTACAAACATGGCCGCTTGGTTCTGGAGGTGCCGCTGCCCTCCAGGAACGAGAAGTGTCTGTTCTTCCTCCGGCCCATGCTGATGAACGTGGGAGACCTGATTGCGGACCTGCAGAGAGAGGACCCCGGCGCCACCGCCTCTGTCCTTTCCAAAGGTAGGACACGGCACGCGTCAGCCATCCTGAACCACCGGACTGCTCGCATTCTTGAAGTTTACTCAGGGTGGTTTAACTGCTTTCTGCTGCAGCCTGGTTTGGCAGGTTTGCAGGAATGAAAGCTGGAGAGCAGCAGAGGAGTTTGGCTCGACGCCTGCATCATTTCATAAACCATTAAATAATTTTATCCACAGTTGCCAGATTGCAGAATCCACCCTGAAGCTTTTAATATGTTAATCAGGTCTGAATAATAGTTTCTGTGGACATCAAAACAGTTTTGGGAAATGTGCCTTGCATTACAATAGGGCAGTGGATTCCAATCAATGAGGGTTAAACCTTTAAAATAAAGCGATGTGTACTTATGACCCTTTGACACACGTTGTGGTCTTAAAGGGAACCTCCCAGCTTTATACATCAAAGCCTGTTTACACATCCCTGCGAGTTTTATTGCACATGGGACAAAAAGTTGTACAGAGCCTCCAAAGGGAGCTGTGTGAAGTCTGACATGTTGCCTCAAGTTATGACTCAACCCTGGCTGGATCTGAAAGAAGCCCCAGGACTCGTTAGCCCCCCCCCACCTCACTCCTGATTTAGTGTAGGCTACCCAAGGCTACATTAGCTACATAAACCACACAAATCTCCACCCATCTCCAAGAGCCGAGTAGCATCGTGCATTATCTCTGGTTCTACTGCATTTATTTTAGTCATTTGCTAAATTGGTGGAGTCTTCCTGCAATGCGGATGTAAATGATGAGCAGTTCAATGAACAAGTGATTCTTTGGTCTTCGTTGATTTCACCTGGAGGGTTTCTAGAGGCCCCGATGAGGACAAAAGTATCCAGCACTTGACATGACAGCAGCAAAAAAATAAAGCTTGCATGATACAACGCTCTGTAAATACTAGGTGTGACTCACACTCTCCTGACAGGAAGAACATACTTTTGTCTAAAACAATCATTCCGTCGAGCTGCACCACCTACATGCAGCACATGTGTGCACAGTGTCATTAGCTGCTGCATGCAACACGTTTTTGTATTTTCCTCCTCATGTCCCCTCCCCTGACAAGAACAACCGTTTTGCAGTGATGAGTAACTCTGTTCAGGCTGTAAATGATTGACTCCCTCTTGGGCATTTTATTATGTTTTTTATTTTATTTTTTATCTCTATTTTGCATTTTTATTGTGTTTGATCCAGGCAGTCTGTCAGAAAACCTTGCCTGGGCTATAAAGTTGAAGTTATGTTGCAATAAAAGTCCTGAACTGGACATTTGTCCTCTTCTGACAGACGGAGAGCGCATCGCCAACACCACGCTGATCGACTCTCTGCTGGACAAGGACTTCCAGCTCGTCATCAATGATGCAGTTTATAACGTCAGCTCTCCTGAAAAGGGTACAAACACATTTCTCTCCAGTCGCAAATGGACCTCACTTAGTTCGTGCCGTACTCACAGCAAATGGCAGTTATTATCCTTGCAGGCGTGACTCATCCAACATTACATCTCACTTTTTCATCCTCATCCACCTTGGCGCGCCCTCTGTTGCAGTGTGTATGTCCAGTGAGCATGCCATGGGGCTGGAGGACATGAAGCACGTCGTGCACCTGCTGCACACGGCGCTCCACATGCCCGAACACCACCTGCTAAAAGAGAGGCAGCTGCTGGAGAGGCTGGACAACCTCAAACAGGAGCTGTCTCCTCTGGAGAAGGTAGAAGATGTGTCCTAACACGTGTATGCAATTAAAGCCGTCTTTCCCCCTCGTTACAGTCTGTTTTCAGTGCTGTTAAGAGAGCCGGCATCTGTGGCCCGTTAGTTTTGTTGTATAAACTGGCTGCTGGTGACCCCTCCCTCCATTTCTAACACATGTATCACCGCCCGGCAGATGAAGGCACAGCTGGCCCGCACGGCAGACTTCCAAACCTCCAGGGTTGTCTGGACCGGCTTGGCCCTGTTGTCCGTGCAGGGCGGCGCTCTGGCCTGGCTCACCTGGTGGGTGTACTCATGGGACGTCATGGAGCCCGTCACTTACTTCATCACCTACGCCACCAGCATGGGAGCCTTCGCCTATTATGTCCTTACCAAACAGGCAAGTCTCAGGCACACAGCTTATCGATTTCCAACTAAATGACCATAATGGAACAGTATCCACTTTTTTGCATAAAAGAACCAAAACCACTCCCAAGTCTGTCCATTTAATCATAAACTACAATTAACAGTAGTTAACTTAGCTTAGCTTGAAGCCTGGAATTGGCCAGTCTAGCTATTCTTTATGAAGGTAACAAAGACTGCTTACCAGAAACAGACAATATGTGGTTTTATGTGAGCTATGAGTCAGAGGATTTATTGCCAACCATATTAAAAATTGATTTTTCCGGGTTGCTGGTGGGTAGGGCTAGATATTGTATCAATATTACATCAGTATATAATTATACAAGACGAGATGTCTTCTTATTACAGGTATTATAATACAGCGATATGTCATTAGTCTCGTCTTTTACTGGTTTTAAAAGCTACGTCAGTCACGTTTCTGAACTCAACACTGTTCTAGCTGTTCTATAATTAGTCTTTCCATCCACACTACTGATGATTATTTATTAAAACTCTCAGTGTTAGTATTTTCTGAATGCACCGACAGTTCTTCCAGTAGTTTCATTGTAATATTGATATCAAGGTGTTAGTCCATATCACGCAGGAAAGCATGTTAGTGTATTTCTTAATGCGTGGAGCTGTCCAGCAGCATGCAGCCTGACGTTCATCTGCACATTATCACACATGTACAGATGTTTTTCATCCCATATTAATGTTATTCTTCTTCCCTCAGGATTATGTTTACCCAGATGTTAAAGACAGACAGTTCCTGCGTTACTTCTATAAGGGGGCCAGCAAGAAGAAATTCAACGTGATGAAGTACAATGAACTGAAGGATGAACTGTCTCAGGTTGGGTGATTTGGTTCACGTTTTACAGTCTGACATTGTCTCAACGCCACGCCACAAGTCAGGATCTACCTGACTAACGTGCTGTGTACACATAACAGTGTAGGACGAACACGCGAAACTGCACTGCGACAAACATAAGATCTCGAGAATGAACAAAATCTTCACCTCCTGTTTTGCATATTTTTACCAAAGGGCACAGCATACGTGTACATGCAGGTACACCGTTAACCACTGAGTGTAGTTCAACACTTTAGCATGGTGACATTTGCTAACGAGAACTAAGCATAGTGTTGGTTTTTGGTCAAAGTAGAGCAGGGCAAACATCCTGCATAGATAAAAAGTTGTAAACATTCATTCTGAGAGCCTCTCAGATGTCTGCGCCAAATTTGGTGGCTTCTCCTCCAATTTTACTCAAAACCACAAATGTGAACCTCGTGGTAGCACTTGAGGAAAGTCAGGTGATCGCACTGCACTATATTTTTAATTATATTTAATTTTTCAATTCACTGTAATAGTCTCACCCCACTGCCTTGTGGAAATCCTGCTGAAATATACCTGAGTACTAAGTGTGACCGTGTTCTCTGTGTCAGGTGGAGGAGGACCTGAGACGTCTGAGGAATCCAACTGAACTTCAGCTTCCAATAGAACAGATCCAGCCAAAGCCATGAGCGGAGCCAAGCCATGAACAGCGATCACTAGCACTTCCACACTCCGGAGCAAAAACGATTTCCTCTGCTTTGTTTTGATAACGGCGCCTTTTTACCAGGAATCCATATCATTCTGTGTTTTGTTTACAGGTAATACTTGATGATAATGCCAATTACGTCTTTGAGAAAAGTACACAGACACTGTGGACGATTGAAATAAATAGTCTTTCCCGAACACTGTGTGTTGTGGTTGGACTCACTGATGGTAGGTTTAACAGCTCTAGGCGGACACGGGTGAAACAAAAAGATCACATGACAGCACACTCTGTTTTATGAAACGGGGGGGGGCAAAAACAGCAACAGGACGTCACAAAGATTTTATTACAAAGTCACAACAGTAAGAGCACATAGATACAGGATCACTGTATGCTGGTAGCTTTGGTTTTCCTGAGTTGTAGATCATGACACAGCTTAAGGAGTTTTGAAGTCCACAGTCCAGCTTTAAAGAATGACAGCCCTCCTCCCTGAGGAAACTTCCACTGGTGTTTGTTGCCATATTGGGTGCAAATGTGCGTCATTATACTGAGTACCTCTAAACTGCTACCACACAAAGAACAGCACAAACATGAATTCCCTTTTTGATGGAGCGAGCTCGAAGACAAACAGCGAGTTTGTGCGCTGCCTGGATAGACTGCTATTAGAGATGTTACTTGATCAGTGAGGTGTTAAAGCCTGATGTGAACTAAATCGTTAGAAGGACCTGATCGTCATGCCGTTACATCACCTGAGTCATAAGATACAGTGAGCTGGAAAGTGTTTCAGGCCTGGAGACATTCCAGCAACTTAACAGTCAAGAAAACTACAGTCACCAGACATTTCCTGCTTCCTCAGAGGACGTTCGGTCTGATGGAAGTCTCTTTGTCTCAGCGGAAATGTCAACTTCTACTGTCTCTCTGAGTTGTAAACTAAAAGCAGAGTCAGCTGCAAGACATGGAAACACTTGTGTGGCCCCGCAGCAGATTAAACTGGATTAAAACAAGCAAGCAAAAAAGTTGTAAAAGGCCAAGAAAAGCAGCAAACACAGAATGTGGTCCATAATAATCCTGCAGTTGAAAAGCAATTTCTTGAAAGTGCAGAATGTGGATTGATTGATCGGAGTTGGACAAAATAACAGGAACATCATCAAATATAATGCAATCAATCACAACGAGGCCATAGGTTAGAATCAAAATCAAATTCACTTTGATTGATAGAAATAAAACACATAAGTGGTCCTGTAGGTTCGGACTGGATATGAAGTCAGCAGACATCTGCAGCCAGGCTGATGTTTGATTCTGTAAAAGGCCGTAAACTGTAATTTAACATCAGAGCAGCGGTGCTTTGTGTTTGGCTCAGATGAAGCTATAATGTTGGTGTCATTGGCTCTTTAATATGCTTGTCTAACTTTGAATTACTGCAGGGCTGTTGGATTAGATTGCATCATAGAGACTACTGTAGCTTTACATTCACGAGAAACCAGATTGGCGTTAGAAAGCAGGCTCAGGCAGGTCAGATAAGAATACCTGAACTACCAGATAAGCTACCAGCAGCCGATCAGTTATCTGATTTCTCCTCTCTTAACTTTGTTATGCAAATGCAAAATCACCCGATGAGTGAAACCACTTTTTTAAGTGACATGAGCTTTCAGGAATGACTCGATTTCTTCAGGCCAGGGATATTCATGTTTGTATTTGCAGTGCGCGTAACTACGAGTTGTTCCTGTTATTTTGTAACCACTGTAGATATTAAGGCTGCCAATTTGCAGATTCAGCGCAAATGTGATTGATAGTGTCCGTGAGCAACGTACAGTCAAGGTCTAGAGACAAACAACACAATTGTTTAAAATCTGTCTGGAGAAGGACCTGTTCCCCAGGCGGCCTGATTAAACCAGCTGGTTTCATGGCTGACGTCTGAAACTGTTACTTTTTGGGTCGGAAGTAGAGTTTCTTAGTCAGCATTGAGGCAAAGCATGGTACTTGCTTCTTCCCGATGGCGTTGTTGTCTCTACTGCTGCCCACGCTCCTCATCGACACTTTCCTGTTGACCAGCGTGAGTAACTCTGTGAATTCAAGGGACTCCCCATACTTCTCAAGCAGTTCGCACAGATCCTGGATGTACCAGGAGCCGTTCAGGGTCTCCCGGTGGGAATAGTAACCTTAAAAACAAACACAGGAGAGTTATTGGCTGGACTGACTTAAATAAGAATCAGCTCCATCAAAGCACAGATCAGACATCCCGGTCCGGCTCACCTTCAGCCACAGAGTAGCACATGATGAAATCAGCCCCGGCAGGGAGGGTGTGAACAGCGCTGGCGTCCACCACCACCTCGTTCGTCTTCAGCTCACTGTCCACAGCATCACAGGCAGTCACCGGATCATCGTGCTTATCCCCGCGGCACGCCTGGCGACGGACACAGATAAGTTCGCTTTGACTCAACTACGGGTCTCCAAGTGAAACATAAAAAAACCTTTTTTTTCTTTGCGTGTACCTGTAAAACGAAGATCTTTGGCTTTCCCACCAGGCTCTTGCACTTGTCTCCTTTGAACAGGGAAGCGATGTCCTGAATGCTGATCTTTCCGTTGTAGGTGTAGACGTGGTCGTTCTCGCCATGGCTCAGGAAGACAAGCAAAAAGCAGTCGGCGTCCGAGTGGTCGGCTTCTGCGGCTGATGGGACATCAGGTATTTGATTAACTGGCTACTGAAGAAGTAAATAAGGCCTGCGCTACATGTTTAATATGATGTGGTTATCTTAAAGGTGAAACTGGTAAGAACTGAATGTAGAGCTGCTTCTTGTATCTATACTCGAGTTGTTTGTGAGTACGTGCATACCTTCACTGATTTTATCCAACACTTCCTCCTGTTTGTAGTTCTCATAGGTCTTCACCTCGAAGTTCAGCGCTTTCAGTCTAAATGTGAAGAGTTACAGTTGCTTAACCTGCACCGACACGTTCCTGAACACAAAGTTACGCAAAACACAGTGTTCCCTTTCCATCACCAGCCTGGGACGTGATACCTTCTTTCCAAGTTGTCACGGTCAGCATTGGTCCCGTGCCTGTCGTTTAACCCCAGGCGCCAGAAGAAGCGCTCCTGGTTGAAGATGAGCGCGAGGCCCCGTCGTTTGTTGTCCATCCTGTACTCCTCAGCGGGATCCAAAGCTAAAGAGCTGCTTCATCAGCACGAAAGGCAGAGAAACAAAGACAATACTGGGTGGAGCGCTGAAGCGGGGAGCAGGGGGAATTTGTAGCTGATCCAAATATGAAGAGTGAACTTACCTTCTGATGAAGGCATCGGTCTCCGTTAGGTTCTCTGTGCATGCTACAGAAAACAACACAGACATGAATAAACCGTGCAACAGTAAAATATCATCACTAAACAATGGGCTTTAAATATCACAAATACTTCCAATGTGTGATTGCATTTGCCAAAAACACATATAACAGGATTGAGCTTTTCAGGCTTCTTTGTTAAGCAGCACAACTACAACTAATTGCTCCGCTGTTAGCTGCTGGTATGGGGGTCAAGCAGCCATTGTTGCATCAGCTTTGAGTCCTTGTGGCATTCAATAGCTGGGTGACAGGTGGAGAAAGATGGCAAAAGTTGCTAAAAGAACAGAGGCCAAAAGTCGACACCTCCATACCCCACCCTACAGATACGGAGGTTAGACTGCGTGTGCAAAACACAACATCTCACGGGTGACTGACGACTTGGGAGGGCTGTAACTCACTTTCTGTTCAGGCATGTTTGCATTTGCTTGAGTTCCAGTTTATTTGGTACAGCAAGCTTAAACTGGTGCAGTCTAACACAACAGCCCTGCAAATGCTCCTTTCGTTAAGGGCGTGATGTTCAGTTTCTTTTAAGACGGTTTGACCAAGGTGCAGACAACTGACCCTCAGTTTCATCAGCAACTGAACATCACAAGCCTCAGGACATAAGTATTGCAGTGGTGCTGCATTGACATACATGTATTATAACCGTTCCTGGAACCGACATTCCTGAATAAACATGCAATGAATGAACTTTGGCTCAAGACATGTTCAATGCTCAGTGTCATTTTCACTCCCAACCCTAAGACGAGCAGCTTTATAGCGTTATAGCTCCACTCTGATGAGTTTATAATGAGAAGGGATGACAGGAAATGTGGAGAAACGACATCCAGACTGCATGGTAATCAAGGAGGTTTGACCTGATCAATAACCTGACCCTGCTGGGTTGGCTATACTTTTGCGTCACTGGCAACAAAACAGGATTTGATTTTTAAAGCTTCACAGTGTTCGTTTCGCTTTTGCTTTGCCAAGAACAAACATCTTCTCCTGTCCTGTTTGGACATTCAAGTAACCTCTCTAATAGTTGTGTGACCTGGTGGAAAGCACTCACCCGCCCTGTCTGTTGCTGTCCTGCTGTCATTAGCAACACTTCCTGGGAAGGAGAGAGACACAGCGATCAGGTGTTGACACTGAGGACGGCGTAGAGACGCTCCTAACCTGCCTCACATGTGCTGCGGACTTCACTGACTGAGAAGGTGTGACCGCACTTTAGTAAGAACACATCAAACGGCAGTAAACAGCCTCATTAATTAAGTTACCAAGCCAAAGTTACATCGGAAATGAAAAGACGTTGCATTTAATTAATGTAACCCTTAAACAGCCTCGCGCAGGACTTCAAAAACTTGTAAACTACTTGAAATAAAAGCATAAACGTAAAGCTCTTACCTCCACACCTCTCTCCTGTCGTGCTGGACATGTTCACGGATCACTCCGACCAACTCTGCCGACAAATGAATTTGCTTCGTCAATCCAGCACCAATCTGCCGCGGTTTAGCCCCTCCCCCTCGATCTCATTGGATGAACGTAAAGAGCGGAAAACACGATTGGTTCTCAAGTCTTCCACTTGCAGGTCAACAGCCGGGACTTCCGTGTTTGCCACATTGCAAAGAGCTTCTCATGAAACGTTTAAATGCAGGGATTTAATAAATCAGAAACAGTGAAAGTGAGACTAGGGTTTGTGTGGCCGAAGATAAGAAGATATAAACATCTCATTCAGACTTATTTCACATGTCTATTCTTACAACTTTAACTTTGAATTGATGAAAGCTATAGTTCTCCCTTTTTAATGAGGGTTCAATGACAGCCCAGTTATTGATCCTGAGACTTCCCTCTGAGAGACTTGCTTGCTTGCAAGATACATAGTTTCAACAAAAGTCCATAATGACAGCTGACAGAATGATTCATGAAAGTATGTTTTTATGACAGTTTAACACAGGGACTCCTCCATCACATAACCACATTTGCATCAGTGGGGTTATACAGTGTATTACTGACCTAGATGCTATAGAAACAGCATTAGAAACCTTTAAAAAAAAATAGATTTGCTCATTGAATTTGTTTAGTTTGTTGTGCTAAGATGAAACTTTCCAGGGGACCCAATAGACAAACTCCCACACATTTGAATGTTCAGCTGATCAGGTGGGATTTAAACAAAACAAATATCAGCTGGTTTTGCTTTTAATGAGAAGGACTCAAGTGGACTGGGAGCTGAAGATGTAGGTAGGACAGCTAGGGAGGCAAGTAAGTACAGTGGTCATATGTGGAGGCACAGGTGGTAGACATTTTGCTTGAGACTGAGATTTTACAGCCCGTTTGTCTTATTTTTTAGAATTTTGTCTGTAAAATAAGAATCAAAGTTGCTGTAATTAAGTGAACACCAGTTTAGGAGGAACTGATACTGATTTTCCCACAGCCTGCATTTTCATTCTTTTGCCAGTATGTCATCTTTCCATTGCTCTTTATTCCTTCCAAAGACTTGAACTCTATGGGGGCAATAGTTTCCACAACAATTATAAGATTGAAACTGAAACAGTTAATCATTGACAAAAACTAATGGCCAAACTAGTGTGGGAGTAAAAGCCAAGAGAGAGTGAATAAGGGACAAGAGTTTACCGTTTATAGTTTACTGTATTTAGGATGATCGATTTGAATGTTAAAGTCAGGCAGTATAAAAGTACAGTTTAAATAAACACACACTGTAGACAGCAGGCTGGAAAAGTCATGGGAAAAGCTCAACTCCATTTCAACATATTCAAAAGAGTCAAACTTTGCACATGACACCTGTTTGCACTGGTAGGCATGATCACGTAAATGGGCTCCTTCGCCTCCTTTCATAAATGCTCTGGTCTGACTGACATGACAGGAGTTTGAGCTGCTGCACTGTTGCATTCATTTAGTCAAGTTTCGTTTTAGTTAAGTAAAAATCATAAAATCATGGTTGCCCCTGATAATAGAATCACTGATTAATAGCGACACACTAACCTGAGCAGTATTGTTTATTACATTTTCTGGAGGCTGAGTCAGATTAGATAAAAGAGCTGTGCCCTTCAAGTAAACCTTGATCCTCCTGATGCGGGTCAAAACAGGATCAGATTTCAGCTGTAGGGATTCTGAGTCCGGACTAGAGCCTGGCTGTTGCTGAACAAATTTAAGATTACTCTGACAAGAACCAGATGGTCGGTGATTCCTATGATTATTTCCACCACGCCAACAGCTGTTTGAGATCCTTGCTGTGCATAAGGAAGCAGCATGGCGTCTGCTGACACCAGAGCTGTGATGTCTCTGGTCCACATAGGGAAGGAGTTCCTCAGCTCAGGCTCAGAAGAAAGGTAATGTTTGAGGTAATTAAGTGTTGAAACCCACAGATCCACTTCATACTGTCACACACAGACAAAGTGGGGTACAAGGAAAATGAGGAATAGTCCCAAATGTAGTCACCAGAGGCACAGCTGGTGCAATTCAATGATTATATTGCATGGTAATGGTGCAAAGGGCGTATGGGATGGTGAGCTTGACACACAGTAGAAAGACAAACAGAATGAACGGAGCACTACATACTCCAGAGAGTGGAACGAGGGATAAGTGAAACCAATCTGGGTGCGGCAGATATTCAAACAAGTCGTAAACACTGAAAGGTCAAGAGGTCAAGTGTCTGAAACGAGAGGAGAGGTGTGTAACAAAATAATACCAGACTGAAAGAACAGCATGAAACATAATGGTGAGTGCGGTGTGATCCTGTGTCATAGCCTTACAGTTCTCTCTTAACTTCATACGGACATACTCAAGACTCCCTGTGGCTGTCCAGCTCCAACTTACACCAAAAAAGCATTACAGCGTCAAACAGCAGAGTCACCGCTGACTCACAGGCTGCAGAGAACAGACAAAGAAAGAGAAAGAACATGAGCAAATAGTCTGCGGGGGAAAGGTGAGCTGGTTTGAAAACAGGTACCTGCTTTCACCTTACTGTAACATGGGACAATTTCAAAACTCAAGCAACATTACAACAACACAGATATGTTAATCTTATTTATAACAGTTATAAATGAGACAAGATTGAAGTATAATTTCCACCACGGGTCATTCTGATCCTGATAACAGATGGCAGTATTTTAAAATTAGCTCTACACTGTCCTCTGCTGGACACACTTTGTTTTGCAGCTGTTTGTGCACTAATTCACTTGCACAATGCACAATCACACTCACTTGTTAATAATGTCTTTCCTACATGCTATGCTAAAAGTGTGCTCACTAAAGTTGATTGATCGACAACATAAAGATGTGCATCAAGAGGAGTTTTGAAGTCCACAGTCCAGCTTCCACTGGTGTTTGTTGCCAAATTGGGTGCAAATGTGCGTCATTATACTGAGTACCTCTAAACTGCTACCACACAAAGAACAGCACAAACATGAATTCCCTTTTTGATGGAGCGAGCTCGAAGACAAACAGCGAGTTTGTGCGCTGCCTGGATAGACTGCTATTAGAGATGTTACTTGATCAGTGAGGTGTTAAAGCCTGATGTGAACTAAATCGTTAGAAGGACCTGATCGTCATGCTGTTACATCACCCGAGTCATAAGATACAGTGAGCTGGAAAGTGTTTCAGGCCTGGAGACATTCCAGCAACTTAACAGTCAAGAAAACTACAGTCACCAGACATTTCCTGCTTCCTCAGAGGACGTTCGGTCTGATGGAAGTCTCTCTGTCTCAGCGGAAATGTCAACTTCTACTGTCTTTGAGGTGGACACTAAAAGCAGGGTCAGCTGCAGGACATGGAAACACTTGTGTGGTTGCACAGCAGATTAAACTGGATCACAATGAGCAAAAAAATGGCAGTTCTAAATTAAACCTAAAATATTTCTTTCCTTTCTGTACCAGGTGATGGTTTTACTCAGCCTAAAAATGTTGTTTCTCCAAAAGAAACCTTACATAATACATAAAGTGACTTCCTAAGATGAAGTATATTCATATTTTTTTAAATGCATGCAGGCAGTGATATTAAACTAGCTAAATTTATGACTGAGGTCTGTTTTTTGGTGCTTGCTTCCTCACAATGGCATTACAGTCTGTATTGCTCAGACTCAGACTGCAAAGCAATAGAAACTGCAATTCAAGTGATTCCTCATGATTTTAAGGCAGCTCACAATGATGCTGAACATACCAGGAGGCGTTCAGGGTCTCTCAGTGGGAATAGTATCCTGAGAACACAACACAGGGGCTGACTGAACAGTATAAAGGGACATTCAAAGTAACTTATATGTCAAGAATCAGCTAAAACGTGCCAAGCATGATACTGCATGTTGGTTTGCATGTAATGCAAAGAGAAAAAGTGTGTGATTGAGCTTTTCAGGCTTCTTTGTTAAGCAGCACAGCTACAGGTGCACCAATCGCTCCGCTGTTTGCTGCTGGTATGGGGGTCAAGCAGCCATTGTTGCATCAGCTTAGAGTCCTCGGGGCATTCAATAGCTGGGTGACAGGTGGAGAAAGATGGCAAAGGCTGCTAAAAGAACAGAGGCCAAAAGTCGACACCTCCATAGTCTAATGCAACAGTGCAGCGGCAAAAACACTTCCTGGGTTAGGTGAGAGAAAGAGCTATTAGGTTGTGACACTGAGAACATGTTGTTAATGCAGATTTGGTGCTAATGAAGTTCCGAGACTGTTCGTTTAGTTTACGATGAGTTTAAGAGTAATGGTTGGTTTCCAGAGCAACAACAATCACATGCAGTATTTATTCACTATTCATTTAGTATTATTCCTCATTGATGTTTAATTATAAGTTTGCCTGTGGACATTTGCGTACGTTCAACTGAGCTGCTGTTTTAGTTCCTTCAGCGTTGAAGGAAAGTGTATCAAATGAACACCGTCCCCATTTTACCGACAATCACCGCCAAATAGTTTGTTTTCACTCATTTTCACATTTATTAGCAAATTATTAGAATATTGCTTTTCAGGTCCATCACAGATCCAAACCATTAGACAGAATTAACAAAGTATAAATAAATAACTGCATAGGAAAGATATTAATTATCCTCTCTTGTAAACTAGCTTTTCACATTCACTTTGTCGAATAGATGTCAATATTATAGTGGACACAGTTTTAGATGTAGATGGATATTAATGAGTGGCACAGACGGAGGTGAAGACAGCAGAGACAAAATGATTTCCTGTACTCATGAGCTTCCCTCCAGATGGCAACAGCTGGAATGATGAGTTACTGGGTTGCATGTGGTCATCACAGACCTGGGCTTTTGTGTTTATGCAGTGGTTGTACTGGTGTATAACTGAGAGGCTCTCATACAAGGAGACTGTGGAATAAGTGAATGAGCTGGAGACCATGTTCAGGGTGTGTTTGATCACACTGAAGCCCCTTAATTTACAGAGGACAGAGTGCTGCTTGCCTTTTGTACGTGTAGTCAGGTCAGTTTGAAAAGTGGGTTCAGTGTCATAGAAATGCATTTAAAATCTACAAATATGTGTATTCAAATGTACAAGTATTGCAGTTTTTATCAAAAACATATTTGGATGCTGTCAGACTGTTGCAGCTGCATTTACAAACTGTCATGTGTGCACGTCACCACATTGGTTTGTGGGTTTTTGAGACTTTTTGCTCAAAACCTGAGAACATCTACGAGAAACTAAAGTGAACTGCTGGCGTCCTTCAGTCTGCGCCGTGCTTTTGAATCGTTCTCCTCCACAGAGTCTTGATCCTGTGTCACGGTGTCACAGTTCCCTCTTGACTTCATACTGACACACGCAAGACTCCCTCTGGCTGTCCAGGTATGGCTTACACCCCAGGTGCATAACGGCGTCGAACAGGAGAGTCACTGCTGACTCACAGGCTGCGGCGCACAAACAGAGCAGGAGGAAAATCATGAGACAGCAAACAACAGAAAGGGGAGCTGGTTTGAAAAGAAAAGCATATTTTTGCAATATTATCAAATACAGCATACACTATTGATCAAACACAGTGTGGATCATACATTAAAATTGCTTTACAGTACAGTTTTGAAATGTTGCTCTGTCCTACCCTCTGCTGGACATACTGTGCTTTACTCTCGCATGAAAATACTCTTTCCCATTACTGTTATACTCCATACTCTTTCCGATGAAATGTATTTCATCATTTTATGATATGCAAATGTTTAATTTTACAAATGTGTTCCACTGAAGCATTCTCTCTTTGAGTTTGTGTGAGAAGTGTGCCACAGACTGCCACTTCTTAAGCACATTGCTCTCACAGGTCCAACATTACATTATTTTGAATACCACTATGAAGACTGATTGTAAATGTGTCAAAGATGAAACATTACCCGGGGTGCTTTTATTTTATTAAATATAACTTTGTCCCTTATTCTGATCCAGTAATGTATCACCAGCCAGCTGCTGTACATCAGTAAATGTGTGTGTGTGTGTGCCTTAAACTCGTGATTTTGTCAAACATTGCTGTCATACTGAATGGACTTATAGCGGGAAAAGCGCAGGTGATACTGATGACATTAACGATGGCTCTGCCCAGTAAGCTGTGACAGTCAGCATGAACAAGATCCTGAAACAGAAGCAGCTAATCGTTATTAACACCTGTTCAGCTCCAGCTGTGACGCTTTAAAATTAGATTTATTTCGATTTTAAAAATTCTGTAGCGCTCCACACACAGAAATCCCTAGATGTAATTGATACCTGAAATAAAACACTGAAGGCAGCTCTCAATCACCAGCATCAGAACAAAAAGACAACCTCTGAATCCACATTAACAATTTCGTTTACTTGCCCTGTGTCTGTTCACTGTCCAATAGTCCTTAACAGTGTTCTACAACCACTTATAGTCCTGATTCTGGTGCTCGCATCTAATTTGAACACACTGGCTCAGCCTCTTACCTTGAACACTCTTAGCCAGTCCCAGGGTCCTTTGCACGTTCCTACATATGGTCTCGAGACAGTCCTGGAACTGCTCATCGCAGTCGTGCTTCTCACGGCCGCAGGTGTCATAGCAGCGGTCGTGTTGGTTACAACATTTGGTCATGGACGGGATGCCTATGTCAAACTGCAAAAAAACCCAGATTTGTTTCCCTGTTTAATGTACTTTGAAATGATACTCAAAGGACACTGCCTGCAACTGTGATGATCTGTAGCGTATAGAGCCTGTTTTGTTTGGAAGGTGTTCTTGCTTTGAAAGGCACCTATAAATAATCTGTTATGGTTCAGCATCTTTATGATTTGATCTGAAATTCAGTTAGAACCTGAAAAAGCCCTCATGTGTGAAAAATGAGTAAAACAGAGGAGGCTATTTGTTTTGCATTTACTATTTCTCCTTTTACTGTGTCCCAACTGTTTTTGGATTACTGAGCTCAATACTGATCTAAACATTTGAGCTTTATATAATATGTATCATATATTGTGAATACTCTATACTGTCTGTTCACCTGTTTTCTTATGTTTTTCACAGGGATCCCCTAAATGCAGTTAAGAAGAGTTGTGCCCAACATTAGCACCAAGTGTTACACATTTAAAATACTGCTGTGTGGACAGCGCATGGAGTAGTAACTTGTTACTTGCAACAACAACAAATAAAATTCACATCAAACTATAAAGTTAAAATATAAAAAAACATTCAGTGTTTCAGAACAATGTAGCCTGGGATGCTGTGTGCATCAGGAATCACACAATGACCTCTTCTTCTTGTAACAAACTCTGTCAGACTACCTGAAGTCCAAACATGGGGGAGCCACATCCGTTGGGCGGTGGCTGCTTGTACCCGGGACGAGGCACTGGCTTGTAACCTGTGAGACAGGAGCAAAGGTGAAGATGTTTCTTGTTCTGCCACTGTCAGCTATCTCGCGGTGAGAGATAACCACATGAGTGCAGACGATTTAATGGCCGACTGTGCCACTCAAGGGGCGATAATGTATATCGTCTGGCTCCCAAGTTTTCCCTAAACTCAGTATTGATTATTAAGTTTGTCTCTGACTGCTCTTCTCTGGAACAATCCTCACAGCCTGGACATCTAATGTCCTTCCTTCACAGAAAGGTTGTGACAGTTGTGATGTAAATAATATCTCAAAACTTGGTTGCTTGGCTGAAATCTTGGAATTCTTGGTAAATAATCAGCTCAGCTCCTATCTCTCCATGTTTTCTCCACTCACTGCGTATCAGTCTGGATTTAAGCCCACGCATAGGACCCTGCTTTGAGATGGCATTGTACTAGCCCTGGATGGCAGAATGTGTTGCACTGCTTACAGACTTGTCTGGTGCACTCAATTATCACTCATTACTTTTAGGAAGCCTTTACTGAATAATTGGTTTTGATTTTATCAGTTTCCTTTATAATGTAAAGGAAACTGATAACACCTAGACAATGTGAAAAAATGACTGATGTTCATTCTGATATTTTAAAATATTATTCAAGATCTTCCACCTGTATTGTTTTCAATATACATTAAAGAAAGACTGTGCCTCTTTAGGAATCCTGTAAATTTCATTGCTATGTAGACGACACCGTTTTGTATTGTCCTGTGATTTCTACACAGTCAGACCACAAGGCCACTCACACTGAATCATATTTTTGGTATCTGACTGGACAATGATATTACTTTCAAGTATAACTGATTGCTAAACTGTAAACTGTATTTAATTTCTAGACAGAAAAGATCTGCTTCTATTCAGATAAATAGAATTACTGAATCAATATTTCTTTTGGTTATGGGGACTTTTTATATGGAACACGTGGAGCCTGAACATTGAAATCGCTGGATGAACACTCATCACTAAGGTTTATAACTTATGATTCCTCCAGCATCCCATACTGTTATCTTTACCTGTAAGTCAAGACCAGCACTGTTTTTTATTAATATGTGAAGCTTTGATGCAGACACTTCCAGCCTGTAGTTAACTCTGAACTCACGTCATCTTGGTACTAGTTTACAGAACAGCTTGTTGCTCCACATTTAAGTAATCAGAACCGAATCAGCAAAAGAGTCCTGCTATTGTAGTGCACCTTCATACTCCTGCACAAAAACTGATGTATTTATGTAAACTACTTTATATAACACTGTATTTATTTATTCTGTTTACTCCATATGATGTTTATTATGCTGGGTTTTAACTTTTTTGCAATCATTCAGTGTTGTTATGTTAGCGGTTGTTTGCACGCGCTGTTTGACACCTCGACATCAGCGGAAATGAGAAGACATCCTCATTTACACAAAAAGGTAAATACATAAACAACAACAACCACGGGTGTTATTATTTAGTGTTTGTTCAGTCAGCTGTTCACTTTGAGAAAGAGAGAAGCTGGGCTCACCATCGCTGCACCTGTAGTGACACAGCCCGTCTTCGCCACCGAACAGGTCGAGCGCTGCATTCAGGTACGTGTCAATCCTGTGTATTCCGTTCCGGATAGTTTTCAGGGTCATCCTCCAGTCTGGAGTCTCCGGCTCATGTTTGCAGGCAGACACAAACGGGAGGCATCCGCACGAGCACAGACTGAGCAGGAAAACATGGATGAAGCTGTTCATAGTCCACTGAACGTCAGCGAGCAGCGCGTGGGTCAACGTAGCTTGTTTATTCCTCAAAATGCCTCGATGTCATGTCAGGTTTCACCTCTGGTTTCATTTCACTAAATACGTATAGCAAATATCGAGGAGGCACGAGCTTTTCTGCCCCAGCTACGGAGAAGGTTTCCGTGTTCGGCACTGTCACATGACCGCTGATAAACCAATGACCATGATGTCACAGGCTGCAACGTCAGTAAACCAAAACACAAGCGTGTGATGTTTTAAAATATTAATTTCAAATAAAAACACATTTAATTTCTGATGGAACAGAAAATTAACTAAATAATTAAAAATGGCGCAGATTCCACGGGGCATCGGCACATCGTCTGGCTAGCATTGTATATGTATTTTATTTATTTGAATATTTCAGTTTCTTTAATATAAATCAAAGCAGATGTATACAACTTAAATTAAAATAAAATAGAGAACTGATGAATGGAGCAAATAGAGGCTATCTGTATATGAGGTGTACATACATAATATGGTCTGAGTGATGTGTTGTAGAGTTGCACCTACAGACATTTCCATCAGTTTCTATAACTGAGAAAGACAATTTATTGTTACTGACCACTCAACAAAATACACAACTGTTAAAATACCTCGTCCTTGTATTTTATAATGAGCACGCAATATTGCTCTCAGGCAAGTTCGCCAACAATAACTCAATATAAGTAATAACAGAACATTATGAGATGTGTGTTCTACATAATGTAACTTTACTGCTGATACCGTGCAGTGAAGGTGTTTGTACTTTTCAATAAGCAGACACTCTTGGTCAGTCATCCGCAGATAGTGCACGGTGCAATTGAAGGTGCCTCCTCCTCATCAGTGAGGTCGGCGTGTGTTTCAGTGTTGCTCCACGGCTCCCTCCGGTGGCTCCATCTAGCAACGACACTAACTCGTAGTAAAACATGATTGTACTTTTTTTATGTTAAATCAATTTTTATCTGTCAAACATAGTTTTGAGTATGGGTTCAAGTATAGAGTTAAAAAAATGCCATAAATCCTCCATCGAACATTACCCCACGTCTTAAAAAGAACCTGAGAGTTAAAGTCTCTTCACTCTTTGTGTAAGAAAGCATAATCTATAAAGATACTGCATCTAATGTGCGTATTTCGTCTTCTTTGACATAGGATGAAATCGGTTTTTGTCTCTTTTTTTGGTAGTTTAAAGTCTACTGGCAAACCGTTTCCGTGGCAGCGGATGAATATCAACTCGAGTGACTGCGTTGCTAGGAGACGAGCTGTCAACTGACTGGGACACGTCACAATTGGATATCTCGCGACAGTTGGTGCAAGACGCTCTTTTTATTAGGTCGGATACATGCAAGTATCCAGTGTTCTGGTTTATGCTGCTTGTCTCTGCATCTTTTGAGTGAATTTAACCGTATCACAAATAACACATTATGGGTTAAGCAACACAGCACTGATTTCTGTGGCCAATGTGCAAAAAAAAGATAATTTAAATCAATAGCCTGTCTGAAACTAAACAGCTTAACTAATGACAACCTTTCTCGGAGTAATAACAAATCTGCTCTGCATGTTGACCTGGATCCACTATGCTGTTGTGCTCTTTTCCCAATGACACTTGCACAAGCTCAAGCGTCACTGTATCATGGCATTAGTGATGGATGACGTTAAGATAGCAAAACCAGATCAGCGCCTCAGAATTACACTTGAGAACAAATGATGCGTACTTTGTTTCATTCCCACACAATGTCCTACCTACAGTCCCACTGTTCCCCGATTGGCATCCAGAAATGACAGCTCAAGTTAACAGAACAGAGAGGTTCAGGTGACTTACTGTCAGAGAGAAAATGTGTATTATTATTTATGATTTGGGGAAACTGACCCTTTGGCATTAGAGGCACAGAAACATCCAGTCTATGGTAATAATTTTACTTTATTTAAATGATTAGGCGAGCATTGAAGAAAAACCTTGTTTCTTCTATAGTTACTTAAATAACTGCATAAACGTCATTCAAAACATTCAAAAATGAAAATGTACAACCATTTATGGATAACAGTTCCAATGTCCTTCCGTGTTTAAGTCCCGACCACCTTCACATTTTGATGTGGACAACATAAAATGGTTCTCTAGTGGCAAAAAAAATCACAAGTCTTCATAATCCGCAGCTCCTCGCCCACGCTCGGTGAGCAGGAAGCTAAGAGAAGCCTTATGTTTCATTTCCGTCATCTGTTCCTGTGTTCTTCAAGGGATGGATGTGGCTGGAGGACAGCACCTCCACATGAACCTACAAAGTCTCCTGTCTTATATTTATGTCAAGCAGATGATGCCGAAAGCCGTTTTGCTGATCTTAAGACAGTGATTAGCTTGTGCAGAATACCTCTTGGGATCTCACTACTCGAAGCACATGCCTTTACAATCAAGTGTCCTGGTCCTTCCTTATTTTTAGGAAAACATAAGAAAAGCAGAGTAAACAAAAGTGAAGGTCTGGGGCTTTCTACAGTGTGTGTAGATTGGTTCATTAAGACATACCAAGGCGGTTCCTGGGGTCAGGCTGGAGTGAGGAGGGAGAGGAGTTGGCGAGGAGGGTGTGAGGTGAGGGACATTTTAAAACTTCAACGATAGAGCTAAATTATCTCAGTAAAGTTTTTGCTCCTAGTGTAAAGACTCTCTCTTTAAAAAAAACATGAACATACACATCTATTCATAGACATTTACATGATCGGAAAGTGTCCCCCACTCATCCGCCTCTGAATAGGTTATTTAGTCTGTCCAGCTCCCTGCAGTTATCCATGGTCATGAGTTCTGCCTTCTTGCGCATGCGGTCGTCTCTGTATACCTTAGCAGCGTACAGCAGGTCTGTTTCTGGATGAGAAAAGGAGAAAAACAATGTGACTGATAAAACAAGAGAATCCGGCGGTAAAAGCCCTGCGCAGATTTCAGTGAGCTACAGCTGAGGGTATGATTATAACCATGGTTACTCACTTGTCTGTCTCTCCTTCCAACAGTTATTTCTGACATTAGATACATAGTCCTCCTCCACGTTCTTCTCGATCTGCTGCAGCGCTGAGCCCTTAAACTCCGACTTGAAATCTCTGGTGACGTAGTAGTCGACGTGCAGGTTCTCCGTCTGTCGCTTTACCGTCTGCCCCGTGGATCTGGGAGAGATTGGGGAGAAGTGCAAGAGGTTGTGAAGATGCTGACAAATGTTTCCCCACAAATGTTGAATCCTGAAGGTTCTGGTATCATTAAAAATCATGATCACACTGAAGGTAGCGTGTGGACTGAAATACTTCCTAATTGTCAAACAGCCTCTGTGCAAGTTGTAATCTGCCATGTAGATCTGAAGTGTCATTATTTAGCTACAATTCCCAGAAAAAAGCATTGGCAATGCAAAACAGAAAATCTTTGTGTGTGTATGTGTGTGTGTATGTGTGTACTTACGGTCTGGAGTAGAGGCTGTAAGGTGGAGGGGACACCATCATCTGGCTCAGTATGGACACTAAAATCAGGACCACGATGGGCATCAGCTGGATAAACATTGAGAAGCCACCCTAGGGGATAACACAGTACAGTACAACATTATGAAACAGTAAAAGCACGTAGCATTGGGTGCACATTAAATCACGACATGCATGCTACTGAAAAGTCGATTTTTCATATGTAAGATTGAAAGTCATGTACGTACATCTCCCCTTTCCTCTGTTCTCTCTTGCCGGTAATCCGTCTGGTGGCTGTAGCTCGTTCTGCTGTTGTTGAAGGTGTGTGCACTTGCTGTAACAAAAATAATATGGCAGACAGACACGGGGTTATGGAATATGTCCCCACTGTCCAAGATCAGTGCTCGGAACCATTATGTGGAAAATCCAGCCTGGCGTGCAACTTCAGGGACAGAACAGAACAGGGTGCACCAGTCCTCTAACAAACCAGCTGCTCTGACTTATGCTAATGTTCAGCGCCAAGAGTGGTGGCATTATATCAATATATTCAGTGAGTGAATTCTTTCTACCACATGTTGCAGTCCATTAACTGAACCCCTGAGCATCTTTAAATTCACCAAAAACATAAGATACCATGCTTGCATTTATCAATTTAACACTCCATCTATATAAAAAGACAAGAACATTAAGTACTAAACCAATAACGTGACATTCACAGAGTAAAGTGAATGTATTTGGATAAAACAGATCAAAACTAAGTGGGAAATGATGAGCGGTAAGTGATTCACTTACAGGAGGGGAAGCCACCGCCGAAGAACATGTTGAAGAGGTCTTCAGGAGTGATGTCAGCCTCAAAGCCCCTGTGGAAGTCAAAGCCTCCTCCGTGTGAGTGACCTGGGCTGCTCGGCTCCTCGCCTCCTGTCAGGTCGTACTGCCGTCTTTTGTCGGGGTTGCTCAGCACTGCATACGCATTACCAATCTCTGCGGGGGGGCACAGTTTATGGATCAAAGAGAGGACAAAGGCTATGGACGCAGAACCTGTTTGTAGAAGATATTTAAAGTTTGCACTGCGTACACTGTTCCTCTAGAAAGAATAAGAATCAAAGTGAGTTACTTTTAAAGGCCTCTGTTGCTCCAGGTGCGTGATTTTTGTCCGGGTGGAACTTGAGCGCTAGTTTCCTGTAGGCTTTCTTTAGCTCGTCTTCACCAACGTCTTTAGAGACGCCCAGCACTTCATAGTAGTCCTTACACCGCTTTATTCTGAAAGGCAGGAGCAGGGGAGTGAAGCAGCTGAGTGATGCTTAGGATGCTAAGACAGTTGCTAAGATGCTGTTATTGGTCCCCAAAGTTCAAGATTCAAGAGATTCAAGATGTTTATTGTCATGTGCAACAAAAAAAAGCAAGTTTCTCGATGCAATGAAATTCTTTCTTTGCTGTCCACCCTGATGCCGACGTATATCATGTATAAAATAGAATAAAAACCGAGAAATGCAATCAATAAAAAAAACACAATGGTAAAAATACAATAGAAAACTAGATAGAAATGATATTTACAAAAGTGTCTGTGGTAAACCGGTGGGAATTACAAGTAATGAATCTGAAATGTCTTTGAAATCATACCAGCAAATCACCCCAACGTTACTTCATAATTCTACTTTGTCATACTCCACTAGGCTATTAATAACTAGTATTTTCACTGTCTCAATGCAAAATAGTGTATACAATGGCCTGTGAGGCATATTCCTGCCTGTCATTAGTTGTGGGCCACATGGTTGAAGTCAATTACACAACAAATATCTATTTTTTCTCCATCCACGGTTGTGCATCACAAAATACCAAACATTTGAATAATTAAGATGATTAAAAAAAAAAAAAAAAAAAAAAAAAAAAAAAAAATGAACTGGATCTCATGTTTATGCATAATCACATGAAAAATTAAAGTCCAATAAACCATTTTGTTATTAATAGATTAATTAAAGCCCTGCAATTGGTTAATAGATTGTTATTAAAGACTAATATGATCAAATCTTAGCTCTGAAAATCTATCTGTGAAGGTGCAGCATTTGTACGTCACACCACACGACAAATACGTTTTGGTAAGACACGCGTGGTTCCTTGCTCTAAGCTGTTCCAGAAGCCTCGACTCTACTCGCCTCCTTGAGGTTGCATTTAAAGGATTAAAAAGATCCTCCATGGTGGAGGAAGGGGCGGGATATCCAGGTCAGTGGAGGAGAGAGGACGCAAGGACGCGTAGGTTTGGCGTGAGGAAAAGCACCGACGTGATCACATGGGAGACAGTAAATGTCAACACAATGCAAAACTAGTCTCTTATTTATTTACAGTATTTATTTATTTATGACATGATGCAATTTTGAACGTACTGAAGCCTCCTCAGAAGATTTGGTCTGAAAACACCAAGGAATAGAGGGATCGCATACATGTAGTGCAATACACCGGGAGGATTGCGAAATGTCAAGCTGTCTGTTTATACTATAAATGAACTCGTCTGCAACTTTGTACAGTCAACCTGGCTGTGCTGTGCTGTTGATAATAAGCACTGACTGCTCACCTCTCTGTCTGTGGTCTAGAATTAGAGCATGTGGTGGTTACCTGGTATCTAGTTCACACTGCTAAATAGCTCTTACTTTCTCTCCTCATGGGCATGACACCAAGCTAAAGAGGTTCCCGTGGCAATAGCTGTGTGTGTGCACAACACTGCGGCCGCAAAGTGAAAGTGTATCTAATCACATATGACAGAGACAGTGGTGCTGTCACACGGCCAAATGCAGGAAAGCCCTGAAATAGCCACCTGAAGTGGGACAGATTACAGTTCCAGCTAGTGGAAGAAGAAACAGCAGGACAGTGGAGGACCGAGTGAATCCTGTGGTTCTCACCTTTGCACACCTTCCACCTGCTCACTGGTGAAGGCTTTAGAGGAGTCGCCTCCTCCTCCGGCCTCGTGGTTCTCCCTGTCTGCCTGGGCGCTGTTGCTTTCCGAGCTTTCTGCTGGTCTCCTGCGATAAGCACCGCTGGCTGCTGAGCTCCCATTCTTCGTTAATGCGTCCAACAATGCTGAAGAAGAGAGGAAGGAGTGTGAGATAAATAAAATCACTAATGTTTCCTTCCACTGTCTGAGAGTGTCCACTCTGTAGACGGCTTCCCTGAGTAAAGAAATGCCATGTAGAATCATTATGAGGAAGCTTTGGCATACCGTGAGCCTTTAACAGCTGGCTGCAGTCAGTGAGTGAACAGAGGGAGCAGATATCATACAAGAAGCTATGCACTGTGTTTTGTTTACACACCATTCTTCAAAGTAGTTAACCACCACCAAGCTGCTTCCCCCCCGATGACAGCTAGTTATAGGAATTTCATAAAGAATTTAAACTTGAGAGGTACCTTCTGTACTTTAATTGCAGTGTATCGTCACGGCGACCTTCAGACTTTTTTCTTTGAGCCTTTATTTTTACATTTGCAGTGTCTCTGGCAGTCTGAAGTTCTCATTTAAGACTGCTAGGGAAGCATAACCCTCTCTCTCTCTCGGCAGCAGATATGCTTTTTAGCTGTTATGATGTTCCTCATTTATCAATGCATTATTCATCTGTATATGGTTTGTTCTCGTGTAACTTAAGCACACAACTCTTGCCTCTTGTCCAACCATAATCCCCGTCGCACTCGAGGTGACTTAACATGTTTTCCTTTGTTCTAAATTCTATTGCTCCGCTTTGTTAGCTGTGTACTTACATTCCACAGCTTTTCACCATGCAGAACCATCTTTGCTGCTGCAGCAACCCAATCTGCCCACAGTGATAAACAGTTTAAACCAAAAATCTAATCAAGTACACTCCTCCTGATGTTGCATTTTCATATGTAGACATATTTACAGTTTATTATAAATACTGACTGGACACAGTTGACAGAGCCAGTTGATAACTAGCACAACAACCCCCGTGCGACTGCTGTGAGGAATGCGGGTGTGCAGGTGCTGCTCTGGCCTGCCTTCCTCTGTCAGCCCTTCGTGAGTGATGCACTGGATTGCAACATCAGTCACTCAGTGTCAGGACCTGCATAAATGTAAACCCTCTTGTCTACCTTGGCTCTGGAGGAACAGGGAGACGTCACACAACCATATATTCGGAGAATCGGTGACTTAACCACCAGAGGTGTCAGATCTCACTACAAAGCATGACTGTCAAGCAAAGTAGAGATGGGCCCAATGTTAATGTTTAATTCTTGTTTCCCTGTTACCATGCCCACTTAATTCCCCTGCTCAATATAGTTTGGAAGTTAAGTATAAGGAGTATTATCTTTTTTTTTTTTGTTTAAATCGGTGCATATCTTTTAAATGGCTAATTTATCATGAAGGGGAAAACTGATTATTACCTTTTCCAGTGATAATATTTTTTTTGCAAATATGCAAATCTGGCTGTTAGCAACATATACCTGCCAGGTGATGAACAGTCACAAAGTCGTGCAGCTCTTTGTACACAAAGAGTCAGAAAGAGCTTCTTCCCACAAACCATTAGGATTGAACTCTAATCTCGTCTGGCCCCTAAACTCTCAACCTGCGTGCTCCATTCAATACACACTATGCATATTTCATATGCATGGCTTTTATCTGAACTGCCTCCACAGTGTAACCCATCCTGGCTAGCAGATTATCAAATACATTTGGTTTATACCAGCTCTTTGAATAGATCTGCCTCTTATCTGCAAACTGTTGGCTATTTGTCTGCTACAAGGTACTAACAATTTAGGAGTTACTGTCACTGAGTTACTGATTGTCTGACCAACTTTACAATGCTGATCATAAAAACGGCCTTACAGAACTACAATTCAAAAGACTTCTGTTAGTCCCATCCTTGCTTAACACGTGTTTACAGTCACCTCACAGACAGGTGTGCATCCCGGATTAGCCTACACTTAGAGGCTCTCTCGGGGTCAATCATTCAATTAAGGGATTGGACTAGTTAGATTCAACTAACGCCACAATCGAAACCGAAATCCCAATAAAATCTACAGTCTTTGCTGCGCCAATAACAATCTACGTTACATCAGAGACGATTAATACAAATGACTGTGAACGTGCAGCTGATGAATATGCTTTAAAGGTCAGCTGGCCCTCAAGACGTTACAAGTGACAGCATTAGCATTACTGAATGAATGACGGCTCGACGTTTCACGCTGAGCTAACCTGTGCTAGTCATTAGCACTCTGTGCATAATAACGCTTTAGTGATAGCTAACAAAAGCACAGGCTAACTGTTCTTCACCTTACTTCACCGCATAAGTTTAAATCCCCAATTCACTGTGAAGTCCAGTACAACGACACGATCGCTAGGCTAGCCAACATGACACGAGGCCCACAACATCTCGGATTAGCTGGCTCGGATTTGTGTCGCTTAATTTTCTGTGTTTAAGTCAAAATTTACTGTTGAGTAACCAAACTAAACAGTGATAGCACTAATTTGTAACCGTTAAACAACAGTCAACAGGTGACCTGCTACGATCTTAACCCGTCAGTGATAACACACGTCAGCTAACTAGCTAAGACTGAGCTAGGTTAGCCGTGGCAGGCTGAACAGACAAGTCAGTCTTAAACGGCCCCACCTTTGGCTCTGTCAGTGGGATACAGCTTCTCCGCTTTGTTGAGAAACCTCCGCGCTTTCTCTTTGTCCCCCACTTCCAGGGCTTTGGTCGCTATGTTTATACATTTTTCTGCCTCGTCTCTGTTCCCTTCCATCTTCACTCCTCTTCCTCCTCCGGCAGAGTCAGCTGATCATCTCACCACACGTGGTCACCCACGCTGACGTCAGAGTCTGAGATGCACGTCAAAAATCCCACTACTTGAGAGAATTTTCCTCCTCTTGGCATACATATATCCAGCAGGCCTGCATGTTACAGTGCTAAATAAATAATAAAAGGATATATTGTTGGAAGAATCCTTATGTCAAGTAAAATGATCAATCCAGCAATGTGAAAATACTCAATGACAAGTCCTTCATTCAAAATCTTGAGTAAACATACAGAATTATAAGCAGTAAAATGTATTTTTACTGATATTACAATAAATAGTTATTACATGCACCATAGTTATTACATGCACCTGTGTGTGAGAACTTGTGCCGTTTTTGCTGTTAGAGCTACCACTGCGTAGCTGAGTACACTCGTTTTTAATCTAAGGGCCACACACATGCATGCACACAAGAGTCACAAGAATAACATTATTGAAATGAGGTTCAAATATTTCCTAAATGTTCCGTCCTTCATTGAGATAACAGAAACATGCCATTTGGAACAGTATCCATGCCAAATACAAGGGTTATGCAAATTCAACAGGGTGCAAACCTTCAACCAAAGAGAACAAATCAGAGACATGGCTGATCTGATGGACACTGCTTGAAGAACGCTGTCTTTAATAGGCACTAATTTGAGAAAGTGTATTATAAGATTACGTATAAAAACACTACCAACACATTGCCTATGCCTCGCATATTGTGGCAGTTATACGCACTCAATTTGACTTATAGGATTTATTCAGTAAATAGCGTCTCACATAGACTGATTCAAAGCGTACAGAATAAAGACAGTACAGTTATTTACAATAAGGCTGCAAGAACATGGCTGAATTGTACCAGGACTTGTAGTTTACAAATATTATTAAAATATTGGTCCAGGCAGAAATCCCACAAAGAACAATGAGCAACAAGTGAACATCTTAAACTGGACCTTACACCACCAGAGACTTTGGATGGCAAGTCCACTGAAACCTGGTTTTCCTTATTGACCCACATTTTTTTTCCCCATCACCATCTATAATCTATGAGACTCTCCTCCAGGGACTGAGCAGGATTTTGACAAGCTGTTGTGTAATTCGGTAGAAGTCTCCTTTAAGCTATTCATCAAGTCTGTAAGTCATGCAAAGTCCATGAGACAACTCTTGCTTAAAAAAAACCCCTTCTTTCAAAGTAATTTATTACAAAATGACACAGGGTTGTGACCTGGAAATGTGCTCAAACTAACAATGTGAGTGTTGACGCATACCAGCTGACAGTAAAATGCCCATCTGGAGGATTTCAAGTACACTCAGAGTTTAAGGCAGTACACAGGCTTCGGGGACTTTGTGTCAGGTTTATGTATTCCGCTGAGCTTCCTGCTGTGGGGTTCTTTAAGCTGGGGTACGTGAAGGGGGCAGTTTGGCTGAGAAAGAGCCCATGGTGTTGAGTGCTGCATGGATGCGGAAGTGTAGCCTCGACTCCATGTTGTAGCCTTTGTAGTTCATCCTAAAAATAAGATCATTTATTAGCCATTTGTGTTAAATAGTAAGTACAGATGCTACTCGAGCTAACTGACTGTAGTGGTTGCCATTTTTGCACATGTGGGTGCAGCTGGTTAATCTGACCACCTTAGCTTAAAAAAAAGGGAAGATGACATTTTAATGCAAACATGAAGCCAGATATAAAAACACTTACTTGGCATTTTCTATCACGCTGATGGCCGTGTTGATGTCACCTTTCTGCTTGTGCACCAGGCCCAGTTCAAACATGGTGAATGGAATCAGGTAGTTGTCATGCTTGATGTCATTTTCACTGCAGAAGAAATGATTAAATTGTGTAAATGAACAAAGTGAAGTCTGTTCAGAGATACTCAGAGGTGAAGCTGACAGACCTTTGTGGAGTGGAGTTGACACACGTGTGTAGTGATTACCAGACATGAAGCTAATGACGCCAGAGAACGCGCTTCATTTGATTCGCTCTTGGAAAACAGTTTGTGGTTGGGTTCTGTTTGTGTATTGCAGTAGTGTAAAGATGGCCGCACCTTGAGAGGACATGATTGAAGCAGTGCTCAGCCTGGGCCAGATGCCCCAACTGTCTCAGACACAGGCCCTTCAGCAGCTGGACCACACACTGGTCATCCAGGTGATACTCTGATGGGTCTGCACGTCAAATAAAGAGCTCTTAGTTTCACATTGGTTTAAAACAAAACAAAAAAAAAAAAGAATGTACTGATGTTCTACTGGTCCTCTCACTTGGATCATCTCTGAGCTGCTCCTCTGCTTTCTCTAATGTGCTCAAGATGCTCTTCGTCAGCTCAGGTCTTTTGCCAACTACTGTGAAACCATTCCATACGTACATCATTTCCTGATGAGAAGAGATAGCTGTTTAAACGAGGGAGTACAAGCTTGACAACAATGCTGATTCATTGTGAAAGTAGAAGTGTACATGCGCGCTCACCAAAACAGGGACAACGATTTTCACGGGGTTCGGGGAAGAGTACCGCTCTGCCTTCTTTGCAGCAAACTTCTCTGTTGGAATCGACTTCCCAGCAATCCTCAGTCTGAGGCCGTCCACCTGCCTGCAAACCACGAGTGTTTCACAGTTACAGTTGAATGAATTAAAGAAATGTACCCAGTTGACTGCACAAATAATGTCTGTCTGAGGCCCACCTGAATAATTCCACCACATCTTCTCCAAGTTTAGTCACTTCCTCCTCTGGTAGCATGCTCAAGATGGCGGCTTTCTGGAAAACATAGACGGCCTGCAAGAGAAGAGCAATCAGGTGGTCATGAGGTGCAAAAAGAAAAAAAAAAACAAACAAAAACACGTGGTTTTATAAAGGAATGAAGAAAGGGTTTCACTAGTTACCTGCGACCACTTGCTCTCTTTGCAGAGCAGGTCAGCGTATCGGTACGCCTCCCTCCAGTTCTGCTCGAAGGAGTAGGCCCACATCAGCTCCCAGTAACACAGGTGGTGAATCTGACGCCACTCCTGCTGAGCTGCGATACACGCCAGGAACTTCTCCTGAGCCTGCAGAGGAACCAAAACAGCGGGGTGGATTTTCAGCTTCCTTTGACTACGTGAGCTTCATAAAGAACAAAACACCACTGTGCTGCTAACGATGAACTCCCGCACTCACAAATGTGAAGTTTCCTTTGAGCAGAGCAATTCTTGCAGTGTAGAAGAGAATGAGCGCTCCCTGTGGACAAGATACAAGCGATTCAAAATAATGTCATTTCGCTGAAGGGTGCAGTAAAGTTGTGATATCTTTATAGTTACAATCAGGAGAAAACAGCGCTCACATTGGGAAACTTTTCAGTGTAGGGCTCGAGGAGAGCCTCAGCCTCCGCAAGGTTCCCTTCACCAGTCCCTGTGGGAAGAAAATGAGACCACGGGGGAAGAATTTTATTGCTGATTCAAAGCCCACTGTATTAAAAAAAAAATAATAAAAATGTTGCTTAATCAAGGAAGGAGCATCCCAGGAAAGAAAAGTCTGCAGTATTCTCACCCAGAATCACTGTAATGTAGAGATGAAACATCAGCAGAGTCAGGGTGCTGAGGATAGAGCGCAGGCTGTTGCTGCCTGCTCCCTGTCTCAACTCTGACAACCCCAAGTCCTGTGAGAGCATAAGCGTTTTTTGATTTGATATTAAAAAAGTGGCAAACTATTAGTTTGTTATGGTGTTTAACTGACAAGAAACATTTAGTCTGATAACACGTACCCTGTCTCCTGAGAAGCCCAAAAACTCCATGAGTCTGAGGACCCTGGATGGGAGCAGAGACAGCATCTAATAACAAAAGGCAGGGAAATACTGGTTATTACTGTAAAATGACAACAGTCACATATCTGCAGCAGAAATATATTTCTTATTGTATTATTATTGTATTATTATATTATTATTTTCTTATATTGTAAAGTGCATACATTCAATGAGACTATAAAATTTGCCTTAAATACATTTAAATGAGGCTTCCTGTATGACTAATGCTTTCTGTTGCTCTCACCAGGTTAAAGGAGCCAATGCCCATGTTGACGCCGCCCCTAAAATGAATGTGTGTGCTCCTCTGCTTTTCCATATATTTTGTGACATTTACCAAGCCCTGGCAGTCCCTGGGTGGGGAGACGACATGTCATTTTAAAAACTGCGCTTAAAAAAAAAAAAAGTGCTCTTATTTTTATGTTTCCATTTTTCTCAAAGGTCTTCTTACTTGTAAATCTGATAACTGTTCCTGATTCTCATGCCTCCTTTGATGAAGCCGATGATGCTCTCATCCATGAACGTGAGGGCTGCTTTCTGCAAGAGAACTTCAGCATAGCACAGCTCTGCATGCATCTCCTCTGTTAAAAGAAAGAAGTCACATACTGCATGAAAACATATTAAAAACATAAGAAATACACAATAGCCATTTTAGAACTTGCAATATTGTATAAAAAAAATCAGAACTACATACAGTTTCTGAAAAACGGCAATGCACTTTGACATTTAACATTATACGCCACGAAGTTGCTCTTCCACAAACTGTGAAAGTCTGAAAGTTTGTATTGCCACTGATTCTAAACAGGATATTTGCTGTAACCCATTACACTTAAGATAGATAGTATATGTAAAAAATAGGAAAAAACATTCCCTGACTGTAACCACTTGCTTTTTGTGTCTTTGACTCTTACTAGCTGGTGGTATGTGCACTGAAATCAGCTGCATTAATTCTGGCTGAATGTTTAGCTTCCTGTGTGTCAACAGAGGGACTGAGCATGTTTCATTCAGAAAGGTGTACAGGTTGGAGAGAGCAGAAGCTCGTCACTAACCTTCTGTCAGGTTCTCCAGTGGTTGTCTGTACCACAGGTTGGATAAAGTCTCCATTATTCCAGTTTTCTTCCGAAAGCTAGGATGAGGAACATACAGTATAAGAGGTGATGATGTGTACAGTATGAGACTTTTCTCAGAAAGGAATGTAACACATGTTGTCCCAATGTAGGAACAAAGCACATTGTGAAATAGTTGGAACCTTTGACATATCTGCAGGGATTCCCTCAGTGATGTCATGGCAGCGTCCATGTCCTCTGGGTTGAAGGTCATGCCTGCCTGCATCACCAAGATGCTGCTGTAGCCCATCGCGTGGTACATGCTCTGATTCCTCCTGCAGGGGACAAATGCAGTTATTTGAAAAAAAGATAATGCACATTCAGAGATGATTTCCAGTGTGGGCCAGTTTGCACCAGGAGCAGGACACTTACCAGGGTTTTAAGAGAGCCAAAGCATCAGCAAACCTGTTGTTCAGAAAAAGATTGAGGGCAGTGGAGCATTCCTTCAGTGCAGTCTCCAAATCCATTTTAAGAGACCTGAAAGAAATAAAGAATTTATTTTGGCTATTACATTCAAATACATCATCAGAGTCATGCATGAGTAGGTGGGAGAACAGGAGTATGAAAGCCAGGAGGCGCTCTGGAAAACTTCAGGATTTACTGTTTCATAGCTTTGTATAAACATTTGTGTCTGTGTGTTAAAGAAACAAACCAATCAGCTCAGACAGTCTATTGCATATCTATTGTCAACCCAGATGAGATGAATCATTTACAGTAAATTAACGAGTTGAGCATGTGAAACAAGCAGATGCATGAAGAACCTGAAGAATGAATGAGCAGTAAGTATCAGTTAGATAGATCAGCTGGCCTTTAGTGTGTAGTCAGTTACTAAGATTAATAGATTTCCATCATATTTGTGAGGATAATGGATATTTCTAGATGACTCTCTGTGATTTGTATGACTGATTATGACTGTATGAATGTACCAATAATGGATAATACTGTAATTTCACCTACATTGCATCCACACGGGATTGGTCCGATAGATCGACCTGAAGATTTAGAGAAAGAAAGAAAGAAAAAAACTTCAGTAATTTTTCAAAGTCATGCTGGATTCTTGTGATCCTTCAACTAAGGGAGACAAAGCAGTTCCAGTTGGCTTAAAAAGGTCATTTCTTTAGCCTTGAGCCTGCTGCCATCAGGCCTCTGGGAGCTGATGGTGGACTGTGGCACAATCTACTGCTCCATTCCCATTCCATTCACCAAGGGGTCAGATTATTGAATGAGGTGAAAGTGTCAATACAGCAATGTAAAAATGCACCAAAACAAGCATCCAAACTTGTAGGCTGCTTAAGATAATAAATTGATAAATTCATAAAACACCTGTGGAGAAGTTGCAGTAAACACAGCCTACCTGTTGCAGTGCCCTGTCTAACGTCTCCATTTAATGTCGGGGTCTGAGTCGGATCCGGAGCCGGCGTTATTAGGAAAACTGCCAGAAATTAAGCAGCCTCTGTCGGGGTGTAGAGCTCTCCTCAATTGCACACAAGACGCTAATTTGGCCTCTCGCGATATTTATAAGATGAGGAGCCGGGCGTGGCCGGGCATTGCAGGGCCAGCCCACTAAGGAGTCTTCGCATGCTGCAGGTCGCGATTGCACGCACGGACACTTAACGGTCTGATCTGATCTGATCTCATCTGAAGCTGACAGTTCATAAATTGTGTGCGACTTTGACAAGATATTATATAACCATTTACTGTAATATAACCATATATAAATGAACTACAACGCTTCGGTTGTAAAGCGCTTATTAATCCAACAAGGTACAGCTGCAACTGGAAGTAATTAATTAATGTATGAAATTATAATTGTAATTCAATGGTTTTAATATTGTCCTGTCAGAAAGTACAGACGGACACCTTATTTAGCCATTATTATATGTAATGATCCAATATGGACCATAAGGTGTGATCTTGGGATACTGATTCAGATACTTGGGATATGTCCAGTAACCCTGGTGGCACTTGTTCATCACAAAAAGTATTAATACTCACAACTCATCACAAGATATCTGATATGTGACAAGGGACCTTGGCTACACAACCTTTATGTAAAGGTTTAGAGGCCAAAGGGATTAAAAAGCACTGTTTTAATCTGAGTTTAGCAGGACTACATGTTTTAGATGCGAGATCTTAATATGAATAATAACTAGTTAATGTCTAACCGGCAGGTAAATGCAGTGCAGTAAAAAGTGCAATATTTCCCTCTGATGTTTTAGTGAAGTGGGAGAATAATAAAGCAAAAAAGTAGAAATAGACAAAAAAGAAAAGGTTCCTCAAAACTGTTCTTTTTCACACTGTGCTGTAGTTGATGTATTGTATTGTATGTATTCAGTTACATTCCACCACAGGGAGAAACAAGGGAGGCGGAGCAAAGTAAGTCATCACCATCACAAATGACCAGAGATTTATCGTTATCCCCTGAGCTTCTCCGTGTCTACTCACTAATCGTTTTACTCCACATCTCACAGCACAAGTGGGGTTTTTACTGTTATGGGGTTTTTTTTTACTCAGATTTGGTTACCATTTCTGGTCATCAGCACACATCCCTGCCAAACAAATTATCTCTGGTGGTTTTGACATTCCTCCGCTGCCTTTCTGCAGACGTCACGGAAAGGCTCTGAGGAGGTGATTCCAGTCAAGTTTTATTTGACATCACAAATTACAATTTGCCTCAGGGGGTGGCTTTACAATCCCTACCATCTTATCTTTAGATCCACTATTATGGGACATTTGTTTAAAAGAACATGGTCGGCATGAGCAAATGGAGCAGAGAGCAAATAAAGAAATTCATGATGCCTGATTTTAACATTCTGTGTTGCTGTGGATTTCTTTCTGTTTCTGGTGACCTGGTGATGCATCTTCACCTATGCAGTAGAGTTACTGGTCGAAGACAGTAGACTGTGTAACAAAGTTGGGCAGACCACTCCATTATTCAATGTGATCTGCGTGTCTTAATGAATCTTAATGAGTTACATTTCTAAAGGACCCATCTCACTAAATGCTAATGAGCATTTTAATTTCATTTCCTCACACAAAAAGGAGCATGAACACCAGGACACCGCTCCCTTAACACCCCTGACAGAGCGCTGCAGGTCAAATCACTTGAGCAGCGGGGCACATGTTTTTAAAGCACTTCAGGCACTTTTGAAGGTATTTAGAGGGTCTTTTGATGATTGATGTTGGTGACCTCCCTACAGGTGCTAGTGTTTCATTGATGGTGCTTTGTGTCGGAATTTATTTAACCAATTGTTTATGCTTTTATCATTATTGTATGAATGTAATATTGTCTGTTTTATATTTCTCAAATGTATTACATGCTTAAAGAGTGGATGTTTTACCAGTTTTATCTTGTCTGTTGTATGTTTGAGTGAGCTCATGAGGCTAAATTACAATTAGCCATGTTAATGCATCAATAAAATATTAAATGTTAAAAATAAAACATATATATATAACGTATAATGCTTGCTGCTCTTGCTTGAGCCAGGCCAGATGTGAATTTTGTGGAAATATGTGAGAAAAGGCTACAATAAATGTATGAAAATCAATTTTAGTAGTTTCTCTCTCATCTTCGTGGCCCCAGCAATGACCAGGCGCCATAGATTAAAAAAACCCCCAACTACATTACCCATGATCCTGTGCGCACGCGGTAGTAAAGTTGAAGGAAACATGGCGGCGTCCGAGCTACCGTCAGACCCGAACACAAACATCCCAGACTATGAATACATCGACGTCAACAGCAAAGCTTTCCACCTCGGCTCCTTCAGAAACGAGTGGCTGCGCAGGCTGAAGCCGAGCGACTACTCGTACCAGCAGGAGGACGGCGACACGTTTGACGCTGACTTTGCGAAAGAGATGGGCATCGGTGCGGAGACCATGACAGCGCTCAAGTCCATCTGCAGGTAGGCAGACTGGCGTCAACATGACGTTCAGCACCAAAGACTCTTACGGGCCGCAGTCCGTGGTTCAGCCCGGCTAACGGCGGCTAAAGTCAGTGTTGTGTTTCCTCTTCACGCGCGTTTCCTGTTTACATATAGCTAAGTTTATTAACCAATTACGTTAAAGCAGACGAGGGAAATGCATATTATGATGTGTCATAATCAGAGTCAACAATAATATATTAACATATAAAGAGTCTGATAAAGGTCACGGGTGGATTACTGCTCTGGCCCCACAGGGCACAGGCTGAGGGGCCAAAGGTGTCAGGGCTCCTGGATCACACTGTGTTCGAAGTGACCCTTATCATCTCTTTGCCTGAGTCCATCATACCATGTCAAAGAGACACAAAGGTAACACAAACAGATGCAAAACAACAAACCACTAACGGCTACAAACGGCTACATCCTCCCAGACCACAGATTTGACATGCTCCATTGTTACGCCACTACACTAATTCAGTTCAGTACTATTATCTGACTTCTTTTTAACTTATTACTGCAATAATTCAGTTATTTATATACAAAATCCTAAAATATGTTTTGCCATAAATCAAACTACCCAACAAGCACAGTACAGCTGAAATGATGTCAGCCTTAGATTGTAATTGAGTTTTTCTTTAAGCACATAATTTCACGTTTCCAGTTTAGCATGTTTTTTTTTTGTGCATCACTTTCAATATTTTAAATTGAATTATATTGATTAGGACACTTGGTTGCACCACACATGCATTGTTGCAACAGTTCTCACCATTTTCTGAGTATTTTACAAACAAATCTGCATATTAATCCGTAATGAAAATAATCATTGGATACAGTCTGATAAAAGGTTACTAAAACTAGCTCCACCTAAGCCGCATGAACAGTAAAATTCTCCTTTTATATATGCATATTGGTAACAGTCTAATGATATATTATATAACACAGGCATTGAGGACATTTTTCTGCTCTGGGTAATTTTACTTTTATTACTTTCTGATCATACACTTGTTTATATTTGTTTATATTTTTCCTTACATAGCACTTTAACTAATCCTTTTTACACTGAAGTATTTTTTTTTTTACAATTACACAAGCAAGTGATCTGATTACTTCCCTAACATCTGCATATAACTACAACCTAAACAGTGATAAGCAAACACGTAGCTCTTATGGAGATACAGGTGTTAATGAAGTAACACAAAAGCACACCACAGATGCAGCAACGTTAGGACCTCACTCACGTTTAGAGACCATATTTTAAAAGTTCCTGCCGAGTAAAGAAGATGAGCCACAGAAAATAAAACAATAAGACTGAAATGACTTACAACTTACGTATCTGATGCAACAAAACATTTATGGTTTCCTTTAGCCTGTTGCATTCACGTCAACAAACTATAATTCTCCATTTTTGCTTTTTCAAGTGTCGATTCACTCCGCTGCCATCCCGAGGATCAGCAACCCGACACAGATGTTGTACCTCCAGACTCGACGCTGAGAACGCTGGTGTATGACTCTCCCTTGGTCATTCCTTTTCATGTTACGTCTTTGACAAACCATCCGCGTGTAAAACTCAGTTCCAACGCTCTGTGATTTGTGTTTTTTCTAACAGACAAAGAAAGAAGAGACAAGACTACAAGGCTTCTCTGAAAGTCACCAAGAACAGACACGACCTCTACGCGAATGAACTGGTGGGTCTGCCGTTGCTGAAATGCTGTCAGTGTCAGCGAGACCAGCATATAATCAGCACAAATAGCATAATTAATAAATATATATTGTTCTTTTCAACAGAGGAAGGGCGTGTAATCTTTTAGGATGTTATGGGATATGGGACCGTGACACAGGTTTTAGAGGTTTTAGAGTTTTCAGGTGCAATAGAAACATATCTGTTTACATATTGGAAACTCTGAAACCTTTAATGTAAGGCTTGATTCTCTGTGTGGTTTCCAGGAGCGCTTAACTGCCGGCACAAGACCGGAAGCAGTGGCTGACATGATCCCTGAGGGAGAGATCCTTCTGACCATCAACGTCTACTACCCGGCTATATTTGAGAAAGTGAGCTTTCATCCTCCTCCAGGTGCCAGACACCCTCCAGATCAAGTCTCTTCTCTCAACTGATATTCTCCACCTTTCCCCTCCGTTCCCTCTCAGTTCTGCTACATCAGACCCCACATGACTCTGCTGATGACGGGCTCGCACAGCTTGGCGGAGCTCCGGGATGCCATCTGCTGCGTCAGCGACCTGCAAGTGTGCGGGGAGTTCAGCAACAACCCGGACATGGCTCCGGACTTCATCAGCAAAGTGAGCACGCGGGTCGATTCGTCGGAACCACTGAGATCTTTGCAAAATTGGGGATGTAATTACTTTGTCACGCTGGGTATCCATGGAGGGAGTGTGTCTTTGCTGTGTCTGCGTGCGTTTACTGCGGCTGCACGTCTCACTTAAAGCCTCCAATGTTAAAAGCATCTGGTGCATGCAACGGCAAGGTCAGATTCGGTCAGTGTTTGCACTCGAAGGCCCACAGGTGATGTTTCGCTATTTTCTCTTTCAGGATCATTACAAGTCAGCTTTCTTTTTCTTCGAGGGAGTTTTCTATAACGACATGCGATTCCCAGAGTGTCAGGACATCAGCATGTAAGCAAACGTTCCCGTATCGTTTTCCATATCTTTGAATATGAATGTGGTGCTTTTGTGAACGCTGCAGCTGACGCCAGCAGCTTCTGATCAGGGACATCTCGGTTGGAGAGGATGTTAATTGACTCCTTGTGATTCTTGCTGACATTTACTAAAGTAATAGTCCTCATAAGTAGGCCAGAGGCAGCGGTTTAGAAGTATTTGGGGCGGAACATTGAGCTTGACCTGCTCCCATTCATAAACTGAGATGCCTTTGGAGCTTGTACTGGGAGAGATTTGACCTCATGGATTGTAGTCTGATCGTTAAACCCAAATCCTCCCACCTCAGTTTAATGTGATGAAGTTCAATATTATTGTGTTTGAGAGGATGTTTTTATGATGTTCACCCTCCTTGTTTACCGCACAGGACTACCATTGAGTGGGCAAAGGCGCGAAACTTCCCGCCCTACAGCCAGGCCAAGATGGAGGACACACGATTCATGGATCTGACAGTTAAAGTGGGCTTCCCGTACCTCTACTGCCATCAGGGAGACTGCGAACACCTCGTCATCATCACAGACGTCAGGTTAGTGCCGTGTTTTGCCAGTTCCATCCAGCTTAACCTACGAGGTGTCAGCACAATTCTCTCTAACAGCATCATTAGCAAACTAAAGTAGTCACATTGTTCATGGATACACCGCTCCCAGCCCTCCTGCCACGCTTGGATCACTCACTGGAAGTCCTCTCACGTAACCTCGTAAAACAATGTCTGTGATGTGTGCTGGCTGTCCTCTGGACCTCCTCCGCTGTGGGAAAGTGTCAAACCTTCAGCTTTAATTTCATAAAGATATCCAAGAAAGCCTTTATACTCTGCTGTTTCATGAGATGAGCATCAGAACGCCGTCTCACACGGTTCAGGGCATTTGTGCAGGATTTCTTTGGGATAAGGCATTCCTTCTGCAGCTCGTGCACCTGGGGGTCGTCCTGTCGGGCCAGCGCGACACTTTGTCATGATCTTATCAAATGTCTATTAAACAGCCGTAACTGACTCGCCCGAACACATGCAAACACACACCCGCCGAGAATTCCACTAGTCACTCACATGTTTTGTGAGTGCAGCGTGAGCACGATACAGTGTAAATTACAACAACAATTCAGTTTATCCCCACTCTGTGAATAAGTAAACACTGATAAAACTGTGTTGTACTATTCTACTTTAACTACTTGTCACTGCTGGCCAGAGTTTGAAAGACACCTCAGGAACATCTCAGGGGTCTCAGCACTCAGAAAGCTTGTACTAAAAAAGTTTTTTTGTATTACTTTTATTATTTTTTTGTTGCTGGATAATTGCAACAAAATTCCACATTGCCAATTTATGTGGCCCGTTCCCGACTCTGCAGGGAGTACACTTCCAATTAATTGTAGGACAGGAAGTGGCCACAACATTTTAACAAATCAGAAACGATAACACACACACACACACACACACACACGACTCAAAAGCCAATTTGCTCATTGAATTACAGAGAAAACTGGATTCACAGAAGAAGACACTGACTGTGTGAGTTAAATTGTGTTTCATCCAAGAAAGAAATGTAGAATCCCCAAAAATCAACAGCTGGTCCACACAGGAAGTACAACACCATGACTCACCTTGAAACCCACACATGGAGTCAACAAGTTAGAGCGCGACAGTAACTTAGTGTTGTATGTGTATTAGGTAAATGTATTTAACACATCGGCCTCAGAGAGGAATACCTGCAGATGTGCAAGAACAAGGGAATTATGGGAGTAAGTAAAAGACGAATGAAAATCACAGGTTTGACAGCATGGCATATGTAGCAATGTGAATTTAACTGTTGCTTGCTGCTGTGTAACAGCCTGCAGTGGTAACTACAGCAACATTCAGCTGACACCAGATTCTATCGGTAGAAGATTTGCAAAATTGAAATAAGGACGCTCTTCAGGTGGAACATGCATCTCGAATTGAATTCAGCTGCGTTCGTCTTCCAACGCTTCCACTCAGAACCGTAGTGGCAGCAGTGCAGTCTCTTCCTCTGTTGTCATTCAGCCGGCCCTGCACTTTGGATACAGACTGATGCCTCGTTATCTGTTGGACAGCTTGCCATGAAATTTTGCGCAGACATTTACGGCCCTCGGCGGATTCATCCCATTGATTTTGGTTAATTTCCCTCTCTACCTTTTAAACTATACATTTACGTTAATGTGCAATTCTCCACGGTGGTTTTATTTGTCACAAGATGAGATTTTTGTCGGCACCCCCTGAGTCTCTGTATCATCACTACAAGCGTTTCACATAAAGCACTTCGTTGTCAGACAGGAGTCGACCGCTCTCACAAGACCTCAGAGTTAATTTGGTTTCCTCAGAGTGGGAAATGCTTAACAGATAAGTCTATGATTCATTCATCTTTGATGAAACCGGCTCTTAATGTCGCAAATGTGAGACATGCCTGTGTTCTTGGCGCTCATGAGACCCCCAATGGCCCTGGTCATTATCCACATTACAGGCTGACCCACAAGAACGACTGCCTGGACAAGAGGCTGTATCCACTTCTAACACACAAGGACAGGATCACCACGCAGAAGTGTTCCGTGTGCCACGTCTTCATCGGAAGGTGAATTAAAACAAAAAAGGGTCATCAGTGCAGCGCCAGCTTTGGTATTTTAACTTTTTTATTTTATTTTATTTTAACATCTCCCCGTCTTTTCAGATGGTTTACCACCAATGACCAGTTTGCTCCGAGCAACCCGTGTCTCTTTTGCGACAAGTGCTTCAGGATGCTGCACTACGACGCCGAAGGCAACAAGCTAGGAGACTTCCTGGCTTACCCCTACGTAGACCGCGGTGCATTTAACTAACTAACTGACCCGCTGGGATGCCTGATTTAATGCTGTATACTACAGTTCAATGTTTTATATTTCAGAAAGAAATGCTTTGACAGTCGAGAAACATTTTCTTTTCATTCGTTTTTGTACAACTGTGCTTTCATTTTTACAGACCTCGTTTGGAATAAACCAGAACATTTAAACTTGATTTTACTGGTCCATTATCATCTGCATGTGGGAGCTTATTCATTCGGTACGTTGATGCTGATGTAAGAGTCTTTTCAGTTTAGTAACGTAGTACTGAAATAATCATGACTGAAAACTAGGTCTTAAATTAGAGTCTGCTGCATTGAGACAGTTCAGTGGTTTGATCAGATTTGATTGACAGCAGCGTCAAAGGTCATAAGTTAACCTGACACAGCCTGTGCTCAGCTCAGCACTCCACAGGTGACGCAGGTGTAGTCTGGTAATAAGAGTCAGGCTTCATTGACACAATCAGAGGAAGTATAGTTCAATTCAGTTCAATTCAATGTTATTTGCAGAATGCCAAATCACAACCGAGGTCATCTCAGGGCACTTTACAAACAGAGTGGGTCTAGACTACACTCATAACTATTAGCTACACCCAACAGTTCCACCATGAGCATATCCTGGCTCTAGGTGGACAGCCATCTGCCCTGACCAGGTCAAGTTCTACCACAGCAGCTGAGTTTGAGATTGACATGATTAGTGTACGTTTAATGTGCAGGTATGATTAAAAACAAGCAGGAGAACTGTACTGCATGGACTACTTTATTACTGGATGCTGAAACAGGTCAGACAGGCACAAAAAATACTCTTATTTACATCTATGTTAAAAACACCTTTTAAAACAGACACTTGAACATGTTTGAAAGAACTTGGTGAAATAAACTTTGGCAAACTCCAGAATCATCTGTTTGTCATCTGAAACGAATATCAATCTGCTGATGCATCTGATATTAGATGTGGTCATGGAGCTCCAAACTACACCTTAACCTCTGGACTTTGAATCTGTAAGTAAAGTTGAGATCAAACCGTTGATTCTGTAAATGTAGAACTACTGTAACGCATGTATATGCATGATAGAGTACAATAAAAACCCATCTACTCCAATTTGAAAACAGGAAACTGTATTATCTAAGATCACAGTGCTGCAGACCTACAAGTTCTTTAAACTGCCATTAGTCAAACGCAACGGGAGACACAAAGAAAAAGATGACACAAAGTAAAAAAATAAAATATGCAGTCAGTCAGTTTAGTTGGATGTTTTGAAACCTTTGAGCAGCAACACCGACAGAAACAGTCAGTCAACTGGAAACCAGTGATCATCATCAGTCATCAAAAGGAACTGGACAGGAGATTTCAGTTGCTCAGCCCAGTTTGGACAGCACAGCAGCAAATGTCTTCGCTTTTCCTCTCGAGGGACGCTCAGGTTGACTCTTCCTGAGCTTTTGGGGCACTGAAGTCAGAGAAAAGAAGTGTGTTATTGTGGTTTTGGAGCTTTTGGAGTGTTATAACACACATGTGAGCCACACTGGTTGACATGTTTGATGTGTTCCTGCTGTGTGATGAACATTGGTTTCTTACTTTATCTTGAGTCAATTCAACATTTGCTGTCCTGATGCTGGAGCAGCTAACCTGAGCACCAAATGTGGATTAACCCAGTGATCCAGTTTGTCTATGTCTGTGTGCGTCCACTAACCGTGCTTGTGACAGACTCTGATTGTTGCTGTAAGTGTCTGACAACATTATGAAATGACCCTTCAGAGGAAGAGGATGTTTTTCTCTATCTATCACTGTGAAGCAACAAAACCAGGCTTCTTTGTGTGAGCTGGCTCAACAGAACCTAAAGCCCCAGTCAGAGATAATATGCTTCTGCATGGTTAACTGACTTTGTTGTTTTAGTTTTTCTTCTAAGCTGGCATTTCCATCTTTAATTCAAAGATCAGCTGTTCATTTCCCATTCAACTGTTGAAATGTCCTTTTGTACGATACTGAACCCCAAACAGCTCCCGAGGGTGGCTGTGCCACTGGGGTGTGAGTTCCTAGTGATAGCACCTTGCATTTGTCAGCGTGATGACAAAATGACTGAACAGTTTAATGGGAAACATCATAAACTGAAGGACAAATAGCTGTGTAACAGTTCCAGTGCAATCTTAAGACAACCCGGGTGTTAATCTGTGGAGAGTGACCACAACTATCCACTCATGAGCTCTGTGTAAAGTACCTGTGAGTTTCTGCAACTGAGGTGTCTTCAGGAAGCTTCTCCGTCTCCTGCTTCTTCTCTTCGGGGCTGGTCTCGCCATTTGTCATCTTGTCTTTAAGCGGAACAGACAGACAGAGTCAGAGTCAGACAGAGCATCAACCTAAACCACCACAGAGAGGAGAACTCGCAGGAGCATGTGATGACACATGCCGAGCTCCAAGACCTTACTGCGGTTAATACGATGTTCCGTCCATTTGGCATGCCTTGCAGTAGAAAAGAGACCTTTCACAGAGACACTCCTTTCGGTGGAAGTACAGTATGTACATCAATTGTGTGAGTCAGTGGAGCAAGGATGTGGCCGCGGCACTCCGATTACTGCGTTTCTACTGAGAACTGCGACCGCAGAGACCTTATGACGTCCTCCTTTAAAGGACAGGGGAAACTCACTGAAAGCTTCAATGTCTCTGCTCGCCGGCTGGTTTTCATACATGACTCAGCTTGTCGTAATGGATTTACCAGCGAGCAGCAGGCATTCCTTATGTGCGATCATGACGTTCAGGGAAATGACTACCTGGATTATCTGAGCGACAGTGTTGTGCGTGCTCAGGTCAGATGCTGCTTTGCTAGTTCAGCATGTGGCATCCGTCAGCGCGTGACGGTCATTGTTCGGAGCTTTCTGCAGGAGGCTGAGTACGTGGGGGCTCGTAGTGGCTCGCTGTGATGCAATGAGCTTGCTGCTTCAGGTGACAAACCACTCAACTGTTTCATACATGCCAGACCCTTCTGAGACATGTGACGTACAATTCTGCGCGTGGGTTAAAGCAGCAGCATCATAGAGGCTCCGCCCAGCCGTGGGAAGAGGGGAGACATGACAGTTGCAGTGATTATAAACATATTATTTAATTCTTGATTAACAAATATCATTGAATATTTTGAATTTATGATTTATTATATAATTCATAATTTCACAAAAAACTATGAAATCCAAACTATTATTTTAAATTAACACTTGTATGATTAAAAAGTGGTGCTGCAACCAGACCAGTGAACCTGACAAAGTTTGAACTGAATTAAGTTAATGCAGCTTTATCACAGGACCTGGCCAAAGGTCACTGACTCAACATTTAACTGTGATGTTAAATTAGAAACTTTGAAATGACTCATAGGTAATAACTATAATAATGATGATCAGCAGCTGAGCCAAAAAGATACAATTATGTACAGATGTACTCTGTGTAAGGACTCACAGTATATAAATATCATGTTTTGTATAGTGTTGAATAGGGCGAGGGACCTTAAAGGGTCTGTAACGTGCTCATGCTTGTGTGAGTGACAACCCCCCATGTAACAATACAACTAGGAGGGGTCAATCTGAGGTCAGTCTGATACATCACAGGCACGCTCACAGCACGACGTGTGATGAAGGCCTCAGGCTGAAAACTGGACAAGTAGACACACAGGCACACACACACACGCGCGCGCACACACACACACACAAATTCCAGATCTCATTGTGAATGATGAAGGCCATGAGGTGAGAGTTGGGGTTGGGCGATTAAAGGGAATATATTATTGAGAGCAGAGTTTCTTCTATAATTAAAACGATTGAATCTGTGAATCTGTGTTAATGGTACCTGCGTTATTTTCCTTGGCTTGTTCCACTCTCTTCAGTGCCCCTTTCTTGGCTTCCTCGTGCTGCCGCTGCTCAGCTAAAGACTTGTTGAGCACCTGGCTGAGCACACAGTCGCCTTCTCCAACCAGGAACATGCTCTTGAACTTGTTGTACAGCATGGTGGCCTTGTCCATGATGTCCTGGCTGGCCTTGAATCTGCGAATCTACAACATGGATTGAAAATGCATCAACAAAGTGCCTGGAAACACGTCCTGCTGCAGTTTGGTTGCTCCACGTGAGACAGTCCTACTTTAGGTGGATTTCGGATTGGTGTATGTACCTTTTTCAGCGTGGCAATGAGTTCGCTGTGCTTCTGCAGGTGCTGGGTGGTGACTTGCAGCGCGCCGATCTCGTCTAATGCATCCAAGCACTTCTTCACATCCTGGTGGAAGAAAAGTGGCATCAGCAGCAAGATAAGATGGACAGACGTTTATTAGCCAACGGGAGAAATGCGGGGGTTCTGTGATTTACTGAATTTCAGGCTTTAGTAAACAAACAAAACAATGCGACTCAGCCTTTTATCTGTGCCGGTTCAGTGCATGGAGTAGAAAATCTGATCAGTGTTTGTTTCATTGATTTGCAAAGTTGTCAGTGGGGATGAGGGGACTCTGAAATGTATTTATGCTCTGACGGCGATCAGCAGAACTCACGGCGTTGTCGATTTTCAGTGAAATCTTGATTTCGCTGTGAAGCCTCTGGAGTTTCAAGTCTGTTGATATTTCTGTGGAAAGGAAAACATTAGAATGAAACTGGGTGAGCTTACATGAGCCGACTTTAATCAACTGTGAATTATATCTGAGATATGCAACGACGTCGTCACTGCAGGTTTGTATCGGGCCTGAGCCATGAAGCATGCCTGAGCATGTGTCACAATGCAAAACGGAGGGGCTACATTAAAAACGAAGCACCTCAACTGAGTTAAACCTTTAAAGACAAACAGTTTGTGTGATCTTAACATTTTTACTTCACTGGGTGTAAACTGGAAGGTTTTAAGATGCTCTCAATCCCAAACATGAGCCTTGAAACCTGGTGTTGGAACTGAGCTCTCACCCTTTTTCTTGACTCCCGCCCTCTCTTCAGTTTTCTTCCCGTCATCTTTGTTCGGCCTGAAAGACAGAATATCAATTAATATCAAAACATGTTGATTCCGTTTACTTTTCTCTTTGTTTCTTGAGCTGAAATACCTTTAACGTCACGCATTTTGGTTACTGCTTGTAAATTAAATACTTTTGGGTTGTTGGCTGTTGCTCAGGCAATAGGCAACAGGAGGATCTCTCCTCAGGCTCTGTTTGCCTCTGATGGGCGCCGTTTGTATACGTACTCTCTCAGTTCATCTGCCTTCCGCCGCCGCGCGTCTTTATCCATTTCTGAGCTCTGGTGTTTCTTTCTGCCTTTGTTTTTCTGAGAGCAAAAGAGATCAAAGTCACGTGCATGAAAGCATCACTCACTGTTTAAGCTTTTAATGGGAAACAGTCTACTGTCAACAGTCAACTGTGGAGACACTTGTGTGGACTGGACACCTGCCTCTTCATCGTCAGAGCCTGAGGAGGTGTCGTCCTTGGACTGCTTCTTCTTCTTGGCTTCGGGCTCCTTCCCCTCCGCATCCTTTCCTTTGCCCTCCTCCTTCTTCCTCTTGTCCTCCTCTCCGGCCTTGGACTTGTCCTCTGCTGCCCTCTTTCTCTTTCTGTCTGACTCAGCAGTTTCCCTACATGGGGGAGAAATCGTTTGTTAAGACAAATGAGCACGGACAAACAAGTGTGTTTTACCAACAAGTGTGCTTAGAAATGTAGAAGCGAAGACGGGAAGAGATTTTAAGACACTTCCAGCTCTGTAAAGTGCGAACTTGTGAGTACAGATATCGGCATTGTGTCCGTTTCGCAGGAGCAGATGATAAACCTTGTGCATGAGGAACACGGACTGTTTGTCTGCATTTTTGAATTTTGCAGTGTGCATGTTATGTGGTGTGTTCACGTAGTTACATTTCACTTCCTGAGCCCTGCTGCTCCTGGTGCTGGAGCAAGAGGAGCTTCTCACTTTTGGGCTTCCGGCCTCTTCGTTTAGGACCCTCTGCACCTGCACACACACCATGAAGCGTTCAGTTGGGTGTGAAGGCGGTGCTGCAGTGCTGTCTGTTGATGTGATTAGTGTGCTCTGTCATACTCTGTGCTTACCTGAGGGACTGACCGGACTAGCAGGAGCGTCGTCTTTCTCAGCCTCCTGCTCAGCATCGCTCTGGAAAATGTTCACAACGAATCATCCGATCAAATGTTTCATCAAACTATTTTAGAGATGAGACGTGCTGATTGATGCGACAAACCTTTTTCTTTCTTCCTCTCTTGGCTTTAGGGGCATCTGTTGATTCTTTCTGTGTCGAGCCCTAAAACGACACCCGTCGTTAGTCTGATCTCCGACATCACGGCCCTGACTTCTAACTGTCTTCTCCTTCATGTAACAACAGCTGCTAGAATGAAAGCTGGGACACGTGTCGAGTGGACAACTTGGCTTCTATTCAGCCTCTCTCTGATGGTTTCATCTGTCCGTCTAGAGCCTCTTCACATTTAAAAAGTTGGACCAATGGCACCATCTAGTGTCCGACTGTGATATTACACCAGTGTTGCAAACGTGCCAGTGTTTTACTGACAACCACTGTGCCCACATTCTATGACTGAACATTGTACATGCTGTATATTAATATTTAAAGGATACATTTCTTGATGTTTTGCAGGATCTTTCTGCGACTGTTTCATCATCATTTGCAAGTTTTTTGCAGCTCCTCTATGCACGGCATCATGGAATAAATAAATAAATAAGTATTCATACTAAATGTTTGCGTATGCTCTGCACGTAGGAAGGAATAAGGACAGTTTAAGACTACAGAGTCCATTTCTCCAGCAGAATACAGAAAGATGTAAATGACTTACCTTTCTCCAAAGCAAACAGAAAGCCATGCAAAAACAAAATAACGTCAGCCAAATGCAAACAGTAGTTTGGTGAATATGTGGACAGGGAAAGGCAAGAAGTGGAAAGCAATTTGTCAGGGTGGTCTCGGAGAGGTAAAGCAGGGAAGAGGAAAACACACTCTCCAATTAGTTTTGTTGATAGTCACACACAGAGTTAATGATCCAAACCCAAACCAATTTGAGCCAGAGCCAGCTGTGCTTCCCCCAACATTGTTTAATCTCATCGAATTTAGTTTTAGTGGCAACACAGGGGCTGTTTACTCGGTGGCGTTAACACAGCGACACCCAGACGAGGCGCTCTAATCGAAACATCAAGCACCGACACAAGTTTGTGGCCGCCGGCAAGAACTCTGAGTCAAACAGAAACAAACCACCAACTGAAAAACCACCAGAGTGTCACATGCTTTCCCACGGGAAGGGGATGAGGCGACCTACACCGCTTTATGGGATCCCAGCATGCAAAGTACGTACATCCTGGTTCTGAGGACCCTGCTCAGAGATCAGAGACCCTTCCTCCTCCTCCTCCTCCTCCTCCTCATTCTCTTTCTCCTGCTCAGCCTCACTTCCTGGAACCTGAATGCACCCAAGACACAGCATAGGACGTAGCGCGGTGGGGTGAACGAGTCTTGAAAGGGAGAAAAGTTAGCGAGTATCCGTCTGTTCCACACGCTGCTCTCAGCGCACAAGCCTTTTCGGCTCTTATCAGTGCACAATGGCTGAATCGCTTCGTAAGCTGTCGGCTGCACTGGTGCGTGATTCAGCAGACGCACACGTTAGAGAAAGACAGCAAAAGAAGAAAGAAGCTGACGTCACAGGAACACAACAGCAGCATGTCAGTGCAGTGAAGCGACCGTGTCTACGTTTAGTTCAATGACAGATTTGAAGAGAAACAACTTACTTTGGACTTGATCCCCTTGTCGTCTGCTTCCTCTTCTCCTTCAGGGCTGTTGTCTGAATCCTTTTCAGTGAAAGTGTCAGGGGGCACCGGCTTCAAACAAAAACAACAAAAAATACTTGATTAAATAAAACAAACCACAACAAATAGGATTCTCTGTTCCAGCTATGTACACACAATAATGGCAGGGGATGGTATAGAGGTGCACAGTGATGCTGGATTATGCACGATGCCTACAATCAGTAGGTCCTACGCTTAGCTCAAAGCCAGGACAATAGTTAGAATATTAAAAAAAGATATTGTTGCAATAAAAGAGCAGTTGATTTATTGGAATGCAGCCCAGCTTTTCTCAGCACAAACTGCCCAAAACTGTTTTTATTTGCCTAATTAAATAAAATCGGAACCCCGTCAGCTCTTTTAGTCGGGCAGGTCTGCAGACGATGACTTGCACAGAAAGTATTATTCAGCGTGGAAAGATCGTGCAGGGTGCAACTTTGTTCAACCACTTCCTGTTTTCACTTTTCAGACATTTTCAATTTTTATATTAATAGCACCCAGCATTAGGCTGAGGCGGTCTACTTTGGGGTGTGGAGCAAAAGATGATTTCCACTCTGAAACGTAACTCTGGAGTAATATTTTTACAAAGTATTCAAAACTTCATTTAATAGGGTGAATTTAAGTGAATAACCTGACCTGGCCAAATACAGAAACTGAATTTAGCTTGGTAACCATGAGCTGCAGGAAGAGCTGTGTTTTAACTAGCAGCACATAAACACTGCATAAGGGAAGGTTTCTCTACTGCTACCAAGAAACACTTTGGCTGCCTGTTTACTACAGGTTTAGACAACCAGGGGAAACCTCGGGGGCACAGCATGAAGATCACACCAAATATCAGTGACAGTAAATCTTTCACAAAGGCAAAGCCGTAACAGGGTCTGAGAAAGAGAATCCTAGACCAGGCGTCTGAGAGAGATCTGTGGAGCAGACAGATACCTTGGGTGCAGTGAGCTCCACTTTTGGGTTGTTCTCAATCTCCCACAATCCTTCGTTGAAGCCTTTCCTCTTGTTGGGCTTGGCGTACTTCTCTTTGTTGGGTTGGTACGGAAAGATATCTTTCGGGCCAAGAAATGCTCTGTTTGGAAGATAACACAGAAGGTTCATTCGGTGGAAGACGCAGCGTTACGGTGCAGCAGCACACAGGCAACACGGTCAGGCAGCTCTGTTCAGCCACTCATCAAACAAATATGAGCAGAGAGAGCCTGCAGCAACTAAATCAGTTGTGCCTGACTGCACAGTTTCCTGTAAACGTTGCATTTGATATGACTGAAATACAGGGTTGAGTAATACACTGATGTTACACTGACATCTATATCTACATCTTAATGACATCTATATCAATCATATTAGATTTTGGCTCTCATAACACTATGACATGGCACAAGTGTTGTGTTTTCCGTGTTTTACAGTTTAGCGTTGTGACTGTTTCAGCTGTTCTATTATTAGACTTTACCCATTTTGTGATTATATCCACATTAATGATTATTATTTATGAAAAAAATCCCAATGTTTAAATATTTAGTGAAAGTCCACAACAGTCATCACTGCAATATTGTTAATATCAATGTAATAAGTTATGTAGTGGGTACTGTAAGCTTATCAAACAAGAGAAAATAACTAATTATTAGTGGCGGGTTACAAACGTTTCATGGGTGCCAAAGAAGAAGATGGGAAACTTGATGTTGGATGGCTTCACGGCACCGTCCGGGACCTCATCGATCTGACAGAAATATAAAAAACAGATATTAATAACAAAAAATTATCATATTGTGTCCACGTTCAAAAGCAAACTGTGAAGGAGTGGTGGTTATTTTATTATTCGTCTCTTGGTAGAAGGGTACATATTGAATTCAATTGTGTTTACGTGCTGGACTTACTCTTGCAGGCCAGTGTGGATAGCCCTTCATCTTGGCAAAGATCAGATCACCAGGTTTCCAGTCTCGAGCCATGCTGAACGCTTCGCCAAACTGGAAAATAAGGACAGACACCTGAACAAACCTGTAAGCATCTGCTGAGCGATTCACTTAACCAACGCTGAGCTGTATCTATACGGTTATGTAAAACGTGTACACACTTCATTCAGTGCCCCTCCCCCTAGGCAACATCCACAGCTCGTTCAAACATGACAGTCGTGTTCGGTCTGACAGAAATGATCCTGCGCTACACACAGACACTGCCTGGAGTCATGCTAATCTCACTGACACATGCCATACAATGAAGGATGAGTTAAAGGGTGTGAGCGAGATGTGAAACGTCCTGCTGAGCTAAACGCATCATCAACAAACAGAGGTGCTAGCTAGCTTGAAGCTGTGTTAACGGTACCGGAAGTGCAGCAATTCCCTTCACTAACCTCAAGTTTGTGCAGACGTGTGCAGAAGGCTGAATATTATCGGTAGTTCAGTAAAGTGTTGCTGCAACGCAGTAATTTTAACAGGAAAACACAGCGCTCCTTACCCCCTAAGACGGATGCACGTTTTCCGCTCCCGCGCAGGACGTCGACGGTCTGTACCATTACACACCATGGCCGGGGGAGTCTATTTTATAAACATATCCTTACATGTGCGTTTGTTGAAGTAACAGAGCCAAAAAAATCTAGAAAATCAAGAAAGTACGTGTAAAGTTAAAGCGTGAGTCATGATTATGCAAAATAGGATTTTATTAGACATCTTTTCAAAAGTCATAATGCTGAGCATCACCCCTACTACAAAGATCGTCTCCATCACCCTCATTTTTACGGACGTTTCTGAAAAAAGTGGGCGTCAACTTCCACGCATGCGCTTCCTGTCTATAATTTAGAAATAGCTATAACGTTACTAAGCGCCGTTGCCATAGAAACGAATTGATTTAGTCCTGCAATAACTTGAGTCACTAGACGTTATTTTTTCTAATAACAAACGACAAATGAAATATAGCCTTCGTTGTCGTAGAAGTCTATTAGTAGGGTAAACGAGTTGGATCCTGAAAATAGGATCAGAGTGGGAGCTCTGCAGTTGCTCTTCTCTGCTGCATGGTACTGATGCTGAGGCGGCTGCAACCTGCAATAACGCGTAGTTTTATCCCTGGTCCAGAACTAGTGCAGGTCTGGATTTTATTTAGTTATCTTGGCTATCAGCACGAAACAGGTATCCCTGTCAGAAGAAACTTTTGTTACATTTTAATTTCACATACGTAACCAAAATTCAATGATATTTGTAATCAACTATTTAGTTCTTTAATAAATAATATAAGTTGTCTATAAGATTGATGCAAACATTAATAGACAAAACATGGGCCTCTGTTATTTTAACTGCAACTGTCGACACTCTGACTTAAATTGTTTGGCTTCGAGTGACCTCTGGTGGCAAGATCAGGCCTAACACATTAATGTAAAGTGCAAAGCAAAAGTGGTGAGGTTCTGGTATTTATTTCAAAAAGACGGGAGCTTAAGTCTTAGAAACGTAGACTCACATTATATTTTGCGTGGTTTTTAAAAAAAAATGTAAAGTGTGTTGCCCAAATATGGAATTTGGAATTAATTAAATCCATTAAAAGCACATTATCTGGACTAATTTAGCTGTGATTTTACTCTAGTGTGATCATATGTTTACGATTTAAACCACTGTCTTACTATGTTTTTAAGCCATATATTTCTAAAGATCAAATACTAATTTATGCTACAATTAATTATAATATGAATCATTAGTTGATGTGACAGTTGTTTCTTTGATTAACAGTCAGTACAATTTTCTGAATCAGTCTGGACAGTCTAAAACCCAGCAACATCAGATCTTACAGCAATATGAAACCCAGAAAAGAGAAGAGAGGCTGAACCTAGACACAGTTATGATTAAGCACTTTATAAAATAGTAGCTGAATATTTTTTTGGTCCAACTAATTCCTTCACAATCCAAATTTTGCTTGAATAGTTGTTTGTTTGCTTCTCTGAAAAAGACTTTAATGGATATTTAAGGGACAATCATTTTAAGAAAATAGTTTATACATAAGTACATAAGTCAGCCTCTGAAGTGCTTTATACTAATAAAACACTGCAGATGGTGGAAGTATATGAAGGTGACCTCAGCATTTGTGGACACACAGATGCGCAAGCAAGCTTACATAAATCCTAAGTCTGCTGTATGTGTGTGTGTGTGTGTTAAAGACAATAGAAGATGCTGATAGTTGAAGGACAGGCTCATCAGCCACAGGGTCCCAGAGAGGGGGATAAGGGAGGAAAGGAGGCCAGGATGGGCCAGAGGAGAGTGGATGAGACAAAAGGAGACGCGAGAGGTGGAACCCGGGTCCGTGCCCAGGAATAACTCACAGGAGCTACCAGGCCCCCTGCCCAGCCTGCGAGGTGAGAGACCTTGGTGTTGGACCCCAGCCAGCTTAGTGGGGTTCCTGCTCAGACACACGGCTGTAACAGAGGCCAGGGATGCAGCTATAGAGAGATGACAGTGTATGTGAGTGTGTGTGTGTGTGGATGTGAATGTGAGTGTGTATCCTTCACCCTGGCAGACGAGGTGTTGGCAGAACATCCCAACCCACTCCGTCTCCAAGGGCCACAAAGTCCTGCTATCCTTCCCCACTCATTTGTTAACCTGCCTCTCTTCTGTGCGGCGTCCTCGCTCACACGCTGAGAGAAGCTACTTTATGTATGACCAGTGCCATTCAAAACCACCCCGCTACTTCAGTGCTGCCCTCTGGCCATCACGGCAATGAGACAACCCAGAAAAGGGAACAGTCAGATTTCAGGAAAGGTGGTAATTGGCCGCACAAGTTCTGCAACATTTAGCACCGATCTGCTGCAGAACTGCTGCACTGACAAATGCTGCAGCGGCACACAGACGCACAGGCAGGGGAGCTGCAGGCCCTCAGGTGAGCTCTGATGTCACTGTGAAATGTGCTGGCTCATGTGCTGAATAGACAATAAAGTGGATGTTTTTGAGGTCGGTTTGTGCTGGTGTTTATGACAAACAAACATTTCCATTTCATGCTACTTTATACTGCTACTCCATGCATAACAAAAAGAAAAATCACACTTGTGTCTTCACTCGAATAGTTTGACAGATTTAGTTAAATTTCATGATGGGTCTATCAAGTAACAGTATTTCTGTTTTTACCTAATGCCTGAATACTTCCTCTGACTTGCATTATGGAGTAAGGCACAAATGTTCAAATTGGTTGTCCTCCAAAAAAATGCCCGATTCATGTTGAAACTAATCTCACTCACCTGGAATTTTAATTTAAATATCGACAGAATTAACAGTGCACAGATATGTTGTCAAGAAACAAGGAATGAAAAATTCCTCCAAAAGTTCTCTAATTGGGAAGAATCAAAAGACCTAACCCAAAGTAACCCCATCTCAGTCTAATCATAAATACTATTGAAAATTTACAAAGGTTTCTCTCCTTCAAACTTTGTGCAAAATCATTGATTTTGGGGGGTTTACACTCTCCTGTGTGGCATCATCTGAAGGGCACCTTCCCTGGACTTGAATGAGCGATGGTGTCCTTGGGCTTGTGTGTGTGTTTTTTTTATGTGTGTGTCATACACATGGATTGGCATCTTTCCCCTTACTGCTGGCAAGCCTTCAGCATGTTAGGGGAATGGACGGGGGTGCCACTGGAGAATGATAAAGTAGTCGCAAAAGACAGGTCAGTACATTCATTAACACCATAGAAATATTTGTTCATAAATACTGCTTAATTTGGCGTGGACTTGGCAAAGTAGAGTCTCATGTGCGTTCATGGTGATGTTGCTCTCCTAAAGTAAACAAAGAAAAAGAAACTTGTTCAAAAGGGCATTAAAATAACACTGATGCAGTCATACTAATAGAAATCTGCAGGCTAGCTTGTGCGGACAGGCACTGGGGGCTCAAATTCATTAACGATGAGGATGGGAGTTTCCTGGATTGCTAAAGGAGGCGTCCAAGAGCTTCACAAAATCACTAAGACAGCTCCGAGAGGCAGGAGCGAGCAGAGAAAGAGGGAGAAAGCTGAGGAGGAAGAGAGAAAGAGTCAGGCCCTCGGACAGCAGGTGAGTGTGTGAAGGCAGGGGATGACAGATGCTTCTGTCAGTGTTCCAACAGTCGCCGCTTTGTGGGAGCTGCGCAGATGCCTCCTCCCCCTCTCCCCCGCACGCCTTCCCTCCCTCTCATCCCGCCTCCCCCTCCATCCCTCCCGACAGGCTGTGATGTGGGGATAACAAGACAGGAGCAGTCCTCTCAGCAGTAAAGTGACCACACTGGCACAGTACTACATGTGGACGGGGGAGAGGCTGAGGTGATGGAGAGGTCCAGGCCTGGGCCCAAGGCTTGAGGAGGTCTCAGCGGCGGTGGGGGTGGGGGTTATAAATGTGGGGGTCAGCGCATGAGGACAGGGGAAGGGCTCTCTCTCTGAGCTGTGGGAACCAGCTGAGACGTGGGGTCCGCGGCGGTCCTGCCTGTGAGGAAAGCAGATGTTTTCACTCGGGGGTGTGCCAAGTTTGCAGAGCAACCTTCAGCTGCTTGGAGGTCAGGTCTTTAATAAGGGGGCTGGGCACGGGACATTTCGGAGGCAAATGCTTCAACTTTGATACAACAACATATTAATTATGACGGTAGACCATAGGGCAGAGGGTTGTAGCGGAACATCCCACCCCACTGGTTTGGAGCCTCCATCAGGCTGACATTAGCCAAGGCTGGCTGGCAGATTTACTGCTGTCCCAGCACTGGCCCTCTTTTTCAACCAGACCTCACTGATGGAGAGGCAGCCGTTTGGACTGCTGTAAGCACAACTGGCTAGCTGTTGTCTGAGCCGATGGCTGAAAGTAAGCAGAACTTAGTGTTTAATGCTCCATTAAAGCAAATCTATCTATCTATCTATCTATCTATCTATCTATCTATACAAGTTCACCAGAACAACTTTGTAACGTCATGAAATGACAGTATTGCGTTTGCAGGCTATTCCACTGCACACAAGCTGCAAAGAAATTCAATTATTGCAGATTTTCACAACATTTGTAATGTTAAATACGCATGTGGCTCATATAAAAGTTGCAGATCAAATGAAAATCATCACCCACAGCTTTTCATAGTTTTTACCCACTTCAGTTCATTGTTTTGGTTCAACAGTGTGTGTATTCCAACTCAGTGGCTTCCACTACACCCTCCATCGTAATTGTGGGAACCACTTGCAGCAAACAAACTCACACGAGCTGACTGCATGATACCTGCCCTGCGTGAAATGGCAAAGAGCCAAAATGAATGAGGAGGAAGTTAAACATCTGAAAGCCAAAGCGACCCAGATATTTGTATCAGGAGCTACAATGTGAGGGAACACTGGGCTGATACTCCACAGGTGGGGACTGAAGAAGACTTCAGTGGGTGCTGTTGTTGCCCTGTGTCTGCTTGATAACTTAAATAACTGTGTGTTTGGGTGCTTCTGTTCCCTCTGTGTCAAAAATCCCTCAACTTATTATACGACTACCAGCACGGTACCAACATCTGCCTCAGTTCTGGTGCAGTTTTCTAAGCGTGTGTTGATAAAGGACATCTTGAAAAGCCGCGAGGCTGCACGAAATAGGACAATTAGTTTCATCATGGAGCCACAATGATTACAAAAAAAGTGGTCCTAAGACTTTATCACTTCCCAGCACGATGAGTTAAGAAGGGAGTTTCACCTCATCTCAACCTTTGCATTGATTTTTGAGAGAGTGGGAGATCTGGGGATTACTTTGGAGAGCAGCAATGAAGACCTAGCTTATTGGGTCTTTTTTGTATTTGGCAAATGGGCTTGACAAAGATGGAGGAGACAAAATCTAGGGCTTACAGCTGCGGCACCCAATCGGGGGAACTTGAAAGCAGCGCTGGGATGGGAAGCTGGGAGAGAGGGTACCTCATTTAGGAGTGGTGAATTTGGACAGGGGGCATGGGGAAATGCTTAAAATAAACCACAGAGGCCCCAACAATCGTCAGGAATTGAGACGTTTTAAACCTTTAACGGGGGACTGTGATCAAAGCGGCAGTGGATCCTCACTTGAGTGTGAAAGCGGAACCGGAGGGAACAGAGGGGATTGTGGGGGGATCATGGCAGGTTGAAAACGTAAAATCAGCACATTAGCTTTATAAGGGCGTCAGAATATAGGATGATCAGGGGATCATTGGACCCATGGGGAAGCAAAGAGAATCCAGTATGTACCAAGCTGAGCGGAGGAAAAATGAGGCCACTGCTGACAGAGAAGCCTGCCTTATCAAAGATGCAGTTAGGGTGTGAATAATGTTGCTCAATTCCCAGAGAAAATAACTTCATACACAGGTTTGGCTGGAAAACTGCGAAATTATCTTCAAGCATATGGTGCCATTTGCTAGCGAATCTAACGCCACCACATATATGCATAACAAATGAGCAGCTTTAATCATATTGAACTTTTTTCTCCAGCATCATTTGCAAAGTCACAGCCCTGATCTTCATTTCATCTCACCAGAGAGGGTAGATAACATCCTTAAACCTACAGAGGGGTGACAAATGAAAAGAGGAAACAACATAAAATGTCTTAGTAAGATGTTTGCAATGCCCCTTCCTTCTCGGGTGACCAGCTATTGCACCAAAATGAACCCCATACCATAAATGATCCCCTCAATGTAGGGTTTAAGCTTTCAGGCCTGTACTGTCCCTTCTGGTGGATGCCACACATGCAGTCGTCCACTTGTTGAGAACATGGTGAAGGATGACTCATCTGACCAGATCACTCCTTCCCACATCTTTGCAGACCAGTGCCTCTATGGTTTTGGTACCACCAAGCTCTCAAATGTAGGGTTTATGCACTGCAGCCCTGCTGTAATATCCCTCCATGCAATTGTTGAACTAGTCTTGATCACATCTTACAGAAAAAGTTGGTCCTCCTAATGGACGAGCATCACAGTCATCAAATGTGCCCTTTCAACTACAGTTTACTTTTTTTACTGAAGTTTCCTCTATAGATCTAAGTGAAGATGTCACTGTAGTCACTGCTCCTATTGAAGCCAGTGGATCAGTCTATATGACTGAAGCTCCTGCACTCAGTGCCCCAATGATGAACCCTCTCTCAAAGTCACTTAGATCTCTTCCTCTTGCCATCTTGAAAAAAATCATCTTGGCCTGTTCAGCATTTTTATACATGCCACAGAGCATAATTGGATGTTAATCGCTTAATTGTAGCATGGAGAGCACTCGTTGCATTTCTCCACACATTTATTCAGACCTTTTCTTTCATTTGTCACTCTTCTGTGTGCCACATTCCATGATCTGACGCCCAGGTGTAGGTATGGACCTTACGTCTCCTTCCCCTTTTTAAATCCACCTCAAACAGAGCACAAATTAGTCAGGTTCTTCCCTCCTCTTGCTGCAGCCTCTCCCAGTCGCAGGGCTAATTCAGAGGAGCACTAGCCTTGGGTAGCGGGGGTTCTAGCTATGCTGAATTATAAATCAAAGAGCACTTACATGAAACCACTTGCTAATTACATGTTCAATTCACTGCTTTTTTCTCCATACTATGTCACTTTATACTGCCTGTGATCACTGGGAGGTGGTGAAGGTACAGAAACCTGTAACCGGCTCTGGGATAATTATGTCTAAGTAACCGAGCGAAGATGATAGCAATTATTTTCCTGTGATTACCATGTGCTATGTTGATGTTAATACCCACCACTTGCTCACACTTTGCGCTCTGTCCTTGATGTGTGCTCCCCAGCTGATACACCTAAAATAGCGGCCATACAGCATGGCTACAAAAGCAGACCTCATCTCTTCTGTACCTTCAGCTTAAGATATTTTTATCTGCAAAATCCCTCCTCTCCTGCACTGTATTTGTGACTTCCTCATCCCCTCCATGTCCTCTGAGTGTCATTCTCCACCCCCCCCCCCAGTCTGTGAGGCAAACCAATTTATCACTGGCCAAAGGAGGGCCTTCACTTTGTCTGTTTTCAAGGCTCTCCCTCCATAAGCTGCTCTCCTAATGAAAGGGGGTGCTGCGTCCCGGACAGTCCAGGGAGACTTGAGGGGGCAAGAAGTCCAGTTCCAGGCCCAACTTGGGGAAGTAATTACCCCTCTGGTGGACCTCTGAGAGGAGCCCCTCCAGCCGGCCAGAGCAACTAACACATTGAGGACTTTCACTTATGGGCCCGTGGCCCGGCCCCCATCGTTAGGGAGGCTCCTGAAGCTGGATGTCATATGACCCGGACGGGGGTGATGCAAAGGGGTCGACTCAGCACGCCTTGGCCCTGGTAGCCGGAATTGGCGAAAGGATCGGAGGACCGGTGCCAAACTCAGCAGAGGAGAGGAGAAAATGGGGAGATGGAAGAGGAGGGGCTTTGACAGGAAGAGGAATGGACTGTCAGGGAGAGATAAATAACGAGGGGAAAGCGGGCAGCAGGTGACCCGCGGCAGGGCTGCCTCGTAGGGACAGTGACCGGCTGACCTCCGGGCTGGCTCTCACGGGGGCCACCCACTGGTCACCTACTTCTACACTGTCACATCACACCAGATGCTGGAGGTGGGTACCCATCATGACAGGCTAGTGAGGCAGAGATCATGATCGTCACTGGACGGCCTTTAAACAAGAAATCCAATGCTGATGAGCTCTGGCCAGAGGAGGAGCTTTAGGTCAAGGAATTGGAGCACAGACACACTCTAATCTACCCCACACAGCACTTTGGCAGCATTGAGTGGACTCTAATTCACTTTTTCCTAATGCTGGAATGTAACTAAGTACATTTACTCAACTACTTTGCACAATACTAGTACTAGTCAGAATTTACATACTAAACAAATGAATAGCTTGTGAATTATTGTTACGCTAGATAGAAGTTTAATATTTTCCATTTTTATTTGATACTTAAAATGCATTTTCTTAATAATACTTGAATAATTTCGCTTGAAGTGACATTTTCAGTTGAGTATTTTTACCAGGAATTAAGCTTTTTTTTTTAAATTTTCAATACTGCCTCAAGCAAAAACTGAATAACTCTTTCACAAATGCTTTCAGTGGATATATCAAGTATTATCATGTTATAATATCATATTCTATAGATATAATAAAATACATTGTGTTTTTTAGGGATTTTGGAGGTTTAGGATACCAGAACCACTAAAATTGGAGCTCTTCCACTGGAAAGTTAAAGAGTCTTTATACAAGCTTTAACCTGATGTTTCTGGAAGTGAGTGTCCATAAATTTAAGAGGTAACTTATCCTGGAAAAAACTCCCTCTGGCTGTTTTTTCTTCCGTCCTCTACTTTTTTCATCATGAATCAGTGTCTGAGTTTCTAATGTAATTTACTTCAGTGAGATGCCTGGGATGCCCATCATTCTCTCTATCTGTTCCTGGTGGTATTGATCCTCCTCTCTGACCAATTTGAGATCTGCCTCCACAGGGGCTGTTGCATCCATATCTGCACCACTGGACCAGACCCGGCGTCCGTCCAGCCACAACAGCACTTCTTCACTTATGGTATCAAATGGATTGTATTTTGGGCTTGACTCTGTAGTCTCTGGAATACGCTCAGTTGCTGAATAAAATCAAACTTCCAATTATATTATGTTCTTCCATTAATATGTTTCCCTCCCCCTAAATTTCTTAAGAATGCCCTTTTTCTCACTTTTTCATATTTACACCCTTGAAAACTATGACTATGACCTGCTTTAGCGTTAATCTGTCTATTAACATCTATTGCCAATATAGTCAACTGATTAAAATACAACTGAAAAACATTTTAGGGTAAACCTGGTCATATTCTATAGTTTAGTACTGAAACAAAAAGTGAAAAACTAAGAATGAATTTATCTTAGCATTGATTGTGTAGTGTAGCTAATTCCTCTGTGCATTAAACTTAAATACTCACTGAATCCACTTGAAAATCCACTATTTACCCCTGTCTGAATGTGATTTGATAAAGACTACAGTGTTCTAGGTACTGTTTTAGGCATGTAGTCTTTTTTAAAAATTGAATATATCTTTAATATCTTTGTGACATTTAATTAATTGGCACAGGGCAGATGAATGCAGACAGGCTGGGGATGTTTTCACAGAATTTGTGAACAGTAACAAAAGTAAAGGATATCACCGCCCTTATCTTCCAGCTTCTAGTCATAGTTCCTAGTTTTTTATGGGTCTAAATATCTGGGGTAGGATTTATTTCTGAATGTTGCCACTAATAACAGAGTTATTTTCCCTTTTTGCCACTGAAGATTCAATAAATTCAGTACCATTAAAGTCAGTTGGATAAAAAAAACAAAACCTGGTTAATTTCCTTCAAGCATTTCGAGGAGTCCTGACATTCCTTTACTGTAAAAAGTGTTGGCAAAGAAGAGGCCATTTAAAGGAACAGACAGATTAATTAAATTTGATGGCTCACAGTGAGTAATCTGATTTCCTGTTGGATCAATGCAGGAGGATCCTGGAGAATTGTAGCATTAGTTTGGCTCACGTTCATAGCCTTGATGAGACTGTTTGTGGGCTGAAGGGGGCCCCTGAGAAACAGTGGCTCACTACTGGTAGACAAGAGGGCCCGGCTGAGAAGTTTATGACTGTGTGTGTGTGTGTGTGAAAGAGAGAGTGTGTATGTGAATGGGGCTCTATGCTCTCTTCCAAACACATCTTTGCCCAAGGCAGTCAAATGAACCCTATCCCATAATAGTCAGGGTTCTGCCCTGAGGAGAGGTGACAGCAGGCCAGGCTGGAGTCGTCATGGCGATGGCCCGGGTGGAAAGTCGATACTTGGTGAGAAGGGGAATTGAGGGGAGGGAGCAGAGCAAGGGTTGAAGGAAGAGCAGATCAATTTTGCTGTTTGATCTTGCACAGGCTCTGAATAAATGTATATTTTAAGATGTCTTTTTTTCTCTCTCTCTGCGCAAACATTGACATTCTTCGTGTTGATTCTTGACTTTTGTGGATAGAGACTTGATTTTATCCAACATCTTGGACTTGTTATTCCTGCAGTGGTTTTCCTGCGCTTCTGCAGCCGGCCTAAGGTGGCTGTGCTTGGGCAGGGCGCTGAAGGTTGTGGCTACGATGCAGGAACGCTCCTCGTGGCCCGCTGCTGAACAAACACAGACGCAGGCAGCTATTCTGGCCGCCATCCACCACTGCACATGAGCACACCTCTTCATGGCGTCCGCACCCAGTCAAAGTCATCTGGAATCAAATAACAGGTTCCTTCTCCATCAGTGACTCCTTCTCTCCCGACCACACATTCAAAGACACTCGAGGCCACATTGTTTTCGGTCTGAACACTCACTTTACCTACTTCTTGCCTCCACTTGTAGCTCAAGACGCACACAGGAGAGAAGACAAACAGTATTTCTTTATTCAAAGCTCACTGATGCAAGAGTGACGCAAAATGCTCCAACGCTTGGACAGCGCCAAATACCAATGCACAAATGGTAAACAGTGTTGCGCCGGGTTGCGTTCGGCTCCAGCGGTGCTATCAGACAAATTGTATGAATGTTGATGTTACTGTAAAATACAAAAGGCCACTTAGCCTGGCAGTATGACGGGTCTGAAGAAACAGGCTTTTGGCAGTTTTAGCCATCATACATTAACACCGAGCATCAGTGGTCACGTGTTTTAACTCACTTAAAATGGTCACGGCAAACTCAGGTTTACTTTGATACTTTTCCAGTCTGGACATTAAAAGGTTAGATTTTAGCTCATAAAGACATTCATGGTCTATGGGTTTAAAATACACCCTCCACAAAGTGCCAGGGGTCTGGGAGGATTTGGCCCATTTAGAGCCCCACTCCTCGTCCTCCTCCTACCACTGCATGGCTATCCATGCTACATCCCTCTATCCCTGCAGTCTTTTTTGTCCTTGATCTGGTTTAAATAACAGACACCGCTGCCATAATTATGATTTTATCTCATTTAACATCGCTGGATTAAAGTGTTTCAAGGTTGGACAGATTGGAAATAAAGGGGGATTTGAGCAAGAGTTAATGAATTATGCCGACTGGACATTTGTCTAAATTATTTATTGTCTCTATGATATTAAAGCTATGTGGTGATTAGCAATTTAAATGTCTTGAGGGGGAGTTTTATTACGTTCTATATAGGGTATGAAGAAAAATAAAACTGCTACTTGTCAGGCCATGCCTCTGTAATGTGTGTTCAAAAGGCATATTTATTCCCTCATTGCTTCAGATGCATAAATAATGTAGTCGACTGGATGTGTTTTATTTTCTGAAAAGCATCACCAGTGCTGCAACACTGCAATGCAAGATCAAATGAAATTACATAAGTTAAAGGAACATGCGATCCCAACAGCGGTGGCCGTGCCGCTTCTATTCAGATTGAGGAGCTTTTAAAGTTTCAACATACAGTTTTTATGTACAAAGTGCATTTTTTCCCTCGGTATTGTTTACAGGAATGATGTAAATTTATATGTAAGTTTTCCAAGATGATTGGCTTTTAATATGTAACACTATAACACAGCAATTTAATGGATCTTGTGGTGAGATTATGCGAGTTCTCAGATGGCGTCACCCCAGATAAACTGTGGATTTTGAGACTGAAGCCAACATGGTTAAGAAGTCCCAAACTGTTCGGGAAAAAGAACATTTAAAATCTTCAGTTGAGAAATCGCCATCTATTGCTAAAGTACCTGGTATATGATTGAAGTTGCTGCCCAGCTTCTAAATGGACCTTGCAGATAAATAGTTTTTGCATTAAATATCAAAACTATTCTAAACAATCTAATTCACACATATATGCATGCATGTTTATACACTGTTGGGCAGTTTAATCTATAATAATTTCATATTTTATAAATTTATATGCTATCTTTTGAATATAAAATCTTTATTTGTAATTAACTGGCTGTTAAATACATTTAAAAGTGTAATTTACCATAATCTCTTAAAATGTAGAAGTATAAATACTTCATCTCTAAATCTAAAATCTATGTGTCGAATTAGCTCAGATTTATTTTATATTATTTTATATGGCCACAAAAATTAAGGAATGGTCCTTTAATCATGATTTCACTTTGTCAGAAAGAAATAACTCCAGAGTATTTGTGTAAGGTGTGTGTGTGTGTGTGTGCGTGTGTGCTTTATTCCATCAGAAGACTTGTGAATCTCTTGTGCAATTGAATTTTAAAGCAAGGTAATAAAACTGAATGATCCGCACCTAGAGGAATATTTGACATACAGAGAGAACCGGGGTGCTTATGGGATTCCACTCTGTCAATATGGATCTTAATACCACTCAGCCTTTCCATTTTATGTAGGCTCAATGTGTGTGAGTGAGGGCGTGTGTATGCAAGTTTTTCCTCCTTTCTGGGAAGTACTCTCCGTGAGTGTACTCTATTTTGTATTCTACTGTTCACAGCTTAGCCTGTGTGTATGTTTGTGTACTTGTGCGTGCGCAGGATCCTCACAGGAGCCGCAGTGGACCATAGTGTGCGACCTGCGCCGGCCCTCTGCAGCATGACCGTGAGCTAATAACACAGCAGCGGGGCCTGCAGGACTGCCTGCGCGTTGGCCCCCGTGCACCGTGGTTGCCGGCATGCTGCGGCTCTCCCCTGCCTGACCCGCTGACCTCGGCCCAAGCTAATGAGCAGGTAGGATGGCTGAGCTGGGGCCTTACAGCAGCTGAGCTTTGCTCCGGGTTCCAGATGATGACATTCGTCCTCATCGCTGAAAGAATGTGAAGGAGGCTGCCGGAGTGAAGGTTTGACTCTCAAGAATCACGGGAGGCTGCAAGTAAACATGTGAAATCACAAGAGGCTGCGCACAAACATGCCGAGGACAGCCGCATTAATAATTCACCAGCATTAATTATGACATGCCTGTATCTCAGTTTGGTGCCATTGCTGAGGGCATGTTAATGTGACTATGTCTGTGAGGGCCACCCCTTCCTTTTCTTCCTCTCTCCATCCTCGCACTCTCCCTTCATGGGACGAGCCACTGCTACCAGCCAGCCACAACCACAGGGACCTAATTAACACAACATAAATGATGGGATGCTGATAAAGCAGTCACTGGTGCCATAGAAGGGCAGCACGCCGCTGCGCTGGCTCTCTCTCACACAGCAGACCGACGTGGCCGACTGTGTTTACTTGGTGGAGTGAGTCTGTTTTGCGTGCATGCAGAGATGTGGGGAAGAGCTCTCTCTCTCTCTCTCTCTCTCTCTCATGTGTGTGTGTGCGTGTGTGTGCATCCAGATCTGGCCAATGCCACCACGTTGAGGGTGTGATTAACTCGAGCCTGGCAGTTCACTGAGGCTGTGCTAATTACTGCTCCACACATTTTTAATAATTTCTCTGCAGACCCACCATCCTGCCATTTTTAATTTTTCACAATAAGCTTTTAGGCTTTTGTTTTGACCAAACAATAAGAAAAGCAGTAGCCACATTTGAATATGAACCACACCAAAGGCAGATCCTTTTGGTAGTTTGCTTGTTTTTCAAAGGACCGGCTTAAAAAAAGATCAAATACCTTCCTAGCTATTTCCTAGCCATACGCAATGACTTCCTGGTGCCTCCGTTGGTTGCTTGGCAATCTTCTTTAATTTTTGTAGCTTTAACAAATCAATTCATACCATGAGACTGCAAAATACTTGATCATGTACGCCAAACATACATAAAAACACTTCACGTTCTTTATGGACAGTGTAAAGAGTAATAGTAAAGCGTAGGTTAAGACTTAAAATGTAAATGTAAAATGTAGACCTAACTTTTAAACATGCAGTGCTGAACTCTTGTCTCTCTCTTCTGGTAGTGAGTGTAGTGTATGCCTCCGACTTATCGCCACAGTCTCGCTCCTAACTCGTCACAAATAGACACTTGGTCATGTGGCCTTGTGGTGCAGTGTAGCTGCAACAGTAGCTGAAACAATTGCAGTGTGTTTAAGTTTCATCAGTAAAATCATTTAGATGTGGTTAGGAAAAGATCATGGTTTGGGTTTAAATTATTAGCATTTATGTTATTTAAGTTAAAATACTGCTACTTAATCTGCATTATGTGAGCTTGTTTAAGGACTTGACTGTCATGGATGTTCACAAGCTTAACACAGATACATACGTTTCCATTGCTCTTTGCTTCGGATGTGTTTCTCTGGCCCATACGTCTGCCCCGATCTCCCTCCATGCAGGCTTGCTATGTCGCTCGACCTGTTAATCAAAAATTATGTTGAAGGGGAACTCTTTGTGCTTAAATCTGACTGATCTGGAAGCGAGTGTGGACCGGCCATACCGTATTTCCCTCTGTCGCCATGGTTACGCCCCATCAGCTCTGGCAAGCCAATCTTTGCTGGTGAACGTAAAACACGTGGCCACAGGTTTTACCATCTGAAAACCAGATTTAAAAACTCATGTATACAGCGACGTGCACATTGATTTATTTAACTTCCTCAGCGGTGTGTGAACTCTTTTAGAATGAAACGTTCATTGTATGTAAAAGTCTCACACTCCAGCTGAAACGCTTTTCATAAATTTACACAAAGCAACACATTTCCACACACACTTCCTGTCATTTTGCTTGTCAGCCTTTAATAACCCGGCAGCTATGTGAGCAGATGTTGAGCCTGTGTGCGGCGCTGACAATAGATGTCAAAACATAAACACAATCGAATATTCAACTCACACATTTCTTTTTTTTTTTTTTTCTTATTCGCCTCTATGGACAACACCAAGTTTGGCTGCTCGGGGTTTAAGGGCTAAAATCAACTTGCCAATAAATCTTGGTATCCAGTCCAGAAAAGTATGAATGCTTGTGTTTATTTTGCACCTGGATTCTCCTTATTTTCTACGCTGCAGATGGATGGAATGTGCGAGTTATGTTCTTCAGACTTTAATGAAGAGTGAATATCTGTATTTGTGTACACAGAGACACTCACCTACACAGGCAGGAGCTTGTACTCCTGGACCGTGAACTAGGAGGACTCTCAAACACTTTATTGCGACAATAGGAAAGCCTTCAGCTAATACAAACTCCCCATCAGACCCTGATGTTTGCCATGTATCATTAAACAAACCAACAATCCACACTGGAAACATGGAGGCCGGGCTCCTCTGTGGGTTTATTCCACACACGCTGAAGCCACGCCATCGGAGGTAATTTCCTGTGAAGCTTGTCTCACTGTTGAACATGTAATATAGAGGGAAAAAAAAGTCCCGTGTGGTGTGTTTGCACAAGTGTGCATCCTCACAGTTCTCTCTCTGAGTGCCCTTTTGGTTGGCAGCTTGACCCTTCTAAAAACAAAAGGCAGTTTCGACCATAAAACTAGATTAATGTTGCATGACCAAGCAAACAAGCAAGGGAAGGGAAACTCACAGAGAAATCAGTGAAACTGCCCAAAAAGCCTATGTGCCCTCCCCTGAAAATACCTCCAGATTGATGCCGAGCAGTGCAGGTGTGAAGGAAACATGTTGGATTATTGCATTACTGCAGGTTAGAATGGCCTATAAAGGAAGAGATGGGATTCACTGACTGGTAAAATGATGTCTCAAGAAGGTGGTTCTATTTTTTTTTTCCCAGAGCCACTGTGCTCATCGGTTAAACCTGTGTCATGCACATTTCATATCTGTCAGCACAGCGCAAATTCAGTTCAGGATATAAACACAGAGGGATTGAGCCAATAATGTATCTTAAGTATAAAAAAGCTACAGTCAGTTGTGTTTTGAGAACTAGTCGCCGACAGAGGAGCTGTCAAACAGTGGAAAAAGAGGATCATTCATGAAAACACACATGATACTGGATACTCTACACTGAATGGGTATCTTTGTTACATGCACCTGGACAACTGAATGTAATCCATCTGCAATTATAAAACCCCAAAATGTTTCCTTTACATTGTTGGAAACGTGTTAATTTACTGTTTGTCACTGAGGTCATAGTTAACGGTGATGCAGCACTGTACTACATCATATTGAGAGGTGTTTCTATTTATTGGCCTCCCTTTACACATAGTCGAGCAGGGTAGACTATGTTTTACAATCACACGTTTTAGTTACACACCAGCAGTGAAGGCGGAGGACCTCGTTTCTAGAGCATAGAATTTGATTGACAGTGACAAAACACTTTAAGATTATAGGCATCATAAATGTAGCCTTTATGGGTGTGTGTGTGTGTGTGTGTATATATCACATTGTAGTTACATTGGATTACACTGTCTGACCACAGTTGTACAGTTGTACCTTACAAAGAGGCCACTGCGTGTGTTTTGCACCTGCAGTACATGTTATATTGCAGCTATCTATTTGAATAGATTGTGATGAGTCCGTTTGAAATGCATGCAATTATTTCTATTTCAATACGCTGTATATTTATGGCAACAAATTATTAAAACATGGGTTTTGACAAAGCGAGGCATTTTTGGCCACAGCTACTCATGCGTGACAGCCGCCACTCTGCACACGGGCGCGTGCTAAAAACTGCTGGCTTTGTGGCTCCACAGTCTTCCCGAGGGTTTGGGCAACTGTCCCAGAATGCCATGTGCCCGGGGCAGGCCTGAGGTGACCCGTGAGTGCTCCCTGTCAGTGACAGCAGGGAGCCAATCAAAGAGGGCACTAAAAGGCTGACCCATGGGTGAGAGTCGCAGTGGTTCAGGGCTTTGAAGCTGCTGAGCCCCCTCGCAGGCAACGTGAAGAGAACATTTGGTTTAAGTGTGCATGCAAGTACTACACGCTGCACTCAGGTATCCAAAATGTTATTATATTCAATGTTTCGCTTTCTTTAAACTAAAAAGCTTCAGTGACATTAAAACTTTCTCTTCAAGATAATTAATCTATATTAAATAAAAGTGTAATATTCAGATCATCAATAACTTGTCACATGAAAGATTTAATCCTTAAAACAACCGTAGACAATCGAGCCAGTCACCCCTGCGTGAGCTACAAACTTACCACAACAATGGCGATTAGACCGGTTTGAGATGGATGCAGCTTTAGAGGGTGCTTTAAGTCAACTCCCAGATACAACAGCTCTCGAATCAGCATATTTCTTTAATTCCCACGCTAAATGTGCGACAACTTGACAGAAAAATAATGAAAAAGGGGTGAAGACACCGAAACAAGCTGACAAACAAATGGCAGTTTGTATCGGTTATTAGGGCCAGAAAAGGCTTGGAGGATTCCTTGAATGATTAGCTCCAATTTCTGCTGCTGCATGTTTTTGGGAACCTTGAACAATACGATAATAATATTGAAAAAAGTCAGCGTGAGTGTTGGGAGCAGGCTTGGGAGTGTACGGAGAGAAAAAATGAGAGTAGACAGCGAGGCAGTGGTCGATAAAATAAGACAAGATGAGAATGGAAGTCTGGAGCCGTCTGTTAACCTCCAGCAATTGAGGAGACAAACCTCAGCCGTAGTTAATGTAGACATGTTGGGGACCAGCAAAGAGAGGCAGTGGACTTAAACAACACTAAGGGCATGATAGCTAGTTCGCTGAAAGAAAGTGAATGAAACAGTGGGCTAATGAGCCATGAAAAGATGGAACCCACTGGCGCCAGCGTCTCTGCCAAAAAAAGAAGCAAGTAAATAAAGCGAGGGAAGAAAAAAAAAACCAAACAAACAAAGACTATTCCAGCAGCTCTTGGCTCTTGAGGAGAATCAGGCAGTGCTCAGGTAGCCTTGTTCTCTGTTTATCCGAGAACAACAGAGAAATGGGCCGAGGTGTGTTCCTCCAGGTGCATTGTGGGCATTGCCCATGGATGCGCTGTTTGATTTGTGCTCGGCCTTGCTGTTGTGCTTGTCTGTGGGCTCTTGACATGTGCACTGCCGCATGAATAATTGAGGCCTCGCACGCAGTCAGGGTCCAGCAAGCACTGCTTGCTCTCTCTCTTTCCCTCAGTCGTCCTTTTTCTTTCTCCCCCTCTCAGCCTTCCCCAACTCTCTTTGTCTCACTTTCCTTTCAACTGGACTCAGCAGCCAGTCCTTGACAGCCTCCATCTTGAAGATGTTGTGACAATGTAGTTCTACTGAGATTATAACTGAGCCAAATTGGGTGCTGCCCTCTGTCACACATTACTTCACATTACTTCTATTTTCCAGTTAATGCCCTTGTGCTAAACCTGGTCTCACCTGGTCTCAAAACTGATTCCATCTAGCCGGCCTGGCAGATCCCCTCAACTTCAGTTATGTCTATTTGTGCTGAATCTATGACTGTTAATAAGAATAGATGGATATTAGAGATGGACAGTCAATCACAAAGTCTTACTTTCTAATCTGAGTGAAAACAGTCATCTGAAATGCAGCCTTTTAATCAAAAATGCATTTTTAATACGGAGCCCATATGTCTCTATAAATTATATCCTTGGCCTTGTTTAGTCCATTTTCAGCTGCTCTGACTGACACACGCTTGGCAGGTACTCCCCTCAAGTCCACACCAGAGGTCTAAGCTGGAGCGTGAGATAAAAAAAAAGCCATACCTGGGTCAGACTGTTGATGAAGACATGCTAAATCAATGAGAAAAGACTGCAGGAGATGAGCATATGAGTGGTCTGTTGGTCTGTATCTCCCTCCCACTCTCCTTCTCCCTCCCCCTCGCTTTCTGCTTCATACTCAGGCCAGTGCAGTTATCAGCCCCAGCAGATAAACAAGTCTGGCTGCTAGATATAACTCCAATATGTGAAACTCAATCATAACTCCGGAAACCGGCTGGGAATATGAACGGAGGAAAGAGGAAAATGAAAGCTGCCATGCCCACAGGGCAAAACCCAAGGTCCCTTTTGGCAAAGTAAAGCTCCCTCTCTTCCCTCTTTTCTATCACTTATTTATCTTAGAAAGTAAAAAAAAAAAAAAAATCACCATGAAGCAATCTCCTTTTTTCAAACCACCCCTTTAAATTTTTTGTGAACACGCTCTCACTAGTTTTTATAGTATATCGCGGAGAAGATGTGCTTGGTGTCTTCATTCTTGAGTTCAGGACACTGATAGCTGTAGGGTACACGTTTCTGAAGTCTTCTTCACTCTCCATCTTTCGCCAGTAGGATCTCTGTGATTTCCACTTGTCAGTGAGGGCCAGTCATGCAGAGGGGATGGGACCTGTGCATCAGAGAGAAAGAGAAAACTTAAAGGGAGAGAGAGAAAAGAAAGTATGTGTGTGTGTTGAAGGTGGGGGGGGGGGTCTAGCTTTGACTGGACTCACTCATGCTTTGACATTGACGGCCCTGGGAGAGGAGAATAGGACCAGCTACCCCAGAGGACCATAGAGAGGGAGAGAGGGAGGGAGAAAGAGGAGGGGGTGAACTGCCAGAGGCTGCTCTCGGCTTTGAAGCGGGGACTAGAAAGGGCTGAGGGCACTGTTAGCCCCCTTGAAGTGGTTTCAGCACTTGTCACTCTTTCGGGCATCGCCTAGAGCTGTGGACAGCTCTGCTCTTTCAGGATGAGGTCCCACAATGGACTCTGCAGCACTGATGCTCACCTTGATGTGGTGACTTGGATCAATAGTCAGACCAGTGAGCCACTGGCACCAGCATGTTGTGATGTTAAAAAGTAGCTGAAGTGCTTCTCAATGCCGGTGCGCCGGGCGAGTGAGAGGAAGCGGTTCCTGTCAAGATCATCTCAGCAGCACACTGCAGGCTACAAAGCAATGGAAAGCCACAATGGATCAAGCCATAGAAAGCTGCTCTGCAAATGGATGAAAATGAGGGTAAAACAGACACAAACCACACAAAACAATCACTTTTTAAAATTTATTTTTTTAAAACAGTTATTAAAAGTTATTGAAAGTCATTATTTACATGTTATTTAATTAACTCTTAAACCTGCGATCACAGATTTCTTTGGACGCAAACAAGCTGTAAACGCAACACTGACACAGCTTTCATCTAACTGCTTACAATGTTTTCATGACAAACTTGTCAGCGCATTGTTGCAACTTCATACATCCAGCAGATGCGGTGCAAACAATAGCATTTATGAAGAGTCCTGATGTCACACCCGAAGCCTCTGCATTGAACATTTTTTTCCATCTAACTGAAAAAAATAAAGGCTGTTCTGGGATCAGATTCTCATATTTTTGGACAAATTAGCAACCACTGCAGCATCAGAAAGTAAAACCTTCACGATTTTACAAAAGCTAAACAAGTCATTGTTATTCTAAAGTATCGCTACAGTAATTTTTCCTTCTCTTTAGCTGCAGTCCGTGCAGGCCTGCTTGTTCTGTCATTATAGACATGCATGAACTCCAACAATCTTATCATATATTTCTCTCCATAAAAACCTGTATCTTCGCTTTAGCAGCCCAGCTCAATAAATAGCCTGAAATACTCCTGCTCCCAAAGTACCCACTAAGTACTATTAGTATTTACTGCCTGTGTTTCCTCTGGCCCCTCTTTCGGCCTCTCCTCTCCCCAAAGATAGATTACATCCAAGACAGCCTATGACCGATGGATAGGGGGCACAATGCCTGAGCCTTTGGAGAAATATGTGCTTATGAAATCATAAATATTATCTCAAACACTAATTAGCATTAAGAGCACTGGTGATTTTATTTATCAACTTTAGCCACAATTAATAACCACAGCCTTGAGAAGAGCACGAGGCAGATAGGCAGGACATGTTTGCCGCGTCAAGGCCGTAAACCCATTACACACATAGACTGATTGAGGCAGCCCCACTGGGGGAATAAGTAATTGTGCCTGAGAAATTTTAATTGCCCTGAAATGCATTCTAAATTACACTACCTTGTTTTCAGACAGAAGTAACATGGCTGAAGGGCTGGGATAATGGTGGAGTGTCGTGGGTCCAGTAATGGGTTGCTAAACACCAGACGACCTTGCTTTTAGAAAGAAAAAAAAAAAAGACTTTACCCCGTGCCTCTCACGAAGTCTAGAGTGAGGCTTCAGTTCTGAGGCCTGGAAAGCAAGTGTTAATGCTCAGTGTGTAACGCTGCTCTGTGTTTTATGTAAAGCTTGAAGCAACGGTTTGACGTTTTGGGAAATTCGCTAATTTGCTTTCTTGCCGAGGGTCAGATGAGAAGATTGATACCGCTCTCACCTGTCCGGTAAATATGAGGTTACAGCCTGCAGCCGGTTAGCTTAGCTTAGCATTAAGACTGGAAAAAGGTAGCCCAGCACCCCTAAAGCTCACCAATTAACACGTTATTGTTATTGTTTTATCTGCACAATAACTGAAATGTAAAAGAATGACAAGTTGTAGTTCAGATATAAGCTGAAATAGGATATTATTAATCAAAAACACATTAGAAAGACACAGAGACAAGCTAAGAGCTAAATAAACAGAATGATTTGAATGAAATACATTAAATAAAATTAATAAATTATAGAAATTACACACTGCCAAGGCAGCAGCTGGAGACATTACCCCTCTGCATACGAGATGCCTATTGGTCTGACAGATACTGTATGAAATGTGGTTAAATGGAAGAGAGGAGATGGAGAGGATGAGTTAAGCACAGTTCAAGGATGAAGGGGGTGAGATATCCAGGGGATACCGGGCTGGTGGTGGTGGTGGTGGGGCTACGGGCGGTGAGTGGTCTCATTGCTAATTATCTTTATTGTGCTTCTCTGGCAGTTTTTCTGTGCAGGGCCTGTCGCTGGCTCTCGTGTGGGAAGCTCTCCAGAGCCCCCCTCAGTGGCCTCTCGCTAATAACCGCTGAAGGAATCGCTACGAGGTCACGAGCCCCGGCTCTGTCGTGTTTTAATCCCGGTAGGATTCATCACTCAGCGAGGAATATGTGAACAAGGACTGATTGTACCGCTCTGCTACATGCTTGACAAGCACTTATTTGTAGCTCATAGGCTTTCTGGGTGTTTGCTGAGGCCCCCACTGGAAGATGGACATCCAGAATGAACACTCAAGATATGCCTTCAGAGGTCCTGCCTGAGAGCAAAGCGTGATGTCTAGGTTGGGTGAAACAGTCAGGCCCATAAGGTGAACCTCTAACCCTCTGCCTCACCTGCTTCACACACCAAACCTCCTACTCTCTGTTTCTCCCCCTCACTGTGGGGGGGCTCAGACGAGCGCTCTGCCTTGAAAAGTGAAGTGACCAGTGGGCAAAAACCAAAAGGCTCTGACAGCTTCTATGCTGTAGGAGGCAATAGCTAGATGTTGTTTTTCTTTGCGATCCATGACAAGCAACTGTGTTGAATTACCTTTCATTCAAATGCTCACATGGACGCTCTTTGTCTGGTATTCACAGTGGAGTACTCGGAGAGATTTTTGATGATTTATGTTTCTCTGAGATCTCACAACCCTGTTTTGACCCTGTGGTTGTTGCTGGGGTTTGCATCACCTCCAAATATTTTTGTGAAATTCAAGAGGGGAAACCTATCAGATGGATGAAGATTGGACTGATGTGTTTGCAGAAAATCAGTAAACAACATTAATTTCATATGAATTAATAAGAGAGTAGGAAGTGGCAATTCTCACGTGGGCTTTTTTCAAGTGATACGCTTATCAAACTGATGAACTTTTGAGGTAAAAGTAAGATGTTAATCAAAGTTTTGAGCTGATGACTCAAAGTCATTTGACATTAAGAGCTCCTTCATGCCTTATCCTTTTTATTCCCCTAAAATACATTTTGTAAAAGATGTACCTTATTCCGGCTGCGTGCAGAGCTGTAAATCGCTGATAGCAGAGCTAGCCTGCCAACTGTGTAGCAAAGACCTCTGTACTGTACACTTCTCCAGAATTAACACAGGAGCCAGTTGATCTTTGTCGCTTCAGGGGAAAACAGACACCACAAGTAAGGCCAGATGTAGTTTGAAAGCACCCTGAGATCACACACTGTCTTTAACATCAAAAAAGTGTCCACATGGATATTCTTAATGGGTTTAACTTGGATGAATTATTTACATCTTCCCCCAATGCTTCTCTCTGGCAAGTGAATCCGTAACGCACAAATGGTCATAGCTAAACGTTATCAGTCCTCCAAATTTTTAGTTTAGTCCTTTTTTTCTGTGCGAGCTGTCTTTTAAAAGTTGATCCACATTTTCAAGAACTAATTGGGCTATTGAGAGTCAACAGAAATGCAGATGATTGCAAACCTACTTGTCCTCAAATCTTAAATGATGTCTAGAAAATTAAAAGTGCACTCCGCTGGATTGGTAGGATGTGATAGCAAGGATATTTCAGTCATCAAAGTCTGTCTCAAAACACATTCACTGTATGAACTATAATCTGTCTTGAGACAATATCTCAAAACTTTGCCATTTCCACATGTGTTTAACCCAAACATGAGTCCGAAGTGTAAATCATGCTGCGTTTATATGAATGAATGTGTCTTCAGTTCAATGATTAGAGTCATATCATATTCCCTTTATCACTCAACATTGCACAGTATATAGCACATACTAATAATTTGGTCTTGAATTATTACATCATTAATATTTTCATCTGCTGGTTGGCAAATTCCATGTGAAGCTGAGAGCTTTGCAAAATGGTCGAGAATCAGTGAAGAATTTGTCTAAGAGACACTGCCTCCTGCTGTGAACTGTCAAATCATCCAGATTGCTCGACTTTTTGAAGATCCTGCCACATGTGGTCTGCCTTTCGAGCCAATAAAGAGGGAGCTCTGCTAAAGCTCGGTGGGGCACCCACTTTGATAGCCAACCCAACATGGCTTACTGTGACAACACGTCACAGGGGGTCTCTGTGAAGCTAATCTCTAATAAGGCATGAAACGCTACTTCTGATGAAGCGGCTGAATGCCAGGTTGATCTTTACAGAACTGCTTTAAGATTGACTGTTAATGATGATGTCTTAAGATGGTTGAAGTATGAACGTTAATGATGGGCCCTCCACTCTTGGATCTTCTCCTGCACACTGAATAATGCAGTTATTTATTTATTTTATAATTTTTGTTTCATGAAAGTATTAATTTCTTAAAGCTAAATGTGGCCAATGGTATATTGATGAGAAATAGTAAAACATTGTGGTCAAACTAATAATTATGAGACATCTCAACTGAATTAAATGACATTTTTCAGACAAAACAAATAGTATATTGGCTATTGCTTTGGTCTGAATAAATGGGTAGGCGATCACGTGACTTGCCGTGTCTTTTAGTCATAATTTACAGGAGGAGAAAGACACCATGCAATAAAACACTCACTGGTAAATTTATCTATTGAAGTAAAACAGACTTTGGGAGAACAATCGAAATAAAAACAGCTTGAATCAAATAAAATGGCCTGCAATGATCTCTAAATTAATGTTTATTAAATAACGACTCATTTATCAGTTAATTTAATATTGAACACTCCAGGTCTCCAACCCATGCCTGCAAGCAAGAAAACAGTTTCCATAGCGTTTCCATAACAAATTTGGTACAAATCATTAAAATGCTGGACAGTTTGTAAGACGCTAGAACACTTACACACACTCAATTCGGGAAACACGATTACTGCTGTGACGTCACAGTATCTGACGCCGAGGTTGACCTCCACGTTTTTCCGGTTAGTTTTGGGGATTCCCCCGCTCGACTAGCGGCACGATAACTTTTAAAAATAAAAAGTATTATACGCGGACCTGAGTGTCGGCACGAATTCACGAAAGTCTGTGTTTCCCTAAAACACAAGCTTAATATTTGGTGTTGAATTTAAAAGGAGGAGGCAGCTGTGGCCCGCGGACACGGCGTTGGCGTCATACTCTGGACAGGTAGGCAACTTGTGATTTACAGCGAAGCTAATTTCGGCAAACTAAGCTAGCTACTTTACTAACGTCTAGAAAATCACCTCTTGGTGCACAGACGAAGCTAGCTAACTTCGTAGGTCAGTTACAGCTGTGTGGCACCCTATATAACAGTTTTTATTATATCCATAGGGCCTTTTGTCGGTTAATGAACCAATTAGCTAACAGGTGCTGGTAAAGTGGAGTTGTTGTTGTTGTTCCCCATGGCTGCCGCCACACGTTGCTAAGCACCCACAATGTAACTCAAACCTCCTTACGATTCTGCATTCATAAAGGCTGTAATGTTTTTTTAACTGTGTGATTATTTTGAAAGATGTAGGTGGTGGTGCTGCTGAATTACTGACAGTTGTTTTTTTTAAATTATTATGTCCGTTCTGTGCTATAAAAACAGAAACATCTCTATGTGATGTCATACAGATCAAATACATTTTAACTTTTATGGTGTAACACTTTTAATGGTGTAACATAGTATTGGTCAGATATGTAAGGGATTGATTCCAAGAGGTATGCACATAAAAAATGGGAATGGTTCCCAACCTGCCGGTCTGGGCCACCACAAGGACTCGCAAATTGAATCTGAAGGGTAGCAAGATTACTGACACTTTAAAGAGGAAAACAAACACAGCATACTGATTGATTAATTGACTGATTGTTGTATAGTAATCTGAATAGTACAGGATTCACGGAACTATTCAAATGCAATGGATGTGACAAGGGAGCACCGTTCACAGCCCATGGACATACACAACTTGTTACGACGGGGCCATGAGTAGACCAAGTTGCTTTCAATGAGAGGTGAAAAGGTTTGGAATCATTGATTTATAACATCAAGAATTAATAGGCCGTTGATATTGAAACACTTTATTACTATTACTACATTCACTAACGATCAGACTTCCTGCTGAGTAAAACAGAGTTTTTGTGATTAGGCTACAGGTGTAAATAATAACCTTTACGATGGCTGCATTCCATTTAGGTTAGACTGTTGTAGGGTCCTGGTTCACTGTAACTGTTTACTGGGACATTTGAATAGAATAGAGTCATTAGTAATGTTATTAGGTAGCAAAGACAAGTCAGTTTTTACCATGTTTTCATATTAAGCTTGGGGTAATGAACTTATAGCCAATTCAATTCATTCTTCGTGATCAGGGGTTATAACCTCAAATATTACTCAGCATATACCCAAGAACGATGCCAAATGCTCTCAGTGCTGGGTTTGTTTTAGAAATAAGCTGGCAGATCTTGATTTTTTTTTTAGTTCAAACTCCAGCCAAAATAAAAAAAAAAGAAAAGCAGTCTCTTTGGCATGACAACTTCTTTTATGTTTAGCTGGAATGAGGACCAAATAGACAATAAACGCCGCTGATGATCTCGCTGTCAGAGCCTGCCATTTCATATGTAACAGATCAAATTATGAGAGACCTTGCAGTGCAGTGCCGGGGCTCAGCATGGGATTAGGGGGCAACTATCTCAAGGCTGTGCTTCTCAGATAACCGCACCTAAAGCAACCTTTTCTCAAACACACAATTACCCGTCCGCTCCCTCCCCCAATCCCCTTCACCACCTCCCTTTTGAATTTCATCAGGGGCTTAATTAGTATACAAATAAAACTTCCCTTATCTCCCTCTCGCCCTAATTGGCCTGTCTTTAGTTATGCCTGGTGAGTGTGTGTTAGTGTGTGAGAGAGCTGGGGCCCCTGTAATTAGGGTGACCGTGTTCACCTTTCCTCTCAGACGCACGGGTGCTCAGGCAGCCCATGGGGAAGGTGGGGCTCTTCATTGTGCTGTATGCTCACATGGATGTGTATGTGTGTGTGCGTGTTTGTGCATTTGAGTGAGTGTTTTGGTTGTGTGTGTTTGCATGGGGGTGTTGAAAGGGTGGGGTGCGCTCAGGATTATTGCTCTGCAATCATTCTTGGACCGTCCCAGCGGTGTTCTCATGAGCCAGGAGGGCTTTGGGTGCTGCTAGTTCCCACTGAACGGAAGGGGCATCTCACTTTTTTCATTCTCCCTCTTCTCTCCGTTCCCCACCCCACCTCCCCCCTTCCACAACTAAAGTGTTTATCGATTATCTCGTCCCGCTCTTCAACAACTTAATATTGGGTGACAGTGCACTGTGTTCTCACCGTAATTAGAGTTCAGCTCCGAGGTGGGGGTGCGGGGTTGTGGGGGGCAATTAGAACCCTTTGTTATTAAACTTGATTCATCTTCCTCCTGCTCGGCGCTGCCCTGCTCCGCTCTGGTCTCCGCTGCTCTCGGATGCTTACCAAGGGTATCGGGCCATCCAGCCTCCTGAAATTGGCTAACCTGCAAATTATCATGTTTGCTGCTAGACTTCCCCCCCATCTGCCCCCCCACCCCTACCCCACATGCCATGAACCCTTCCTCCCAGGTCTGCTCTCCTCGCGATGCCAATAACACACAGTAATAACCGTAAAGATCCCCAGTCAAATCCACTCAAATGCCTAGACTTACAATCACAACAGAAGTCCTGGCAGAGCCGCTGAGAACACATCCTGTACTGTGTGACTGTGCGCGTTGTTTGATCAAAGTGTTTTATGTTTGACCGTGTTATTTATGACTGTACTGTTTTTATGCTCATTCTAATTATGAGCCCTGGTTCACTTTAAAGCAGTTGTAGATGCTGTAATTTTTACATCTGCCAAGAGGCTTGTGTGCTGCACTTCGGCAGGTTTGTTTGTTGGTTAGTGGGCCAGTGGAAAAATCTATTCATAGATAGGAATGAAGTTTGGAGGAAGGTTAGGCCGTGAGCCAGGGGCCAAGTAATTAGTGTTTGGTTGAGATCCAGGAATTTTGTATAAGGATGTATTGACATTGCTGGATGAGCATTTTGTAGCGTGATGTGCATTAGATTGATGTTTCTTTACATTATATAATGAAGACTAATTTAGACCAGATTTAGCTTCGGTTAAGCGTGAGGTCAGATCTGACATCCGCCAGCGACTTCTGCGTTTTATAGGATAATTAAAACTACTCTCTAACTATTAAATCATTTTAGTTAACTCTATTGTACGTAGTATAAGATAGGTTTCTATGTGTTATGTCATATGTTTATAAATTTGATAAAAATCAATATAACAATGACAAATTAAGGCTGTAAAAGCGGATTATTTGATCTTATTGTAAGTGTATGATCACAGCGGCAGCTTAATTGTCAGTAACAAGGAGTTTGCCTGTGTGGCTTTTAGTCCAAGTAGAAAACAAAGCTTTGGTTACCCCTCAAATTGAAAAACCAAAAGGCGTTCTACATAATGCTCATTATTGTGCATTTAAAATGAAGCATCGCTCGAAAGTCTCACAGTCCGTCATATGCTTTCATAGGCCTTGTCTGCATGTTCATAGATATTATAAAGAGAGTCTACATCGATGAGACGTCAGATGCCAGTGGAGAATGTTCTTGTGACCCTGCACGGTGATCTTATTTTCCTTTGACAGTAGTAATTTAAAAACACAAACAGTAGTAGCTGATCATCCATTTCTTTATAGGTATTTGACCTCTCCAGATTGTTTTAAAATACATTCATAATGCAGGTATCGCCATACATGTAACTAGAGGCTTTTCAGCAAACCAACACACGATGCGAACAAGAACACAGAGTTAAAATGTGTGTTGTACATTTGATCCTGCCCCAGTGAAGCCTGGTGACTCGTCCCGTGACTCAGCTGTGACGTAGCACATCGCATCAGGCCGAGCCTCTGCTCATTGGCTCCCTGTTCATTTTAGAATTAAGTTTGAGATGTTGCTGATTACTTTCAAGGCTTTTAATCATCGGGCCCCATCTTTCATCGCCGACCTCATTCACTCTCTCAGATCTGATCTCCCACGGTCCAGAACAAAGCGTAAAGGTGCTCTACAATGATTAAATATTCAATGTGCCGCCTCCATCTCTGTTTTTAAACATATTTTTATTGTGTTTTTTTTAATCTTTTTTTCTTGTTTTATTTGAGAGCATTTGAAATAAAAGTGACTTCATTGAATTCTCATATAAGGGGATATTGCTCGAAGTATGATTTAGTCTGTGCCATTAACCTCCTAGGACCTGGCGTCCACATATGTGGACAACACATGCATGGGAATGCAAAAAGATAATTATTTGTTTTTACACTTAGCAGGTCCCAATCAACCCAAATAACAAAGAGAAATCAATAAAGCATGCCATGCAAGAGTTTAGGTCTTAGGAGGTTAAAGAATTTAACAATTTTGGTTATTTTGGTTTTGGTCAGTTTGGTTAGTGTTGTTTTGGTAATTGCCCTGCCACCACTGAATCAGGCTCAGAGTCACAGCATAACCCAGTTTATTTAATGATTTGTTTTATGTATAAATTATTGCAAAGCACCGAAAAGACCCCCACAGTAGCGCTACTGGTGTAAGTTAGATCTTGTTATTTCATTTTTGCTGTTAAGTGTAACCTCAAAATCATCTTGTGTGCATAGTTTGACTCAGGCAAACGTCTGGGCATCACACACTCCCGAGGATTTCCATAAATACACGGTGTGGTGCTCTTGGCACGTCTGTTAATCATGTAGGTTTTGAGCCCTGTTATTTACAGAATGATGCTACCGATTTATTTTTAAAACCGCAACTTCTTCTTCACTCCAGCAAATGATAGCATCATCATCATGGGAATCTAGTTGTTGGTCTTGTGGTGTCACTGTGAGCAACACTTGAGCAAAAAGAGTGAACTTCCTCTTAAAACCACCAATAAAACCGTCAACTCAGTGTTCTCCAGTACTCCGCTGCACCAAACATTGTTAGTTTGAAGAGGTGATGTGAGTTGACGATACTCTCCCTCTTCTCCTTTCCATTCTGGCCGCCTCCCCAACCCTTTACCCCACCCCTCCACCCGTTCTTTGTCTCCTCCGGAGTCTCCGGGAGCTTGATATGGAGCTTATGGGGAAAAGGAGGAAGATCAATCCTGGTGTCAGCAGCTCAGCGCACATCTCTCCCAGTAACGGCAGGACAAGTGTCAGCTGGAGGAGAGGCAGCCGCCATGCAGAGAGAGAGCGAGAGAGAGAGAGAGTGAGCGGATGAGGGTGGGGGTAGATGGGGGTAGATGGGGGTGGTGGGGGTGGTGGTGGTGGGGGCAGGATGAGAAAGAGAGCCCTCTGCATGGCAGCCAAGCGAGTGAGCAAGCGAGCGGCCCAGCCCAAGGGAGTGCACCTCCAGTAGACAAAAGATCAATTCTCTCCATTTCACTCTCAGCTCCTGATAACAAGCAAAAGTTCAGCAAGCCCAGGAGCTGTCTTGCCTTTGAAATGTGCATTCTGGTGTGCTACACACATGCGGCTGCACAGTTACACTCTCGTACAAGTGGCACACGCACACACAAACACACAAACACAGTCACGCTCAACACATTTCAATTAAGTGTAGGTTTTGGGGTGATTAGAAATAACTGTTATATATTTATTTTCTAGGCATGAGAGACAATTTGAAGCAAAGTCGATGGAACAACGGCGTGTTACATTTTCATTGGCTCTAATGAGCGCAGATAGCTTTGGTTTCTTTGAAGTTCTGAAGTTCTAGTCATCGCGTCCTTGATGAGGATCCTTGCTCTCCAAGTTTGTCATCTAGAGAATCCAAAAATGTTGATGTGTTACCAAAAGTCCTCTCTGCAGCGAAAACAGCATCCCTTGGTTTGCATTTGCTTCAAGATAATAAAACAGTCAGAAAGAGAAAACAGCACCAGACAGGAAGCTGTTCCATTTGGTCAGAATCAAAACATAATTTGTGACAGCGGGCCGTGCCAAGAGTGTGTGGTTTGGATCGTGATTGCGGGTAACATTGTTATTGGCAAAGGGTTACGGTCAGTCAAACCAGAACCATGCATCTTGAAGAGCTTCATTTTGTTTTTCCTGCAGACACGAGTGTAATTGATAACATTCTCATTTGGGGGAGTTTATGGAATATATTGTTTCCTTCCTGTTTGTGCTGGTACTCAAAGTCGCAGCACTTGTTTTTGTTCAAATTTTAAAGCGTTCCCTCAAAACCACATGTTTGCGGGTGAGCCCCGACATGTTCCTCATTAGAAGAAACAACTTTTTCAAGCTTTTAGATTATTGGAGTGAATGTGTGATGAGATGTCACATTTAGATTCAGGCCGTTCTTTGTCCAACACTGACACAATCTCTTTTAAATACTGTATTTCACAGTCTGAGCATCTAAACCTTTTTGTACCTTCTCCAGTTCTCATAAAACTGGCATTTATCTAGGTCATGTTAAAAAAAAAAATTCTCTGACTCATTGCCAAGGTTCTAGCACTTGAACATCAACCAAATGTCAAATGTGGCTAAAGTTTATCTCATTTCCTTGTTTGGTGTTACTTGATGAGTCCTCATTGTCTATTTTGATCGTTAATTTGTCTGCGAAGGTCTAGAAAGCTCTGCTGAGTTCCACGGAGGCTGATGGTGTGTGACAGTTCCGTAGCTGGTTCTGTTTAAGACAACCACAAACCGAGAGCAATTCTGTGGAGGTTAGAACCTTGCCACTTCTCATCAGAGTGAATCCCAGAAAGAGGGTCACTCTCTGTCTGTATTCAGGACAGGGGCTGACCCCCCCCCCACCCCTGCAGCGCAGTGGACCCTTTCCATGGGGCCTGCATTCAGCAAATGTTGATAGAGTTTGGAATTAGTGTTATTTACATCCCCCCCCTCACAGTCCTCCTTCATTTGGAGTCCAAATGTCATAACAGTGTCTGTGTAATGTACCCAATGATTAGGTTTCTCTGAGGGACCCCTACTCATGGCCTCCAACAGATGGCCCACACCTCTTTGTACATGCAGATTTATTCACTGGGAATGTTTACAGATATCGTCATTACATGGACATCCATCGCTAAATAGGCGGTAATTGCGGCAAAAGCTGTCATCCAGTCAGTGTTGTTTTTGTCATGTTCTGGCTGAAAGGAACAACTTGCAGAGAGGGACAGCCAGTATCACACAATTGACCTTTTACATGATTTTCAATTACTGGGGAGAGGAGAGAAACGGAGGGGTCCCTGTAGTGCAGCTGTCTCTGCTGTCTCCCCTCCAGAACATCTGTCCATCGAACGTGGCAACGGCTCCTCTCCCTCCCCGTGAGGTCGCCTGCCCTGCCCAGGATGGGCAGGTGTGTGCTGGGCCAGGCCCCTCTGTCATTAAGCGGCCCAGCTGTGCTGTCACGTCTGGCATAGAGGCGGGTGTCATCCATGACCCTGTCTCAGCCCCCTTGGAGGGGCATACACAGACCTTGACAGGGCAGCTGAGGGTAAAGCCACGCATGGAATATCTATGAAGGACGACCGTGTCGTCCCCTCCTCGCACCCCGGTGGGCGCCACCTCCGCATGCTGGCCTACCCTCCTGCCAAAGTGCAGGATGGGCCCTCATCAGCCATGTCAGTCAATAAAAAGAGAGAACATCACACCTCCCCTCCTGCTGTGTCCTGTGTGTCTTTTCAAAGGAGACTTACACACTTGAAAAGAAGGACAGAGTGGTGGTAGACATTTTCACTGCTGCAGGAATAAAAAGTATATTCACTAACAACCAGCCTGAGCAGCTCCACGTGAAAACTGTCTACAGTACGTCTTTAAAAGTCCTGCTAAATCAGGTCACACAGCAGTAAGCTTAAACTTGGGGTGGAAAACACAAAATGATTTACACTGAGACTGTGCGGTGCTAATTCCGCTCACAACATATTTATGCTTTATGTTTTTATCACATTATGTAGGTTCTCTGGGAAAACAACCACACCTTTTTCAAATGATCTATCACTAACAACCTCAAAGCAAACCTTAGTACATGACATCAGCCTATTGAACATACATGAGGGTCTAAGTTACTATAAGTTACTGCCAGTGTGACAGTGCCAGGAGGACACAAGCACTGCTACATAATATCTCTGGGTATACAGGAAAAGACATACCTCGAAAGCTCTGTATGCCACTTAGTAATTTGCAGTTTGGAGTTGCAAGTGAAAGTGCAGCTCTTATATATAAGGTAAAAATGTGTATTCAGTAGTAGCATTTCAGTAGGATCATTTATCAGCATTTATTTCCTTGTGTGCAGCACCAAATTTCTCAGCAGCCTGGGGGTGTCTGTTATCAATAAGAGTCTGCACCATATTCATATACTTCAAGCACCTGCTTTTGCCTGGAAAAGCACGTTACTAATGTCAGAGATACTGACGGGCCTCAAATTCTTCTGTTTTTTTTCCAGCTTCTGCTCAAAAGCTGTGGAGGAAACCAGTGTCTCCGGCGAGCGAGCAAGCTTGACTTTATCCTGGGAGCTGATGGCCCAGCAGGTCTGCCCTCATTTGAATGTAAGGACCTCTTTCACCTCTGGACATTGTATTTATTCACTCCATATTTACTGAGTTTCTGTCTTGGCCGCAGAATGGTAATTCCACCCACTAACTTCATGACGGATAAGGGCAACGAAGGGACGGGTATTCAGGGGAGAGAAGTAGTAGTGGTCAGTAGAGATGTATATCCATTGAGTGACCATCGGTGGTTTGGTCCAGTTGAGATTATTGCAGGGGATCTAGGCTTGTGGCAATCACTGCCATACTGAAACACACAGACACTGAGATCAGAGTCATGGTTGGAGTGGGGAAATCTGGAAATCAGTAACGGATGCTTGGAAAGAAAAGAGGTGCATTTTTATGTAAACTGGCCATGTTGCACGGCCACAGCTGTGCCAAAAGCTGATTCAGTTGTTAAAGGAGGGTAATTTTGTGCAAAACAAGGGGCAAACAAAATGGCTTGTCGTGTGCCTAATCTGAAAAGCAGGCATGCTTTGTGCGGTGTTATACATCACGGCGGCAATTCATTTATGAAAACCAAATGCAAACACTGTCAGAAATGACAGGGCTGCTCTCTTTTCAGCAGCAGCACCCGTCTGCATACATTGTGCAAAGGGTTATGCCAGCACATGCTTATAAAACATTTTTTAAAAGGCATAACTTGCAGTCGAAACTTACTGTAAATTGATTGTAATGTAAATTACAAAGCATTAAGAAAGACAATATTGTGCTCCGTGTTATTCGACGCTTTGATATATCTGTGAACTCTTCCAAACTCTTTGCAGTTGGTTTTCTAAAATAGTCCGATCCATTTAAAGTCACAGCTCTGGAGGCAGATGCCGTAATCTAATGCGACTGGATGCAGGATAGTGCGTCTCTCCGCCATTGCAGTGTTAATGGGAAAGCAGCTGTATCACCCCTGTGTGCTGGCCTGTAGGACAAATGATAAATTAAATTATTATTTACATGTTGCTTCAGTGCATTTGCACTAACATTGCCTCATTTTGCTCCGCTTAGCTTCAAGGTCAAAATTAAACTTTATTATAATAATAATAATAATAATAATAATAAACATGGGGTATGCAATTTGCACATCCTCGTTGATTCTGCAAACGGCACAACTTGCAGATGTTTTTTTTTTTCTTCCTATGTGATGCTGATACATTGATGTTATATCGTCCTATTTCTCTTTAAAGCATCAGTCTAAATAGCCCGGCCATCTCCAAAGCGCTGCTGACAGTTGTCAAGTCCTGCTTGTCTAATGTTTTGCAGCTCAAGGGAACGAACTCCTTGCCCTGCATATTCCAAAGATTTAATTAATTATGCTGTGGTCAGTCTGTCTCCTGATGTCTCCTGATGTCAGGAAAAGTTGCCAGAAATTTTAGGAGTTATCTTTGATGGCAATCTGAGCTTGAATAAGTCAAGCAGATTAAGTTTGGCTCCGCTGTCCAGAATATCCCTGAAATACATTACGAAAAGGATTTCTGTGATGGAGCTTCCTTCTCTGTCATGAATCTTTGTTCTTCTTCTTCTTCTTTTTTTTTTTTTTTTTACAGTGTAGTTAAAAATTTGATATTTTGTCGGCCATGAACAGTATAGCTACACCTGCAGACAAGCTTGAATGTTTTAAAGTTCACCCTCAGGCACACAAAGATCTGGCAACTAAAAGGGAAAGTCCACCCTAAATTGGAACCACGATACAATGTTTTACTTTTATAAAGATCTGTCAATCTCTTTTTGCTTAGGGAAATTTATAATCAGCAACTGAACAGCAATTACTTTAAATAACTGTCTTCTATGGCCCTGGGAAAGCTGTATAATTAAGTCCACAAATATGAGAGCCTTGTCTGTCATGCATCTCAAAAATCAAAACCCTCAAGTGCACACTGCTTCTTCTCAAGCAGGCTGCATGCTGCATCTTCTTTTGGCCAGCAAGAAAATCAAGAATGTGATGTTTGTTTGGTCATTTTTGAATTATTGGATTTTTCAGTGTCAGTGGTGCAATTCCCAGCCTCACCTACAGTGTATACACACACACACACACACACACGTCTGGTGTTATTGGCAGCGCGCCTTCATCCACCGACACCTCCAGCGTCCCTGGTGGCCTTTGTCACAGAAGAAAGAGAATGATCAATATCCCAGTTAAACTAGACTTTCAAAGCTGATCGTAGGGCCTCGTTCTGGGGCCATCTTCTTTAATGAATTTTCTTTCATTCCACACAAGTTTTTAAACATCAAACAATAAATCGGCCAGGGCACAGTAAAATATTTAGATCTATTGACTGTGTTTGAAAAATGTAGAGGGCAAAAACTCTAGTGGTTTGATGCTGATACATTCTGACCACTTTAATCCACCCGAGTGTTTCCTTTTATCTGCCTGGGTTTCTCCAAAAGAGGGGAAAAAGGCCTCAAGAATGTTCTCAAAGATCCAGCAACTCTTTCTTAAAAGCTCCTTACTTTCAATTGCTCCTCTCTAACACGTTTCTTCTCAATGTTCTTGGTACCAAGGCACACTTTAAAAAAACCCTCAAAACAACACACTTGCAGCACACAAAATTATTGACTCTGTGAGAGTCAAATCCTTGAGTGATGGTTGATCTGAGATGTCAGTGGGTACAGGATCCGATCAAGGACAAAAAAAAAATTCAAATATTTGGGAATGAAGTCTGTGTTTTAGTCACATTTCTCCTCTCGCCAATAAAATCTCACATGTGTGAACGCGCTCTGTGTACCACGGTCGTGTGACAGTGCGAAGGTAGAGAACATCTGTTTTACAGCGCTGGCAGTTTATTGTCCTGGTGTTGCATTTCGTCATCCACATGAACAACTCCTTAAAAAAACAAAACAAAACTAAAACTAAAACAAAGAAGTGATAAAATTACATCTGCGGTAAGAAGCCATATTAGTTGGTTAGCAGAAATGGGTTTTGACAAAATACCTTAAAGCTGCCACGGTGGGTCCTAAAAGAGAAGGAGCCCGGGATGCTGGTGTAGAGCTATATCTAAGTGATGTCTTTCAATATTGACGGGTTGTTTTCAGAATGTACAAGCCTGAGATCAAAAAGAGCGTCTGAAAATACCTCATACTTTAGAAACACTTCATAGGACTCAGCAAGTTCGAGCTGAGCTGGACTTCAGTCAGGGTGTTGTGTGTTGTGTGTAGTGCACATCACATGTCTTTTTATCTTCCTGCAAACGCTCCTCTGTAGGTTTCTGAAATCTTTGTCTTCTTATTTTTGGTCAAAGTCACGTCAAGGTGAGCATTAGCGCCTTGCTCTGACCCCTTGTGGAGCCGCTCTTCCTAATGTAGTAATAAATTGTACAGGGTGTGCGCACATCTTTGCATGGCTGGTGTGTGCGTGTGTGTGTGTTTGGCTGGCGTGACAACCTGGCCTTGACGTTAAACATCTGTTGGGTGATTCATTCGGCTGCGGATGTGGAGTGACACCAAGGCACATCTGCCGAGGTGCGGGCGATCCCTGCAACCTGCCCCTCGCATGGCCCCGGCTTTACCACACAAACTACTTCTCTGCTGATTGCGTCATTTTCCCTCCTCTCCACGGCGGCTAATTCACAAAAGTGACATCCTCCTTTTTTTTTTTTTCTCCTCTCAGTTGTGCACGCTGGAGAGCAGCAGATGCATAGCCTTGGGGAGATTTACAAATGGCAAACACAATGAAACTCAAGAACCTGGGAAAAAAAAAGCCCCATATAAACCTCGTTTTGTCCTTTTCAGCCCTGGCAGAATAAGCACAAGTTAAATATAAGCTGTGTTTTTTGCATCTTTCATGTACTTAACACATCAGAAAACAGTGGAAAAATTGTGGTCGAAAATAAATAGTTAGTCAACAGAACATAAATAGTAAATAATTGTAATAATTGTCATTTCACAAATATAAAATCCAAATATGTGCAGGTTTAATGCTGTAAAATGTGGGATTTTGCAGCTGCTCTCTGTTTTATATGATTGTACATTGAATATCTTAAGGTTTTGGACTGTTGCTAGGACAAAAACGGGCAATATTAGATCTCATCAGTGTTGTTTCTCACTCTTTTCAAACATTTTATACTTGGTACAATTAATCAATTTATCTGAAAAATAACTTGCAGGCTTATCAATACCGGAAATAATTGTTAGTGGCAGACTCAGACGGCATTGTATTTTATTTTGGCGCAGAACCATCATCAGAATGCATTATATACTGATACACACATGATAAATTTACTCCACAGAGTGGAAAGATTGAGAAATCATTTGAGTTTAAGTGACAGATGCTTCTCTTCACTACTGTGCGGGGCATTGTAATCACTTGAATGAATACAGCTTGACTAATTAAGGTTATGCAGTTGGCTGGCTCTCTCCAAACAAATCCCAAGTAATGTGGATTGTGTTGTAGCACAGCCCCCATAGTACAGTGCAGACGAGAGTCGAGCTGATGTGCTGTTCAGCCTGACGTGTCAGTTGGAAAAGAGCTGGGAAGATCAATCAGCCTAGCACTTGATTTTCAACATCGCATTCATGTTTCCACTTAGCTAAAGATATAATTTTGTTGTGGGATAATAAGCTCATAAATTGATTTACTGTATTGTCTAGCTGCACCGCACTCAGCCCCGCTTGTTGCCATGACGAAAACACTGAGGAATATGACTGTAACAAATTAAACAGAAATAGCTGATGACTAACAAACACAGCCAGCGCAGATGATGATGACTGAAATGCGTTGGATGGCCGTTCCTGAGCTTGCTGTGCATGTTTGGCACAGATAGAGTCCAAGGACGCGCAGGGCCTTTGATCCTGTCTCTGGGGCGTCCCAGATGTTCCAGCGCAGGGCAATGTCAAGTCTGGTTTATTTGCAGAGGTAATGCCCAGCCATTATATGTGCAACTCATCCATCAAACAAAAAAAGGAACATTTCAGGAAGGCTTTTCTCTTTGCACGACTGAGCAATTGAGGTTTGTCAGTGAAGGGAGTCTTGATAGACCATAACCACATCTTCAGCTACGTGCGCTTTAAAGGGCCCAGGGCACGTTGTTCAGTCGGGGCACCCGTGGGACATTTCCTCTCCTAGTTAATGCAGATGTCTGAGGATATCATCCCTCATTTGAAGCAAAACTAAATGTAATATTTAATTTCTCTAGATGTCATTGAAGTAGAAGTTGTCCTTCCTGAAATCGCCGAATAATTTTAATCATGAGGAACTCATCTGAGTGCACTCTGACTGACTGAGCAGCTTTTGAGGTGTGTGTCAACCAGTAGGTGGCAGTATGATACCTAAATCTACAACCTCCCAAATCAAAACTCCTCAATCATTACTAAGAATAAGCACCCTGACTATTTGAATTGACAACTTGAAATATACAATAAAATCTGCTGCAGTTATTATATAAAAAGTGGTATATTTAACCATTATTATTAAAATGATACACTGTTGCATATGAAACATCTACATTCAAACACGCAAAAAGTCTGATTGGCATTTTTTTTTTTTTTATCACAGCGTAGAACAAAAGCCTGCACTTTCCATCCACACAGCTGTGATATATTCACTGTGCACTGAGTTCCACCATAGCAATGCATTTTGGAAAACAAAAGGAAAAAAATATATAAAATAAAAAACAGCATCTGACTAAAAGATCAGCCTGAACTTTCAAATCCATTGATTAAAGTGAGAATGGCATGCTCCAGAGTATTTCCAATCAGCTCTCTATGCTATAACAAGTGCTCTGTCTTTAGGCTATATAGCCTGTCTTTTAAATGGAGCACTTATGGGTTAAGAGAATACTTTTCTTAATTTACACACACTTGCACGATAATTCTGCAATTAAATCTGCTTTTATTTCACATTTTGTCCTCTGTTTTTGGTTTTAAAACGATAAAGAAAACGTTTGCAGGATTATAAATGAAATGCACAATGATCTTAAACCGTTTTTCTTTGTTTTCATGTGAATAAAACTGTCTCGTCAGTGAGAGCATATCTTCAGTACCTTCTTTCACTTTGAAACAACAGTGCAGCGTTTTCTCTTAATGCTTGGAATCTTTTGTCAAAGCTTTCGTCCGATATTGACGGTATCACTCCTCCAGCTGGCATCTTGAAGGCATAGGGAGTGCTCGCAAGAGCATATGTGCGACACCATTTCCCCTCCAACTATTACTTCAATCCCCACTGAAAGCAATTAAATGGTAGCTGAAATCCAGAGGACCTAATGGGTTAATTTCTGGGATTGTTGCTCCGGCAATCCTAACACACTGAATTCTCTTTGTTTGTTTAGCAGCCGAGCTCAAGGTGGACTTTTTTATTGACTCTTGTCAAGTTACAAAATGATAAATCTTTGTGGCTGCGCGGAAAACAACAGGCGTCCTGGATCAGATGGTTTGAGAGGACACCGAATATTTCTGTTGCTTATTAAATTAGCTCTCACAATGTATTTCCTACAGATTAAAATAAAAAGGAAGGTGGTTGCACAATCTGCTACATTCACTGCCTCTGCTCAGAATTAGAGATTTATTTTCTGAGGAGGAAAAAAAATCAATTAGTGCTAAATTTATTCATGGATTTCTGCGATCAATGCGAGTCCACTCAGAGGGGCTCGGTGGGACCCAGTTCATCCCAGTTAATGTGTTTGAAGGGGAATTACCATTGATGTTGTTTTCCCTTCCTCTCAGGTCAAAGAGCATCGTGGAGCTGTCACGGCCCGCCTGCCACACGGGACGAACTTCCCTCCGGTCCTCACCGTTACCCACAAGGCACCTGGACGGCAGAGAGGTTGGCGTGGAGCGGCGGGTGATGGGAGGGAAAGACAATCAGGTCGGTTGGCTGTGCAGAATCTAACATACCCACTGTCAGGGAGACTCTCACTAGAGCTAATTGTGAATCCAATCAAGGCTGGGAATACTACGTATTGATTTACCTCACTAAACACACACAATAAATAAATAAAGAGGGAATACATTATGTGTAAATTCACTCACAAATGGCTTTCATGTCCACGGAATATTCATATAATCTACAGTAGCGCTCAGCGTGCACTCCTATTACACCGGTCTGCTAGGTGAAAAACAGCTGTTCTTCGCTCTGTCTTAATTTGCTGCAACCGCTGTAATTTTAATTCACATGACCTTTCGCGACTTCTTGATTGTTTTCGTAATTCTTGCATACTTCACAATGCCGCTCCGAAAGACATGCGGTGTGATCTTCTGAAATGTTCCTTCAAGGATATTCTTTTCGCTCTTCGTATTGATTTCAAACAGTTCCTGCACACAGGCTATATTTCAGGTCAATTAGACATATTTGGGCATTTGCAAATCATTTTTTTCCTCTCAGATCCTGGGGCTCTAAAACTGCACTTTTGGCCCTAACAGCACTGCTCAGATTCTCTGTGGAGCTTGACATTTTGATCCGCAACAGAGACTAAATGATAACCGTTTCCTTGTAAATACTGTTGCCTGCGGGGGAGGGCTTAAATAGACCAAGAAGGACTTTTCACTCACTTGTTTATGTGCACAACTCATCTAAATATGGACAGCGAAAGCGGTTAGAATATAGTGTGCGTTGCATGCTGCGGTGTGAGGGTGCGGGGTAAGTGGTGCGAGGGGAGACCCGTAATTACAGCAAATTATTGTTCATAATTTCCTAAATTCCTCTGCTTTTACACTTACAAATTATGTAATTATGACCATTTCCCAGAAAGAAAGCAAATAGGTTGCGATTCTTCAGTTCAGACTTCGCTCACCAGACAATACAATCCCACTATCTCTCTCTCTCTCTCTCTCGCTCTCTCTCTGTCACTCCCTTTGTTTTGTTTTTCTTTGAAGGGAATATCTTTAAAGGTTTTTTCAGTTCATGTATGAAAGAACAAGCTGCCTTTGTTTGAAGTGTTTGGTCTTGGCATCTGTGATCACTCTCATTAGGGCTCTCCTCTCACTGAGAGCAAAAACACTCCAATTCATTTATTTTTATTTCAAACATATCATTGACTGCCGTCTGAGCTTGCTTCCACATCTAAGAGATATTTGAACCCAGCGAACGCCCCTCTCTTCAACAATTTTAAATATAAATGGAGGAGGGATCGATTAGTCACTGGCTGATTTTTGTGTGTTTTTCCCCCTTTCTCTGGAAAAACATAAAACGAGTAAATAATTCCTTTTACCGACGCAAGTGCAGAGATTGGATGGAATATTTATTTTGCCTTGAGAGAAAGTCTGCGCTGAAGTTTGACCCCTGTGTATCGTCATGACAACCTAAGGTCTCTGACACCTCGTGGCTAGTATATGACAACATCCCACCACTTCCGCGTACACGGTGAACCGGCAGCGCCCACACAGGGGAAGATTGACATAAACACTTTTTAATTGAGCTGCAAATGTTGTCAAAAGATGGAGTCATTATTTTAGCATCCCTGAGGGGGAAAATCTGCTCATGCAAAAAGAAAAAGAAATGTATAATTAATACAGCCAGTCGCATTATGCCCGATGTGAGGCTGCACAGATAGGATAATATTACATTTTCACTTCGGCACTCCGAGCCTTTACCAGATTGCTGATAGTGTTCAGCGCTCAGCGGCTGGCTCCAGGGAAAGATTGCTCCTTGTCACATCCTTATCAAAGGAGCGTTTTGTTCCTTCTTGCACACACAGTTCTTATTCCACAAGAAGGCCTGTGATCTGTTATACGTGTGTAGATCTTTCTTTGGCGCCCCCTCCTCCTTCTCCTCCCGCCTCTCAATGCTCCGCTGAAGATCAATTGTGTTTGTACTGTATGTGAATGTGTATCAAAGAGTCCCCACAGTCAATGCCTCCACTTATAAGGTAATGTACTGACACGGGAGATTCCACGGGGACTGTGCAGAGCTCTCCGTGTACAGAGGCTGTGCAGCAGAGGGAAGGGTTAGGAGGAGGAGGAGGGGGGTGGGGAGCGGTGGGGGGGACGCAGCAGTCATATAACGTGGGCGGAGGAAGCAGGATTGATAACACACACCACTTGCACAATACTATCTTCACATGGAAAGCAAATATATACCTACATGCGCAGAAAGGCAAACACGTATGCACAAACAGCGTCGTCAGTGAATGGCTTCAGCATGAAAGGCTCCTGACCCGAGCGTCCGCCGCGCTGATAAATCTCCCATCGAACACCCATTCTGTTTCTCTGAGCCACGGGGGGATACGCTGCCAGTGAGAACTTTCATAGCAGCAAAAAACACTCACCCAGTTGTTTTATTAATCCTTCAGACTTATGAAGGTAGCTCTCCACCATAGAAGGGGAATTATTCCCATGCATTTCAATATTATATTGACCTTATAACCAGCCAAGTTTAAGTCATAAATCCATAGTTGCTCTTGTCTGAGAAGTGGGCAGCCCGGTGCTCACCGGCTCCTCCTTCCTGCACTCGCTCTTTTACAGCTGAGGTGGGAGGCAGGTCAAACACAAGGCTGGGGGTTTTGCTGGATTTAACCCAGCCAAAGGAGAGAAGTGGGAGGATGCGAGTGATGATCTGCGCCTGTGTGCGTGAGTGTATGGGTATTTGATAGCAATAGGATGTGGGGCGCGCTGTGCTTTTGATGCGTGTATATACGTGCTTTTCGACGCACGCGTATGAATGAGTGGATACACAGGCAGTGACAGAAGGTGACCCCCGTGTCAGCGCTTTATTACGTCCGGTTCATTTGCCAGGCCAGACTACATTGGCTGTCAGTTTTACTGCCCAACTGTGTCAGCTGGACAGTGTTAAGTCTGATGGAGTGTTTTTGCCTCTGAAGCCATCCTGAACAGAGAGGCAGGGAGAGCGAGTATATAACAGGCTCAGTGACAGGTTCTCAAAACAGGCGGGCCATGAATATGCAAGCTCTTCCACAAACAGCCAGGAAAAAAAAACCAAAACTGCTTGATGTGGCTGAATCTGAAAATAAGCAATTTTGCCATATTCAAGCAGCAGCATTGACACTTCCAGCGCATTTCTCTGAGACTCTCAGCGTCTCTTCAATTTTATTTCTCCAGCTTGAGTTAGAGGAGAGAGTTTCCTGCCTGTTTCATCACTAAATATTAAATAATGTTTCACTTTACTGTCACAACATAATGAAAACAGGAGAGGCATGTGCTAAAGGATAAAAAGAAATCATAATTGCATATTTTTGAGAAGTTATGATACTTGTGCACTTTTTAATTACATGATTTTGCACGAGTAACATGTCTTGATTGATTGGGATAAGGACCTCCTCTCTGCTCCAAATGTGCTTCCACCCTCCCCTGTTTCATGCAAATTAAGTGAATATGTGCCTTTGATATTGAAATGATCTTACTGCTCCCCTACAAACATTTCAGCAGACCAAATGGTGAAAATGTTGCTTCTTACTGTAAGTTGCATTCTCCTCACCAAGACCGTGCGCCTCACTGGGACCCAGAGTTAATCTTGCTTGTTAAAAAACAACTAATATCACAGCTGCAGATCATCCAGGAACTTATGTTAAATCAAAATTAAACTGCTGCAGTAAACACAACGTAGCAATTGACTAAGGTGGTGTAGTCGTTCTGATATGATACCTGAGTATGAAGCATTAATCCTAACAAATTTAAGGCTGCACTTAATGAAAACTTCTATTAAATAGTAATTTTTCAAATATTTATGAATGAATCATTTGTTTTTAGGAAACATCTGACGATACTGAAACACTTCATCATGCCATAAGCTGAGAAAAAGCAAGAAGACATGACATTATCAGCATTTTTGCTACAAAAATTACTTAAATGATTAGTTTATCATCAAAATAGGTTTCTGTAGATTAAATAATAAGTAATGGATTAGTGGTTAATAAATGATTCCGATATAAAATAACATAAGCAGCCATTCCTAAAGCCATGACCTTTACCCAAACAATATTAAGATTTGTACAGTACAGTATGTGGTGCTGGTGCTGTTTGTGCTGGAGTTTGTCAAGGCCTAGTTTTAAATATATGTATGCTCTTAAACAAGACAATACAGTGATTACAGTGGTCATGTGGTAGCACGAGGTTCCCAGGAGTCACAGTCGTTTCCACACTGAATGTCTTTTGAGGGACACTGTGATGTGTGACCCTCGAGGCTGCTCTGTGAAGCGATAACAGGAACAGTTTGTGTGTTCTTGAGTGTGAGTGGATGGAAGTGTCTTTGTATTACAAGGACCCCACGTGGTAAACGCACACAGGCCCAGTGAGAGTCCCAGTGCACCAGACACAGCAGCCCGACCTCCCGGCCCAGCTCTTCTGAAGAAACAACATACCGACTCACTAATTACCTGCTATTGCACAGATAAGCGGCAGCGGCGTCGCTGGCTCGTCCTTCCCACAGCTGCGTGCTTCTTCTTCTGTTTGCTGTTGCCGCGTTCCCATATCTTGTAGATAGCGGGCGAATCGTTTTCAGAGGTACTGATACGGATTTTTCGATGTCTACTTCCTTGATGCTTTGTTGCAAATTTGAAGAAGGTTTCAGAAAATCAGATGTTTTGTGGGATCTCACTATGTAAAAGGGATCAGGGCTCACACTGGCTTGCAGTTAAAGCTTGTCTGGTCTGGCCACCGTTCTGTGCGAGGGGAAAGGGTGGTGATGCCATTAACTCTACTCCTTTCCTGTTTAGAGGAAGGGGCTGAACATTCCAGGACACACTCACACGTGGGCACTTGTGAAGACATTCTTGTCCATGAGCACTAAATACTTTTATGCGCACCACCTAAACAAACTTTGTACTTAGTATACATTTTACAGCACATACACACCAGCATGCACTCGCACATCTAAATGCATGCACATGACTTCCTGCTCCGACACACTCGCTCACTCAGTGACTCAATCTTCCTCTGCTACTTTGTCTCTCTCTCTCTCTTTCCCCTCTCACTCCCTTTACTGGAAGGCCACTCTGATAGGCCCCCTCATAAGGAGAGACACACCATCCCAGCTGATTCCAGGGGGAGTCCTTCAGAGGCAGCACTTCCAGTGGCTTCAGTGCATTAAAGCTTTTACCTTTTGCTTCTAAAGGCATCGGGACAAAAACAGGCTGAGCTCTTTCTCTCCACCAGGGAGAGAGAGAATGCATTGTCTTGTGAGGACACTGATTACTTAGGAATCGGTCATCAATTATTCAAACGATGGCATACTGTATTGCCTCCACCTTTAGTGACAAGACGGCCTTTCAAGGCTGGGAAGTGCACAGACACACCCTGCCCGGTCCGCAAGAATCAATACAGGTCTGGGTAGTTGGCTTCCTCGCTTTCCTTTCAGTCTGTCTCGCTCCTCAAACCAATGTGAATTTGGGGCCCTGGCGTTACACATGTTGGGAAACCTTGAAGTGCCAGCTGCTGAGAAGGCCACAGGGCTCAGACAAGCCACCATGGAGGCCTGCAGGGTTTGGAAACACGCCCTTGGCATGTCCCTCAGTTCCCTCCACCGCCTTTTTGTCAAATTCCACCATCTCCTGTTGGTTTCCTTAGTGCCTGTTGTCTTAACTCAGCTGATTAGCTGTAAGTGAGCCTGATGAATGCCCGCAGTTCATCCACAACACCTGGTTCTCAGGAGAATTGATGTTGAAGTTGCCTCAAGGATGAAGACAGATGAAAAAAGGGGACTTTCTCCTCGACCAGTCCAAAGATTGGACCACCCAGAATTTGCATACTTGAGGTTTTCTACTTTGCTTTTCTTCCTTGCCTCCACTCAATGGTGTTGCTGAGTTTTCCCTGGACCAGACTTCTGGCAGACTTTACACTCCCTCTCCTTAGTCACTGTCACTGAAACACAAAGAGCCCAACACACAGCCTTGTGTCCTGTCCCAGACTGTCTGACCTCCCCTCTCTGGAAGCCTTCACTGCCTTGCTGTGTTTGCTAATAGAATATCCTCTTACTCTGCTGCATTACCAGAGCCCTTATTTTGAGCGACCACAGACCGCTAAAAAGGGGTCATGCACCCCAGGCCAAAGAGCCAATTAAACAAATGAAGTGTAATTCGCACCCGATCAGCTGCAGTGGATGATTTTGCTTTCTTTTTTGGCTTTCACTGGCATGTGTTTCTAACATGCGGGTATACCAGAGAGGTCTCTATAACTTTCCTTGTTGTGTCAAGGTCAATGGGCATGCCACTGCTGTTTATTTGCGGGTCATGTGGCCCCTCAGAGTTTGCCTGTGTTGCTGTTTGCGACATGAAAGAGTGAAGAAAAGGGAAAAATCATAAGGGTGAGGAGAAGCATGGGAGGAGCTGAAGGGAGGGAGGGAGGGAGAGGTGGGGGGGGTCACTGGAGGAGTTGGATAACAATGGCTGGAGTCCAAGGTTGGCTAATAGTATCTGACACACTGCAATTTTGAGGCTTATATCAACATTGTTTTTACAGCTGTAATTAAGCCACCTAATCAGAAGCACATTGGTCGGGACAGTCTGGGGCTGCGAGGGGGCAGACACACAGTGAGCTGTGTTCAGCCCTGCGGCAAGGCAGCAGCACCGCACTGGGCTTGGGCTCGGTGGAGGCCAGCCAAAGGAACTGTGGGTGGGAGAGCATCCTGAGTGTGACACGCACATGCACGCACATACACACAGCTGTACACAAGGGCTTTGCACTGTGAGCCAGGGCCACACTGAATGAGCATAGACATGCAGAGGGAGCAGTTTTTTTTCTGCATGTATGTATAGAACTGCATATATGTATGTGTGGTGTGAATGTTTGCGGTACATCTGTTCAAATTGTGTGTGTGTGTGTGTGTGTATGTGTAGCGATAGTCTCCTGGTGGCGTGCATATCTGTGTTTATCAAGCGCTCAATTATGCCCAAATCTTACTTATGCACGCATGTGTGCTCAAGTGCATTTCCATGTTTGTTCAGTGGACGTTTTATGGTGTGTGCCTTTGCACAAAAAAGACCAGCGTGCACATGTGCATGTGAAAGAGAGAGGGAACATGTGCATGTGTGCGGTCGCCTCAGCCCCACGGAGGTTCACCCCGCCCTTGTCAAGGCCCAGTGCCGAGTCACCCAAGTCTCAAATGGCAACGGCGCACAGACAGGCCCACACAGACACACACACACACACACACACACACACACACACACACACATACAGAGCAGGACGCGGAGCTCAGCTGGGGCCAAAGTCAACAGATGAGCTGGTCTGAACTGGCTTGCTGTGTGTTCTGATTGTAAATTGCGCTGGTGATGATTAGAGAACTCCAGCACAGGATGTCGACTCTTAAAACTGTCCAGAGAAAATAATTTTCTACTATGTTCAGGAAACTTTTTTTTTTCTTGCTCTCCCTCACGCTGCTCCCCACACCGACTCCCCCTCCCCCTCGCTCCCTCTTTAATTTAAACATCATGGGGCTGTATGTGAGGAGGTGGAAGGAGTTGGTGTGTAAATTGGTTTAAGGCCTCGGGAGTAAAAAAAAAACAAAACAAAAAAGGCAGACAATGGGAGGCTGTTTAGAGTTTCATCTTATCTCTGCAAGTACATACACGGACCCATAGATTTCCGTGCACATGCATCAGCCGTGCATGCACTTAAATGTCCTGAAAATGTCACTGGGCTCATATTTTCTTTGCGTGGACATCTCCACGCGCATTTCCTGACGGGTGCGTGTTTGAATACAGGAAATGACCTTGCGATACCTCGCTGCATCTCTGCGTGTGTACATTAACGGCATTATCTAGTTGTTTATTCCAGCGTGGCTGTCAGAAAGTGGGAAGTAAGATCAATGAGGGTTTGTGTACCAGAGCCAGAGGTTGATGGGGATGAATGATTATTGTTCTGCTCTTTACCTCCTACTCACTGTGTCATGATGTCATCATCCTGAGACACACTATACTGGGCCAGCCCGCCTTGTTGTTGTTTCCTACATCCCCACAAAAACCACAGCTCTCTGACTCATCAGCCAGTGACATCACATCGGGCTCGTCTGCTGGAGGAAAACAAAGATAGATGGATGGATCTCATTTCCTGATTATCAACATCAGTGCCTACTGTACGCCGCGACTTTATAGATGCCTTGGCATCGTTACACATGGCTAAAATGACACGCCGCTGAAGTCAGGGTATTGGACTAGACACTTGAGCAGAGTTTCCCGAGCATCCTGCAGCCTGTAGCCAGCTGGCGGATTTTGTCCCACATTCCTGCACCCCTGCTGCGTCGCCCAGCTTGGTGACCGTGAATGTGTTAGCAACTACTGAGTCCTTTCACCACGTCCTTCGGCCTAATTTAGATTTATGTCCTTTTTAAAGACTTTGCCATTCCCTTCCTCCGCGGGTTGACATTTTTGCTTCTCGGAGTCATATAGTACATACATTGATTCGATTTTTTTCAAGCGCGGAATGCTATGAGGAAATGAACCAAAGGCCAGAGGGAAGGGAGGGAGAGATGGACGGGGGAGGAGGAGGAGGACAAGTTCGTGCGACTTGCCTGGAACAGTGTGTCGCTGCTCGGCTGAAGTTTGGCAGTAGCTCCTCTCCCCCTCCCTTGTTTTTTTCTCCCTCCTTCTCTCCCACCTCCACAGAAATGTCCAGCTTGATTTAATCAGGGCAGCAGAGGGGAAATCAAACTGGGCGTGGGACCAAAAGCATCCATATGGGGACAGGCCCAGTCCTGCGACCTAATTGACCCCGGGGGCAGGCAACAAAGACAGTCAGTGAGTGTTCAAAAGAGAGACTGTTTATATTTTTCTTATGGTGTCTCTGTGTGTGTACGAGTGTGACTTGAGGAGGCTGGTGGGGGAGCAGGGAGGATGTTAATGTGTCCCTCAGGTGGCAGCGACAGCACAGTCCCACACAGACTTGTGTTTGACATGAAGAAGGTGGAGAGAGTGTTTCCTTTGCCACCGCTCCCTCCTCCTCCTCCTCCTTTTCCTGCTGCGCGGCTCAGACGTTAGAGCCGGCATTAAATTCCTGTCGACAAGCTCCAGGTGGGGGAACGGGCCACGCTTGGCGTTGCCGTGCCCCCAGGCCCCGCAGGAGAGTCGCTGTCTTTCCCAAACACGCTAGACCTCTGTCCTCCTTTTGTTCCTGCACTTCTGTTTTATCCCTCCCCTGCCTTGCCCCTCTCTCCCCCTCCCTTGTGCCTCACGACTGTTTACGCAAAACGATGGTTCCTCCTCAGCTCGCCGGCTTGTGGTTGACCGAAACAAATAAATAAAATCCATGAGAACACATTCATTCACAAACAGTCGGCGCACACCCCACAAGCACATAACAAGATGAGAGATGGAGAGAAAATGTAAGCTGTGGGAAGAGAAAGTAAATTAAAAACAAATCATGGCACGACTGTGGAATGCAACTGTCGAACGACCGAGACAACTAACTAAACAACCTGGGATTCTCTGGCTCCCCCTGCGAACACATGACACATGTGACTCATTCTGCCGAGTCCCACGGTAGCAACGGTGACCCGGAATTCTTATTTTAACTTTGTAACAGGACAATCTGAAGGGGAACACCTTGAAAGCATGTTATTATAGTCGCAGTGTAACCCAGCCAGGGCTGGTTCCAACACGGGCCCAGCACTGTGCAGCATGTAATCAAACTGCAGTCATAGGTCCTCAGGGACTTTGTTCGTCTGTGTGTGTCTTGTGTGCGTGCACGTGTGCGAGTTCAGCGTTCAGGAGAGGGACTTGGATGTGGAAAGACCCAGATTTATACGTTTTGCTCTTGGAATATCCCAGAGATATGTTGGAGGCAGCAGGGGGATTTTATAAAAGTCTTCTCCGGTTTCTCTGGTTCAGCATTTTGTCGTGGCGAGGACATTACGTGGTGACAACAGGCATTAAAATACTGCCCCCCTCCTCCTCCTCCTTTTTCCCCGTTCACACCCGTCTGTTTCTGTTCCTCGCTCCTTCTCTTGTTTAATTATTTTCCAGCCTATTTCTTTCTTGAAACCAGGGTTGCAGCCAAGTCACAGTTAAGCTTAATAGGCTCTCATATTTCTCTGACATGTAGAATTAAGCAATTAATTCAACTTGACTACAAATACATTCAATGCAGCGGAGGAAGCGAGCAATGTAATTTATGGAAAACACACACAAACAAATGGAGGCCATTGTCTGAAACATCTGTCCCAAAATTGTTCTCAGCCCCCTCGCGCTCCAATCATAATGAGTCTTTCCCTCTCAGATATGTTGCTACTTCTACCATTACAGCCAGGGCTTCATTTCAAAGGCTTTTTCCTTGAAGCTAAATACTTATCTTATTCTAATGGTACTCCTGAGAACAGACCGCTTATCCTGATATGAATTGAAAATTCACTAAAGGAAGCAGCCATGGCACGAAATTTGAGGCATAAAACATAAAACGGGGAGTAATACTTGAGGGGGCGATGCAGAAATATTTACACTAAGTTCCAGTTTTATTATTAATATACATACGAGCAAGGTTCACTCCCATTGCACGGTCGAGTCTGAGCAAGGCTAGGGGGGGGGGAAACGCAGTCAGAACATGAATACATAGTCCGCCAGGAGTGTATTTCATTATGTGACTACCGTATGTGTCATGTGTGTGTTTGTGTGTGTGTGCTCGCAGAAGACGCTTCTGACACTGAGCCAGATGAAAAAACCCAGTTCATGACTCTGGCTGCTGTTTCCACAGCACCATAAAGAAATCATTTAGGTCGAAGGAAATGATGAAGTGTTAATAATATTGTGCCAGCGCTCTTTTGGTGGATGGTGCATGTTAAAGTGAAGTGGAAGACCAAAACGGTCTGTTTGGGTGGCTGACTAGATGTGAAACCGCATGAGTGTCCTTGGGACCGGCTACTTCTTTGGTGTGTGTGTGTGCATGTCTGGATAAGTCAGCGCGTGAATGTGTGTGCGTGTGTGTGTGTGTGTGTGTCTCTCCACCAGCTCTGGCAGGAACTTGGGAAACCACTGGGAGCTCCTCCAATAGTACCTAGTGTGGACTCATTTGTTGACTCAGTGATGGTTAGAGGGGCAAGTGTTGCCATCTTAACACCAGCACAGCCGAGTGGGAGACAGAAACACACACACACACACGCAGACACTGAGAAAACGACATCAAATAGCGCTTTTAAGAGGCTACAGTGTATAGCTGGAGCGCAGTTTGCCTCCTCCTCATGGTAATCCACAGTAGTTTCATACAATTTGAATGACAAACTACATTGACAGCCAAAGGGCCAAAGGTGTGCATTTGGTTGAGGAGAGCTGAGAGACAGGGACCGGCGCTGTGCTGCGGTGCAGGTGCGCGGCGAAACTCTGGATGAAACCACATGCCTGTTCTACAGCTGCTCCACTCCAGTCTGGGCCTTGAGATAGGACTTTATTTTCCCTTACCTAAAATGGTCTTGGGTGCTAAAGACACTCTGCTGGCCGTGTTATTTTTAATTTATTGGACAAAGCCTTAGCTGTGGAAGTCATTGGAGAGATTCTGGCGGTTCCAGCGTACTCTAATGTAGCCCGGACGTTGTATTAATAGTTAAAACTCGGCAGCACAATCAGATCACCAAACCAAACAACGCTTAGGCCTCAGTAACAGTCGGCCCTCTGAGTCCCTTATTTCACTCTCTCTGTCTTTTCTGTGCATGTCCGCGGTGAGCAGGATGCCTGGAGGCGCAGTGTTGGAGATGTAAAGGTTCAGGAGCGCTAAGTGTTGCAAACTCCGACAAAATGAGGTGGAGTAATTGCATGAAATACTTCCTCATTAACATTTTAGTAATTTCCATTTGGGTATTGCAAGCAGTACAAATTTATGCATGTCTCATTGTTACTAATGTTAATTTTCACCTTTCCTATATTTGTTTTTACTCATCGTGCAGTAATGTGGACCACCGGGGAGCCTATTGTTTAATAGGAAGGGCAGATATAATTTCAGCCCACTGTGTTAAGACACAGGGAGTTGCGTCTGGTGAATGGTCAATATCCTCGATCGATGCTGTTCAAATTTGGGATGCCATAGGGCCTGACAGCTATGAATTATATTATTTTGGGCAGAGTGAAGAATGGATGGAGTGGGATTGTTATGCTGTGGGAATTTAAGCCCAATATTTATTTTCTGTACATCCACGATTTGGAGTTTGGGGTAAGAGGCATTTGTTGTGGGTCAAATCACTGCAGGCGTATAAAAGTTTAACTCCTAACTCCTAAACTCCTCGTACAATTTAGAAACATGCAATGCCATGCGTATTTTTCCCCTTTTTATCACTGTGCTTTCTTGTAATAACGCAGCGCATGTTTGACAAAGCATTGTAATTAAACGATGACGAGTTCCTTCGTTTTATTTGCATCTTTAGGAAAAAGTTAATCTCCTTAAGACGGGAAATAAGACGGAAGCGTTCCAATGGGCTCTAAATTGGGAAAGAAGACAATTAGGCCGGCTTGTGGCTGTCAGTCAACCCACTGTTGCAAGGTGTTCTATGAGGTGAAATCAAGCAGGCGAACTAGGGGAGAGGTGGTGTAGTGAGATGGAGAGGCCAGGCAGCCAAGAGGCTACACTAGAGTAGCCGAGTGCTTGGGAGGGAAACACCATTGTACTGTTCGTTTGGAGACATTCTGTCAAAGCCGGCCCAGGCTGACACCTCGGATCACAGTTTGATAGACGGAAGAGTAGCTCTCGCTGACTAGGTCCTATTAAGGTGGATGTTTTCAAAGTTTGGGCCTGGCACTAGGGAAAAAATAGGAAGGACACAGAGGGGAAGTGGAGCCTGAGCGGAGCTGACATGCTTCAAGACCCTCTTCCCCAAACACGCAGTCGGGGGTCAAATCGCTTTCCTTCCTTCGCCCAGTCTGGCTTGGTGTCCAACTTACTGAATGTCTAATAGAGAGAGAGCTGGAGATAACCACACAATGCTTCACGAACGCACACACGCACATTCGCGCGGCCACATTTGGAAGTACACGCCGTTATCATGCACGTACCAGACTGCAAGAGCATGCATGGACGCATGTTAACACGGGCTTGCAAGCACTCATGCGAGCACAGATGCACACAGATGTGCATATCTGCATATGTATTCTATAGTGAGGAGACTGAATTGTGTCCAGTAGGATTAGTGTCGTAGGCTTCCGTGCAAGACTGTTTGTACCCCACTGCAGCCTCCTCTCCTGGATCAATGCTCTCCTGCTGTCACAGTGCAGTGAGCAGGCAGAGCAGCCAAGGGAGGCCTGCTAGACCTACAGAGGCACAAAAGCATTCAGAGGTAGTGGAGGAGGAGGGGGGGTGAATGGTGGGGGGCAACGCTTGAATGTGCGTGTGTATGCGCACTGCTAGTCGTCAGAGAGGGGCGAAAGCAGACACACTGCACCTTGACCACCTATTATGAAGCTCTTTGCCGCGATGTCAAGTGAAAGCAAGTTAATTGGGTGAAGCTGTAGAGCATGTTAGGGCGGTGGTTGAGGGCCCGCCGGCTTGACAGTTGAGTGTCAGCGGGACCCAGTCAAGTGTGGCTGAGAGACAGAGCCCTGTCACCGGGCCTAAAGCAGGGCCGCTGGGGCTGTTAGGGAGAGAGACCGACCCCTCCCTGCACGCGCGCACACACACACATGCACATGCACACACTACACTACACGCGTTGACACGTACACCCAATTACATTCACTCATCCCCTCTGGTGCACGCCCACACTCTGTCACAAACGAAGATCATTTCAGAGAGTTAAATAATTACCTTTTCTTAAAGCTAAAGAATTAACCTGATTGGGTTAAGCTGTCACAAATCCATGATGATAAAGTGATAGTTGTAATAATTCACTGTTGTTGTTTTTGACAAGTTATTTTTCTCAGGTTTTCTTAAGTTTTACAAAAAATTCTGGGAAAAATGATCAACTTGTGCAGTTCATGGTGCATAAGGAATAAAAATAGAAAATATATATGTCAATATATATGTCAGTTTTTATCTAATATAAAAAATATAAAATACTGATCTCCAAAAAAACCCCAAAATTCCAAATACCATTTCATTCTTTAATTTCCCTCTCAGTATTATGAGACGATTATTGCCGATCAAAACCTTATAGTGCAGCTTTACATTGATCAGCTTATATCATTATTGTGAATGTGTTGTACGATCTGACCGCCAAACACAAAACATAATTTCTGTAATTCCAGAGCCCTGATCGAATACTAATAAGACTGATTGTATTTTCCCATTTTCACTGGTTTTCTCTCAATGTATTCACTAATTTAGAGCCAAAGAGTGGTGGACCTGACGTGTTATTGACAAACCTAAGCAGAACTTAACGAAAGAGGCCCCCAAATATTCGCCGTTAAGCGATTCCCCGGGGAGGGTTATAGAGCAGCTCTGCAGATAGTGTCGGAGGGTTGCAGGATGCCCATTTATCTTCCTAAAGCTCACATTCAATCTCCATCACACTGTCAGATGGAAATGAGACCCTCTCTTTTGTATCATTCACACCCCCAGAAGTGCTACACAGTGCCCCTCTCTCAGTATGACAAAAAAGACCCTAATTAGGAAAGATTGAATGATAGATGAGAGGAATGTGGCTGTGGCCCCTGCGATCATTGTGTTTAACACCGTGTTACGTTGTTGGCTGTAATATTTGTGCTGAGCGGTGTGGGAATCAAGCATGGCAGCAGGATCCCCTGCTATGGGTGTCTCAACATACTCAACGATCCATAATGTAGGCCTTATGAAACTGATGGGCCAGAACACAGTCTCTATTCTGAAAGGCACAAAGCATTTGACAAGGTTGTTAGGACTTTGTCCGGCCACAGTCGCCGATTAGGCTAATCCTCCAGATTCGTGTTTGTACCAAGCGGCGCAGGAGCATAAAAAAGACATTCAGAGCTCGGCCCCCCCGAGTTTAAATCTGCATGCTCTGTGTCAAGGTGTTCTTAAATTTTCAATTAAGTCAAAAAGTAATGAATTAAAGAATTTAATCCATCTATTATCAAAATGTAGGTAGTTGATTTTAGTATAAGGATATTTGGGATATTACTGATCAGATCTAACCCTGCAGCTAGACACAAGCCCTTTGACAGTGAATGAACCAACACTTGCCTCAGGCAGCCCTGAAATAATCATATTAATTTGATTATCCCGCTAACAGTAAAATATTTACCGAGTAACACATCTCAGGGAGCCGAGATGATGAATGTTAAGGGTAAGAGTGAGCCTAAAAATATTCCGTGAAACAAAATAGTTGCATAGGCTTCATTGGAGAAGTCCTCTAATTGGCATTTCGCACTCACTGAGCGTTTCATCTAAACTGTGCAGTTATCCTTACAGTCTTAACCTCATGAGTATCACCTAAAACCTGAGTATCAGCGTAATGCAATCAGATACACTTATAAAATCTAATTCCTCAAACATTTCTACCATTGTCCAGATGTTCGTCCTCTGTCTGAGTCTTCTTCATGACTCCCGACTCCCTTACTAACAGCTTTGTAAACTGCTTAAAGGACCATTACGTCTCCCTGCTTCCTCTGTCATAATGGGTTAAATGTACTGTAAAGAGTCAAGTTAAAAGGCTATAGGTGGTCAAGTCATGAACAGCACCTCTGTGATAAAATATTTTTTTATTGCCAGCTCTGTATTCTATTCATTTTTTATAATGTAGAAAACACCTATCAACCCCCCAAATTACAAACAAGTACATTCACTGCATGCACAATATCTGTTGATACTTTAAATGGAATGTTTTAGTCACTACCACACTACAATATTCACAGTAGACCATGAAAATAATTAGAATGACATGAGTCACTGACATTACCTGATAAAGGTTATTTTTAGTCATAGTTATCAAATAGAACTGCTTATCTTGTAGGTTTATTCTAATCTCCATTTGGCCTTATTGCTCAATTACTCATGATTTCAATTTCTGACATATTGGATGTGTAGTCTTTGGGCTAGTTAACAAATTGCGGTATAGTAAAATTGTTTATTATCTACTCTAAAGTGATTAAAACTGGAGCATGAACACCACTGAAACACAAAATACCATCTTACAATTTAAAAGAACGACCTATTAAAAAGAAATGTTTAGTTTACCATAATTCAACATTTAACAAGCTATTTTAGTTATTTTATTCCCCCTTACACATCATCATTATTAATAATGAGGTTTTACTGTGTTATTTCATTCTACTCCACACCATTTAATTTAATGTTTGCTATAATTACAGGACAATCCATATTTAGAAAACCGCTCTCTGGTATTTCCTTAATTACATAACAATTTAAACATTTCAATGAATGTGATTATCCAGGAGCTGTGATGTCGCAAGAGACCACTTTCCCCAATCTATTGTAATTAAAAAAAAAAAAAAAAAAGATAAGTTTGGGGTCTAATTTTTAAAAGTTCCTAACAAAGAAAAAGGGATGAGAAAATCAATAAGCCATTTTAGTCTCTATCTATCAAAGCGGATTCCTTCTTGTCTGTTTTAAAGTGGGGATGTGGCACTTTAATAGGATAGCGCGAGGCTGTTTGAAATGTATGCCAATGATTCCTGTCATTTCATGGCAGCCCGGCCATGGTTCACTGAGCGCCCACTTCTCCCCTGTCAGCTCGACTGAAGACAAGCATTTAGTTGCAAACTTTGAGCAGGTTGCGCAAACCAGAAATGATGTGACTGCTACTTCCAATCCCCATCCTTCTCTTTCATGCTGCAATGCCACTGGTGGTCAAAGAAAGGGGAGAGGAGTGTGCTCTCCCTCATTTAACTGAAGAACATGCTGATTTAGTAAAAAACCTTAAAGGTGAATAGACTAGAGGGGATGACAAGAAAAGGGAGGAAGGAGAGGAGAGGGAGGTAAAAGGACATAGAAGCCCAGCGCAGAGGAAGTCAAAGGTTATCAGTTGACCTTTTGTGCCATATGTCTTGCTGCAAGGTTACCTGCTTTGTTAGGTTTGTTGTCATCATATTAATTAAAGCAAACGCCCCAGTTAGGTTATTATATGTGCTCAACACAGGAACATAGGACTGGCTTTTAAGTCTCACCCATCATTTCCCAGATATTGATATAATACCCTAGTAACGCTATTTTAAACATTTCCTGTGTCTTAACACCGGGCCAGTAAGTCGGTATCAAGTAGCCCTGCTGGCTAGCTGACAGTTTGTGTGCGTCAAGGCCACGGCCCTGTATTTTCTGCCTTGTAGCACACCAAAGTAAAATCGCTTGTCAGGCCGAGGTGTCTGTGAGCTGACAAGATGCCCCAGTGACATTTCAGCTCGAAAGAGCAAGTGTCTTGCAACCGAGTGGTCAAATATCAGAGAATAGGTCAAGCAGGGCGGAGCTGAGTGCTATCCGGAAGGCCAGTCTCTACCAAACGCCAAACGCCCCCTTGACTTTGACAAGTGGGACTGCTGGGGGGTCAGTGAGGGCAGCGAAGGGGCGGCCGTGCGACGGAACAAAGTGATGTTCTGTTGGGCATGGCCAGACAGTGTGCACCTTATTGGCTTCAAAAGGGAAAAGACATTGACATTGATTAATCTTCTTAACCCTCTTGAACATGAAGAGAGTGGTGGGGAGCTTAGAGTGGAGGGGGTTTGGCAGCCCCATAAGATGGGCCACTCCAGTGGTTTGTACGGAGCATGGCCCCCTGAAATGTACTCTGACATTCATTAGAATATCTTTGACACCTATCATGGGGGAGCCAGCAAGGCTAGAGGAGGAGAACACTGTCTCCAGTGATCTCAGTCACCCCCAAAATCCTTTAGATTGGGTCATGTGAGGGAAATCAGTCCTCGCTAAACAATGGAAATTGATCAAGAGAGGACATATAGCTGTGTGTTGGTTTTATGTTGACTGTGCATACATGGTTTCTTGTAGTTTAATTAATATCATTAGTAAGAACACAAACTTACAAGGACTGCCCCTTGATCCACGTTTCGTCCGCATTCTCTGGGACAATCTCTAGTCGGTCTTTTGCCAACCACGCACACCGAAGCCTGGAGTTACGAAACAAAGAACCGCCTGAAAATAGAGCCTGCCTTTGCATATACAGTAAGGCGTCAACTCTAATGGCCAGTTGCTGTTATAAATACATAAAAGCCCCTACCTTTAGCTTGTGCCTTTGTGTTTTTGTGTTTTTCCGCTGTTTTTCTGTTTTTGTTGAATTTTAATGGAAACAGAAAGAGAGAAAGAGAGAGAGATAGCGAAAGAGAAGAGAGCATGTGTCAAAGTCTTGACAGCCATCAAGGCAATACGGCAGTGCTGACATAAATATTTAACACTGAGGGGCAACCTACAGCATGTCATGTCACGGCCGTGATTAGGGTGAACGGTGACCCCCTCTCATATAACATGGTTTCATGTTGGAGAGTGGCGGGGGGGTACGGGGGTGCATGTGTCAGCGCTTCATAGGCTCCCTATCAGAGGACGGACGATGCTCCCTTTAACCCTCATTTCCATAAAGCCATTCCTTTGGAACAGCGTTCCCCACAGGTCTCCTCTCCCTACCTGCTTATTCCCCATCTCCAGGTGGTGCAGAATCCTTGCAGAACGAGCTGCCTCTGAGACTACAAGATCAGGCCTGTTCAAAGTGCGTTTGTGTGTGTGTGTGTGTTTGTGTTTGTCACTCCACTTGACATCAAACCTCTTAAGAGCCTGATGGTGTAGGTCCAGAGAGAAGAGCTGTTTATCATTCAGCCAACATCATTTGGTTGTTTCTCATCGATTGGTTCAAAAATGTTTTTCCAATGTTATGTCATTGTTTGTGGGCCGTCAAGGGTGAGCCCCCTGTGAATAATTCCAACCTTAATTGGAAAGAAATCCATAAGTGGAACTTTACTTGCAACACTGGATCACAGTACCTTGAAGAAACAATTACGAAGCATAGAGAGGTAATCAATGGCTGAGCCTCGCCATGAAATGTCACCAGATGAAAGCGATATGGCCCTGTGGTATTAGCATTCATTAATGGCTGCTCTCCGTAGTATGACGCAAATGAAGTACAATTAAAGCACGGAAGGCGGCGAAGATGTGTATTGTATATGTATTTTCATGTACGCAGCTTAGTTTGACAGCTGCATGTATGAAAGTTTGTAATTACAGTTTAAAATTAAACAAGCCGAACAGACAAAACAACAAAATACACACCTGTACATTCACATATATAAATATATATTTATATATATGTCTGTCTGATTGAGAGAGAAAGGATAACCTGGTGCATGACCTTAACATACATTTTAATGCGCATCATTCGTATGTTATCAAACGCATCTCCCATATTCCTTATTTTTTGGTCAATTTATTTATAAGTTTTGCGTCTTGAATCATTCTTTCCGCAGCTAAATACATGTGTATAATATTAGTATATTCAATCTTAATGAATCATTAATTCACTTTAGCAGCTGGTGTCTTACAGTACTTTTTTTTACCCTTTAACCCCCCAGTGTCAATATAATTTTTCTTCCAATCATTAATTGAGAATACGAAGATGATAATAGAGCAGGCCGACGCAATCATATGCAATTATGCATTCTCTAAACACACCTACAACCTGACGGATAGGCAGGCAGAGGGAGAGTAATGAGCTTGCCTTTTTTTTTCCTGAATCCTTCCAATGCAACAGGCCAGAGCTGCATAATGTTAGAATTTATTCAAGGTTTATTGGGGTCAGGCCTCCCTACTGTAAGTCAACACGTTCATCATACTAATATGTTAACCTCCACTATTGATTTGTTGCTCTGCATTGCCCCAGAAGAAAATGGATGATGAAAATCTAAAAAGGAAAAATAAAATCTCTTAGCTAGTAATCACCAAATGATCTGAAAACCCACGTTCAAGGATGAGGCAACTTTTGTTGCTCCGATAAGAAAAGTTCCCATCTTAGTCCACCTTTGGAACTGAACTGAGACACGCTCTTCCACAGCTGCTGCGTCTGTATTAGAGAGAATGCGAAGCTGCAAACAAAAACAGTTGCCTCCGACTGGGCAAAGTGTGATTTGATGACAAAAAAATATGTTTGTCTCAGCCACAAAAGTAGGACAGAAGCACTTGACACTATATAATTTACCTTCAGCACTTGGGAGTTTACTCCTTTTCCAGTAGGCTGAGCTGATAGCTCTTCCGGTAGATGACATATTACACCAGTCCTGTGGTCATGCCCAGGCTCCATCTCTCCAGTTCTTTGTTCAGTCACAAATCATTCTGTGGGCTCCCTTAAGTGCATCTGTGTTTGTTAAGTGCCCAGACCATAGACCGTGGTGTTAATCCAATTTGCCCTTAACATTTTTTCGAGCAGTTGCCATGTGGTTGGGTGGTTAAAGGAGGATAGTGACACACCTGGGAGAGAATGAAATAACTCTCCCAAGGTACAGGGAAGGGATGAACTTGAAACAAACAACACGAGAGGGGATGAAGATGGGCTGTGAGTGCTGTTACCTGTCCCTGTAGTCATTTACACACACACACACACACACACACAGACACACGGTCACATATAGTGAGAGACAAAAGTCTCTGATTAAATTTTAATGGGAAGCCTTTTTAGGCCAGCCCTATTGTCTTTCCCATTAAAGTCTCGGGGATACTGGTATCTCTCTAGTGAACGGTGACAATAGAAGGCCCTCATATACTTTCCTCCCCACCTCTCTAGCAGGGAGACGGAAGTGGGATGTTATTATTATTTCATGCCTCAGAAGAGTCCAGCGCTCACTTTAGGGCTTGGTCACAGCGGTGGAGCATCCTGCTCAGGGAATGCTCTGAGAGGTGCTCTGAGTGCACGTACTATTGTTCACTTCAGGTTGTGTGCCATTTTCTTACATGCCCCCTGAGCGGAAGAGACGCGTTGTTATTTCAGCCTTGTTTCGCATGGTAAGACAAGAAAAGCATTTAGTGCTCCAGAGGGGGTCAAAGGTGATAGGCTGCGTAATGGACAAGCAAACTGTAAAATCTTGTTCACAGGGCCTACCTTCAATAAGTCAAACAAAATAAAGTCTAAATTACAGCAGCAATATGAAAGCACTAAGTGCTTAAATGCCATTTTTACTATGTATTTATGAGCTTTAAAGTATTAAAAAAGGCCAAATCCTTTGTGCAAGAGGGTGCAGAGGACTTCAGAGAAACAGGTGAAGCAGTATTCCTTAGGATCGCTTGGTCCCAATACAAATACTGATAAAAAGACATCTAGTTCTGGTTGGTACACCGATGTGTTTACTAGTCAGCAGAGTTTTCAGAGGATCAGTCAGCCTCTAACCACACAGACGCAAAGACCTGATTCCAAAGCCATCACTGTGAGTAAATGTCTGACTAATACATTAAAGTCTGTGACCATCACATCCAGCTGGATAATAAATCACATCCTAAAAGTCTGAAAACATGCGGGGCTATAAAAGCCAGCAAGCCTCATATACGTGTAAGAGTCCCACATTTATGACAAGTAGCCAAGCTTGTATCTCCAGCTTGCCCCATCCTCAGCAATCTGTCTAATTCTGACTCCTTCTCAGTCATCAAAGAGGCCCTGGATTGTCCATGTTGTCACTTTTTCTTTGGGAGGTTGGCACAGTTCAGAGAATCCTGTGGGCTCAAGTATGTGTCAGAGGAAAACCAGTTACCTCATCCAGACACTGCAGACTAATGGAAACACTCATTGACTGGTTTTATGCTCTCTTTCCCCTGAAGAAGAAATGCAGCTGGTAGAAGTTGAGTTTGGCTCGTCTGCTGACCTCGCAACCGAAGTTAGAACAGGAGAGGCAGGTGGACCCGAGTTTAGGTTCGGGCCTGCCTGTTCTCCAGAGGGCCTTTAGCTTCCTGAAAGCTCCCTAGACAAGATCAGACCAGCTGATTGTCAGATTCATGGTTGAAACCAGTTGGCAGAAGTAAGACGCAAGTTTCCTAATTGCACTCAGATGTTGTGTGTCACCGATTCTACAGTCCCTTGGACAGTTAAATGTTCTCGTCTAAGCCTTACATGCAACCATTATGTAGACAAAATATAGTTCCGCCCTAAAACTAAATGATTATCAAATACTTAATTTAGAAATGGTCCTCCGTCTGCCTTCAGAACATGTCCTCATTGCTTTTATACAATTCTCCAGAGCATCGGATACAGTTTTATTGATGTTTACATCTGGATTCTTGGGAGGCTGTGGAAGGCATTCTGGTCATTATACCACGTTGTAATTGAATTCCCGGAATATGTGGACGCTATGAGGGAAAAGAGCATCGTGAGGTGTAACCGGCGGTGTAAAATGGTTTTCTAGTTCTTTACAGAGCTTACGACACTGCAGAGCAATCATTAGGGCTAATGGCTCCTGGCAGTTGATGTCATTACAGAACCGCTGTCATCCAAACATCTTTGGCGCTTTTCAAATATAGCAGTCTGTGAAAATCAGAGAGTCATGTTTTGTTACTCTTCCCCGAATCTCCTTGTCCTTTTTCATTTGCGCAGCTGGACTACAATCAGATAAAGTCTGGCTTTTGGCATATCAACTGTTCAAAGAAAGTCAGGAGGGAAACAGCAGCTGCACACAGAGAAAGTGGCACAGTTCAGCCTGCTCTCATTCAGATCAGTCAGGCCTTATTCAAAGTATTAATTATTAATTGCTCCCGTTTTATAACACAGGTACAGTGGCTAGGATGTTGTTTTTAATTGCAGAGAGCAAATACAAACCACTGCCCGACGTCAGATGTGACCAAGCCCTCGGCGTAAATGCTGAATTATAAATTTATGTATGTATTCCTCTCTTACAACCTTTCAGCGGCTGTTGTTTAGGGAGTTGGGATTGTTAGGTGTCTGTGCATTCTGGAGACATCTGAGGGGATAATTAATGAAAAATAGACTAGCTGTGACCTTTGAGCAGAGTGATTGACACGGATAGACAGTTACAATCTTCTAACCTTCAGAAATGTCAAGATAAACCTAAACTCTGTGGCTGGGGCCCGCCGACACCTGTCCTCCCTCCTTTCCCCTGCCTGCATGCCACAGTATGAGTCTCCTTATGTTTACTATCACCATATTGATTTGTTTGCGAAGAGGCTGTGGTGCCCATTAAATATTCACCGCTTGTTTTTTCCCTTTCACCATCACTTTATTCTAAAAAGCAATTTGTCTCCTTGACTCTTTATAAGTCATGTTCCGCTTACAAGTTGTAGAAACATGAAGGCAAATCCTTTCCACCATTAATTTTTAAATCTCTATTCTTTTGAATCTCTTAAATCCCTTTATCTCCTTTGGCAGTTAGCTCATTTTGTCTGGAGCAGTGCTTCAAATAATAATGTGAAAAGAGCCCCCTCACACTTACAGTTCTGATAACTATCACTGTCTGTGCTGTTCCTCTGTACTCTGAGGTAGTTCATAGGAGGGACTATCCCGTCCACCCTTGTAATTGATTCATGGGATCACGCTATGATTTTTTTCCACAGTGAAAATATCAAAGAGTGAAGATATCACAGCCAGAGTCAACTTCATCCACACTTCTGTCAACCAACTCAAAGTTTCCTCATATTTATTTCAGAGGGCGGCAAAACTTTTCCCTTTTTCTGCTCCTTGTTTGTTGTTTTGTTTCAACAGAACATTGTTAAAAACAGTGGAAAAGTAGCTGAGGCAGATTAAAGCACTTTGGCTTTTTTTTCTTTTTCCTCATTCTTAATTCCGATGTTCCCAGTAGAGCCGAGACTGAAGTCTTTGCTGCCGTCAGAGTGATTAGGTGTGGCTGCGGAGGCCAGCTTCCTACCCCCCCCCCCCAGTCTTCAGTGGGTCCTAATTTCATGTGAGTAGCTGAAAGGATGTGTTTGCGTTTATTTGCGCCTTTTATGTCTAAAAACTTCAAAGGAGCCCCTCTCCTCTTCACCTATCATCAATGACAGATTGCGCACCCCGGGAGAGAGAGGGAATCACTATCCTTCCTTATTTATTTGCTCTCCATCAGAAGATGAAATACACCACACACACACCGCACCCCCTCCCCAAAAAAATCTAGGAGCACGGAACTGATATTAGGAGGGTTGCAGGTGAGGGGCGTCCGTTAATATGTTAATGTAATCCTCCTGTTAGGTGTCTCCAATCCCCCGAAGATGGGCAGTAATCAGTTTGTTCCTGTCTGCTGGCTTTCTGGGAGGGAAAGGCGGCACTAATCAGAAGTGGCGTAGCACTCGCTGATGCCAGGCAGAGGGGAGGGGAGCAAGATGACACCTCACGGATTTATTACCTCCCAGTCTCCGTCCTGAGCCTGCAGAATCCCGCATAAAGTGGGCAAAATAAATAAAGCTAATCACCATGTTAACCAAACGCGGCAAGTGTGAGGCTGGAAATTCGGAATCAAGAGGCACCTCCGAAGCGCCGCCTTTGTGCTGAAGCAGTTTGAATTTTTCTGCTTTGCGTATAGAAATTATTCTCCTCAATGAATCGCTACTGTTTCCGCAGCATTTTGACTTTCTCTTCTCTGAAACTATAGGCTGTTGTCTTTACATTTCCTCTTTTGTCTGAAGAACTGTCCACGATCAAAAGATGTCCGGTTGCGATCTCACAAGATGAAGCTTTACAGCCGAGAAGCAGGAAATATTGGGCATTGTTGCTTAAAATAAAATGATTAACTAATTCTAAAAATAGGTGCCAATTAATTGGCGATTGGTGGTTAATTTATTGCTTTAAACATAAATCATTACAGCTGTGAAGTAAATACATTTGCTATATTGTGATTTTTAAAAATGCCCAAATATGGAAAGTATACTTAAAGTAATACTATGTTTATATATTTCAATGTTTGAGACCAAATTATCACTTTGGGGCTATTTATCAAAGACTCTTCCCTCTTTTGTTCTATTGTTTATGTTTAGTTTGCGTTACCCACAGTGATCCAACCCCGCACTGTGTAGTTTGGTTGTTAGGCCGTGCCCCTAATAAGTTTTGTGATTGAGCCTCACATTAAGGCTTTGACCTTTCGATGTAACTAAACTGGCCTTTTCGCCCACAGACATTCACCTTTGACCCCTGTCATTCTCAATACTCCCAGCGCCGGTTATGACTCGAGTATTGATTATACCTCGTCTTAAAGACGTTCACATATTGAGCCCTTTTTGGTTCGTGGTGGATTGAAAGGGAGATTACGTTCACATTCAGTGAATTATCTGTGGAATATATTCCCAAACCTCACAGTGTTTCATAAGGAAGTTGCATTCGGTCTATGGTGGTTTCAGATTTGCGACACGAGTCAGCTTGATGTTTATCTGTTTTAATGATGTTGCTTTCCCGTCGTGGTACTGTGTGAAGCTTTTTACTAGAAAACAATGTGAACCTTTGAACTGAAGGTTCCTTTTGCACAGCTGAAGGAGTGGTTGCTCTTCGTTTTCATCTGTCCGTCTGTTTGCCAATGTGTCCGTCTCACTTTTTCTCTTCCTGTGGTTAGGCAGCCAACGGTGGAGTCACTTCAGCAGCATGCGTTTGTAGTGTGTGTGTGTGCGTGTGTGTGCGTGCATGGCAGGACAGGGCGGTAAAGGTCAGTGCGATGAGTTCAGGAATGACAGGAAACAATGAACCTTCCTGGGTCCAGTAAATTAACCCATGTCACAGGCTGCTCATTCCTACTGATCAATACTGAACACTTTGCTTTCAGAAAATGAGGGTCATCCTCCTTGGGCCCCAGCCTCCCAGGGGACGGACAGGAACGCTGATAAAACAATCACCATAAAGAGTTCCAGACTCACAGCTGAAGAGTGAGTGCTGGAGGCTCCTTCGGTGTCAGCGTGTGTGCTAAGAGCCACTTGCTCTCCTCCAACCCCCCAACCACCGCTAGCTCCGCTCTGACAGGGAAACGATCGATAAAGTGGATTTGAGATATAAATGTTTCCCAGAGCCCTCTCCATCACTCTGAGACACCTGCAGGCCAGGACACAGTGACACAAAGGGAGGCTCTATTCTACCATCCCTGTCACCCACTCAGAGCAGCCTGTTTACAAAGTTAGTCCCGAAATAGAGCATGTACAGTGCAGCAAGCCAGGCTCGCAATCTCCCACTGCTTTGGTACTTACTTTTATCTCTTGCTGAATTTCCTGAAGTAATTGAAGAGCTAAAAAAGGTCCTTTGAGAGTAATATCCTTGGGAGCCACAGGAGTTAGATAAAATGTCTGGAAAACTGAAAAAGTATACACAGCATCCCAGGTGGCAGGAGCGGTTTTATCCAGGAGTACCTTCATTTTTAGCCACACTAGTGGCGTGGCTCGAGGGACGGGAATGTTGGTTTGCTGATCGGTGCATTAGTTAGCCTGTTGATTCAGATTTAAATGTCCCGATGGATTGTCATGAAACGTGGCACTGACATTCCTGGTCCCCAGAGGATGAATCCTAATAATTTTGGTGATCCTTGACTTTTCGTCTGGCACCACTAGCAAGGATGCCAATGTTAAACTAATATATAGCTAATTAATTTCTGTACAGCGCAACTTTACTTTGAAATTAACTTTGAGACTAACACGCCAACTTAAACACCCCAGCTTCACCATAATCTGGCGTGTGGTAAGAGGAGGCTGACAGAGTAGCAAGTATATGCAAAAGTTAAGAGTTGATCATATTACTCTCCATATAATATGACACAGAGTCAGTTTGCGTCACATAAAAAACAGGCAGACAGCTTGTGACACTTCCTAATCATGATCGTAACACCCTGCAGTGCGGGCTGGTGTACACATGAAATTCGGTTTTTGAGCATTTTAATGTTAGCATCATAGCATGATGACATTGTCTGAATGCACAGCTGAGCTTAAGAGGCAGAACTGAAGATTTCCATTGTACCGAGGATAAAGTCTTTGATTTAGTTAATAACGTGATTATTTTTCTGGCCCAATCCTGAAACAAATCTTTTATTTTAATCCTACTTGTAGAAGAACATAAGAAAACAATGTTGTCTTACTTTCATTTCGGGTGTGTAATGAGCAGCGCAGCCTCGCGGGGACTGTAGCACGCCTCGTCTTTTAGTCTTTTTAAATGATCTGCTATCTTGCTCCTCCTCCTTTTTTTATTTCTATTGTTTGGTGTTGACATCATAACAGTATACTTTTATCATTTCCCCCGATCCAGTAGCCTGCTATCAAGAGTATTTTCTGCTGTCATCCACGCTCTTAAAACACACACAAATAGCCCAGTCTCACACACACACACACACACACACACACTCTGCCACCGATGCCTCCTGACCTCAGCTTGCGGTCGCTGCTGGCTGCCCAGAGCATATTAAAGGCTTAGATAAAGGGAGCTGGAAACTGGTTGGGGCTGGCCCATCGGCCCGGAGAAAGTGCTTGGAGCAGCAGATGCAGTGGCGGCTCAGGGAGCCCTTTTTCCATTAGGAGTCATTTCCAGGTCCACCCTCAGCCGGTGACAAAGTGGTCTCCGCGTCTTCATTTTCTGCTGATCCCGTGTGAGCCGGAGGGAGGGAGGGACTGTCATCAGTTACTGCTGCCGCCGCCCCCTAATTGCAGCCAACTGTCGATGCGTGCATTTGGACCTTTTTCAGGCCTACATTATTTATTGGGAGAAAAATATTGTATTGATTTTGGATGGCATGGTGAGGTATAAGTGATGTTGCTAAAGAGCTGACAAGACACTCTATAAACTTTTATAACAGTGTCATAGCCGTACTTTGCTCACATAAAATTAACACGTTTGAATAGAATGTGGGACAGGGAGTGGCTGCATTGCAGGAAATCGCAAATGTGACTCTCCAGCGCAGTTGCCAGATTTTACTTTACCCCTTGTAGCCTCCACAGTGGCGCCGGAACTGCCACATAAAAGCAGCAAATCTAAATGTTTTGTCAAGTCCACTGCCACAAAAATCGACCAAATGGCCAGAAGAACCTGACAGGGAGAGCAAATTTGACTGTGTTTCTGAAAAAAAGAAAAAAAGTTTTTACCAATCACTGCCCAGAGACTGAGTGATGTATCCGCCCAATCAGATGTTAGAACAGTCATTACTCACAAAAAAAAAACAATGTCCCTGCTAAGCGGTCAAAGGCTCGTCTAATTTCCTGAAAGACCCACTAACATAAAGAACTGGCCACTTAGTCTTCCCCAAGCCTAATGAGGGAATTAAAACTTCTTCTACAGCCACACCAGCGCTCACCTTGATTTCACTGTGGACACTCTTTTAAGCCCTATTTAACACCCACAACAACTGGGCAGTGATACTAGGTTGGGGTAATTATTAGTTACTACTTCGAATGGATGAATACTGAGAGATGTGCTGCTTACAGGTGATGCAGGTTTGCAATGGCGAGGAGTGCTTGCTCAGTGGGGAGTGTGTTTGACTTGTCCAAGTGAATGCAGTAAGAATTAACAGAGAACACATCACATTTTGTTTTGCGCTTTCATCATACAGTATTAGTCGCCTCTGCTTGTTTCGGGCTGCTTTGTTCTGCAGGTCGTTATGTTAGAAGGGCACAAGCACAGAGCATTCCTAACAGTACGTGCCGTGGTGCTCTCAACGCTGCATCATAAAGCTGGCTGCCATTTTTATATTTTCTGAACTCCTCAGCTTTGCACCTTACCCTCAATGTGACTATGAGTTGTCTTGTTTTCTGTCAGCGCACCGACTTGCCGCACCGTCTAATTCCCTCCAGTTGGGTCACATTATAGAAATGTGTTCACGATCCCTTTCCAACGCAGTGACCTCATTACCTGTAAAGACTCCTAGTAGATGTGTGAGCACATTAGAGCTGTTTAGTGGTGTGGGGGCAACGAGGTACAAGGCCTTATTTTGGCACCGGCTGCGGGCGCTCCAGGAGTCCCAGGAACAACGCTAACGGCCGGAATGCTGCTCCGCATGCTGAAGATCAGTCCAAGGTTCATAATGAAACACATGCATGCGTGGAGTGACACGTATAATCCAACTCTAATCTTTTCAGACGTTTTAACAAGGCTGACAAGTCACATAAAATCAAAGGAGCCTCGCTATAAAATTCTGCATATAATAGTTAGCCCAGCTTTGTTAAAGATAAAAGACAAGAAATCACATTGTTACCGAAAACACAACTTTTTGCCAAACTACCACTTTCTTTTGTTGTTACAATAGCTTTCAAATAAAACGAGGCCGGCTTGCATGGGCAAGGGAGGGCACGGGCTCTGCAAACCACTTTCTCCCTCCCTTTCCCTCTTTCAATAAAGACCCTGTGCCTAGCATACCTGCAATGTTTGATTCCATGTAATTGAAACAAGGCGAGAGTGGGTCCTTGCCAGCACATGGCCTCACCATTTAAGGTAATGTTTGCACTGCTAAAGCGGCTAATGAATCCAAGTCTTGGGAGCTGGCACGGCGACTCCCCTCACCAGGGCCTGAAAGCGCCTCAGGATGCTGTCCCCTTCCCTTCCACACAGCTGTGAAAAGTTTAAAAAGCCCGACCCCATAACATGAAACGGTGAGGGCGAATACAACTACAATTAAAAAGGGGGGAAAAAAATATTACTTTGGCATCCCGAGGTCATTATCCGCAGTTTATTGCCATTTGTACAGTGCTTTTATTTTGCTTTATATGAGAAGGATTGGCCTTTAATTGCAGCGTTTGCTTGTTTTTCCTCGCAGTGTTTTTTAATTTGTGAATGCTTGTATGCATCGGGGGAAAAAGCCTGTGTACCTTCGATGACCCCATGAGTTCCCCCAGCAGAATCATGTGTCCTATCTTAAACCCTCTGCTGCCGGGACTCTCCACCAAGCTCTATGCAAGACAAGCAGTAGACGCTGGGGTTCATCCAAATGTCCTGCTCATAACTGGTACCACAGACGGGTAGTCACTCGCTGACCCTTTAATCAAAAGGCAAGTCTTTTTTCCTTTGAATCGAGGCATGAATTGTTTACTCCTCAGTGCAGTGCAGCACGCAGGCTAAATTGTAAGATGATATGATAAAGATCTCTGGATCAGAAATGATAACAGTTCAGGTTGAAGGGTCAGACCAGAATATTTCTCTCCGTGGTTTATTTGTATGACTTATGGGAAATAATTGGAATTCCACACATTGCCTCAACGTGATTACATCCAAGAGCGGCAGCGCTACATCTTAAATACAACTTATTTCTCCCAGCTTTGCTGTGATGAAGTGTAACCAAACACAGACCCGCTGCACACAGGACCAGACCGCATTCAGCCAACAGTACAACAATTACATCTGTCCCAGGAATTAAGAACACATTCGAGACCACAAGCCACAAAATACGTTTCAGAGGAAAAACTAGTTTTCAGCTACGCTACCTTTCTTGTGTGGCCTGCTCCATTGAGCCTTCGGAGAGAAGGACTTAATCCACTAACTAGACCAGAGAGCACCCTAACTGGCCTAATCCAGAGGCTCTCTGGGGCTCTCCCAGGTACTGATTGACTGATTGGTGGAGATGGATGCTATCTGGTGCAGTGCGGCTCCTTTGGGCATTTAAACAACATTAACGTGGCTGGATAGGCAGAGAGAGGCAGAGCATTATGAACTATGAATGATGCTCTCCTGACAAATCAGTATGTGCCATGACAAATGCACATTTTATGACACTCTCCAGTTGCTTCTGTCAGCAGGGATAACAAATGTAGCCACTGTGTTTGTATGCGGTGGGGCTGATGCATGGACGCTTAGTGAAGTCCTCAGTAACTGTCCTGTTATTTCTGCTCTTTCGGTCGGTTTCCTTTAATGCAATGTGATGGTGTTGCCAGATCAGAGTTAAGCCTAAACAATCACGTTTTGAGCCTGTCAAAATATTCAGACAATAACAAAGACACAAATTCACGTCAGAATTCAGCAGAAAAGCTTAAAGTTGCTGAAATACTTCATGATTTCTCATCATTTCAAGCCGGTGTCACATGGTGCTGCGAAGAAATTACCGCATAATGCCAAATCATGCATCATTCAGATTATCCATTAATTTACGGGGCAAATGCATTAAGTCAAATTTATTAAGGCCTCATGTTATTTCAATCGGCGCTGGGAATTTTTTTTTGCAGTTTTATATTAAAGCTATTTAAAAAAAACACACCAGTTAGAATCTAATTTGGTATTTCTCAGTTAGCACTGATTATGCATGTTTTTTAATATTTTAAATTAGTATATTATTAAGATTTTGCTGTAGACATTTATACTACAAATACAAACAGCCCTACCCCTGAATTATTAAACCATTCACTTAAAAAAAACCAAACAAACAATGAATCTGGACATTTTTCCCCTCGCTATGTCACATAGGTACTCAGGGCTTGAAACGAGCCTAAGATGGTTGGGAATACATCCAAGAAATTCCTCCCTCCAAGGTTTCAGTTGCTTGTAAAATATGTCTATATCCTGCGCTCGGAACTCATTAGAAGAGTTTGCACCCACTGGAGTGTGCGAGCCCTCGCAGAGCTCGAATCTGAGGAGCGCCACACAGATGTAATTAGAGATTGGTTCACATAGCACATTATAGCGGTCTTTCCTTTGTGGGCAAAAATAAATAAATAAATAAAAATAATAATAAAAAAACAAGTTCATCTGACATTATAATCTAAGTGATTTTTACTCCCATGGTTTTTTTTTTTCCTTCACTATTTCCAACTGTATTGAAACAACAATTTAGATAATAAAAAGGAACATGTACCGCTGGACCATAATTGAACAAAGCAATATTGGACCCTAATTAAATTACACCCCTCCCCTTTCATAGCTAAATGATCATCATCGCAAAGATTCACATGCACATTTGCTAATAGATATGTTGAAGTTATTAAAGTAATCAGCAGCAAAGGAAATCCATTTAGAATTGATTGTGGAATATGCTGATTGAGGCATGGTATTATTTGGAGGTTGAGTCCAGTGTGGGAGTGATCATTAAGAGATCCTCCAAATGAATGGGAATTATCCTTATTCTGAAGAGGGGGCTTACAGGAGTGAGGGCTTCTCACTGAAACAGACCTTAATTAAGAGCTCCAGTGTTATTATCAAGCAACAGCGGAGAGCCTCAGCTACAGGAGGACTCCTCTGACTAAAGTTACCCTGATACAGTAACAGTGAAATGTGATTTTCAGGTGGTAACAAGGAAGTTTGGCTGTTATTATCAGTTTAAACAAAGGAACATTTTATTTTAATGTCCAAACTTCAGGCCTCAAGTGCGCCGTGTCCTTCAGGTTCTGCGTGTGTACGCCGCCGCTCATGGTGAAAATGCTATTTTATTTTATTTGCATGCAGCCTCTTCTATTGTCTTGATCCGAGTAAAAAATCGATGCTGATTAGCCCAGTAATATGATTATGCGCATCTGGAATTGATGTTTACTCTTAAACCAGTCAATGCCAGTTAGGTATGAAGCCATGCATTCCTTCACACTAAATCACATTAATACCTAATCATCCAGAATGAGGGAGAAATTCAATTGGTGACAAACTCGATTTAAATTACTGGTTGCTTTTCCAATTTTCTTTTAAAACTAAATAGCATTTTGGACTCAGGTTGATATTTTTAGAATAAAGAGTCCCTTTAAAAAAAAAAAAGTAAAATAAATAAATAATTTTCAAAACTGATATATATAGGTATATCAGATTTTTGCTCATATTGTTTCTGTTTACTGTAATTGCAAAGTAAAATGAGCCAAACCTCTAACAAAATTACCCTGCCTGGCTTTAACAAAATATCTCCCTTTGCCTTTTTGGTGAATTCAAATCTTTACACTTGTCATTTTAAATTAGAGGCTTTTATTGAAGACGAGTAAAACAAACAAAGATTCAAAGATTCATCGAAATGAAACTCGATGAAGTCGATGTCAAATTCAGCTGGCGAAAAGTCCGAAATTATCTGTTCATTTAATTTTTTTAAAGAAATATCCGTTAAATGAGAGCGAAGACACTGTTATTGTTCTGGAACACAGCTTTTGTGCCTGTGCTTCAGTTTTTTTTTCTTCTATCTTTTACTGTACGAGCCCTGCAGAGAGCACAGGAGAGCAGGGTGCAATAGCATTTCAGACCTATCTGCTTTGCATTACTGTACCAACAAGTACAGATGCTTTTTAAAATTCACAGGAAGTCCAGACGAGCAAAACGCTCAGGAAGGGAAAAAAAGAAAGCGAGGGTAGGCATACAGTCCAGTCTAATGAGATCTGTTATTCTGGCCCATTTTATACCCACCTAATCACACGCTCAAATAGATTCAGTGAAACCCCATCTCCCTTTGAAGACACTCCCACCACTCATGTGATCTGATTAGTATTTTACATGAGATACCAGCCCAGGCCAATTATGAGAGCTGACCACAATGTTCCAGTCATTCGACGGGGTGGAGATTCAGTGAGGTGGAATCATAATTTAGGGCAGTTAAAGACAGACCCCTGGATCAGTGGCTCCCGTAATGCTCTGTAAAAAAGGTGGCCCAATTAGTGCCTAACCAGGAGCGCTTTGAGTCTAACCTGGCTCTGCGCAAGCCAGCAAAATGATTAGTCGCCAAATCCTGCATGGGAGTTTGTTAATCTTTCCTAGGCTTTCACAGCTCTATTTGTAATTTTAGGGGATGATTGCTAAAAGTTGCAAATCTAGAAACTGTTTTCTCCCCTCTTGCAGCAAATACACTGTCAAGATTAGAAAGCTCTTGTTATGTGGAAAGATCTCCCACTCAAAATCACATGTGTGCCTGTTCCTGAGCGTAGGACAGATATTCAGACCTCCTATCAGAAGAAGAGAAATAGACTTCCGATTCCTACATGAGGAGTCTTAACTGGTGAATAACAAACAATGCAGATCAGGTTTTGTTGTGCTCTCTGCGGAGAAGGCAGACAGAGATGGTGGGTCCAGAAGAGGGTGCCATAGATCAGAATCCAAGCGTGCTCTGCCTTTTCTTTTCTCTCTGCCGTGCCGCTGTCTGCTAACACACACGCACACACACTCGCGCACAGATCTGATCAAGTAGGGTAGCACGCTCCTAGGTAGCTGCCTATTCTTCAGCAGAGTTCATAACTGTCAGCTCCTAATTCAGTACAGTAGAGCAATGTTAATTATCATCCAGCAAGGCTGGAGAAAAGGAGGCAGGGGGCCACAAAAAGGAAGAGCTATTCGGAAAATAAGAAAAATGTATTTTAGCTGTGAGGGAAGTAATTATGCTTTTATCCTCAACAATATATTTTTTTTCTTTTCTCATTCTCTCCTCTCTGTCTTTCTCTTGGTCTCTCTGTTTCTCCTCCAAACCAGTGTGTGCACTCTCCCGCAGGACCTAGGTGAGGAGTTATTTCTGCATCTGGCTTGAGGTTCCACCGAGCTTTTACATAATCAAATCAATATTGCTATGATTCACCCTCTGGCAACGACTGCCTCGTGCAAGTTTCACTGGTGATGTTTGGCAGCTTACGAGATAAAAAAAGACAGAGAGTGAGAGGAAAAAAAACCCCTTAGTTAAAAATCTGTGGGCTATTGATTTCTTGCCTTGTTGGTCCTCTCCCTACCACCCGGCTCCTCATCGCCCTCTTTTTCCTCCCTCTCTCCTTTGTTGTGTCCTCCGTGTTCCAGGTGTAATTTTTCAGTCAGGTAAATAAAGAAGTGGTCCGACAGCGAGGTGGGGTTCCAGGCCGAGGAGGGGCCTGAGGTGTGGCGGGGGTTTCTCTGCGAGGAAGCGTGGCAAACCCACTGTGTGATCCGTGTTGATAAGTTGACGGGCTATAGACAGGAGCTGCACACCAAACTGAATCCTCAATAAAAGCAAATATGACAGCCAAATGTTGAAAAGAGAGAGAGGCTGGAAAACACACGCGCGCGCGCACACACACACACACACACACACCGATATCTAAAACACAAAGACAAAGCCCTTGAAAATACTACAGTGGAAGGCAGATCTCGGCACTAGTGTTTCACTCGTTATTGAACTGGGGGTGGTTGAGAGGAGGGTGCACAACGTTGGATATCATTACACCGAGCTGGAATGACATGATGAGAAGCAGCAGAAGCCGCCGCACTACCAAAAATCAGCAGCAAGCATCGCAGACAGGCGAATTCAAATCCGCCGCTGAAACAATACATAGAGAGCGTGATTAAGTTTGCAGTGTGTCTCCGCCAGAAAAAAAACCCCAAAAAGACCACGGGGCTTATCAAAGCCGGCGTCTGAGTGCTGAAACTCACTCTAAAGTGTGTTTTGGTTTAGTAGATCTCCTCTAAGACGACGCCTTTTTTTCCCCGCCCTCTTATATCTTCATAAATCATGTCCAAATATGACTTATTTAAAGGTTCGTTGAGAGCTTGAAGCTCCTCCAGCCTTTTCATCTTAATACACTTGCACCGTCTGGACAAGTTCAGATCAGTCCTGTTAGTTGCCGCACCAGAGCATAAATCCTTCCTCTTTGTCACTTTGATCAGCCTTCCCTTCCTTTCCTCAAGTGTCCATGAGGAATGTGAGAGGGTGGGGGACAGCGGGAGGAGAGGGAGCTCGGGGTGAGGTGACAGGAGGCGAAAGAAGGAGGGATGAGGGAGAGAGAGAGTGTGTGTATGTGTGTGCGTGTGTGCGAGGGAGGGGTGTATATAGCGCATATCGCATCGCATTGATTCGGTCCATTTGGTGGACTGAACATGAACCCAATAATCAGATCTTGCTTAAGCACGCGCTTCCTCAGTAATTGACTCTCGCATATTGATTAAGATGTTGATGTGTCCCAGTCCTGCTCCTGTGCTAATGCAACTGAGAATGAGCCCCCCCCCCAACACACACACACCACCCTCCACAACCCCACTTGCAACACTGACACACAGACATATGACGCACACTTACACACTCACACACGTGCGTACATGCATAATCAGGCGCAACTCGCGTGCACACACAGACACACACACACACGCGCAGCCGGAACAAGGCTGTCATTGGGCTCAGTCTAATAGATAAAGCTGTCATGCCGATGCTGCAGTGTCTCACAGGGCCAGCAGACCAAATTAGCCAGTCAATAATTTATGTAGAATAAGCAAAGAGAAAGAAACACTGACAGAAAAGTGAACAACAGCAGGTGGAAACGGCAGCGACGTGCAAATTACCGGCGGATTGGATTTGTTGTCTTAAGAAAGGTCCATCGCTTAGGTCAAAGTTTATTATTTTAGGACACACCTTTTCCATGAATATTTGATACGTAAGAGGCAAAAGCAAAGCATGGATTTGTGTACTGTAACTGCGGAGACTCACAGGCTGTGTGCTCTGGGATTTGTTGGCCTTGTATAAACAAGTTCATATAAAAAAAAAATAATCCTAAAAACATATTTATAATCTATTTATGCTGCTCTTTTTAGAATCAGACTACATCTGACAGGGCGATTATTATGTCACGCTCAAATATAATGATGTCATCATAACCTGTAACCATGGAAAATGATTGGTTTCAGCTGTGTCTAGTGATCTTTTCTAAAACAAATTAGGCCCAGTTTGAGGAAAAGAGTGGAAAATGTTTTGTAGATTTGGTCTGATGCTGTGTTCTAACAGCCATGAAACTGTATTTACTTTACAGTCCTTTCAGTGTTTTAGTAGCATCCTCCATCTCAACTGTCTTCTTCTTCTTCTTCTTATTATTATTATTATTTACCAGCTGTGGAAAGCGCAGCATAATTTTTCTTTTACTGTAATTAAATTAAAGCACTAATAGACGGCAACTCTAAGTCTATGCTCCTATTAGTGTATGTTACGTTCATGATCCTGTGGCACAAAGTCCAATTATTGTCAGCTTGAGAAAGTGCATCCAGAGGTTACACTCGCGCGTGCCCCGGGACGATGATGTTCCACCTTTGAAATGCCTTTTCGGTGTTGCCATCACAGAACGGGTTTTCTTTCATATTAAAATTAAAGCCACAGCCATAGCCTCAAATAACGCCGGCCTTCTTCTGACTTGACTGATAGTCACTGTCATCCATGGTCTCGCTTTTCCTCGAAAACACATGAAATCAGAATAAATTCAAAGATGCTCTAACCCGACAAAAATCCACAAAGTGGTTTTAGGTTTCACAAAAATGTAAAGTTAGTATTTGATATTATTTCTATGTGGCCTTTAAACATAGTTTGGCTTTAAATATTTCATTATGACAGCTGTTTGCACAACACTGAATATATTTTTCACCATGTGCAGTAATTTGGGGTTCAGTCTCTTGCTCTAAAACACAACCTGCTCACAGGTGGCTCAAACATTTTCATGGTTCAGGTCAAGTCTGTTGCTCCCTGTGTGTTTTCACATTTAGATTATGTTCTCTGTCCTCGCTTTAAAGGGAAACAAAACATTACTTGGAGCAGTGCTGAGTTAGGATTTATTTCTCTCATGGTCTGTGTAGTCAGACAGGAGCAGTGGGCTGCTGTCTACGTGCTCGTCAATAACTTGATGATTGTAAAGGGAAACTTAACAGCAAAATAGTATTCAAACTGTTAAATAAGCACAGTGCGTATAATGAACATAACACAGTTTGCAATAACATCTACCTCACTTCTATACTAGAGCTGCTCGGAGGTGTTTGATACTGATTGCTGGTGCTTTAAGGCCAATAAAGGAATGAAGGAATCATGTAATGAAAATGTAGAATGATTGAAAAGCAACCATTATCCACAGACTGTCATGTATTTGATTTGAATGTGAAAGAGTTTGACTCTTTGCACATAAAGCTTCCTTCTTGCAGATGGGCAAATTCATTAGCCTCCATCTGACATAGTTTATACAAATATTCGGCGCTGATGCCCCTCAGGTTTCGCGTAGCTCCCATAAGGCCATTTTGATGAGCTCTTGAATGACAGTAGTATCTGTTTTTACGCTGTTTTGTTGGACAGAGTAGATTATTCCTGATTTCCATCACCTTTGGAAAGCGTACACACACACACACACACACACACACACACACAGTTACAAGTACAGCTAGTCAGACTTAACTATTCAACAATGCAGGGTTACAGTGGCAAAGCATACAAGCACTCTTGTTTGATATTAACCCTTATCTTGTTGGGACTGCAAGTCCCATGACAAGAAAAAATGTTGCCAAGGATCTGGTAGAAAAGATCATTGTGTGTTTGTGTCTTTTGAAAAGCAGAATGCAAGTGTGTATTTCTGTGTGTGTGTGGCCTTCAGGCCTCTCCTAGCCTGCTCCTGCCCCAATGGGAGGGCTGCCTGTAGCGAGGTGAACCATCACTCTGAACCACCCACCCCCTCCCTCCTCTCTCCCTTACTCCTCCATCTCTCCCAGGAGTGGACCGACACCTCTCCGCTGGCCAGAGGGAAGACCAGCGCCTCTCCTGGGCCTCCTTCTATGTCTCCAATCAGCCTGCGCTGCCATGGCCCTAGGGCTGCTGCAATGTGATAATCTCTGCCTTTTGCGTTATGCATTGCCCTGATGAATTCATCTTGTGACCACCTGGCACTCGCTGTTAGGAATTCAAGTGTTGTTTTTGCAGCAGAGGCTGGGGCGAACGCTGTGAGGGACTGTTTTCTGACTGTCAGAGAGACCCTCTTCTCCTCCCTCCCCCCCTCTCTTCATCTCTCCTCCTCCAACATCGGCAGAATGTTTTAACCTCTCAGAAGACCCTGGCATATCTGCTGTTGTGGTGGCAGGAGTGGGATTCTTCACCTCAGCAGGACCTGTGTGGGAAAAAGCCCTGCTTGGTATTTAAAAACGGAAGGGCTTTTTGCTGTAAGACAAATTGAAACGCAGGAGGCCAGAGAGGAATGTGGCTGTCAGAGTCAACAGCTGCTAGTTTTTCGCTATGAATAATCACTGAGGTTGACCCATAGAAGCTGCGGATTGTGTAACACATATTTTACAAAATTAAAGGTCAATGCAAACATGTGGCGAAGCTTGTGCCCCATAACTTTTGACTTTCTTCAAAGCTGCTTTTGTGACCTCAATTAAATTATGGAAATAGAAACTTGAGGCAGACAGAATCACTGTTGTGTTTCAATGTCGGGTTTTATAATACAGGTTCAATCGAAATAATGAATTAATAGATGCATTTTTCATAAACCTTCAGCGAAAATGTGCGCCCCGATGCTGAGGAGTCCAAATTTGAATATGGTCTCACATGTACACGATGTAGTCACACTGCACTTGAAATAGCTTGTGGCTCAAAACATTAGAATTTCATATTTTCTTCTTGGTTGCTTCTGTGTGTGCATGCGAAAGAGAGAGAGAGAGAGAGAGAGAGAGAGAGAAGGAGTGTGTGATAAGCAAGAGAGCAGTAGAGTGTCCATGTCCTTGGCATCACACCAAATCTATAATTTACACTTTTACATAATTGGACTTTTGCCTTTGCTGCTTATTGATTGTGCATCCTCGTCTTCTCATTTTCTCCAAGTGACAGAGCAGCGTGGGTAAATATTTAAATAAAATATTTAAAAAAAAAACCCCCAAAAAACCTAGACACTTCACCAAGACATCTCCCGTGTGTCTGAAGGGAAAACACAATGAGAGACCACCAAGTGATGGCATACACAGTGCAGAACCCAGGCATGTGTCAGTGCTTTTGATTTCACACTCGTTTAATCGTATTTCATTCAAACCAGGCCAGGACACTAAACAGACACGCTTCTCAGCGCCGGGTCCGCGCGCAGGACATTTTCTCAAACCCTCCGAAATGTACTTTTCTGCAAAATGAAAATAATCAAATGAAGGTTGGCTTTGTTTATTATGCCTCATTATGTTGTGCTGTAAGTGGATATGATAAATTGCGCTATATACCAGGCACGCTTGCCAGGAAAATCTGATAAGAGAAATATTTACCCCCAGAGTTCTGCCAGTAAACCACTGGTGATGGATGAGCAAAGGACAGAATGCAGCATTAATTTGCCAGACACCACAATTCTGGGCCCTAAATCCACAATAACATGTCCTTTCTGTCTGAATTTTCACTCAGATTTGATATTGTGTATATAAATATAATTCTCTGGTGTTACACAGTTGTTGCTTTTTTAAAAAATATAAAATACTGTTCCTTTGAAATAATTACATAACGATGATGTGGAAAGGAGTTATGACCATCGGGCTGAGAAAAAAAAAAGCGACAAACTGCAGCGGCAAGAGCGTTTTTTCTTTGTTGTTAAAAACATTTGACGCGCTGTCGAAAAAGTTGCAAGAAACAGATTTTAAATAGTGTTGAAGTCCCCCGGTTTTGTAGTCTCAGCAGTAAGTCATCTAAGACTCAAAAGTATGATACATCTTAGGGCCAAAGTTCCAAGATGAAATATTAATCAGGGAGCGGTAGCTTGCCAGGCTGCTGTCACTCTCCTATCATCCACAGGACTTTGGACTTGTTAGCCAGGTAGCTACAGGCGAGACCCCGTGGCAGAAACTATACACGGAGTTGCTGAGTGGGCAGGTGTCTTTGTGTGAAACCTCTCACTTGTTTTCCTGGACTAACTGTTTGTATTGCTCTGCCTCTGATCATGAAGGGTAACCTTAATCGTGGTGGGTGAAGCCAATCTTTGTGAGCTGTCATTAAAACGGCCCCCACGGGCATGGTGGTGCGGTAGTAATTTTGCACTCAGGGCTATTGAAGTCGCCATCTAAAGAATTACTCCTTTTTTTTTTTTTTTTTTTAACCTCTTTTCAGCAAGCTGGCTTCAGACCTCTCCCATCTTAATCCTCGGAACAGTCTTTGATTGAACATGACAGCGCTGTAACTAAACTTGAAAGGGGCCTCAGAATACATGCTGCTGTTGTGACTTTCTTTGGAGGTAGCATCAGCTACTTTTCAGGGGGTTTGAGGAAACCAAAATTTGCTGAAATCTCTTCTTTTACCGTGCACTTAATGCCGAAATAGGTGCCACATATCATTACGTGGATCAAGCAGATCAGAGCAGAACAGCGAGGGCCACCGTTTCGTTCCCTTTCTCAGTTGAATTTTTCAGCTACTGTTTTTATTCACCGCCTTGTACTTGAGGTGAGGGGGGAGAAAACAAAAGTAGAAGCTTCAGACCAAACTGTGATGGACTTGGGGCAATTAGACTTAATGTGGTCCGATTGGTTCCCTTTAAGCTTGTCCACTCACTTCCCAGCCGAGAGTGACTTGGATGGGAGTCAGGACTGGAGTGATGCCATTGCTCCTGGCATCTGGTGAACTTTCACTGAGCACCGACTCGCATGGTTTCTCCTTAACCAACCCCCAGACTCACTGTGACTACTGGCTTCATGCTGCCTAGTTCACACTTACAGCTGCGAACCTTTGGAAAGGACAGAGAAGAGTGAGGTGTATGAATTACAGGGACGCATTAGAATGACCTAAATATCAGTTTGGTAAAGGATCTTTGAGATGACTTATAACTTGAGGTTCATGTTACGATCATTCTGAAATAAGAAACTTTAATTTTATTACCAGGATACCTTTCAAATTCGATATAGGAGTATTTAGCATGTAGCAGATCAGAATAGAACAATCCCAGTATGCTGCTGACTTCTAGTAATCACCCACTACATTGTGTGTTCTCATTTAGGGTCTTCCTCCTGCTCCTCCATGCTGCTGCAGACTAATAAGCTTGTCCTGTAATCACGTTAGCCGCCCTGTCGGCCCCAGCCAGGGGACCTAATTGGGACAGAGCCTTGGACAAAGTGAAAATTAATAACTTTTGTCAAGCTCCTGGCGCATTGTCTTATGAAGCAGCGCAGGTCAATTAGAAAGCGTGATACGATAAGGTCCAAGCAGCAGAGGAGAGCTGACTCAATTAGGACAGGGACTGGACTGGTGAGCCGGGAGTCAGAGAGGGAGATAGAGAGAGATTTCATCCCTAAACTGCAGGTTAATGTGCTGCAGAAATGGACTGTTAGTTGCATTTAAATGTCTTTTGTAAGTTAAGGGGACATGGCATCATACAGATCCAGTGGAGACGTTTATTATCTGGAAACATTTTTCTATCTCCTCACTAAACAAGGCGTAATGGTTTTAAGCAGCTGCCGTGCTCGCCGTGCCCGCATGTGTGTGCGTGCACATATGTGTGGGTGTGTATGTGTTTGTAGAGAGCTTGTGGAGCTGTCACTTAGATAGACTGTTCCCATGCAAGCAGTACGAGCCCCCGAAGCACGTATCATTGATGCGCATCAAAGGAATTGTGTGAAAGCCTTTATAGTTATAATGGATGGGACGACGCCAAACTGGAAAACTCTTGATGTTTTCCCATCGCTCTTTTATTTCTCCCTCCTGAAAATAATGTGTGGGACCAAGCCCTGGAAGAATGTCAGCGAATCAGTGGCCAGGCTTACTGGAATCACCGGCTTCCTTTCTGTTTTACACCACCATCATTAACCGTTTGTTTGTCGTTAAGCTTTATTGCGTAGCCCTGGACAGAAATGTGGAAAGCTTCAAACCTGAGCCGAGCATGCACGCCGTCTCTCACGACTGCCTGCTTCCTCCCCCTACATGTGCTAATGATTCAGAGTATCTCAGGACTGCCACAACACATGTAATTTAATTATCGGCTTTACTTTGTGTCAATAGTGTCTGCAAAACGCAACCGGCTCAGCAGCAGCCAAGAAGTGCTGGGCTGCAGATAGTTTTCTCTGGGGAGGAAGAACACACTTATCTTTGATTCAACATATTGTCCCCGTGTTTCCTCTCAGCGCACCGCCTGCCTCCCCTGTTGCTTCCTTTTGTTCAGATGCTTATCTTAACTTGTCGCAATTTCGCTCTGAATGTGACACATTTACTGCTCCTGCAGCATTGTTGCGCTTCATTGTTGCTTTGCGGTATTCATTAAGGAGTACAGAGAGCCTCAGTGTGAACTGGCTGATGGTATTTGGACCGAAACTTTACAAAGTCTTCAACTCTTCGCTCTGCAGCGCTGGAGGGAAGTTTTCAGGAGTAAACGGGTCAAACATTTATCAATAGTAAGCTTCAGGCCTTATACTAAGTGTTGCACAGCTACAGTGGTACTTTACATGAAGCCATACTCGCAGCAACAGAGGGCTCCCTGTATTGTGGGGTGGTGATGCCTAATGAAGTGTGCATGATTAGGAATTTATCCGTATGTATCTGATCATGGCCCTCGAAACCTCACCCAATGGAAATGGTGCTCACTGCTCCAGTAAATAGGATGAACCTTAGTTCCTGATATTTCTAGTCCCCTTAGCTCATAAAACCCTTTGGCCAGAAAGCTAGCAAGTTATGCCCGCAAGATTCAGACATTAATTAAGGTCAACATTTTGTATGACTAGTTTGCTATCCAGCATTTTAATGTATCAGTATCAAGATATTCAGGAATAAATGCTATACCATGTTGGCTGCAGCCTGAAGTAGCAAGTTTAATACTGAATGAGATGTGAGATGATGGCTTATGTGATCCAAAGTACATCAAAGAGTTATGTGCATGAGCAAAACAATACTTGACGTAGTGGTAAGAATTGTGACTTTCCTTGATTTACTCACACTTTTGTTTCAGTACAGCGTGGTATCATCAGTAATCACCAGAGCAAACCTTTGTTGGAAGACTTTATAGTTCGCTTTCATGTCCCAGAAACTAATATGGAATGGCGCTTTGTATGCCCAGACCATCTCAGCAAATGTGCCAACAGAGGCCGAGTGTGTAGTGCAAGGCGGAGTGGCCAGGACGAGAGTGAGCGCGCAACTTTTTCATTTTATCGTGCATTTGGGAGGTGAAGCAACTGAACTGTGCTGAAGCGGATTCAGTACACTGAAAGAGCGAATGATATAGTGTTCCGAGCAGTGAATTAGACAAGGCGTTGCTGAAAATGCATGGCAAAACCAATAGCACGTTGTTGTTCAGTAGTCGAAATGCTCGAGGCACTGCTGCAGCTCCTAATCCTGCACCATGAAACCGATCAAATAGCCAGTACATGGTCACATAATGTGATACTGTACGCATCACGCTGTAACATGAGGCAGATGTCTCAATCTGTACTTTCCAAGTATCCCAATTGTTAGCAATTCAATCTTGGGCTACATCTGCGTGTAACCTAGTAAGCAGTCCCTCCTGCCACCACATTATTGTTCTCTCCTATCACCGTTCCTTCTCATGGAAGTTTCAACTCCCCTCCATACAGGTAATGCAGACAAATGGGGCTTTAATGCTATTCACAGTCCCGTCCTACATTCCCTCGCTTTGTCATCAGTTTGCCTCCCCTTTAAACGCATTTCTCGACCTTAAGCAGCACTTTATTGTGGCGTGTTATTTTGTCCAATTGGATTAAATGGACAGTAACTAGGAATCCATTTGAACCTGATCCTTGCTCGGGCTTCCTCAGCCAACTCCATTAACTGTCATACTTGTCCAGAAGCCCTCCCCGTGCAATGGCCAAATGTGTAAGTTGATGCATCATCAATAACCATGCGGAGAGAATTGCACAGTCTTTAAAAAGTAAAACCTTATATTTTACGTCTTTCCACTGAGGCAGCAGATCAAATCAGCAACAGCGCAGGCCCCGCTCTAATATGTTTAAACACTGATGAGACGCAACTCTAGACTCCCCTGAATGGGACCGCGGCTCTCTCACTCTCAGTGTCTCAGCGTAAAGTGGTCTCATCTATGGAGTTATGAGTGTAGACACAGACATCGGTGCTAGTTTACCCACATTAGAGGCCCCTTATCGGGGCTTTCGAGACCCATCCCCTTCTCACATCTCCATCATGAAACACTTTCCTTTCCTATGGAGTGGTCTCTCTTGTGGAGCTTTGAGAGGGGAGAGACAGGAGCTCGGGCGTATGAATCCCTGTGGTGAGTGCTGCTCTCTGGGCTTATTTCATGGATCTCCCCCTGCTGTCTGTTGGGACTCTCTCTTGATGCTGTAGAGTAAGAGGACACCAATGCCCTGAGCAGCCTCTCAGATTTATTGAAACTTCATGTCCTGTCCCGGTAGCTCATTTGTCATGAGACCTAATTTACACTGGCCCTTAAGACTAATTGCAAATTTGCGAAAAAATGCTGATGTCGTTGGAACTGCGGAGGGCTTTTTTTCCCCTGCCCCTCCCTCAGTGTCCCTTGCCATGCATTCGCTAATGCGTTTCATCTGTAGAGCATAAAATAGACACTGTTTCTTTCCTGTGTGTGTGTATGAGGGAGAGAGAGAGAGAGAGAGTGCAAAGAGAGACCGAGCGGCAGGGTGTGTGAGAGAGAAAACGCTCCAAGATAAACCCCTGGTGGGACTACTAACAAACAGGAAATCGTGACAAAAACACAAACATTATTTACTGTTTAATTCAATTCTGGGAGACCAATGCCCTCCCATCTTCCCTATCAAGTTATCAAGGCCAGAAACAAACCCCAAGACACCAGGCCACATGGCACTGTCTATTCTTGGCAACCAGCAGACACCACATGACAATTAGCAGTACAATTATCCCAGCCACTGGGTAGCTCTATGTGCAGATGGCAAATGCTCCTAATGAGAGGACTTCCATAAAGCAGAAGATATGCATATGAAAACTAGTTAAATGTATAGTAAGTTGCCTTTCTATACTTTCTGCCTGCACATACATTGCAGCTGCACCCGTTCAGACATGGCAAGACTGCATGTAGTTTTATGGAGATGTCTTAATAATAGAAGGGCAGACTCCTGAGGTTTCTGCAAATACTCCACATAAATGCATAATGTTTCAGACAGTTAAAAAAGAAAAATCTGGGAAGAAGGAAAGTCTGTTGTTAAAGATCATGGTTTCACCCTGACCGTTAGATTGCGTTTCATTTATACGTCTTCCAACAATAATGTTTATATCCTTAAGAGGGTGCAAAGTATTTTGGGCTAAATGGCAGTGGTGCGCTGTAGATTGGAGTGCTGCGCAGATGTGAGCGCAAGAGCACATGCTGCTTGATTTGAGGGATAATATGCAACCACATGACTCAATCAGAGGATCTCCTCCCTTCATCAAGGTTTTGACACATTCCGACTTTGTGGCTGTTTTCACATGCAAGTATTTAGAAGCTGACAGATTCTTGTCATGGGGAGCATGTTTCAGGAAATCTCCTCAGCATGTGTGCACATTTTCAAAAGTGAAACCATGTAAAATTTGGAGTTGAGGGTTTCCAGTAATTACCCCCAACCCCTCCCCGCGTCTCTCATCCTTTCACTCGCGGTCCTCGCACAGTTTTGAATACTGTCCTGTCCTCAGACACGCATATTGAAAAGCCCTCCGTTTCCCTTTCCCTTGCATGTTTTGATGGAGCAGTTCTGGCACAGCATGTCAGCGGCCACACATGTGCGCGGGGAGAAAAAGCATGCGTACGGAGGAGTTTGAAGGGTAGAGCAATTATCTGATTACGAAAAACATTATATGTCAAAAAGAACAACAACATGTAATTGGCTTGCTGTGTTAGAGCTGCAGAAGGCCAGATGTAGAAAGGTGTGCACGCCTGTCAATGTAATGGCTAACAGCTTGACCACGAAGTCCATAAGGCCTGCACCAGGAGGGCTCGAGCGGCAATAAAACCCGATGCTAGCATTTGTTAGCACTAGACGCTCCAATTTGATTGGTAAAATTCACACTCTAATGGGCTTATAAAGGATTTCTTGGGCCCAGAACAATGAGCTGGAGGGCTAGATCAGTGCCAGGTCATGGACACCCAGCGATTCACAACATCCCCCCCTTCTGGGCATGCTTAGTTTCCCCCATATCCACCAGTTACCCTCTGCAGCTCTGTTTAAAAGCCAGTCGGGATGTTCCAAAGGTATTTAATAGTAGTGGTGGTTGTGGTGGTGGGGTTGGAGGGGGGGTTTCTGGACCTCCCACACTCAGGTTCAACCACAGAGCCATGGCTTTTTTGTTTCGCTCCACCCCATCTCTCTCTCTCTCTCTCTCTGTCTCTCTCTCTCTCTCCCCCTCCCTCTCTCCGACCATATGTGTCAGTGTAGGAAAAAAGCTCTTTAACCAGAGGCACCTTTCTCTTGCACCTTGCCCAGTTGCTCCCCTCTCTGGTGAGGACAACGCAGAGGGATAGAAAGCCCACACATAGGGAACACATTTACCCAGGCAGAGGGCCAGAGCATTGCATTCCCATGGACCTGCTAGGGGAAAGAACTGCAGAGCACATTTTACACGTAAATACTCAGAATTGGATGTGGCACATCCTCTCCTTTTTTTTTTCCTTTGTCCTTTTTTCTCCCCTCCTCTCTGTTTCTCATGTCTCATCCCCTTCACTCAAATCAGGCTTCCACATTTTGACTGACCGTGTTGGCCACGGTGGCCAAGACAGAAGTAAAACAAAAGCAGGGAAGGGCTCTGGCTTCATTTGATTTTCATTTGTATTGCGTCAGGAATTCAGACTTACATTTTATGCCTGTTGTTCACAAAGGAGAGCCAGCTTTACCTCATGGTTCAGATATTTGAGGATAGGCAGGAGGAGAGCATGTTCAACACTCCCTCTGTGAAACCATGTGTTCTGTACGTGTTCTCATATATTTGTGTGTACGTCTGTCGAACTGTCAGCTGTAACTCAAGGCCTAAGGCCTTCTTTTCGTGTGCGTGTGTGCGTGTGTTTATCTTTGTTGCCTCTTGAGGCCATTTTGCGCAGTCATATCTCCCGTTCCACTCTGAGATATTGATCTCTATTTCATCTTTTGCATATGTTACTGCCACTAATAACCACTCAGTTCCAACCGTGTGCACATGCGACTGCATTTGTTTAATGCTGCCTTCCCAAAGCGCTCCAGCAGCACCTTGCCTTGCGGGATATCTCTCTATTTTTTGTTGTGGCTTTCAGACATGTATTACGGCTGCTTGGACCAAGTTTAAACTTGCGCCTCAGCCTTAGCACAACTCTGTGACTGTGTATGTCTGTTTCTGTAATAGCAATCTAGCATAGCGTTTATGCGATCTCAATCTCAGTGTGCGATGTTCTTTTCTCCTCTTCCCCAGTGGTGGTGACGGTGGCAGTGGTGGGATTATGGAGTGGGTGTTTGCTCCCTTTCAACAGTCTCTCCACATGGCCTCCTGCCTCCTTTGTCTTTTTATAGCCTCCTTCTGGGAGACGTTGCACTCTCCCCGAATGCAACACAAGCCAAAACACCTCTCAGTTCCTTCGCCAGAGCCTGTTACCCAGGGAATACTGCTATTCCTCCCCTACTTCTCTACACACACCTTCTCTCATCTCGCCCCCCCCAAACCTCCAATCCCTCTTTCTTCAGCCTGGGCTGGACACAGAGTTTTTTTTTTGTTTTTTGGAGCATGAGCATGGGGGTGATACATGAGTCATAGCACTGAAACTTAAGCTTTAGGTTTCAAGTATGACAAGTTTAACCTGTGGTCCTGAGTTATTGTAGTCACCCTGAAGTCGCATTCATTTCAAAACTTCATTTTGCAGCAGAGAGAATGTTGATCGTCCTTCGCACTATGAAATCATTTGGACAACTTTGCTGACTTGTCGCAGAAGCATGCGGACCGGCGCGTGCTGTGTACCTCAGTCTAGCAAGTGTAATCTAGTGTTGTCAGCTGCACATCATTTTTGGAGAGAAAGCCTCTCTCTAAAATCACGTTTGATTGCAAGCAGAATGTAAAAATTCGTTTTCAAGGTCATTTTGATGTTAAAGAAACATACCAGCCGTCCTGCCAGTGCCAGTGGGATTCGTTGTTTTACATCGGTACCGCACCTCATGATCCCACATTGATTTCCTACTTTCCGGGTCTAGGTGGTTGGTTTTCACTCATTACAACGCGATGTGAGAGACAACTTAGAGAGACTTGGGGCAGGTAATCAATCAGGTATTACAAAAAGCTTTGCGTTTTAATGTTGTTGTGAGCAAGGAAAGCTGTCTTTGTTAAGCAACGTGTTCACTTGTGTGCCGACATTGAAGGACGTGAGCGATATGTGTTGGAGAGTGTTGCATCCATGTAAGACGTCTCACCTTCAGAACAAACTGTCAGCAAGTGAATTTAGTTTCTCTGTGAAATACAAACCAGAGCATGACCGATAAATGGGCCAAGCCAATAGATCGACCAATGTTTCCACTTGAAAACCCCATTTGCCACAATTCCTAACTCCCAGATATGGATATCAGTCTAAAGAATCCAACAATCCATCGGGCTACATTAGCTACATAGGTTGTAGACTCAAAAGTCTGAGGTGTTGTGGCTTTTGTTAATGCACTACTGCTTTTCATAAGGGACAATATTGGAGCTGCTTTAGTTCTGGGAGATGCCCTCATAAAGTATTAATAATAATGCCCTGTTTGCTTTGTTTTACTTTGTAGTACTTATTAAATGTTAGCATGTAGTTGAATTTATCAATGGAGGATAATGAACAGGAAACAGCGGTTTCCCTGTGCGTGCTAGAACAGGCTCCAGCCCGCCTTGACTGTGCACAAAATAAGCAGATATGACTAAAATAAAAAAAAAATCATGTTGCGTATGACGTATATGGGTAGTTAATGATCCATAACAAGCAAAAACCACCTCTGTGGCCTGTGAACTGCAAGTCTTTAAAGTGTTTTTCTTTGTTTTCCACACAGGCCTTATTATCCACAAAGGCCATTACTTCTTTTTTGGAGTTTCATACGTCTGCATTTCAGATAACTTATTGCCTCCCTCACTGCGCGCTCGCAGGTTTGCGCACATGCAGCCCGTTCCTAACCGGGCCCTGGCCTTTTTCCTGCCTCTGTCCCGCGCCACACCCACCCTGCGCCCCCCCATGTGGCATCAGACATACAGGCGTGCCACTGCACTGACACGGTCGTTTGTCTTCTGACCGCCGTGGCATATGGAGAGGGCTGGCACTGCACAGATGTCCACTAAGTGCTGATGAAGGGAGTGAGGAATGGATGGGCTGGGGCTGAGAGGATCTTTGCCGGTGCTGCTGGAGCCTGGTACTGCTCTGCCCTGCTGGTGTTATTAACTTTACTGTACTGAGGGAGTGGAGGGGGGGGGCGCAATGAGGCTTATTCAATAAAGTATGTGTTTCTAGATATCCAGGAAAGTGAGTGAGCGTGTGTTTGCCTTCGTTCTCTCTACCTTGTCTGTATCTCTCTACCTCTATCTATAATATGTGTGTGTCCGTGTGTGTGTAGGCTAGTGGGTGCTGCCTGGTGGAGCTCCAGTGTACTGAGGAGAAGGAGGGTGTGGATTAAAGCTGTAGGTAGAGCAGAGAGAGCCTGAAAAGAATAATTTGCAGCTTAAGGCCAATAGCTTCAAAGTCATGAATCCTCATGGGTGAGCCAGCCAGGCTCTGAACCTGTCAATGGTAACTTACTCCTCGGATAGCGCGCCAAAGACTTCAATAATGACATCACCCAGGCATGGGGGTAGAGGACGGGAGGTGGGGTGGGGGTAAGGGAGAGCTGAGAGACGGGCCAGCTTTCAGGGGTGCGAGCGCGGCCCTTCAGAGTACTTTGGAGTCCCGCTTGACGAGGGCTTTGCAGCTGCCTGATACCGACCATGTTGTTCTCTGCGCGGATTGGCCACAGAAGCCACCAGGGTGGCTTATCAGATTTATTGAGGCTTAGCGGTTGACGTTCAGAGTGCGTATGTGTGATGAAGTGTGTGTGTGTGTGTGTGTGTGTGTGTGTGTGTGTGTGTGTGTGTGTGTGTTTGTGGAGGGAGAACCGGGTGAATAGGGAAAGGGTCATCCCTCTAACAATCCACTCGTCCCAGTTAATTTAGACAGCACCCTGGGGTCTGACAGTGAAGAGGCAAGACTTTGCGCCGCCCCTCGCCAGAGTCCAGTGAAGCACTTACGCAGCCTCTCACACGAAATCCACCTTTCCCTTCCCTTTTAATAATGCTGTTGTGGTCACAGTCGTGAGGTGAAATTAAATTCGACAGAACTGTATTTATCTCACCATGTAGACCCTACCGTATTTTATACCACGGGCAACATGATCGAATTCTGTACTGCCTAATACCACAGTCTGTCTGCATCCAATTGGTAAGTTCACCACAAGCTAATAGGATGTGGATATGTTACCTTGAATCGCGGCGTTCTTGGAGAAGAAAGTGCGCACCGCAATCTTGTCTCTGTCAGATTTCCCAAGCTTAAGTTTCAGACACACACTTCAAAGTCCCTCTAATGAGTGGAAAAACATTGCCGGCTCCTGCACGACATTAAAGGGTGCCATTTTTTTTTTTTTTTTTTTTTTTTTTTTTTGCTGTATGTGTGTGTGCGAGTTGTTGCTGCGTTGTATTTCACAAGCTTTCCCCCTTCCAAATGTTAGCAACTCATTTTCACCTCCAGCACAAACAAACAGTCAAGTATCACCTATTGTAGCCAGAATCAAAGGCAGCATTTGTTAACAATAAAAACGCTGGCTTGAAATAGCTCCAGCACAGATTCCTTGTGCTCAAACACCGGCCAATGTTTTTTTTTTTTTTTTGTATGCCACAAAAATCAAAAAGGGGAGAAATGGCTGGGAGAAAGACGGCAATATATAAAGCGTGTAAGGGGAACTGCCAGACAAACTACACGAAACATACTTCAGTTTTATTTAATTGCTCAATTGCGGAGGCTTTGTTCTTGCTGCTGTCATCTTTTCAGTTATTTTTTTTTTGATCGGCGATGTGTTGTTTGGAGAACTTGGCCCCTATTAAAAGCATATCGAATTTGGGACGTGCTTCCCAGCCTCCGTAACAGATATGGAGAATCGATAAGAGCATTACAAGACTGTGACAGAATGGCCCCCGCCCCCGCTCCTCTCATGTCTAAAAGGATGGCTGTGTGACAACGGGTCTCGCTGACGCTCCTGAGAATCCTATCCGGGACAGATCACGTTATCTGTCCGGTGGCATAGGCGCTCATTAACCCTTTGGTGACACCACGGGAACGGGAGCGTCGCGAACGAAGGGGGCGATTGCAATCCTTAAAACAAACCCAACCTGTGCATGTTTAAACACGCAGAGATTTCGAATGCACCGGGGCGTCGCGCGTTTCTGTTACAAGTTATTTTGACAGCAAGTTTCTTGGCCTCATCAGTATCTGTTTCTCCACGGTCTCAGTCGCTTGAGCCGCATTTAGCTCCCTCAGCATCAGTACCAATTCCATTTAGGGGTAAAAATGTAAAATTCTCCCTCGACTCATTCCCAGGTGGTGTTTGTGAGAGAGAGCGAGAGAGGGAGAGAGAGGAATAGTTCGGAGAGACATACAGAGAGACGGACAGGATAAAAAATGAGCGCTGGGGTTTGTTCAGGTTCAAGATGCATTGTGTCTGTTGGCAGCCTGTTGGGCCAACATTGTTTGACGTTCTACCCCTAGTGCGTTTGTGAGCCTTTGAGGGCTTTATGGCTCGGTGTGACTCTGCCGCCAATAGGTTCCAGATGCCGCCGGTGTGGGAACCGGGGAGTGGAGCGAGAGGGGAGACGGGGAAGAAGCATAACCAGGTGTGACCCATTGCAATCTGGGATGTTCTCCATGGATATTCAGACTAATACGAGCATGCGTGTGCGTGTGTGTGTGTGCGCATGTGTTGCAGAAACAGAGGGGATGAAATGTGTTCTCAATCTGACACTGGACAGACAAACAGACAGGTAGACAGAATCATGGACACACAAAAACACTTACACTTCAACATGCAAGTTTTTTTTTTGTTAACTGCGTACTTCTTCACTCTTGCAAGTAGCCCCGTGCACACACCCTCTGCCAAGGCACGGAGTTCATGGTTTGAGTCGCGTTGTTCAGCACATTTGCTGCTGGCACCAGCGAGGTCCAACATATGGCAGCACTCTGAGCCTTCAAGCCCCAGCATCGGGGCTCCGAACAGAACCTGCCAGCTCCACAGTGGCCTACTGTAAGAGAAAATTGTCAGCAGGACCATTTAAGGTCCCAAACCACAAGCACTGATAAATGTCTGCATTTCTCAGTGTAATTACCTTCAATCTGGTGTCCCTTTTCCAAGAGGCCGGGAAGGAAACAACAGAGCTCAGAACAGGAACACAGCTTAACCGGCAAAAAGAAAAAAAACACACTGTGAACACTGGCTAAATGAAGTACGGTCCTGCTGTGGGTGATTTGGGGTGGGAGGAGTTGGAGCTGAGTTCAGCCAATGTGTTTTTCATTTAAGTAAAGGTAAAATATACTAGAGGGGAAATTTGCATTGGCAAAGAGAACCACAGTCACTGAGGACAACGCGAGTTGAACGTCAGCCGTGGGAGCTCAGTGCGGGTTTTTGTGTTTTACTGCTCGTATCGGCGTTGTCACGACACAAAACAAACACGGCTTAAATACAAGATCAGCGATGTCTGCGGAGATCCAACGAGTGGAGGATTCTGTCTGGTCGCTGGCCAAACATGAATTTACTAAGCTCATAAAACAAGTGCAAAACAGTGACTATATGTTGTCTGATATGTTTTACCTATTAGCATTGATATTGCATAGTCATAGTGCCTATGTGAACTATTATTGGAAGGTGTCTGAATAACAAATTGATTAAACTGAAATTCAGTCGAAATAGCTGCGGCGCACTATCCAAAGAAACCTTCTTCCTGCAAGGCTTTTTCTAGCAAAATAGTGCCTGCTACTGTTCTCACAGGGCTGCTGCCGTTGTCGATAATCCCTTCCTCTTCAATCCATCATCTGCAAAATAAACACAGGCCACCCCCACCTGTGTCTGACTTGGAGGGGTGAGGGCGCGTTAACCTGTTCACGCAGGCCACCGGCTCGGGCTGCGGATTCCCCGCCTCTCTGTTTAGATTATTTCCACGGAGGCGGGTGACTCTCTTGTGTCACTGATAAGAGCGCAGTGGGGTGGTGGCAAGAGGGTCAAACCACAAGGGGAATAAAAAAAAAAAAACTCAGGAAAATACTGGAAAAATATCTTTATCCCCTGAAAAAGTACTTTCCCCCCCAAACTTCTTCACCATGGCGCAAGGCTATTACACTGATAGAAATTCTTCTCCCTCCTCGACAGTCTGGCCCTGAGTACGCAAGGGGCCAGAGTCTTAGCCACATCTCGAGCTAATTTACAAAGATCCCGAATTATTCTCTTATCTTGGGCTTTAAAGGTTGTAAGGTTGATTAACAAGGCTCTGTCCTGTTTATCAGTTTGGGGCTGGGTGTGGAAAATAGCCTGCGATAAGTGCACAGACCATTAAACATTCTATTTCCCCTAATATTTGTCGGCAACCATCTGCTTAACTGATCTCCCTTCACTTTAATTAAAAGGGATTCCCGTCTTGTTGGGGTCATTATGTGCTGGCGGACGCCAGGAGAGGGGTTTGTGATGAGTTCAGCGTTCCCTCTGTCCCTGGGTTGCCAGAGGGCTTTTTTCATCCTCCCTTCCACCCTCTTCTGAGTTAACCCCTTCCTGTCCTGCTGCACTTCCACCTCGTTATTTAGCGGGTGGAGCGGACTAAAGAGTTGGTAAGTCCAACAATTCTAAAAGAGATCCAGTGTGTGCTGGTGCAAACTTTTCTCTTCACTAGGGAAGTGTATAGATATTCACACTACCTCCCTCAACTCCGGGGCATGAGACTCTGGCTGTAATGGTTTGATTTGCCCAACACTAGTTGGATCGATGCGGCTGTTTACAGTTTCTCCCTCTCTCATCCCTTTTGTCTTTTTTCTAATTTAGTGTTCCCAAACCATGGACAGGGGTCTGAGTCTGTCTGCTGCGCTTGCATCTTCGCCCTCCTCCCCACTCTCCATCACTGTCCATTGATGTTTTTCCCCTCTCTTTCTTTTCTCCTCTTCCTCTCTCCTTCCTTGGTTGGTCTTGGAAAAAGAGCTGCATGCCTCCACACTTCTGGACAAGACTGATGGCTCGTCAATAGCATTAGCCAGCATTGCAGGCCTCACTGGTGTAGAACCAAATCAATATGGCCCAGTAAAAAGTCTTATACGTGTATGTGGTCCATCCCAGCCAAGGCTCATGTTACCACAGATGAGTTTTTATAAGAATTCAGGAGTCACCGTCTATTTTATTGCCTTTAATTCCACATTTCCTCAGCAATTCGCTAACATTTAGAAGTGCTTCTGCTCGCAGCCGTCCAGTCTCTTTTAGTATAATTATGTATTGTAGCCATCAAAAAGTCAAAAGAAATGTCTCTGCTCATTGTTAGATTAAATATGGAGATTTAAATTTAGCAGCTCTGCGATAATGCGGTGACATATAAAATCCTCTTTGCTCTTTCCCTCTAAATTCTGGTAATTTACCCTCTAATTATAGTGTGCAATTTCAATCAGTTAGCCCTCAATGAAAATTGATTTCTGCCTTCAATGCACTGGACTGGACGGTTTGTGGCAATGTGTGCGCGCGCATGTGCGTGTGTGTGCGATTTGAAAAAACACAAAAATCAGGAATGACATAAGAGTCTGAGCGCACATAATTTACCTGCAGATTTATTTGTCTGTATCTTTATGACCGACACATACCCGCTAATGTGTTTTCACTGATAAATTTCATCCAGAGGCACAGACTGATATTTTTCACGAGCCTTCAGAGACCCGCGCAGCGACATGTTGCAACACTGTCTGCCCGACGTTACCGTGGTCACTGCTTCATACCGCCTTTCGCTGACTGATATCTGCTATTGATACGGCGTATAGATTAAAAAGTTTTCCTTAAAGTGAAGAGTTGTGTGTCTGGCCTTTATTCCTCCTGGTGGTAAATGGCCTCCTTTGTGCAGTTTCTTTGTTTCTCAGTTACAAACTTTACGAGCACCAATTTGCATTAAAAATCACATAGCCAATGGTTATTAATCAGCAGTGGACTGAAACATTATTTTATGCTTCAAGCTTTTTGTTATTAACAACATTGTTGATCTTTATGTGCCAAACTGGCTTGGGAGTAGTTAGCTAAAGGCATTGGCTTATATCTATAGGTTCTGTGTGGAGCTGTGCTAGCTAAGAGAATGACAGCAGCCCATTTTGCACGCTAAATGATTTACTGATTGCACAACAGATACCAATATGACTCCATATTTACAGTGTGTGTGTCATTTTAGAGTGTTGTTGTGCGGCACGCTATGGCAATGTCTAAGTAGTTAACACTGTCCTGCTGTAGCCTGATTTCAAATCGTTTGCATGCTCTCTCGGCGCTCAAATCGGTTCTCTCTGACAGTGCTGCTGAAAAGCCATGCAATTGTGTTGAAGTAGATGTTTGCAGCCGAGACGCTTCGCAGGCGCTGTTGACTTTCATTTGAGTTTTTTTTAAATTACCTGTGTAGCATGCAGCCACGTCTCAGCGTCAGTGCATTTCACTGCTGCGCGCGGGGCTCGAACGGGGAGCCGTGTCCTATTTATTCGTCCTACATGTTGCACTTGCCCCGCGAATGTGAAGGTGAACGCGAGGCAGTGATTTGTCTCTTTCCTCTGTGAGGTCTGCACAGGTTTGCAATGCCTAAATACCCAGTCTGATATCTTCTTATAAGTCAAGGATACTGAGCGCTGTTGAAATGTTATTCTAATTTGCGTAGTTGCCTTAGAAAGTTCATTCTGAGATGCATCATTTGAACTAAAAAAAAAAAAGAAAAACACAGAAGAGGCACGTCTTTGACAGATGCCCACTCGAAGGTCAGACAGACAGAGACAGACAGATGGACTGATGGACCTCTTTGCCCTGTCAACCTCTCCACCCCAGGCAGCACCCTTTCCAGTAAAGACACAACAAAGCTCGCCCTGGCTGTCTCCCTCTCCCTCTGTCTGTTTGTCTCTCTGTGTTCTCCGACAGCAAAGAGCTCTGCTTCTCAAAGGTCAGCGGAGGGCCAGTGTGTTTGTCAGGCCAATCGATGGCCCGCCGCCATCAGAAACACGCTCAGCTATGTAGCGGGGAGGTCAGCCTAGTGGCGGAGAGCGCCCACCTCCTCCCTGGTGGAAGATAGAGAGAGAGTGTGTGTGTGTGTGTTTAGGATGGGTGGCTGAGGATATCTGTGAGAAGTGGGGGGAGTATCTTTTACTCACCCTGCATATAATCAATACCAACCCAGTGCTGTTATTCTGAAATGTTGTGTGTGTGCGTGTGTTGTGCAGTTATCAACGATGACAGGGGATCAAGGGAACTGGTGTGTGACAAAGAGGAATGGTGTCTAATTCAAGGTCAATAAGGCCTGTGTCACTCCTTCACTTTCACAGAGGGGGGAGGGAGGAGGCATTATGTTCCTGTTGGTTACCAGAGCAAACATGACATCCCTGCTGGAGCTCATATCAATTTGTAATTTGACCCCCAGTCACAGCAAATGATGTCAGCACAGGTCGCTTTCGCAAGATGACCCTGCATTTGTCCGTTGTCGTTGTCAATTTCTCTCCCTGGTGTCACTGCGTTGTTCCGTTTGCCATGATTTCTCAATGTTAATGTTCATAAATATAAATATTCTCAACTTCATGTGTAGCCATAAATGAAAATAGGGATTGTTTTTTGCTCAAAGCTTTTTTTTTTTTTTCAGAAAGTTGGTGCTTTTACATTATTGTACTAGAAAAAGCTAAGTACATTTTCACTGCATCCCCCTCCTAAACACAGTGCCTTCATGAGTGCATTTAATTTAATTTCAGCCTATAATCAGACAAAGGTGCTGTATGTCCTTTGCCTCCCTCCTTCAGTGACCATCTTAGTAATTTGCTAAGACCAGCAGCACCTTCTCCTCATGCCAGTACATCTTTTAATAACTCTATTAATCTAATCGTCCACTAATTGGTCAAGATAGCCTTTTCCCTGGTGATTTTTATCATGGGGTAATTAAAGAGCCCGCTAAGACCTGCTGAAATCACAGTGTCTCGTTAAAATGGCTTGATTGACACACTGCTTTGGGGTTTTGTTTTGTTTTTTTCCCCCACTATATTATAGAGAATGGCGTCTTTTTGAGCTACTTTACATTAATAAGACGTTGAAAATAACACAAGTCGGTGATTATTGAGGAGCCCACGTCCTTCACATTTGAATAAAACGTGGTGACAAAATGCCAGTGACTGATAAATCTTTAATATAAAAATTGTACAAGAATTCTGATACAAATTACAAGAGGTATTTGGACAAAATATGAATAAAATTCCATTTACATCCCAAAACCCTTATGCATTTTATGCAAAAACCATAGACAGTTATGATACAGAAACAAATACAAGAAAGGCAAAAAAGGAAAGAAAAGAAAAAGAAACAAGAGTCTTTTAAAAAGAGGACCGTTTTTTTTCCCCCTCCTGTCTGCACATGGGAAACACCTGTTTAGGTAACATACAGTATTCATGAGGCTTCCAAATCACCATTTCGACACCAAAGGGGTTGTTCTCTGCAGTGCGACTATGTAGCCATGCAACGCCGTCGAGTGCCGGTGCCATAACACGGGCTTTTTAAGACGCAGACACAAATGCATCGGGTACACAAAAACACGTGTGGAAAGAAAAAAAAAAAAAATCTAAATTCACCAGGTTTTCTTCTTCAAGCTTATTTATATTTTAAGACTGTAAAATATAATTGGCACAATGGAAAACATTATATGAATTTACAGTATTTTTTTTTCATTGACATTTCACAGGTTCCAGTTGAAATCAGTGAAGGTATTTTATTTATTTATTTTTTTTATTTGAACATAACTCGTGAGACTGAAGCATCTACAAACCCACGTGTGTGTATTTTACTTTCTATCTGCATATTTCACACAATGTCCCATCAAACATGTTAATCCCACTGTGTTCCATGAGCTACATTATCTGGACAGTTTGCATGCGGTGTCACCTCTCAGCCCCTCTGCTCACACCCACTGTACACGCTCGCTCCGTGACGTTGAACAAAATGGACAGTGATTAACAGGTCAGACGCTTCAGCCGTTTGCCAGCCCCTTCACCCTCTGCGTGCTGTGTAGAATTACAGAATAATTGATGCCTGACGCTCGCCTAATCAAATATTAAAGATTCACTCCAGTGGTCTGGGCCGAAGAGGCGCTCTAAGTGACGTGCTGCCGCGGATCCACAGCCTTGTCACTGGGTAGCAGAATGCACCTGGGCCCGTGTGGTCGGAGAGGTAAAAAAGACAAAGATTGGATTGGGGGCTTTCTCGGAGGAGACGGCGAAATTGGTGGTCATTTCTCAGAGGAGAGGAGAGTGCAGGGGAGTGGGGTGGAAATGTGAGGGGTGGCTCCATCGCTCTCCAGCAGGCAATCAAAAAGAAGCTGGCGATGAGTCCTGGGGAGTCCTGGCCCTGCTGCTCCCTTGCTCTCTCCCCACCCTGTGTTCCTCGCTCTCTCCCCTGCCTTGTTAAGTGACTGCCGCAAGGCTCCAGCCAGACCGCTCTCTAAGCCCAATCCCTTTCCACCATCCCTCCCTTTTCGCTCCCTTGCCGTCTGTCTGCCTGGCTATGCCGAACGGTCGTTTGCATGTTTTCACAGCTCCGTTTCCAGCCTCTTGCGGCTCTGAGCTCTGCTGGCATCAGTAGCACCGCGCAGGACTCAGATGCAGCCCGTAGGAGGTAGGAGAAGGGTGTTGTGAGAGAATCTCGTCTATGATTTTCAGTACACTTCTAGAGAGGTCATGTGCTGCGGCTGCTGCTTGAGAAACAGTGAGACAGGATGTGAAGAGTTTGTTAAAAAACACAAGTCTGAAAAACTTGGTTTTCTCAGATCAACAAGGGCAGGCATGGAAGCAGAGGTTATTAGGCAGAGTACATTTACGTTAAGATAACTGTTGATATGTGGGATATGTACAGCTCCCTTAATTCAGGAGCGTTCAGATCAACCTGTGAGCCTGCTGGATTTTCTTAATCGCTGTCCTCTTCAGGAAAAACATCTCAAATCATTAGCTGTTACATATGTTGAGATATTTAAAAGAAGTGCTAATAATAATCACTCAGTGCTAGCTCGCACCACTCTCCATAATGGATTGTTAGCGCCCTGTGTTGCGGCGGCAGCTATAACGTTAATGCTGCACGGAGCGGTTCATTTCCTGCTCCGAGAATACTCTCTATTTACCCTGGCCCCTGTCTCCTCCATCACCAGAGGTTAATAAGTCATCTAGTTCTTGTCATCCTTCTGGCCTGTGAGTAGGAAGCATACGTGAGTGTGTGCCGCTCTCCTCTGCGTGCACGCGTGTGCATTTGTACGGTTGTGTGTTAGAGAGACAGCTGTCAGCAGGGTTCCTGGAGTAGCACTTTTTTATTTCTGCCAGAGCGAGGGCCGGGGGGATTGAATGAGTGAATGAGGCAGCAAGCGCCTCAGTGAAACCCACTCCTGGGAGAAGGCAGGGGTTCCTGTACTCAATTTTCCCTTCACTTGGGATAAACAGGCAATTACCCATCCCTTTTTCCTATGCCATGGCCGTCCGGTGAACTTAAGCATACACTATTAGTGTGTGTCCCTGTAGGACCTGCGCTGTGGGGTGTGGAGGTGGTAAGTGAGTGGCGGGTTGAAGAAATGGGTAAGGCGGTTGTTAAATGACTGCGCTCTGACAGACAAAGAGCAAAACAGAATGAGAGAAAGGAATTGAATTATCAGCGACCCTGAATAAGAATAAGCACGCGCGGAAAATGAATAGATGAATTGAATTCGGCTAAATTGAATGAGTCAAATTGAATTGTTCGGAGCGCACCGGCTCGCTCCTTCTTTTTCTCTCTCTGTCAGTGTCACAGTCTTGTCAGCAACCTTGGCGTCTGGCAGTGTAACGAAGTGACAAGTGAGTTATTAGACAGAAGAAGCCGGAATGGCAGGGACGCCTCCAGGTAACGGAGAAGCAGCACATTTTTAATGATCGTTGCTGTCATCCCTTCCTCCCTAGTCAGCCTTCCACCTCCGCAACCTTTCCGTCAGCCTCAGCTCTCTGTCTCGCTCCCTTTATCTCTGAGAAGAGAGGACTGAAAACTGCATGTGTCATATAGGTGGAGCCTTTAAGAAAAAGAGGACATGAGATATTTTACTAGAATAGGCCATGTCTATATTGCAAAATGGCTTTAAGTATGAAACAAATGGAACTCAACACTGTTATGGATGTCGGGTGTTGTGAATACTGTACAGCACACCACGTAACACTGCATTTTTTTTTTTTCCCTCTGTGTGTAGCACCAGTCAAGTAAGAGAAGATCTCCTTGTATAGTAACACATGGCATTTGCTAATACACTGCTAAAGAAGTCAAACTGAGGAACAATCTCTATTTTTTGTCTTTTTACAAAAAATATTCTTATACTGGACAAAAACATCTCCATGAAGATACATCACCCACCAATAAATACCCCTCCCCTTGGCTACTTTTGCCCAGTTACTGGAAATATTTGTACCGTGAGACAGTTGTGGACAGTCAACCGACAGCCGGGCGAATGGTAACATTTTTCATTAAGTACATTTGTAGCCGACACTCAGCAATGGAAACCGATACCGAAAACATCACAGCAAAAGATTTAAGACTCAAGTGCATCGTATTAATCCAATGGGGCACGATGTAAGTGCGCTGTCACACCGAAAGGGTTTTTCTTAAGCAAACTCTGTTTTGGTCACAGTTGAAGCTTCTTTTTCAAATCTATGAGACAGTCATATTTCATGAAGATGCCTTTTGTGACAACAAACGCAAGTTCTCACATCGATGACTTTGACACCGTCACGCCATGCTTTAAACAGACTCCCCCGTCGTAACTGGTGACCATACACAAACGACTCCTTGAACAAAAAGAGGAGGAAAGACTTTACCGACGTTTAACACCTCTGCGTTTGTGAAACAGCAGTTTGAAGTCACTCGGGAGGAACTTTCTGCTGTTTGGCGATTGGGGGTGGGGGTCTCAGGTTTTGTTCAGGGAAGCAAGACGTTTTCCGTCTGCGTTTGGAACTGAGCACGTGCAAAAAGAAACTGGCGCATGTATTTTGAAGGTACTGTCATTTCCCTTGGCACTGTAGCCATCAATGACCCCGAACAACACCTAAACTTACCATTGCAAAAAGTCCTCATCATAATAATATTACACATCCCCTTGTATAGATGCAAAGTGCAAAAACTGAATTGGTATACTAAAGCTCATAAACATAACAGACAAAAAAAAAATCAATTGAAATACAGAGAATGATATCAGTGTAGGAGCCTAAAAAAGCATGCCGGCAACCTCTGAATATCTAACAAGTAGATAAAACAAGCCACATGATATTCTTTTTTTTCCTAGGACTCAGTTTAAAATGTGTCTCTGAAGCTAACATAAATGAGTCAAGCTAGTAAGATGCTACCTCTGTCTTGCCTATAGCTGGAAGTATTGTACTGGACTGTAACATAAAACCATAAAGAGAGAGGAAAAAAGAAGCAAACAACCATCAACACAACTCTTTTACACCAAAAAAGCCTCTTGGGACAATATTTACAAATGAAGCTGTCATGCTTTTGTAAGGGGTTCATTTAAAAGCTATCATTACACAAATACAACAAGAAGATTTTCTTTTTTTTTTTTTTCTCAATACTATCATTTCTGCAGGCAAAGTCACAAATAAGAGTTTGAATAGATTCTTTGGAGACGGACATAAAAACAAAGTGGGGTGACGTCTGAAAGGAAAGATGGAGGGGCTTATGAAAAAAAACAACAACTGGAGTTTTGTTATAAAGCAAACTCCATGCACAAAAGCGTCATCCTGTTCTTCCAAAGAAGGAAAAGTCAAAGGTCACAATAATAAACTGTAGTCAATGAATTTTATAGAGGGACGTAGAAATGTCTTGCAATGACTTACAGAGGACGGGCAGGAGGCATACAGGCATTCAGCTTGTATTTGATGGCCCTGGGCTGGGGTTAAAAGCTCATTTGAGGAGGAATAGGGATGAGGAATGATGGGAGGAGCGGGCAGACTGACAGCAGGGCAGAGTAGCAAGTCATTATTTAGTCTATTATTGTAGAGATGGGCATGTTTTTATGGAGGTTGGGGTTCTGAGAGTGTCGGTTACGGCTGCGCACAGAGCTGAACACCATGTTGCAACCGGGGATTTTGCACTTGTGCATCTCGCGCAGGTGCACAGTCTTGTAGTGCACGCGCAGGGTCCCTTTGTTGCTGTACATTTTGTGGCAGATGTTGCAGAGGATCCCGCTGCTGCCACAGTTACTGCCCCCGGTGGACGAAAGGAGGAATGGTGAGGAGGAAGGTTCCAGACCCTCACCATGTCCTTCTCCTCTTAGTTCTCCAGTCTCATCCCGATGTCGCCCTTCAGCCCGCCCCTCGGCACGCTGGGAGCAGTACTCCCCCTCACTGTTGCCCTCCTCCTCATCCTCTTCTCCCTCCTCCTCCTCCAGGTCATCCAACAGGATGCCTTCGTCGCTGCCCTCATCTGACTCGTGTGAGGAGTGGACACTGCTGCTGGATTGAACACTGGATGTGGTGCTCAGGTCCAACACCATGTAGTCATCTGGCTGGCCCCGGGAGAAGCCGTTGGTATGGTGGTTTTTAAGGTTTTGGTTGAGAGGGTGGTGGGGATACTCGATGCTCATGGGGGAACGGACACTGTGGTTCAGGCCAGTGGGCTCGAGGCTGGCGCCTCCGATGCCCATCCTGGCCATAGGGTCCAAGCCCATGTGGTGCCCGGCGTAGATCTTGGCCAGTAACTCGGCTCGCAGGTCCTTGGGCAGTGGCGTGAGTTGGGGGTCCAGGACGATGTCGTCCAGCTCTTTGGTCAGCAGTTTGCGGTGCAGGTTGATGTTGGAGCTGTGCCTAATGTGGAGAGACAGTCACAGTTGTAAATCAGAATGTATAATGCTTTTAGGTTAACTCTTAAATACAAAATAGCCACAGGGTTGAAACAAATGTACTTCTACCTACAATCATTTACTTTCCATGTATTCAAGTTATCTTACTTCTCCTAAGTCATACCACAGTACAGATACATCTTAATATCTTAGAACCACTACATATGTAATCATTGTTCCTATGAGTTGAGGTTCACGGTCACACAGAGACAGATATTCACCCTGCAGCTCTCCTCAGAAAAGTGCTCAAAGATCGCACAGAGAGAGAGAAAGCATCCTGCTAGTGTTTACCGCTGTCAGCATGTCTGCACTGCACAGCCCTCAAATCCAATAGACTCTGACTCAATTAAATACTCCACCATATTGAATGGGAGTTTATCAATTGATTCGAGCTGTGGTAATGTGATAATCGAGGGGAACTGGATAGCATATTAGCACTAGGCCCTGACAGCATTATCGCATTCGTTCCCTATTGGAGGTGGCTTAATCGAGCACCTCAGTGAACATGTCTTTATGTAGCCCTGGATTTAATTAAGATGGGCATTTTTTCCCAAACGCAAGGCAAACTGTATCACACAGTGTGCTACAGCTGGTGAAAGAAACTAAGTAACAAGTGCCATGCTTAAGCCAGGATACGATTAGTGAGGATTTCGGTTAGCATACAAAGCCATGCTAAGGGATGCAAGGTGAAATGGGCTTGAAAAATTGAATTCAATGCTTTTTCGCTCCAATTTCACAGTTGCCAAGTTGGAAAACAAGGGGACCCACTGCACACATGTCACAACAAAACTGCATAACATAGAAAGGAAACTTAAGCAACTCATGACCGATGTCAGGTACGACATACACATGGCCCATTCCTTTCACATCAGCTCAGCACTTACATCAAATAAGAATAATGTGCAAACACTCAGTGCCTTTAATGTGAGGGGTTTCCATGCAGGGAGGGCACATGTGTGTAAATTAAATTAAAAAAAAAAAAAGAAAAGAAAAACGGTCATCCTTAGCAGGACGGGCAAAAATGGAGTCACAATGGATAGTAGAGCTTACCAGCAGTGGCAGGGTTGATGCAGTCAAAAAGGGTCCCTTTCCTTTAATTATTTACTTCCCTATCCGACATTGTCCTGCAAGAGGTAAAAATACATTCATTTGAGGGACCCTTTTCTGTGAACCAGGCAACCAGGAGCCCGTCCACTCAAGCATCGTCAGCATTGAGGAGAGAGAGCGTGGCAAATCGATTGGCCGTGGCTGTCACTGCAAGTGTGTGTGTGTGTGTGTGTGAGCTTGCTTTTATCTGTTTGTGTATGTGTGTGCATGCGCGTGTGTGTGTGTGTGCGTGCGTGCGAGAGAGAGAGAAAAACAGAAAATATACTACTTCCATATAGTGGGACTTCGATCAAAAGGACTTTATAAATCCTTTGTTCTTTTTTATCCTTTGATAGTACAGTTGCACCCATATGGCGTTAGCTTATGGCTAAAATATGGGAGTCATGATTCAATGTCAGCGGCGCTGTCTAGTCAAATACATGTGTGGACGCTCGGCCACGAGAGAGCCGGAGTGTTTTAGGTCTGAAATGTGCCTTGATCAGTGATCAATACGTGGGGACAGGCTTTGGCGTGAAAAGGGGGGGCCACATTTGCTCAATTAAACCTGAAGGTCAGGATGCTGTTGATGATGCTCAGGTAGGCAGGTCCTTTGCAACATGTCTCCATCTCTATAACAACACCTTCTCACTGCTAATAAGCTCTAAGTTAACCATGGCTATCTCAGTCTCAGATCTTAAAGTCAAACATGCTAAACATCATGCAGTAAGTAGTCTGCACTATCGCTACAGTAGCCATTTTTAATACTCAAAATGCACACCACATTGTAACAACATTACAACAGCATGTCATGAAAAATATTCACATTTACGGCTACAGTCGTTTCAATTTAAAGACATACGACAGTCAAATAAAGGGAAGGAAAGAGTCACTCTGTGATATCATTTCTGAATGATTTCATCTCAAGAGCTGGAGAGGAGAAAAAGAGTCCAGTTTATGATCATTTGCATAAACATTATTATTTAACTCCTGTGCTGGCAGCGCCTCCTCGCCCTAAATAATCAAAATAAGTCAGCTGGATCCACACACAGTGGGCATAATGCACTTAATCCTTCATTTATCAAATTTAGACTTTCTGCCCCATTTCCCACTCCCCGCCATCCCTCCACCTCCATCACTCCACTTCAGTACGCTCTATCTTTCCTCCCCCAAACCCAACTCCTTAGTGTGCCCCCTACCCCTACCCCTCCACCCCTCCCCTCCTCCATGTCTGCTTCCCTGTTGGCCAGTAATGTGGCTGGCAAACCAATTTGACAGTCTCATCTTTGCCCAAAAGATGGGGGAGGCCTCCAGAGAGCCCATTTTTGACTGTGCAGAGGAGGCAGAGCGAGAGTGTGCCTGTCCCACCCGGCGTTAATCATCTTTAGGTTCATCTGATGGCCCTTGCCCTTGTTTTTGTGTCAGCGCGTGTGTGTTTGTGCGTACGTGTGCATATGTTGTCTAAATGACTCATAATGTGTAAATGAGATGGAGGGCTGAGTGGTATTAAGCTGACACGAGTGGTTCTTTGTCTTTCCTGTCATTTGGGGTGTGTTATGAGGTTTTGGTTGGAAGTGGGAGGACAAGAGTGTTTGTAGCATTTATCACACTTTGTCACTGTTATATCTACTTTGCACTGCCTCAGTTACACCAGTCATAGGCTTCAGACAAAGATTTGACGATCCTCAAATAAATGAGCGCATTAAACATCACATGAAAAGCATTTTTATGTACATCATTTCTTGTAGTTTCATAACTAGAATTCTACTGGAGACAGTGCGCTCACATGGACGTCCGTATGATACTTATCTAAGAATAAAATAATTCCTCTTATTCTCTGCAAAATACATCACAAGGGAACTTTCAACCACAAACCAAAGGGGATGTAACATTTCAAGTTTCTTGCGTTTTAATCAGCAGATATTTTGAACCGGGGTGAGTGGCTTCTGCTAACATATTCTCTCTATGAGCAACGTGCCCTTTGTTTATAAGAGACAAACAGAGAGCTGATTGTGGAGCAGCGGAGCCGGGCCCACATGCCGTGAGGGGACTGAGGGAAAGTGAGGGAGACAGAGAGAGGAAGGAGAGGGGAGGAAAGAGACTCTCCGACATAATTAACCTTCACTCTCTCTGCTTGCAGTGGCCCGTGCAGGGACTACGGGCTGCACACTGGGAATGTGGAAGAGGGAGGACACCTACTTGCTGTTGCGACACAGGAGCAGGTTCAAATGTTGGAGGTAAGGTTTAAAAAAAAAAAAAGAGAGATTGGTGGTAGGCTGATAAAAATGAGATAAGTAAGGCAAGTCTTGTCGACGGTTTAAGAAATATGATTAACGAGGCCAATAATGGTGATGATTACTGGTGTGCGCGTCTTTCCAGCAGTTAATCATGCAGCTTCTTCAACACTTCTGCCGACGCTGCTCGCTCCCCACAATAAATATGCAATCATTTACCTCCGTGCAGCAGGCGGCCGGGAGGCTGGGAGAAAACACCCCACTGTAAAACCGCACACACGCACGCACACAGGCACACACACACACACACACTCTTCTCTTCTGTTGGTCTATGTTTTACACCCAAAAACACACACACATTACATGCTTGCTCAAGGGCACATTAAATGATCCCTTCCTGTATTCTTGAACCTTTGCAGTATTCATGGGCACTAATGTTTGCGTGCATGCGTGTGTGAAAGTCTTTTAAATATAGCGGCGATGCAAACTTTAAAAAAAAAAAAACCCAGAACAACACACACACACACTTGCGGTGCTTTCTTTCTGTTTGCTGTGTATCCTTCTCTGACAATGTCATTGGCTCTTGGTTGTTTTTCTCGGTAGATCAAATGACCTCTCCTCGGTTTTCTTCTTCACTTTGATACGAGAGCTTTTGATGCTGGCGTCTGATGGTGTGTTTACGTGCCTTTGGCTTTGCACTCGGTCAATGGACTAATCAGATATGCAGAGGTACTTGGACTATTGATGAATAGTCAACAGCTGTTTGGGACGTTGTGAGAAGAGGAAGTCAGGCAGGGCTGTGTATTTCAATGCTGCTTTAGCATATATTATTCATCTGTAAAAACAATAACAAATAGCCACTTTTACCTGCCTCTTATTAAAATTCAGTGTGGTTTTCTTTCAGTGTGTTCTTTTTTTATTTTTTAAGAGAGAATGACTGTGTGAAGTGACGTTTTTTTATCAATCCTGCATGTCTGAGGTGAGCTACAGGAAATAGACACTTATTAATCGCTGCTGCCAACTAATGCAGGGCAGTAATATCTAATTTACAGAAAGAATGAATCTGACTTATCTAATTTTCTAGTAATAAACATTCTAGACATTATTTTCTCACATGCAGTTTCTTAACCTCATCAGAGCAAATGCTCTTATGAAAAGAACTAAATCCTACTGCCATTTTACTGCTACCATTACACTCAAACATACATTATGTCATTAGGGGATTATCCAGGGACAGATTTGATGAGAGCACAGCGTGCGTATTGACTCGTCTCAAAGCCCCAGGATTCCTCTGGCTGTGCAGCGCGCTTCTTTCTGTTGTTTTTGTTCCCTGTTTGAACCAGCGGCACAGTAATATGTCCCATATGCTATCAGGAATTTATCCCCCTACAGAAAAAGTATGGAAACAATAGTGTGCTTAGGTCTCACCCAGCCAGAGCTATACTGTGTCAGAGATGCATTATGTTCACAGCAGCAATTGTCCCCCCCTTGCTACAAAGTTATCTCCATCTTCCATATGTCCCGCCACCCTTCAGTGTTTGAATGGCATTTATATGCTGGTGTTTTTCTCATCATGGAATCGAACTGTCACACACACGCATCCAAGCTGACGCAGGAAGAGAGCGGGCACAGGAGGAGTTCATGTTGATGCATTGCCTTTTCACCATGCATTTTGGTGTAATCTTTGAACCCCCCGTGTCTGTGTCCACCATTGTACCAATACATATTTTAATGATACGTACAGATTAACAATGCCAATTTACTCTTAGGTGTAATCTAATTGAGGTATATCTACCATTGAAAGTCTTTCTCAATTCTCCATTAATGTCCAGTTGAGTTCTCTCTTTGCTCTTTTAAAGTTTAGATAAGGCAGTTAATTGTTTATGTCCAACAACTGTTTTACAGCAGTGGGAGCCTAATTACAAAGAGATAAGGTGTATACAAGGTGTTTTCTCTGTTATCTATTTGCACTTATCCTTGTGCGTGTGCAAGTTAGTGTGCATATGTGTGCATGCATATGTTACACAGTAGCCAGTCATGCCTTAGGCATTCTCTATCCCTAAAGCCTTTTCAAAAGAGGGGGGCTAACAAAGTCACCAGTGGCAGTACACCACATTGAGGGAATGCATACTATTATAACACTTCCTGTTAACTTGCTGCTGTTGGCACAGCTGCGTCAAGTGAGCAGCAGGGTTGCATCTTCACTGACTCTAACTTGTCTCCTGTTCTGCTCCTCCTGTTTCCTTCCCACATCCTTTCTGATCCAGAATCACCTGCTCTATTTACATGCGGCTTAAGAACAAACACTGGTAGGAACAGATGCCACTGAAACAACAAATGTAAAAAAAGACTTGGGGTTGAAAAGTAGCAGATAGTTTGGGTGGAAAGAGGTAGCAGTGGTGGAGGAAGAGATGAAGGGGAGCAGAGCCAGTGTGTGGCTCTGACAAAACACTGCAGGAAAAATATACAGCTCCCTCTGGGAAGATCTGTTTGCCAAACTGAAGCATGCAGTGTGTTGTAACTGGTATACTTATTTATCTACAGTGTATATGTATATACACAAGCATATACATGTACAGTATATGTATACTATATATGTAATGTATTATATAGAGAGAGAAGTTGACTTCTATTCAAGTGAAAGAGTGTAAGCATGAGAGACAGTTGTTGCACAGGCTGCTGTGTATTTAAAGTTTGTGTCAAGGGCCAATTTATTCTATGTCCCTGTTGTGTTGAGCGACTGGATAACTTGGACAAGTGGCCATTGTAGTTGAGTGGCAAGGGAATATGATTTTCTGTGTTACTAACCTGAAATAACAGTAACTCTAATGGATATTATTACAAGCCGTGTGTAGAGGATTTTTAAAGAGAGAGAAATTCCACCTTAAGTATTACTGAACGCCTGCCAATATAACACTCAGAAGTACTTGTCTGATATAAAAAATGTTGTTTCTTATTCTTTAGGGGGTCTGTGCTAGCCCAGAGCAGTAGTGAACTTATGTACCTCTAGCATATGTTATGGCATCAACCGGCTGCCACTGCTGCCAGAGTATAGAGATTCTGCAGAGTGAGTGTGTGGGACTGATATGTGCTAACAAGCCCAGGTGAGTATGGCTAGCCTCACCTCCTAATGCGCTAATAAATGCAGTGGTTTGACAAACCGCTGTCTATGTTAATATATGCGCCTTCACCTCCCTGTGACAAGGTGAGGTACTGAGGGCAGGTAAACAACACACTGCAGCTGCAGGGTTGATGGGTACAGCCTAGTGCTTGTTTGAATGTGTGTATGTGTTTCTCATCCTGACACCCTACTCCTCTGAACTTTGACTTGACAAGGAGCAGATGTCCCTGAATCAATTTAGTGTTGAATTAGCTAACAGATGTTAAGCGCTAGCCTATCCAGGTAAATGTCATACAGCATAGAAAAACTACAGCTAAATCTTGTTTTATTAACATTAAATAAAAGGGCATCTCTCTCTTGCAAAAATGCAAATATCAATAAAACTATGTTTCAACATGACTATAACAATCCTATATGCTTATTAAAACTAGCAGCGAATGTATTTTAATGAAGTGCCATCAATTAAATTATAGTTCACAACAAAGACTGGATTCAACATTTCTTTTGAACCTACCTGCAACTGTTGCATTTACATTGAAATAAAATGGTTACATTACCAAGTCATAGCACTGACCTGTCTCGGCTCCTCCGGGAGGGGAAGGCAGCATTGCAGCCAGCCACAGTGCACACATGCATCTCTTTGAGGTGCACATTCTTGTAGTGCAGTTTCATGCTGTAGGAGCTCTTGAAGCTCTTCTTACACACATAGCAAATCTTGGGATCAGGACTTGAGCATGGGTCTCCCTCTGGTGATTGAGAAGAAGGGAATTTGGGTGGGCTGGCACCGTAGCCCATCGAAGAGATGAAGCTCTCATGTAGAGCAGCCATGCTTGCAGCAGCGGCAGCAGCTGCGGCCATGCCTCCATTATAGAGGCCATATTGGCCCATGCAGAACATGTCATAAGTAGGATCGTTGAGTTCTTCCTTGATCTTGATAGGAGGCTGATGAGGGGAGGGTGAGGAGTTAGCCTTGCCTTCCATTTCCTTTCTCAAATGGGTTTCCTCACCACCCTCATCATCCTGTTCCTTTTCCAGACCCCTTCCACCCCTGATGTGTTTTTGATGTTCCTCCACATCTATGAGCTCATCGCGATAGAACATCTTGGAATCAGAAGTTTCAGACTCATTCTCAAAGTCTCTTTCATGGTCCTGGTCCTCAGAGGTGAAGCTGTCCATACAACGGAGCTCACCAGAGCCTTGAAGATCATTTCCACCCCTACTGTCACTACCAGTGCCTTCCCGGCATTCATCTTCACTTTGTCTCATTATGCCTCTCAGAGCTAGGCCAGGGCTCATCTCATCTTGGGAAGGGGATTGCTGCCCGCTGCCACCACTGTGGTTCCCTGTAGCACTGCCACCATTGTTGTTGCTGTTGCAATTACCATTCATTTTGATATTGTTGTGGAGAAGGGATGACTGGTGATGGTGGTGATTGTGATGGAGGTTATCGTCATCATCATCTTTGTCCTCGTATTCATCTGCCACATCAATTACTTCCTTCTCAATCTTCACTGGCATGCTAGATTTACGAGGCTTCTTTTTGGGCGTGGGGTCTATGCTTCCAGTGGTGTGGTCATGATTGGCACTGTGTGTATGTAAGCGCTGGGACACAGGTCCTGCCTCTGACACATGAACATTATTGTGTGCAGCTACAGCTGCCTGCATCTGTTGTTGTTGGTCCATCAGGGTGGTACTGTTGGTAGTGGTGGGCAGGATAGGACTGGTGGGCAGTGACACTGGAGGACTGACAAGATCCGCAGGGGACAGTAGTGTGCGGTAGAATGGCGGCACAGGCTGTACTGGTTGCACTGATTTCAGGGTGGGGAACACCAATGGACTTTGAAGGGGTGACTGAAGCATTGGGTCTACTGGTGGAGTAGTGAAGCCCAATGGTGGCCTTCCAGGGCTGGTGAGTGTGAAGCCACCATTCTTGGTGCTTGAGATGACAGGTGTACCTGGGGTTGAATTGGCACGGATGAGGTCCTTGTCACGGTTATTGCGCAGCATGGGCATGTGCAACCGTGGATTAGGATTGGCACTGTGACGGTTGCGGCTGCGTAGTGAACTGAAGACCATATTGCAGCCCTCAATGGTGCAACGGTGTTTAATCTTCAAGTGTACAGCATTATAGTGTATCTTAAGTGTGCCTTTGTCATAAAAGGTTTTGCCACAAGAATTGCAACACACACGACCCTTGCGTGAGGTGGCTCCCATGCGGCGCATGCGATGCATCTTGGAGGAAAAGGAAGCATGGTTGATGGTTTTAGAGTGCTCGTCCTTTACAAAGTGGTGGTGAACCTGGTGGTCAGTCAAGCTGTTGGGTTGCTGAGGTTGATTTTGGGATTGCTGTTGGCCCTGCTGCTGTTGCTGCTGGAGCTGTGTCTGCTGTTGTTGCTGTTGTTGAGCCTGCTGGGTGGAAGGGGTTGGTGAGATGGGTGATGCCCTGTTGTTAGGCTCTGTCTTGGGTTCAATGTTGTTGTTCATGGCTCCCAGGGTTCCACGGCTTGGGCTTTGGCCTGTACGGAAAGGCGACAGGGACACTTCTGACTCACTGGTCTCCACCTGTTCACCTTGGTTTGGCAGGCTGGGCTCCCGGAGCCGAAGAGCAGACTGTTCCATAGGCAGGCCATTGGGAGGCAAGCCAAGCATGGGGGCAGACACTGGGTTGATGTACTGGAAAGGCAGGAGGAAGGCTAAGCTATTGGGGATATTCTCGAAATGATGAATGCTGGATGGGCTACTGTTTTCCAGATGTGTCAGGAGCCCTGGGCTGCGGGTCCTGTTGTTGCTTTCAATGAATGTCCTAATCCCGGAGTCTGTCTTGGAGGAGGGAACTGTAACTGCCTGACCTTCCTTCTCCTGAATGGCCATCAGCTCCACAATGGACTTAGTCTCACCAAAGCGCAGGAACTGCTGCAGGGTGATGATCTCCTCTTCTCGGGACATAATGGTCCAGCGGTCCAGCACCTTGCCTGCAGCATCCTAGATACCCCAGAAGAGACAAGAGAGAAGACAAAAATACAAACCATTATTGATTGTGCATAATCAGTGCGGTCAAAGGAGAAGATAGAGCAGGGGTTAGTTTGTAAGGGCAAGCTTTTCTGCTCATGAAATTCAGTTGCTCCTCGAGCGACATGTAACTAACAGACAGCTTTGTCTACATCCCCCCACCCTTCTTTCTTTGCCATCTTCTTTTGACTGATTTATTCATTTTTCTATAAAACAGCACTGTGAATGTGATCATTAATCATACAGTGATGAGTGTAGGCAAGAGTTTAATTGAGTCTCTAGCAAACAAATCAAAAGCACTGAGGTGGGGCGATTAGCAGGTCTTTGCGACTTCCAACACTATAGGGATGCTAATCTGTGGGACTGACAAAAACAGCTTTGTTAAAGATGTGAACTCTTGCTGAGACTCCCTCCGTACACAAAATGTACTTAAGGATTTTTACAAAATTCTGTGAGCCAGAGAAAAATGCCTGACAGAAATAATAGAATAATTAATGCAAGCCACTAATCACACCTTAGTTAGCAGGCATTTTTCTACCACGTGCTCTCTGTCTCTCAGGCAGTGAAATGCTCGAGGGAGGAGGGGACTGCTACGCTGTGCATCAGGAAATGGCTTTGGACATTCAAAGAGAAAAACTCATGGTTATTTATGGTTGTGTTTTACTACCTTGACAGTGGCATTGAGCTTTGATTTGAAAGGCTGCGTGTTTATCATGCTTCTCTATGTTAGGAGACCTAGAGGATACATAACCTATGTTACCTTAAATATTAATCATATTAATATGTTCACGTGATTTAAAGGATGGATTGCCTTTTACACCTTAAATATTAGTGTGAAATACTTTGTGATAAACAATCATGTTGTTTAGTACAGTGTCCGCTGATGATACATACATTGAAATTGTCATTGGCTACTTAACAAATGCGAAATAACAAATATTAATAGATAGTTTAACAATAATCCCTGGCAATCCCAGTTTAAAACAAGCTTCCATCCAATGAAACCAGAACTATTTCCATGGGATCTAGGCGTTATTCTAAATACAGTACTTTATATGTCCTTTTGAGATGTGCTGGCAAAATATAAAGTACTTTATGTGTCCTTTTGACATGTGCTGGCAAAATACAAAGCTTAAACTTTGTGCATTTGTGAACACTGTCAAACACTAAGAGATGGTAAGGCAGTCTGGGGAAAGAATTTTAGAAAAGCCTAAGAACTGAGTTTGTGGTTGAGCTACTGAGTTTGAGGCAATGAAGTTTGACCCAATGGTTGTGTCCCCGGGTGTGTACCTACATCTCTTTCTGCTCCATAACACCAATGACTACTGATCACTAATATCCTCAAACAGTAAATTCCACCACTGTTGTTGTTATGTAAAATGGTGTGGTATGACTGTTTGTATGAACAACACAGAACACAGAACAGAAGAGAGACATAGTGTAAATACTTGATTTCACACATAGGTTCCTAGGGGACCAGGCGCAAGCGACATCAAGGGAGTAACGCAAGTGATGACAATTAGTCACAGCGAAATGGTAACATTTCATATGTGCTCCTAGCTGCTGGCATCAATAAAAGATAAATGGCAACTCTGGTGAGTAAAAAGCTGTAAAAACCAACATCACAAAGCACAAAGGGCCTGTAAGGAGAAAACAGAAGATAAATGTTTAAAGAGAGACAGCGAAAGAGAGATGGTACGGGAGAGACACAGAGGAAGACGAGCAAAAAACCAGAGAAAAATAAAAGTGTGAGTGGTTTCATATCATGCCCTCAGATATACTGGAGAAATAGATTCTTCTGAGACGAAACATCAATAGTCACTGGAGTATTTGTTGTTAAATATACATTAAAAAACATTTTACACTTTCATTCTGTGTGTGCTCTGGAGTTTTTGCCCGGAGGTACGACTTTAAATTCTAGCCTGGGCCCTATTATTTCATACTGCATGGCCATCTGGGCATTAGTACTTCCATTTGATTAAATTGAAACAAAAAAAAAAAGAGAGCAAATTAGAAAGTGAATCTTTAAATAGTTCCACAACCACATTTCTTATGAAATTCTAAGAAGTGGATCAGCCTTTTAATATTTTCTTGTGACAAAAAAGATTCATTGTTGTTCATTCTGTGCAATTACAACTCTGATTAAAAGCATTAAAAATGCTGCGAGTTTATTTTTCAATTGCATAATTTGAAACTGACATTTCTGAGCCATTTTAAGACATTTTAATATCAAATTTCTAATTGCCCCACTTGTCAAATTGAGACTGAAATAAAATTCAGAATCTGACACTTTTGAAAAGGACATCATTTTAATGGGTCTTTAATAAAATTCTAGGGATTAATCCAAAGCTATAAGTAAAGTCACAAAATAAATCTACAAAAGCTTTACAAATTTGTACACATCAACTGGATTACTTGACCAAAGTTGCTTTGCAAACCCACTTGCAGTTATCCAGCCCTGTCTCAATCACCGAATTAATCAAACATTGCTCAGACATTTATTTTATCCTCTACTACTCCTACCCTGAGCCTCCACTTTCCCCACTCATGAAGTCAAACAAAAGCCAATACGCAATGACACCGGCCAAACTGCAACCCATTAGCGTTAGGAAGGGCCAGCCAGCTGTCAGAACAGGTCAGCAGTTCTGCTACGTACTGGACCCTGTCTGAGCGGAGGCCATCCAAGCACTCCTTGTTCACTGGTCAATTGAGTTTTGGAGGCCAGTCAACAAGCATTTGGGTTGGGGTCGGGTTTGGGGCATACAGTCAACGCAAATTCAAAAATGAAGAAAAGCGGTCGAGAAAAGGATGTGAGGGTACAAACTTAATTAGAGCTCAGTCCATGTGGAAACTACTCCTGGTTTTTGTGCCAGAAAGCTTTTCAATACATGGCTCTACCTCATATATAAAAACTATATTTTACAATATATCACTTTATGATAGCAATGTTAAATTCAGATAGAAACCCCCATAACAATTAATAGACAATCAAAGATGAGAAGAAATGTGCATGTATTGTATCTGAATGTATCTGAATCAATATACAAGCTGACACATATTTGCAGACAAACTCATGTCCCTGTAGTCCTTACTACAGTAAGTCTCACAACTCCACTCCCCTGCATTAGCCTTGTGATGCTGTGAGAGAAACAAATATGCCATTAGAAGCACTTTTACAAGTAGGCACTCATCTTCCAATTAGCTTAATGTGGCCCTCTTTCCCCTATATTTTCCAGGCGTGCCCCACCTCTTCTTGTACACTCCCTCCAGTAAAATCTCATTAATCCACCCCTCCCCCATCTCCCCCAGTGCTATGACATATTAGTCTGTCATTATGCATCCCAGAGTCCTTTAAACAATACAGCTAAACCTCTGTTTGCCAGGTTAATGACTATTAGCCAATAATTACAGCAGAGAGACGATGGAGTACCCACTTTATCTGGTGGACAGCCTGCTGCTGTTAGTTTATTTTATCTGCCTGCCTCCATGTCTCTCAGAATTAACCTAGCAACGGCTGTATTTATTCATCTCTCTGCCTCTGCAATGCATTCTTAATTCATGGCTGTCTCTAACACTGTGGCGCTGGATGTTGTGTAGTGGGTGTGTAGTGGGGTATCCACCTTGCAAATTGCTGACAATGAGGATGAGCAAATGATGGCCTTGTCATGGGCCAGGGCACCACTGTCAGTTAAAACAAATCAGGCAATTACGCAATTAGCAGGTTATGTGCTGGGCTGTATTAAGAGCCGGGGTGTGCAGCGTTCTTAGGTTGCATGGTGTGCATTAGGGATTAACAGCTTAACATCTATATGCTTTTCACTAATCATCACCTATCATACTCAGTGACTGAGTGTATTTGGAATGCAGCGGAGAGAGGTTCCACACCAGGCGCATGCCAAAAAAAAGGAAAGTATTAGCTATAAATACATTGTAATGAGCTGTGCCTGTATACTCTGACCTTAACAGAGCGTGTGTCATACAGCTTCTCTGATATTTGCATGTTAAAGCATATAATGGCACAATGTGCAAGATACAATATGTGTAGGATGACACTACACTGATTCAACATTAACATAAGAGCAACTGATCATCAGACAGTATCACTTGCAGAAGGGAGGATCAGTTCTCACAATGGCAAAGTGAACCATGGGAACCGCATTGATTCACCAATCACCTTGCAGTGAATGCGATCTCCAGCAAGCCTCAAGGGAATCCCCATTGATCTCCAGTCCTGCTTTCAGATCCACTTCCTTAAAAAAACTGCTCTATCCCTGTGTTCGCTACTTCAAGGGAGGTTAAGCAGAAGTTCCTTGTGATCTGAGAAGGTCTTGAACCTTGGTGCTTCCTTTTCCATATTCTGTTTCTCTCCCCACCCCATCTCAGGCTGTATGAATAATGCAGAGGATCTAGTGGCGAGGGGTGCCATGGGGGATGGGTTCACGCAAAGCCCACTGCCTGGAGCCATCACATCAGAGGGCAAGAGCTCCCAAGACACAGGCTGCTCCCCCATTCGCTCCCCTGTGGCAGGTCAGAGGTCATGTGTGAACAACCAGCTCTACCTCTTCTCCTGTGATGGACCACAGGGAAATCAGTAGCTACGTCCAGGTGTGGGTGGAGGACATTTGTAACAATCATAGAGGTTGAAATTTGCACTCTGTGATCATGGTAAATTCCTCCTTTATGCTCTTCACATCAAAAGAATTTGTTACTTTTCCGATGTGACCTTGTTTGTCACAGATACACTGCAGAAACATTGACTTTTATGTTTATACCGAGATGACAATCTACTGAACATCATCCGTCTGCAGTACAGGATGACACCAATGTATAATTAACAAGGCAACAGCAAAAACCTATCATCCTATCATCAAAGACAGCCAGAGCAGTATCCCTGTGGACCAATCAGACACAATCATGTCATCTTGTGGTTGCTTATTAAAGGGACAGGCATTTCAAATCTGTGGTAGCTTACTGGTATTGCATGGTTTACAGCTGTCTTGCAATACATCCCATTGTAAGAGGTAAATAAATAGCAACTAAACATTTAAACAGTGTCATTCATAATTTTCCCACACTGTGTGTCTTTGATGCTTCGGAGGGGATTATGCAAAGAACAGCGATCTGTTTCCATCTTGCAAGTCAGCAGACACCCATGATGCATACCTGAAAGGGGTCTGATTTTAATAAGTTGTAGCTACACTTTGGTTGGCAATGACATTAAGTAAATAAAACTGCTGTTCAAAATCATGCGGCAGTATATCAGCTTGAAAAGTTCCAGGAAATATGCAAACACGATGGAGCAAAGTCTGGTTGTTGCCACTTTGACCTACCAACCTAGACCTGCCAGATCCAGTCTCATATTCCTGACTCGTACTTGGAACAGATCCAATCGGGTTTGATTATTACTTTATCATTTAATCAACATCCATGCACAGGACATTGCATTGGGTCAATACCATGGTCAATACTGCCATAGAGAAGAGCTTGCTGGGCTCTGGTGTGAGTAAATGTGAAGAGGCCACAGGGATTGTTTCACCAGGCCAGACGCACTGATCAACCAACGGGCCGCAAGATAGCAAGCCCTCAACCTGATTTAACTCATGGCTTTGGTTAAAATTTCATGACTGTGTGTTAGTTGTTGCTAAGGGCACACTAATCGACTGGAGTGAGATTTATTGTGCCGTTGCAGACTGCGAGCATGGGGGGGGTATTACAGAGGACTTTACCACAGGCGGGTGAGTCACAATCTGGCACATCCCTCGTTCCAGGTGGCCTTTAGTAAACAGTTTCCATTTCTTCTCCCCCTGACTTGTCTTTTCTCATTATCTGTTTTTGAAAACAAACCTGTCATTTTTTAAAAGGGTCTCCTAACCTCTGATTCATCCAACCCTCCTGACCTCCACCCCCACCGTCACCACCCTTTTTGTTTTAAAACTGTCCCTCTGCGTTTCTAAAAAGTGGAAAGGACAGTCCTTTGGCCACAGCCCAGCAGAGGTGCAGATGGGGCGGCACATGGAAGCCATTTCAGGCCCCAGTGCGCCGCAGAGCAGAGTCGTCCTTTCTCTGAGTTCAGAACCTTTTGAAAAAAACCCCACCTCGCAGCACTTACATGTGAGCAACGTCTGGGTCTGGACTGATGTATTGATTCCCTGTCAGGTTTCACAAAGCATACACAATAACGTTGGCTTGCCTCACCCAGCTGTGCTAAGGAACCGTAGCCGTGGTCAATGTGTAAAACTCAGCGGGCCTAGCACCGAGCTCGAAGGGATGCCTCAGAGAAGAGGAGTGGAGTGATAGAAGCGGCGAGGGAACGCCTGATGGTTCACATTAATTGAGGATGATTCGTGTGATCTGCTGGGTCTGGATGCAGCAGCCAGGTCTGTCGTGGGCCTGGGAGACAGATGTGGGGGCCGCTGTGCCCCCTCCAGGGCCAATGGAGAGCAGTGAGGCGGCTGAGAAATGGTCTGTCTGTCCAACGTGTGTGTGTTGTTAGAGAAGGGGGTGGGAGGCTGGGGAGGTGGAGCTGACAACCTGCTTTTCTTTCCCTCTTATATCACATCTCCTTTGTCTTGATTACTATTTTGGCAGAAGGCCGGCGCAGAGAAGGTGCATTAACATATGCTCACAATTTGCACTTTGGCCACGTTATTACATGTTTCTACTGTGTCTTGATGTATCTGTCATTTCTGTTCCTCTTTTGTGTAAAACCCGCCCCTTATCACACTATACCCCCAGGCAAATGGGTCACGAAACCAAGTCTTTGGTGAGTAACTGTGCTAATGAAAGCTAAACACAGATCCCGATAGAGGCATAACCGTGTATTTATTGCAAATGAAAACTTCACATGCAGGATCCAGCTCATAAAACCAATAACTGGTAACTTGTTCTTAACTAAACTGTGTGTTAAGTTGTTGCAACTCCCCCAAAATTCAGTACAGTTTTCCTGAATTTTCCTTCATGCCACCTGGAATATAACATTGATCTCCACACAATCAAAATAATCCACACAACACATTCCCGTGTAAAAGGAAATTGATGTGACTGGATAATGGATTGTACTGTAGGTAAACCTCCCGAGTCGTTTTGTTTTGGTCTAGCTGGGAACAGAGAGAGGTGTCTGTAACACGCAGCCACACTGCATTAGGGGAGCTTTTCGGCCTTCTCCTGTGCCTTTGCTATGGAGCATGCAGGAGGAAAGAGAATAAGCTAATGGACTCTTTACTTAATGTGATCAGAGCCATTATTGACATGCTGCCAGGAAGATGCAAGACCATTAACTCGAGCCTCTCTCTCTGGTACCTTCCCTCCAACCTGCTCCTGTTCTCCGACAGTATTTCACCGACTCATACGGAGGAAAGGCCACAAGGGGGTCGGGGTGCCCCTAAGGAGTCTGAGTCTGTCATGTTAACTAGGAATCTGTGATACAGACAGTTTGACGTATTGGCAACAATGTGTTGATCAGACTCTGCTGTTGTAAATTGTTCTTTAAAGCAGGGTGTTATGTTAGAAACTATATATTCATGACATTATATATAAACTGTGGAAATATGGTGTAAAGTTGTATCAGGAAGAAGATATTAGCATAGCTGGACATGTGCTCCAAAACACGTGCATGGTTGCAGATGGTGTGGGTACGACAACCTACCATGCAAATTCAATATTAATAACTTTTAAATCTGTCTCTAATGCAATTTCCCCATTGTGGACAAATAAAGGTTTTCTTATTCTCATTCTATTGCTTCATTATATGCTGTTACTTCAGCGAGATAGATACATAGTTAATATAAACTACATGCTGACATTTCTGTCACCTCAGAAAATCATAACACGAAGCCTGAGGCACCACAGTTTAATTAAGGTATAAATCACAATGCATTTTAAAACTTGTTCCGAATGAATTTATTTGTTTTAACCCTGCAACTCTGTAATGCACAAGTACACATGGTATTTGTGTCTATTAATTTTCAGTTTGAAAGTATTGTGAAAAGTATGTTTTTAGCTGTAGTTAATAAATTAGACTTTTTCAATTGTGTTTATGGGCTTCAATCGATCTTAATGTTGTTTTAGGGTACAGCAATACTGTAGGTGACACATAAGACCAGGCTGTTCCTCAAAGAAATGCTTAGTGTGTGTGTGTGTGTGTGTGTGTGTGTGTGTGTGTGTGTGTGTGTGTATGTACGTACTAAGAATACTGTTTTATCAAGGTGAAATAGTGCAGCGAGAAGGTAAAATGGTCCCAAATTACAGACAGTGCAGTATCCCTGTTTTTAAACTCCAGCCTCAGTGGAGTTGTTGCCTGGCATGTAAGTTGGCTCATTCATCTTGGAGGCGGAGGGTGCCACTGTGGCTGCGGCGTAATTTACACTACTCCAACCTATGTGCCAGAACACATCTATCCCTGTGGCCCAGGGGCTCACATCGCCAGCGGCCCAGAGGATGTTCGTGTTTATGTGTGTGTGTGTGTGCGCAGGAGCGTGTCTGCGATCATGTGGGTACAACAGGAAGTGGTGCTCAGGTCTCTCGGGGCATGGATCCAGGTCCCTGGGCCTGTCTACTGTCATAAGTTCCAGAATGGTGATTACTTACTGCAAAAATAAACACCATTACCATCTGGTGCTGCCTCTTTGTACTGTAACTTATACAGCGAGAAAAGCTCTAGACCATCAAAACACACAGGATCGAGAACAATAACAGAAAAAAAATGAGAATCTGCACTGTACATTTTTTTTTCCTTTTCAGTATCTCTGTACGTCGTATAATAACTCAGATGAATATCTTTCATTTTGAATGCAGGAGGTAATCAAAGTCGTTTTTCAAACATGATTTTAAAAAAAGCGACCCTTGATCTTTACGAGGGGGGCTGATGGCGAAGAACAAAAGGTTTACCGGGACGCATAGTGAGAAAGGCTGGACGGCGGGGGTCATTCAAGACCGTTGAGGCCTTGCAGAGCCAGCAGATGTTTGATCCATCCACAGCACATCTGGTCCTCAACACACTCAATCCATTTCACTCGACTTCTCTTTTTTAGATTTTCATTGTTCCTCACGGTCCACTAAACTCCACGTTCCCCCTCGCGGCCCACAAATACTCATTCACAATCATTCAAACTGCCCACTAAGAGTAATTTTAATATATATAGACTTTTGTTTTTGCTTGTGATTCATGTTGTTTTATTTACAATATGAATATTTGTCCCTTATCAAACATCCGTGTTTTATGCCTGCTAGGAGAGCACTTCTTCAAATGGGTCATAAATTGTGATTCGCAGCAAGGAACTGCAACTCCAGTGGCACTAGGCAGGGATATGAAAGCTGTCATTCTCATTGTAGTGGGCCCTGGGAGGGTCATATGGTGCTTAACAGCTTCATTGTTTCTTTTATTGTTGGAAACAGAGAGGGGTGTGTACCGCACAGGTTTCTGAGCTCTGGAGTGCGACGTGACAAGAGGACTGTCAACTCCCTGTAGCTCTCCATGCAACTTCCTTTAATAAATGTCAACTCTATGACCCAGCGGCAAATCCCTGGCAGGCTGGGTGGCCGTGTCAGCAGGCCGGTGGGCCACACAATGTCTGGACTTGGCCTCGGTGACATGGGGGAAGTGGAGCGAGCCGCTGCTCTGTTTGTTCAGAGGAGGGATGCAGGCCCACCTGGAGGCCTGGGTCCAGGATCACCAGACAAAAACATAACCGGTGCGTGCGTGCTGAACATTTTACAATAGTGTTTGTGTAGAATTGTGTACAATTATTGTAAAATTGGGGCAATTTATTAGAAAATGAAATGCTTGCATGAATTTGAGTGCAAATCAGACGTGTTTAATAATGCTGTAGCCTTGTCCTGACTTAAGCCCATGTGTAATGCAATCTTCCTGTGTTTGCGTCTGGCCCGGTCTGGCAGTGCCGTGCCGTGCAGTGCAATGCTATTGATCCCTATAGCCTTGTGGTCTGCAGGGTTCCTGTCAGTAAACGCAATGAGCCGAAGCACCTTCCATTCCCCCGCCCTGCCCTGTGTAGCACTACAAGCTAAACAGCCATCACAGAAACTCAATACAGGCCGACTGAGCCCTAGTCGTCAGCTAGCAGCGGTGCCCTACAACGTCCCGCGAGGATCCGGCTAAGTCAATTTAGTGTCAGTGTAGCATCTCACCTCGTAGACCTGTTGCCAGCCTAATATATCGCGCTAATATGTCTCTCCATATGAATTACAAGGCTGTGAGAGGAACCCAGATGCAATAAGTATGGATTAGGTAATGTCCAGGTTCTGTCTGAGTCTTGTCGGGATGGAGGAGGGGGGAGCTTACAGTAGTAATAGCCTCTAACAGGGTGTCTGGCTGTGGCTTGGAGGTGAGATGGGGGCATACAGGCTTCTGGGATTTCTAAGGAGCTCTGGGAAATAAACTTTCCTCCCTGCCACATGAGAAAAGGGGAAGGGCTGAGAGAGATAGCGTCGAAAGAATGATTAGTGAAGAATGAAGGAGATGGAAAGAGTGTGATGGGCTGTTAATGCTATTTTTCTGACTATTGATCAAGCTGGAGGGCTAGAGTTGTTTGGGTTAGAGGTCTTATAGCCCTTACCTTGTCTGCTGTGTGTCTGTGTGTTAATGTGCGAACTCATTGATTTGTATTGTACTGGTATAGCTGCCCTGTGTGTAGGCCAAAGCGCCTGACAGAGGAAGAGTGGGATGGGAGCAGAGCTTGGAAGGAGAAGAAAACAAAAAGGTGGGAGAAGAGGTGAGCGCGTGGTCAAACGGGGGCGTAATTAGGAACCATGTTACCACTAAACTCTATATATTGATCAGAGATAATTCACACACACACACACACACACACACGCACACACATGCGATATGTTCCCCTCAGCCAATGTGCCTAGGTGCTTTAATAATGCATGTTGCATTATAACTCTTTTACTTTACCACCCAATACCAGCTCACAAGTACCTGTTTGTCAGATTCCAACCCACTTTTAAGCTTTCAGGTTTTCACTCCAATGTTTAGGCAAACTGCTATTAAGACCACATGTTTGATTTGTAACAGGGAATGCTGGGAAACATCTCAACCCATTCATTAAAGCGCCTACGCTGTTTTCCCAAAGAAAACTAATTTTTCTGTTTAAGAAAAATATGAAAATGAAGTGGATGAGAGGACGGGTGTTTCCTGTTTTTACTAAACGTTCAATAAAATTACTGGAACCTGGTTTTGGAATCTAGCTGATATGTGATTAAAATTGATATTTTTCCCCTGTAGGACTTTGGGCTGACTTAAAACAAGTTGAGATCTTGGATATTTCAGATGAAATGGAAGCAGTTTGGAACTTATAAACCTTTTCTTTTATATCTACCAGCAAACTGTGTCACATAACTAGCTGTAAACACTTTTTTCCAACATACATACACCCAGCGAAAAACATGTGTTGTTGTTATTTTTTTCTCATAAATAAACGCGCACATACATACACATGCGCACACAGAGGCCATGATTGCCATTGGCAATCCCTGCAGGCAGATGTGGAGTGTGTGCCAGCGGCCTGCTGAGTGAGTGGGCCAGTGTGCCCCTAGCTCAGAGCTGGGCACTACGCTGAGCTGCTTTGATGTATGTGTGTGCGTGTGTGTGTACAGACTGTAGGGGGGGGGTCAGTGAAACAGCAGAGGGACTGTGTAATCCTCTGACATGCCTGTGGAAAAATACAAGGATCCCTCTGACAGTGGCTGAACTAAAGGCTCAGAGGACCCGTTAGTGTGTCCATAGGTTCATGCGTACGGGACTGACTGCAGGCTATGTGGCAGACACGTAATACACACACACACACACACACACACACACAGCACATACAAGTCATGCACTGACCCACGTCTGTACACACAATTAGGATGCATGAGTCAGTCTCCGTAGTAGGGTTTCTGGCTTGGTGACACTAATTCTTAAAAGGTTATGTCACTGGCAAGACGGTGGTGTTGCCATGTAAGGTGCAGTTTTCAAGATGGCAAGCTGCATTGCTTTAGGGCCTAGTCATGCAAAAACACACCCAAACACAGACACGCACACAGACACACGCACACACAAGCCAGTGCATTAACACAAACAGTTTGGTTTAGCCGCTGGAATGCGGGAGGACAGGCGAGGAGTTTTGGCTCTGCCCCTCTCTATACTTTGCATAATTGCATCGTACATTTCCTTTAGTCTGAAGGGATGCTGAATCCCAAACAGCGATGGGAAGCGGGTCTGTTGATCATTAGACTTTGGCAGAGCAACCTGCTGCCACATGTGAGAGAGGTAGCAATACAAATAATGTGTGTGCATATGTCTGTGCATGTGCGTGTGTAAATGTCTTCATCTCTTCAGTATGTAGCCTCCTGAGGGAAAAATCAGGGCGAATAAAAGGACATTAAGTGTACGAATTAGCCACAGGTCTAATGCGAGCTCTGTGAAACAATAAGCAACAAAACAATAGTAGACATTTCATCTTCTTATTGTCTAATCGCCCATCTGACTGCCTGTGTATTTCCCCTCTTAACCCTTGAGATACTCGCTAATGGCCCTCACAATGGAATTATTTACTACCCATGGCAGGGGGGCAAATGGGTCAAATCATGTGTGTGTGTGTGTGCGTGCGTGCGCGCGCACTTGTGCCCCTCGTAGTCGGAGTGAATGAAAGGGAATGATGGAATCATTGAAGCACGCAGTGACTGAGAAGAGGAGAAAGGAGAGGGGGACCGAAGGAGGAGAACTGAGTGGTGCCTGCTAAAGTGAAAAATCATGCCACGGTGCAGAGGGGCCTGGTTTTGTCCACAGGGAGAAGTGACTACATCTATGCTGGCACTCAAGTGCTCTTAAATACTCTCTCCTTTGCTCTCCATCTCCCCCCACAGCCTCCCTTTCTGTCAATACCCCCCCCCCCGTCCCTCTCCTCTCTCTGTTTCTGTCTTTCTTCCCCCACTCCTCCTCCCCAGGTCCAGTCCAGGTACAAATGGCTATTTGCTGTACAACTCCCACAACATGTTTGCGTCTGCTCGCGCTTGTCCCTAACAACATGTAAAACAAAAAAAAGAAAGAAAAGAAGAGTAAAAAAACAAAAAAAAAGAAAACGGGCCATTTCTTTAATCACAAATTGCTCCGCAGAACACAAAAGCCTCCTGAATGAAGATGTCAAAGTGCTATTAGAAACGTCTGCGCTGGAAGAGGTCGCGCAGCTTCTCCGTCAATAGGCTCTAATTCGCCACGGAGCTGGGAGCAGTCATTGTGTGCGTGTGTGTGTGTGTGTGAAGCAGTGCAATCATTTAATCTGCATCCTCCAAAGCATCTCGCCACAAGAGGTCAATTCTCATTAACGTATGAAGTAGTTACATCAATTGTATTATAGTATTATACTATATTCCTGTTTGAATTTCTCATTAAGACTTGCAATTAAAGTATTTGTAATATTATGGTGACAGCCATTATAATAAGTGACTGACAAGTGGGAGAGTGAGAAACACGAAATGATCAATTCGCAGTTTTATATCCAGCGCAGCCCTAATTGTGTCATGCTGAGACAAAGCTCACTTCTGGATTTAGCGCGGCTAAATCCAGAAGTGAGCACTACGGAGATGAAGGCTGTCTGCGCAAAAGGAATCAACAGTGCTGCTAACCATCACCTGCTGGGGTTAACCCCGCGGTTGCCAACACATTCAGAACGCAGATGAAACACAATAGCAGACGAGCCTTTCATTCTCACACCTACAGTCGCAGGAGCCTTTCTGTCAGCCGCGCAACATTGTGTGTGTGTGTTTGTACAGGGGTGCATGCATCGTAGACATATTTCCCCCCCTCTAATTAGCACAAGGGAGTCCTGGGGGCAATCAGAGCCGAGGTTAATGAGAGGGGAGGGGGGGGCGGAAGAGACGAGGTAGGGGTGCGGCAAGTAACGCACACCATGCTGCACTGGTGCTACAGTATAATACGCCCTTCTTATCACGCTGTCACCCTGAAGGGGCATCAACCTCACGGCACCCACATTGATGTTCAGGCCCATGACATATCACTGTGTGTGTGTGTGTGTGTGTGTGTGTGTGTGTGTGCGTGCAGCTGAGTGAGAGCTCCTCTCTGCGCCCTGACGATCCCTCTACCCATCTTTGTCTCGTATTATCTCTCCCTTCACGTCTCTTTCTCTCTGCAAGGCCCAGATGTGACAGTGTGTTTCCCATATCAGAGAGAATTGGTACACTGGGAGGAAAAAAAAAAATGTGAGAGTGGGAGCAAGACAGAGCTGCCACAGTGGTCTTTGGCATCTGTCTGTTCTCAATTGGCGTGCGGCAGCGCTGGTGGGAGAAGAGCGCAGTCTACCAGATGTCACTGCTGAACATTGCCCAGGCAGCGCTGAGAGCTGCCTCGCTGTACGAGGTGGTATCACCAAGACAGATCATCCTCTCAGAAGGATTCACTTCAGAGGGTAATGATTTTAATGTTTATGTTTTAAAAAAAAAAGTCAAACGATTCTCAATTATTAAAAATATCCACAGTGGCTACAGATTTCTTTTTTGTCAGATTGCAGCGTCGTTGGCTGATGACAGATCTGTGGTGCTCCACAAACTCCTGCCTGACACATGTTGTCCACATGGACGGGCGTAACACTGGCATATTGTGCGCTGCTCAGAGGACAGCTCAATCTGTATTGTTTTGCACACTTCTATTTTTATTTTTATGTTGCTTTTTGTATCAGCAAAACTACTGAAACTTTACCCATTTGCATTTTAGGCATTTAGTTTTTTCAAAGATGGGGACTTATTATATAAATCATGCTTTTTTCATAATTGCAACAGCTTTTTTAAGTCGCTGCTTTTAAATTTAAGACCAAAAAACAGAAATCCGACTTTGATTTTGGCCTTGAAATTGCAAGATGTTGATCTTTTGGGGTGTAAACTCTCCTTTTCTTTAACTGTTAAATTACTGCAAGCTGCCAATGGCCTGTCCTCTTTGTGTGCATCCCGTCTTGGCCTTTCTCTCTCTGCGTGTGTGGGTGAGCCGGGGATGGGGACAGTGGCTTGTGTGGCCGTCACTCCAAACACGATGTGACGGGGAGGAGGGACGGAGAAAAGAGGATGCTGCATTATTAAAAAGAGTGCCGCCATTAGAGACATTTATACAGCAGAATGACCCGATCAAATTGTAGCAGGGATATACACACACAGGCTGGTGTGCACACAGGTTCACAGAGAGACACACACACACAGCCTGGATACTGTGGCTAATAGCCTGAGCCATATTTAACATTATCCCAGGAAGAAATGACAGAGATTATAGTTAATGTCTGTAAAAGGGCAAACAATTTTTAAAAAAAAATGACATTTATTTAAATTTTTTTTTGGATGATGCTGTGTTTATGGTGTTTTTATTTCATCACTGCCAAAAATGGACTTAAGGGTCACATTCATCCAAGCAAAACACTGCTTAAAGATTAAAAATATTGGCCTCAGACGTAAAACAATTTTTTTTCGTCTGTCAAATTTTCACATTACAAAGCGATTCATTTTCGCCCGTGCCTCCGTGCGCGCCACTACCTTCTCCCCTTTTAGTCTCCTGGCTTGTTTTTGTATCTCTCACCCGTTAACGATAGTGCTCGGGGCGAGCGCAGATGTAAGAAGTAACAGCTACGCTAAGAGAAGAAAAGATGTGCGGAAAAAGATAGAAGATGAGAGAAAGGGAAACAGACGGATAACGCTGCTCACAAGCATCACTTGTCAATTTACAGCCGTTGCTCCCTGAACCGCACCGTATAAATTTCCAGTGTGACATCCGTTTCTACTGCTTCCAAGCCGACTCGGGCTCCGTCCCACCAGATCTCCTCCCCAGACACATACTTGGAAACCTTAAGTACAGACATTGTGCCAGATGTAGTCTGCCTCTACTTTTTTATTTATTAATTTTTTCAGGTTTTGAAATGTTGACTTTTTTCTGTATTGGAATCACTATGGGGGGAATGAGAATGGATGGGGTAATGTCTCAGAGGAGCGCAGCTTTAGTGTATTTGATGTGGCCGCTGCCATGCAGACAGAGCACATGTGTGCGCACACATTTACTCACACGCATGCATACGCAGGCCCTCTCGCACACACAGGAGTGTATGACAGTAAATCATGGGTGTGATGTGTGTGTGAGTGGGCTGAGGATGAAGAGAAAGGCCAAAGAGCACCAGGGGATGTTGTGTATCCAAACGGATAGAGGGAGACAGAGACAGAGAGCAGGAGAGAGAGAGACGAGCTTGGCACTGCTCATCTTTGAGTGATGGCAGTTCTACGGGGTTGAGACACGGCCTCCCTTTAATCTCTCTATCCTTAGACATGAAAATGGAAGAAAAAGGCGGAGAGGAGGGTGGCTGAGGGGACCGAAGCAGAAACCTTTGCTGGGTCTTGTGCCAGATTGATTTTTACTTTATATCGCTTTTATTTTAAGGCAGACAATAAAACTCACCTACCTGCTAACACACACGCACGCAGCAAGATGGCAAAAACAGAAATGATGAGCTGTGACTCACGCTGGACGTGACTTTTATCTGGACTGGTTTAGCGCCAGCACATGAATCCTTCATTGCTTTTTGAGGCATCGACAGGGACGGGTAACAAGTACATCTGACCCCGAGCGAGTCCGTCTTAAAATTACACCCGTATCAGAACAGCTTTAATGACTCTCGTCCTCAAAGTCTCTAACTCATATGAAACAAGGTGAGGGCCTCGTAGCCAAGAAAGGAATCTGCTAAGAAAACACGGCCCTCGGAGGAGTATGAGCTGAGGTGCTCGCGCTAATACAAGATTGTGTTATGAGCGCAACACCTGTTTCGACTTAAAAAGCAGAGGCCAGTAGCGAGATTAGCGAAACATGCCCATAAAGGGAGAAGGTGGCTGGGCCTACACTGTGATAACAACAGACCCTGTCCTGCGTTTATTTCAAAGAGCTGAGGGAAGTGATGTGGTCATAATGCCGAGGAATTCATTCCACTGCTACACCAAGCCGAACTTCTGTCGCTCCGCCAGAGAGCGGGGCCTGAAACTGTCTATTTTTAGCTTTCAGATCAGACCGTGTTGAAAAGAGGTTGACTCTCTTGTCGAATATGGACCTGTAAAAACTTCTCGAAACATTAATAAATGGCAAGTTGAGTCATAGATGTCACCACTGGCAAACTTTTACAACAGTTTGCGCTGCTGCCTCGAGGATTTTAAAGCTAATAAATGGGTAATGAGATTTCACCTCACTCAACAGGCAAAACGTATATTTTCTACCCTGTAATTGCGAACTCTAAAGGTAGCACTATGGGAATTTCACTGAGTAATTACAAAGCTTCGAGACATGTTCTGTGTTCAGACCTGGGAATCTGAGCAATCGATGGAATTCCTTTCCTGAGGGACACTTGGGTGTGTAGCTCACATCGCTAAGGAGACTTGATCTAGCGCTGATCCCAGGAATTTTACCACGGTAATTAGGTTTGTCAGCTTGGCAAAGTGGGAAAACGCTTTGTACTGTGTCACCTCAATGGGCTGGATTTTTGTCAGGGATCAAGAGGGAGACGGCGCACCCCATGCCTAAGCAGGCTGCGCCGCTTGACGAAGGTGTGATTCAATGCTTAATGCGAGACGCCGCAGCTGACAAAGTCATTGTCAAATTGTCAGGGCCCTTTGGCACATTGTTCAGCGACTTGCTGTGATTATGTTGTCAGATCCCCTTTGAGTCTTTACGCAGTGACGGCTGGTGGCAAAGACCTTGACAGGAAGTCAGAGAGGAGCTTAACACCTCACGCTACCGGTGGCAGTCTCCTGTTAAGCAGTTAGCAGTGGTTAGTGCTGCAGTGCTGGCAAATGGTGGTGACACACAAAACTCGGAGCCGCTGTTCCGGGGAAAGTTCTGCTCTGCAACTGGCACTGCCGCATAAACACATACGTGGCTGCACACGTACACACAGCCACGCGACTGTGGTCTCCCAGTAATAGCTTTGTGCCTCTTGGGGCCTTGCGCTGACCATTCCTGCTCTTATCTTTGTTTATGTGGAGGGCAGATCATCATGTACGACTGTGTGCGAGAGCCTGTGCACAGACTCTTGCAACAAGGTTGTTTAAAGTGCACATGTGAGTAAGAATGCAAGTATGCGTGTGTGTGTGCTTGTGAGTGTGTGTGTGCTGGGGAGGTGATAAGGCAGTGCCTGGCACCACAGCACCAGTTGGCACTGAGCCTTAGATCCTGAAGATGAGAGAGCAGTACTTGGTGTTGTGTGAGCGTACACACACACACACACACACACACACACACACACGTGCACACAGTGTAAACCAGAGGTTAGGTGGAGACAACACACGCCACAAGTACTTACTGGTGCATGTGCCTACGCCTGAATGTGTGTGTTAGTGTGTGGTTATCCCGCACGCATGTGTCTATGTTCACCGAGGTCAGTCACCTGTAGCAGTCTATTGATCTTCCCACTTCACAAGGCCCTGTTGTCTTTGTTGATTACTGCCTGTTGCCTTCTAACGCACGCAGAAACACACACGCGCACGCATTCTATCAAGGTAGAGTTGTGGGAGGCTTGAGCTCGGCGTCTTCTACAGCTAAATCCAGGAGCAGAGAAGTCTCAGAAAAATGCCACTCGCTAGGCCGAGTGGGGAGCGAGTGCTGGGAACTGATGTATCATAAACCATCATTTCTGGTGTGACCGTATATCATATCCTGTCTACGCCTGCAGCACTCAGCCCGCAGAGAGCAGTGTGCCAGTGACAGCACGGCGCACTTGGTGGTCCCAGCACTCAGCCACTTACCCATTTAATAAGACAGTCTTTAAGAGGACGGAGCCAAGCATATGCACGGTGCTGGTGGAGATTTTCTCTTTTTTTCCCCCAGTTTTACAAGAGCCCTTTTTGTAGGAGGCCCAGGGGTTGGCATTCACCAAGGCCTGCCTGCCTGTGTGTGTGTGTGTGTGTGTGTGTGTGTGTGTGTGTGTGTGTGTGTGTGTGTGTGTGTTAGGTATTCATTTATTATCCATTTATTACTACTATTAGTCCCCTTTTCTTTTTCTCCCGCTCTCTCTCGCTCTCCTTCACCTTAGTGAAATTCTAATAAACAATCAGGGTAGCACCATGCTGAGATGCCCTGTAATGGGCTCCTAATTAGCCACTCCAAACACAGAGAGCGGCTGCTTCACGCCTCGTTTTCTGCACTCATCTGCGCAAAACTGGATGAATTGATTCCATTTGCTCGCCACTTAATGCGCTGATTGTTTATTGGCATGGCCGGGGATAAAAACAAACAAACAAACAAAAAAAATGTCTTTAAGCTTGCAACGCATGCTAATACTAATCACCATTAAAAACAGGCTGACCTAGGATGGAATTCGGCTGACTTTTAAGTTTCTCGGGTCGTTCTACGGAGAAGGCTGAGGCTTCTCTCCGCTCCTCCGCCCTCATCACCTCCTCCTCCTCACCTCACCTCCTCTGTCCACCTCCCCTCTCCTGTCTGAGGTGAAGTGAAGCCAGACCAATTGGTAGAGGAGAGCCAGTGTCTTTCTTTAGACCGCAGACGGAGGAGGAGGAGGAGGAGAGAGAGAATAAGGATGTGTGGAGGGGCAGGGGCAGTCATCACCTTCTCCTCACACCTGCATGACAGGTCATCCCGCTTAATAAAGGCGCTCATGCACAACACGTTCGAGAGAGGGGATAACGAAAGAGGGGGGAGAGAAACTGAGTAGAGGCATGAGAGATGGCGCTTTCCAGCAAGCCAGTGAGCTGGTAAAGCGTTGACTAAAACTAAAACTAAAATTAAAATCAAAACTAAAACTAAACTATGCACAGTCTTTGCAGGTTGATATAATACGGTGCAGGAACGTCGCAGAGACGCCACTGAACACAGAGAGACTGTAACGGCGGCTCCATTAGCATCGTTTATGACTTGAATGGACAAACGTTCGTTCTGCGTGTAGACGTTCACACTGAGAAGCTCCATTGTGTTTCAGCAACCATGCCGCCTTGTTTTGTATTATTTATGTGGTGAGTTTCCACAGGTGTCTCAGCGCTGGTTCACGGTGTGGCGCTGCCAACGACACCGCAGTATCGCGCAGAAACGCAGGAAGTCAAACACAGCTGGGTCCACTGGTGAAAAACGAGATGGTGAAAAGACACGGCGCAAAGCACAAGCACTGCAGTCACCAGTATGTGGTGCGGCATGTGTGTGCGTCCGTGTGTGTGTGTGCGTGTGTGAGGTCCTTCAGTGTGTGTCACGCTCCTCTCCCTCCACCAGTCTGCCTAGCTCATTTCCTCCACAGGCTGCCTCCCCGCTACTTTATGAGTGAGAGCTTCTACAGCTCTCACCTCAGGACACACTTCAGTGTCTAAATGTTTCCATTTGTGGGGGAAGTGACACACATTCACTCACACCGCAGGGCACCAACCCATAACTAACCATCTTGCATACAAGCAGCAGTGAATCATGAAAGTGATTGGTTAAATTTCTCACTCTCTCGGTGTGTGTGTGTGTGTGTGTGCGCGTGTGTGCCTGGGAAGGTATTGTATGCGTCAGTGTCTGTGCGCAATTCTCAAGTGGTATTTAGAGTGTACATACACTTTCTGCTGCTATATTAAACATCAGTCGCAATGTGGGAGAGCAGTTCAGGACATTTATGTACTACATCTACAAGTACTGTTCATCACCTGCAGCAGGTTTCCACCAGTTTTAGCTGAAGTCATACATCTGTCAGGGTCCTTTTACCTGAAACGGTCGTTTATGTTTATATCTAGAAGCCCTGACCCCCGAGAGTGACCGCAGTCCCAGATCACCACTTCTACAACACTGGCGATTTCCACCACACTCCCAGCCAATTCAGTGTGACAATCAATGCAGCACTAGCATCTCCCGTTCCGATCGATACAGTGGGGTGCTGCTAGACAAACCAGCGCTGCACGAGATCAACACCTTCCCACACCGTCATTAGTGTCGCTGACCTTGAAGTAAAATTCAATTTCCCTCCGCAGCAACAAACCCCCTGTAGCCCCCTGAAAAGCCACTTCAGAATTCAGAAGCCATTTCCTCCTTCCAGCGCAGGCGAGACAGGATATTATAACTTATGAAAAGGGATATATGGAGCGAGGGATGCCGACAGAAAGAGAGGGATTCTGTTTGAGGAGGCAATTATAACATGGCCCTCTTTGAAAAGTAAAGAGGGCAGAGTTGGGCAGAAGTAAATAAAAATTCCTGATAAGGAGGAGGCTGGCAGATTCCCAATTTCAATTAGGGTGCGCGGCTGACTGTGAGAGCCTCTCATGGGGAGCTTCAGCCGCACCAGGGCGGCAGCGAAGACCTGTTGAGGGAATTCTCCCGGGGGCGTGGACACTGGGTAAAAAGGGAAAGGCAAATGTGCAGTGAGAGAACCAGAGATCCCATTACACTGATCAGTGTAATGCATATCACATGGAGCAGGCCAGGCCGTGCAGAGGGGATGAGGAGAAAGAGGGCACCCCCATTAATACAGGCAGAATATTCCTTTTTATTCTAATCATGACATGCCAGTGGAACTTAGAGGGGAGAGGAGAAGCGCTGGTGGCTCCTTCTCTTCGCTAAGATTTGGAGACAGCGTCAGGTGGAAAGAAGGAGCTGCTTGGACCGAGCACGAGCGAGGTTGTGTGTGTCGGGGTGCGATGGAGGCCATGGGAAGAGATGCAGCCGGCGAATCAAACCAGCATCTCTGGTTAAAGCTGTCGGATTGGCTGCGGAGGCTTTGAAGTCAGTCTTATCGGGGGGATTTGAGAGGGAAATGGGTAAAGAAGGTGGCGCTCATATACCGTGTGCGTGTGTAGGCTAGCGGAGTCTGGTTTGATCAAACCCCCTTCCTGGATCCCACGGGACCCTCTAGACCTGACCATGTATGTTAAACATATCATTTTCACTTCCAATGTTTGCCCTGCACAGCATGTTAACTCCCCAATCAGATTTTATTAAAGCAGCCCCTGCACATAGACACACACACTCATACACACACGTCCCTCCGTCCCTCCCTCCCATACATTATGGCATGGAATATTCATGATCTTTAAATCTGACCAAATACAGGGTCACTCATCGTAAGTTAAAATAACATTTTGAAATATACATGTGGCCACCAAGCATGTAATGGATGCATTAAAGGGATTTCCAAATGTGGTGTAATTACTTAAGTGTCTCCCGAGAAAGAAACTGCCGTGTGTATTGGCTCCTTATCACGTTCTGTGATGCAGCATCCATGATCCCAGGCTGCAGTATATGAACTGCAACCACAGGCCTGCTCTGCATCTAACGAAATCCAACTTAAAAAAAATATATATATATATGTATTTAATCAGTGAGCGACTCCCCCTAATGACACACTGCAGTGTTCATACATTTCATTCACTGAGTGTGTATATGTGTGTGTGCGCGCGCAGTTAGTCAAAAGCCAGGTGACAGTGAACGTTTGCGAGGCAGACGGTTTAAAGGTTGGGCTGCAGCGTGTGTTGTATTACAGAGAATACAAAGAAGCATGAAAAACGCGACATAGAGAATTCACACAAACACGCGCTTCTGCCCCGTCTCTGCAGTCCTCGAGTGCATCGTCAAAACCGAATCGGTCAGTCAAACCTCACCCGAGGCATCGGTGCGGCCCAAGAAACGGAGAAGCAGTACGTAAAGTTCAACACGTGGAGATTTAGAGCAATGAAGAGATGAAGCTAAAACAATAATTTCCCTCCAGAAGCGAATTTCGTCTCAACCCTCCGTTGATAACGCGTGCAAAGGTGTTATAAGTCAATAAAACCCAACAGACAAACTGCTCTTGGAACATAATTTACAACTATTATTCTTTTCTCAGTCTTAAATTTGCGCGGCAGCTTGTGAGGCCGTGAGGAATCTATGGTAAAATTCAGACTACCTTCCAAATCCAATATAAGGGGAATTATTTCCCAAATTCCTGCATACAATGTAACCTGCTCGTAACCTTGCTTCTCCAGCTTGAATTCATTTGAGGCTCGGGTTCGGGATTCGAAAGCGAGGGACGGAGGATTTGGCATGGGCAGGACTTGTGTAAGGAGCCGGCTGTGAGCTTTGCAGGCTGTGAGACGAATGACAGCGAAGAGGTGCGCGGTTTCTGCAAAAATATTAAAATAGATAGTTTGTTCTGATGTAATGCGTGGATTTAATATTTATTGTTAATAAAGCAGTGGGGTTTTTTAAAAATATGTTATGTTATCAAATGGCCAGGTTTTAATTCCTCGCCGATAACACTCCTCTACCTCTCCCTGACTGATCCTCTAATCTGAAATCACATCCTTTTATCTGGAGCTTACTAAGAAGTGAGCGATGGAGAATAAGAAGGGAGAAGACACCCTTAAGAGTACAAGCCAGGACAAGTGTGTGTATGTGTGTGCAGCATGAGGAGAGGTGGGGGGGTAGGGGGGGTGAGAATCACCTTGATTCAGTACACCGGCCCTCTTTGAAGTGCTTGGAGCCCAGCACGGCCAGCGCAGAGCCAACCGTAAGCCTTCCAGCAAAAATGGAGCCTGACCTCCCCACCAAATCATAACCATATGAACGTAAGAATTTCCACCTTAGGAGAATGCTCTCTCCCCCGTCCATCTCCCAGGGTGAGGCATTAAGTAGTGATAACAGAAAACAGGTTCTGAGAGAAGGGGAGGCACAGGGAGGTGATGGAGGGTGGAGAGGAGGACAGGAGGAAAATAGGGGTTACAAGTGTGCCGTATGGAGGAGATTGGAGAAGGGGATTGTGTCCAAAAAATGTTGTTGCACGGAGCCTGACTACCTAAAATGGAAGTTTCTCAGGCGAGGATCAAGAGATATGGTGCCCTTCACAGTTGACAGAGTGAGAGACAGAAAATGGAGAGAAAGGTGTGTAGGGGGGAGGTTAGCAGCGAGGGGGAGGGAAGGCGTAGAAAAAAAGAAATTTTGAAATGTGACTCTAACCCAATAAATACCTTTCCAAACCACTATAGAGGAGCCCAGTGGTACCTTCGCTAAGGCCTCAGGACCCACCTGCAACTGGAAATGGTTTCCTGTCTTACACAAACGCTGTTGCACCCTAATCCATGTAATTACATCTCATATTCCACATGTGTAAGTACACATGTACAACATTACAGTCGCCTTTTTTTTAAAGTAAGAGCACAGCCCTCCTGCAGCCCTCCAACGCTCAAACTACGAGAACTCCATCCTGTGCTCCTGCTCGTTAAAGAAACAATGCATTTAACAAAATATAAATAAATAAGCAGCGATGTCAGGAGGATCATTTGGCTGCATTAATAAGTTTAATCACACACCCCTCGTGTTCGGGCGTCTGCCACTGAAACAAAGCCGGTGTTGGAGGACCATCGCGGTAGACGAGTGTGAATTTGTGGCTGCGTGTGCATGTGTGCGCCTGATAGTTTGAATAAGCATTCCTCCGAGTGTGCGTGCAATTAGGGTTAAGACTGTTGTGTGTGTACAGTATGTGTGTGTGTGTGTGGTTGCGTGGCGGTGGTGGGGGCTGTTAGCGGTTCCATCTGGGTCTCCTGGAAGCCGTGTGGAGTCAGGAAAACCACATCTCATAAAAGTGGAGGCAGCCCAGTGTTCTACAAGGACAGAACATTACTGAGAATGTCGCTCAGGAAAACCCTGGGCTTCGGCCCATATGTTGGCTGCAAAGGCTGCGCCCCCCCCCCCCCGTCTTTCTCTTTCCACTCATTCTCTCTCTACTTATTTTTCACTTGGTAAGGGATAAGAAAGGGGAAGACAAAATAGACAGCGTGGAGTGTGGGAGACAGAGGCTGAGACAGGGAGAGAGAAGCCAGCGCTGATAGCAATTCCATCTGTTGGTATCGAACAGAGGAGTGAGCAGTGACAGGCTGCGGGGATGGGGTGGAGTTGAGGGGGGAGTTAAGGTGGGGGTGGGGTGGAGGGGGGCATCTGGTGCACATTGGCCGTGGATCTGTCTGGAAACAACCATGGGAGAGGAGAGAGGGATGAGCGGAGGGAGGGAGGGAGACGAGGATGAAGGGCTGAGGAGTGGAGAAGCTAAAAGTTCTGCCAAAGTGAAGGGCAAGGAATTCTGGCGACGAATAAATGTGTCTGTGTTGTTCACATAATGCCTCGGATTGAACTTGAAGTCGGGGGGATAGGGGAGAAAGAGCAGAGAAATAAAGCGGTGTGGAGGGTAGAGAAGAAAATATCAGAGACAGGGATACACACGGTGTTCTCCAGTGACCTCGGGGCTTTAATTCAGGTGATCTATTTTACTGTGCTCGGATTGCAAACAAAAAAACAAAACAAAAACAAAAAGTGACGTGTCAGACTCGCGGGATGCTTTTGAAGACTTGCAGATAATATGACAAATCAATTGTTTTCAGCCTTAAGACAAGGCTGCGTTAGTGAAAAAAATGATATTTGAAGGTTTCGAAATTCAAAAGTTACTTCCTGGTAACTAGCCTTAAATTTTGTTTTGAGGTAAGCGGCATGGACAGAGTTCATTTAAATCATATAATTTCGTTAACAGGTGTGTTCTGATGTGGAATCTGTGTGTGTAGTGTTTCACGGCTGAGAGAAAATACAATTTGCTGTTGAGCAATGACAGCAATTTTACTATTTTACCATTACAAGTGGCTGACTTAACGTGGAGCTGTAGTGAAACAGATCACACTTTTCCTCCAAAAGTGATCCAACCAACAATTAATGTGTGTGTGTGTGTGTGTGTGTGTTTTCAAAATAAAGACTTTTCAGGGTTTCATGTATCTGACAGGCCAGCAGCTTGCAGGGGGCATTAAATAACTCCTTAACTCTTAAAAATGTGATGGCAGGGAGTCATTCTCTCAAGTAACTGTCAAAAGCATCTGGACTCATTGTGCCTCTGTGATGACTTCTCACGTTGGCACATAAACCTCTTTTCACCTGTTTGCACATAGACAGGCTGTAGGAAGCGACTGTGTGGATTCGCCGGTGTGCACGCGTCTCCCCCGCTGTAAGAGAGCGCTCTGCGGACTGAAGGTCAGACTACAAACGGTTCATAGAAGGATGAAAGAAGAGCGGGAGAGAAAGCCAGTCGTTCATTTTAATGGCTATTGATGTCATGTATTATTCCCCCCCTTTACAAATCAAAATTCCAACCACTAGATAAGCAATGGAGCTTTTAATAATATCGATTAATTTCTTCAGTTTAAGGGGCCTATTACGAAGGTAAATTGCAGAGCGTACGCATATTTAGTCACACCTCTGCGATGCATTCATCTCGTTGCGCAGCGGATGGCAGGGAGGACGGAGGAGGGCCGAGCGTCTCCTCTCGTGGGCGTTGGCATAAATGGATTCCTTCTGTGGGGTAGGACTGATAAAGCTGCGGTGACGTACTTCTACTTTAATGCGGAGTGTGTGCAGAATAAACTCTTCTGATAGTTACCATGGCGCTGCGAGGACGTGGAAACGCCACCGGATGAAACAAACTTGAGTGATTCGTTCCTTGTGTGCTGAATCTTGGTTTATTGGTGCCACTGAATCTGGTTTCCACTTCACTAAATGGGAGCACAAACAATAGACAGGTGTAATGACGGAGGTGTGATGCGTGATTTCGACCAATGAAAGCCCACTGTGCCACAGAAGAGGGAGGGTACATGAGGGCAGAATACTGATTCTCTTTGTTTTTCAGGGGCTTTTCTCTGCGCGTTTGGTTGAATGTATGTGCGCGTGCTCCTTCCTGCCGTGCTGCATACGTTCAGCGGTCAGGCATCAGAGGAGCTGCAGGTATACTCTGTCAGCTCAGTGTCCTGAGCTCTCTGGCGCATCACTGACACCCATACACGCTGACACCCAGCAAACACAAAGCGCCCAACATGCAAACATACACATCCACTCACTACACAACGATTTCGGGTTTTTTTATGTATATATTCCTCAATCTAAAGTATTTAACGTTACTTTTGACTCATGGTGGAGAGAGGATGTAGGTGGATGGACATATGAAGAGAAAACACACAGAGAAAATGTAAAATGCATGTTAGGAGAGGCATCATTAGAACCTGATTTAGAAATAGTGGATGTATTTTCCGTATAATTATAGCGATTTTACAGCATATCTCATTAAAACAGAAATTAACATGATTACTCCTGTGGCCTAAACACTTTTATTCTAATCCTAAATCAGTACAAGCGAGCCTGACTGCGAGGATCACGGTTAAGTAATTTATCATCAAATAACGTCCCCTGACATCAATATCAAAAGGACAACTTATTACCTATCATCTGCAATACTGTTCTCCTCATTTTATCTCTCATCTAGCGCGGCATAGTGGTGGGGAACACACCCCTGACACAAAGCGTTGCCCGGAGGCTCGGGGAAGATGATTGAATTTCATAGCTACTTACAGGCTAATAGGGCCGTACAATGACTACTTACTGTCCTTAAGTGACTGGCTGCTGCTCCGCGGCCGCGGCCCCTTTGAAGCTCTTCTGAGGAGATCTAGAGGATTTAGCCAGTAGCGTGACATGAGGCTGAGCAGTTGAGCAACGGTGCTCCCACCAGCTGACTATTAGAACCAGCTGATATAAACACAGAGGCTATGGGAGCGACTATGGGAACCACAGAGCTCCAACGCTTACTGAAAACAAGGCTTTCTCACACCGCAGATTTGGAGCGTTTTACTTCGGCCTCTCAGGGAAAACTTGCAGCTAAACGGTGAAAATTCACTCGATTTATCAATCGGACAAACGTCGGAGTGACCAGCAACTTTTGTAGTTTTGCTAATTGCTGATTTCGTCTGGTCAATTGGGAAAAAAGTGGCAAATATGCTGTGCAGATTTGCTGCGTGTCTGTGTTTCACTTTATTTTGAACTGAGTATTTTGGGGGTTTTGGTTGGATATAAACAAGAAATTTGAAGATGCCAACCCGGGTTGGTTCTCGGAACATTCGTTGGGCTTTTTTCAACTATTTATTTACATTTAAACTATTGAACAACTGAAAAAATTAGCAAAACTCTATTGCACAGATCCTGTGATTTTAATATATATATAATGTGAATATTATGTGAATTAAGATAATAATATAGTAACTACAGAATGATTATATAATCATTTTCCAGATTTTCAGATATTTATATTATATATTTATATATCATTCTGTTTCTAAAACACACTCATAATATTTCATTTTAAATAGCAATGCCGCCCCAGTAAACAATGTTTACTATGCTCTAGCTGTATTGCATTGAACTTTATTTGTTGTGTGTGTGCGTGTGTGTGTGTGTCCTGTAAGGCTTTGTAGAGACAGGGTCTGGATCTGCGAGCGCTTTCCTCACAGAAGCTGTTTCCACATACAAACCACCCTCTCCTCGCCATGCTGTTCCACTTACACTTTTGGAACACCAAACCATATACGCATACAGATAAGCACATGCGCACACAACGCGCGCACGTACACACACACACACACACACACACACACACACACACACACACACACACACACACACACACACAGAGCTAACCACATGCACATGTTCACTTGCTCTTAACTAATTCATTCAGGAACACTTTGGTTTGGGTTTCAACACCGAAACCTCTGTACCTTTGATTGAGAAATGTGTCTGACTGCAATTATATGGGAGGGAGTGGTGGAGGGAAGGATGGATGGCGAGAGGAAACACACTACAGTGGTTTTATAGTTTGCTGGCGTGACATTTTTCTCTGCTTTTTTTTTTATTTTTAATTCCTTTCCCTTTTTCCAGCGCAGGGGCATAGTGTTGACAGGGCAGGAAAAGGGGGCAGACTGAAGCGAAAGTAACAGCAGGGAAAATGTGAAGAAAATGGACGGACAATGGGACTGAAGTGGCCTAGATTGTCACTATTCTGCTTTTGATCAATACCTCTCAAAATAACTGCGGTGCCGGAGGGGAAATTTGTAGATACACTCGGTGAGAGAGTAATGGTAGTGATCGCTGTGGACGATCTCCCCACTTTCAGAAATCACCGAAGATTGCAGGCGAATATGAAAGCACGCGCCGTTTAATACCTGGTCCTGACATTTACACTGAACCCATACGATGCTTTACATGTGTTTTGGCGCCGTATGCGCGCCGGTCACTGACCTGCAGTATGTAGCCCCTGACGTAGTCTCGGAGGGTCCAGCCCAAGCCGTGTAGGATGTGCAGCACCTCTTCCTGCTTCAGCACGGAGAAGAGGCGGTCCAGGAGGATCTTGAGTCTGACGGGCACAGCCTGGGTGCCGTACAGCATCAGGCTGCTGATGTCGAACACCACGTTGGACTGGACGATCTCCACCTGGGTCGGGTGGTACAGGTGCTGGGTGCTGAGCTTGTCCAGAGCTGCGTGGGTGACAGGGCGACAAGGGGAGAGAGAGAGACGAGAAAGTACACACACACACACACACACACACACAGGCACGGTTAATGACTATCATGTTTCCTCCTCATCTCAAATCTTCCTTCAGGGGCCACTGCCCAGTCAGCACTTGCTGATAATAACATAACAATCAGATAAAAGCAATGACATTAATGTAATTATCTGCCATTATTTCTATTTAATCTAATCTCTTGCTCTTTCACGCAAACGCTGCCCTTGCATCTCCGTTTTTTTATTTGTCTTCTCTCCCTTATGTCTCCATCCTGGTCTGAACCTGCGTTACCTCCACCCTGTTATGTCTCAGATCTGAATTCTCTCTGTTTGAGGCTTCTGGGGAATGTGCTGACAGCGCCGTGGAGCTGAGGATAGAGGTCTGATTTGTAGAAAATAACATAAAGTGGATATCATGCTTTTTATAATGATAGCAGAATAACAACAACAACAACAAAAATAGAAGTGCTTTGCAAATTACTGCATTATTTATGCACCAACCTCACATCAAATCCAAATAATATGACTAATGAAAATGTGGTGTTTCCATCTAGCTACAACAAAGAAGGGTCCTTGTCTGTATTACCTTTGGCTGATGTGCAATCAAGTGTCAAATAAAAGATGAAATACTTTTCTTAGCAGCAGTTTGTATCTGCAGTGTCTCTGAGTGTCTCTATGGCAGCCTGTGTGCTGCCTTAGTGGCAGAACGCAGGGCAAAGAAGTCCCAGAACGCAGGGAGGATTTGTTATTGCACTTTCTATCACAACCTCAGTCACCTCTCTCTCCTCTCTGGCTGTCTGGGCGACACCTGGTCCACTCCCTCTTTCTTCCTCCCCGTCTCGATCCCTCTCTCTTCCCTTACCTCATACCTCTCTCCCCCCGCTCCCACCCCTCTTCCCCTGCCTGTCTGGGTGACACCTGGTTGGGTCTCTCTCTCATTCTCTGATCCTGGGACGGCTTTTTCCTGCTGACGAGGGCTTCGCCTGACAACACAGCGCAGCCAGACACGAACATAATAAAAAATGAAGAACTACTTGTCAGAGTCCCTGCCAATGCCGACATGAAATGAAAAGTGGGGGAGAGGAGAGATGGGTGCCTGACAGTTCAGAGGGAGAGATTAAAAAATAGTCAATGGGGTCCTGTGCGATCCGCTGAAGGGCCCATGGCTCGCTCTTGTGCGGACGCAAGCCAAACAGGTGTTTTCTTTTTTCTTTTTTCCCCTCCGCCTTCTCTTTGTACTTTCTTGCCTCACCCCCCCCCCCTTTTTTTTTTATACTCGCGTGAAAAACTCATAACGTGTGGTCTCTCACTTCTCTATCTGTCTCGTGGTCATGTTCTCTTTTTTTTCTTCCTTTCTTTTTTTGATCTTAGGTGCAAAAACAAGACTTTGAAAGCAGCAGAAAACTACAGAAGCAAACACAAACAACGAAGTTACTTCTAGCGTGGAAAATGAGTGAAATTTGGATTCTGACACATCCAGACCACAGACAGAGAGAGGCTACTATCGGCAGGAAATTAAAAAAAAAAAAATAGTGTGAAATGTATTGAAATGATAAAAAAAACATGCATTCATGCTTTGTTCATTCAGATATGTAGGTCAGGATCTCTACCCTCCCCGCACCAAGAGGAAGTCATTTTTATGAGAATCAAGCTGAAATTAAATCGCACTGCTTTCTACGTACCGTGAGCTACCCAGCCGTGTTTGCACTGGTCACATGTTCGCAGGTGAATCTTCCCTGGCTGGAAACACTCACATGTGCAGTTCACCAGTGTGCAGCGAATGGCCTGCAGAGACAGGGGACAGAAACAGAGAGAGATCCACGTCAATCACAGCTCGAGTACAAAGGAGAGATGATAAAGCGAAGGCTGAGAAAGAGGAGTTATCAGCTTAAAATCATAAATACAAGCAAGAAGCAGAGGGGGGAGTTAAGTCCTTAAAGTTTATACCTATAGTACTTTCTCCAGACTTTGTAATGTAACAAGTCGTACAGAGCATTTCAGCAGCTGTAGCTGAACAATAACTAAAAGTCTCAACTTTTAGTTTTTCATTCCAAGGTGTGAATTATCTTTACAAGATAATTTCCAAGAGTTCATGTGAACTGACAAAGGACTTCCTTTCCTGAAAACACAGAAATGTAACTTGTTTCAACTGAGGCTCCATTACCCAACGCTGGAGCTGCACTTAGTCTGACCCCGGAAAGCTTTTAGTAGCGAGAGGTTAAGTGTCCAGACTTGACGAGGGCGAGTCGCTGCAGCACAATGCATCGTCTGCCGAGGCTTAACCCCTCGCGAAAGGGGCTGTGAAAACCTCCATCGAAAAATTCCTCCACATTTCAGGGGAGGTCATCTGATCTTCTGAGATGTTTCACATTCCTCGAACAATAAAGAGATCGTACAGCATGGTGGGGGCGTATGATATACACAGAAATCCACACAAATGAGTGCAGCTTCATCACCCGAATGAGCGCAGCAGCTGGGGGCCGTAAATTTCTCCACTGACACGGAGAAACAAGAGGACAGGATAACAGGAGTGAACGCAGAAAAAAAAAGAAAAGAAATGAGAGACATGAATCTTAATAAGCATTGGCAGCTCTTTGTTTATCAGACATTTTTTTACATTATTAAGATGAATTGGTGAATAAAGATAGTAACACTTCTGCAACCTAAACTGCCTGGAGGGAATCTGGAGCTGCAGGAGGAGCGGCGAAGGGAAAAACTTGCTTTGGGGGGGGAACCCAAAAAACCTTGGAAGTGTTTCGCTCTTAAAACACATACTTATCTTTACTTCAGTCTAATATCACATTTCCTTAACATTATCATGTAATCTAAGCGTGCTGGAATTAAAAGAAAAACTTCTACTTAATAAGTTTGAATAATAAACAGAGAATCCACATGATGGGGGTAACGTATTTCACATTTGGCTCGTGTGGTGTTGAGTCAGAGCTCGACGCTCAAGCTTTTTTCCCTATGTGTTAATTCTTTAGGCTGCAAAGTAAAGAGAAAAAAAAAGTCTGTAATCACTAAAATTGCAGCGAAAAATTCCAGGAATGCCCGAGGCAGGAAATTGGGTGTAGTTTGCAAGGTGGCTGCTGCGAGTGGCTGCCTATTTATTTTGACAGGGAAATCCGAAATTCATCACTCAGCAAATCCAGAGATGAGAAGAGGAAGACGGCGACAGAGAGAACCGTCCGTCCCCGCGCCGAAGCTCGACTATCAGAGAGCGGAGGCTTTTATGACTTTACGGGCTGCACTAAATACGTTATCTCATATTGTCTCGCTGTTGTTCTTGTGAGGCAACGGTGTGACAATTAGGTGACACAGATGTGCGCGCGAGGGGTCGTAGGTTGGAGTCCAGCAAACTCGGATTTCATAACGCCAGAAAGTGTCAATCAGCACTTGCAGATAGAGGAGGATCGGCAGCACAGCCTTTGCCTCACACAAACCGAGGTTAAAACACGATCAGTATTGACGGAGTACTTCTGCTCTTCGCTTATGTGCAAACGCCAACCTACTAGTATTGACCCAAGTGCACATTCTGGTGTTTAACAGCAGCAAATAACAAAACCTAGTCAGTGGATTAGCACAGTATCCTGGAATTCAGGATATAAAACTCAATGCACTCTGAATCTACTGAGGGGCTGTAAAATCTATCAAGACCACACCCCCCGCCGCTCGCCCTGAGGTGTTGTAAACCAGATTAGCAACTGGAGGTGTCAGAATGAACATGGGCTAATCCAAGATTAAACACAAAATTACGCCACTTCTAACCGCGTCGCCTCGCTGCTTGACACCCAGCGAGACAGGAGACGGAGATTATTTGACGTTGCGCCATTTTTAAGCTCTCCAGGTGCGGCAATCCTCACCGTGTGTGGGGATTAGACGCCGCGTGTCAGTCGTGCATACGTTACGCTGCGAGCTGACGTTTTTATCCCGAGTTCAAGGACGCCTACGTGGCAGACGTGGCTGTGCGCGGGTGTTCGTCGGCCGGTGGCTGGCATCGAACCTGGGACCAATCAGAGACAGCAAGGACTCGACGTCCATTCTGCAGCCCTTTATTTGAAGCCACACAATGTTTATACAGTGCTGTTCTGCACATTCACCGTATCTAAATGTATGTTGTCATGATGTGAGATGCCCAAAACTACAGTCAGCAGACCTAAAATTCAAATTACAGAACAGAAACACTGAATCTTTAGTCGCTGCCCTCATCAGGTTGCCCATTGGCCACCTTAAGCTTCCATCTTTGAGTGAATTCCCCGTCATTCGCCCTTTTTATACAACTCCCTTTGCATGAAGATGTTGCAAACTCTAATTCAGAGTACCCAGATTTAGCGCGGTGACGTCACGCTGCACAACCCTCTCCTAATTACCGCTCCGTGCTGCAGCGCCAACAGCCGCAGACGGAAATAAACAATCGCAAATATCAAATGCACCTCTTCTGTTTACGAGCCGGGGTCTGACAGCTGACAAGATAGTTAAGGGGCGTCTAATATGGCAATTAGAGCGTGCCACTGTCTGCGAGGCTGCTGCTGTGACAAGGCGCCCTCTAATCACTGACTTATTACGCTGGCTAGCAGCACCTCTCATATCTGGCCCATTAAGCAGACAGCAGCATTAAGAAGCATTAAAGCAGCAAGACCCCTCAACTGAGGAGGCACTGACGGGAGAAAAGGGAAGGGAGGGGACGTTCTGTGCCTGTTATTTCTTGGGATTAATTTGTGCATTGTTCCACACTCGGTTAGTAAAGTGCAAGAGATGAGTAACACGGGAGATACGGTTTGCGATGTGACAGCATCAAAATGCTCATACGCAATGAGATGAAAGATTACTGACTGATTACAGAATTTTTAAGCGAGGCAGCAGACGGATGCGTCGTGGATGGCCATCAAAAACAACATCGTCAAGAGTGGGAGTTGGTCTGTGTGTGTGGCTTGTCGGGAGAAGCAAGAAAGAGAGAATTCGAAAGACTTCTCATGGTTCTCACGTCCTCTAAACTGTGCTTCTGTGGCCGGTGTGGATCTGGGTTGCATTTGGCCGTGGTTTAACCTGCGTCTGGCCTGGGCTGGGTCGGGGACATGCATTGGGCCCGGATCCCACCGCTACACTCACACATATTTGTCACAGCAGGCCGGGGGAGGAGGCTGTGTTATCTGAGGCCCGGCCAGATACACAGCATTAGTCACTGTGCTAGCGTCTCGCCAGGGTTTCCTCTTTGGCTCACAACTAAAGAGGACGACGGTGAGGAAAAGGACAGAGGGATGTGTGTGTGTGTGTGTGTGTGTGTGAGTGTGTGAGACTTCGTAAATCACTAGAAAAATGAGCGGCTAGAAAGTGAAAGCTGTTAGCAAGTGAAGAAAATCCCACAATGCCGTAGCAATTAGACCCAGACAACAGTCAACACTCTCTCGCAGCTGCCGCGTTCCCGCCGTGGTCAACAACTTAACCTAGCCGCTTTCAGAAAGCATCATTTTCAGCCCTTATCTGGCTCAAGTGTGCGTCTGTGTGTGCGTGAGCGTGTCTCACTGCTGGGTTTTGTTTAGCTGGAGGCTTGATGTTTCATGGATGTTTTGCTTGGCTCGCAGTCCCTGTCCCAGCCCAATTGTATAAACACTGACAGTCAGCAATGGCCAGCATCAGACCGGAGAGGACGCTCAATTAAAAGACTGTTAGTGGGACAGATGGACTGAAGAAACGCAGGGAAGAGGGGCTGCACAACAAGATGGCTTCGGCCTGGACTCTTGGAGTCGGCTCCAAGAGGATTTTCAACAGACTGGGAAAGGCAGGATACAAGGCCCTGGATCAATACCGATACATGTAAATGAGTCCAACCCTAAACCAAGTAGCATATGTAGAGATCAACAAAGCCAGTGCCTTGGCCGCTACAAGTCCTATGAAACCATAGAACTGAGGGTGATCCTAAACTAATATCCTGTACAACTCTATTACTACCCTGTCATTTTTCAAGGTTGATGTTGTAACCATATGCCATCGAAAACACCACTAAAACACCGCTAGTCCCTTCCAGCCTCTCTGTATCCTCCCCTGACAGCGTTACAGTGGAAAGCCAGCCCAGACAGCTGCTGGATGCTGGGTGGGTATTGTTCCTCCTCCTTTAATTGAAAACTTTACCATGTTCGACACACAGCCACAGACCACATTTCTTGTTTGGTGAGTTAAGCAAAGCCGAGATTTAAATGAAAACCCTGTGTGTGCGTGCGCCCTGTGTGTGCATGTGTGCGCCTCATCTTTGCAGCAGCAGCAGCTTCGGATTTAAATTTGTCTCTGCTTAGGGTCACTGTAAAACACTGGGAGCATCTTGTCCTCTCTTCCACCCACAAGATATTATCTCATCCATGAGTTAGCTGCTGAAATGCTGTCAATTTCCTGCCAGAAATGTGCAGCCAACGTGTGGAGGGAAAGAGGCACAGCAGCGTTGCGTGTCATAAAATGGGCCCTGGCTCCGTCAGATAGATCAGGACTTCACAGTGTCCATATTGGAAACAGGTGACAAATAAAACACGCCGAATAAAGAAAGTCTTTGTAGTCCGACACAGCACGCCACAAAATACAGGGGAGCAAATACCTCATGCCAAAGCTAATTTTTGCTTGTTTGATTTTGTACATTGGATGTGACTTGAAACAGAGCTTTCTTGCTTTACAAAGTGGGACAAAATAAACATCGATTAATCACTCGTGCGCTGACTTCGCTGTAAAACTGCGATACTGTACGGAGAGAAACTGTAGAGAAAATGTAAGAGTGCCTCTCTCACTGAAATCCCCACAGCGTAAGGCCCCGTCCTCCATGTCAGTTCTGGTTTTGAGCCCAGCGGCTGGCAGTCACGGAGCCAGAGGTCCCTGTCCTTTGTGCAGCTGTGCGTCTGGGCTTTGACACGGGGCAGAGCGACCAGAGCTATGCTAATGGAAACCAAATGGGGCGTGAGTCCCCGGTGGATTACAGAAGGAGAAGAGAAGCATGTGTTTTCATGTATTCATATGGAGACCTGGGACCCCTCTGTTCTCTCCCCCTTCTTTCCCCTCCTTTCTTTAAGTCAAACAAATGGAAGCAGCCATGTCTGTTGTTTGCACGCACCCTTAATTAATGCTCTTTGTGACCCGGTCCATTATGGGATTTATCGTCAATCACTAAATCGGATAAAAATATACACAAAAAGCTATTGCGCTGTTTAAAATCAGCTTATTTTTAAAGTATCTTACTGTAAACTGGAGGGCAAATAAACATTGAAAGTGGTGGGCGATGCAATTCATCTGTGAAAGGCACCTGACACACAAGTTTCAGATGTTTGGCCGGGTCTCTCAGTCCTGCTGCACTTTGCCTTCACCTGCTGTTCCTGCACAGTCTTGTCTCAGCGGAGCAACGTTAGGACCCGCTGACCCAAAGAACGATGGGGTCATAACTTGCAGGAGCCTATTGGGGGGAAGTGACAGGGTGGAGAATGGCAAGTCTGCTTGAAATGTAATCAGATTACTGTGGAGAGTTTGGTCAAAGTTTGGTACGGCTCATGTTTATTTTCCAGTTTCCAACCTTTCATGGTACGATCTGTCCTATCAAATGCTTTCTCCAACCTGTTTGAGAGCATATAAATGTGGTTCTGCTCTCCTTTAGCAACAGAGTTACAGTTATTAATCAGGAACATAAATCTGGGCTTCATAACTGGACAGTCTAAACAATTGAATTGTGAGCGATGATGTCTGTCATCTGCTGTCATTCCAGATGACGGCCAGTTTCAGCTTTGACCAGAGGTCCGGTCCTGTCTCTCCGTGTTTGTCAGCTGTCAGGTATGACTCACGCTCTGCACTCCCTCACACACACACAACACTCGCGTTAGTCCTCCAGAACCAAACAAGCGCACAATTGGGCTAAACGTCTGCTTCCAACATTCCTGCTTCCTCTGCGCGGTTTGACACAGCCGCAGAAAGTAAATCTCCCTGTGATGAGCACCACCCCAAGAAATTTCAAATCCGATCAGTGACGAAACTTTCAGCCTGACTCACTGGGATGATAAATCGCCGTGCGTGTACTTCAGGACAGTCATGCTTGTTTATGAAGTGGACGGCTAAAGGACCCAGCTGGCTTTGATATTGTGAAACCGAGCGGGAGTGGGAGCATAATATCACAATACTGGACCAGAAACACAGCCCTGTGATCTCGCTATCATATGCCATGCTCTCAGACAGTGCAGCCTCTATAGATGGAGAGCTGTACCACACTGTTAACACTGGACTGCACTGTCAGTTCAAATAGCAAAGCATCAAGGGAACACCGGTTTCTCCCAGCTTTTGTGTAGACAGCAGGTCCAAGCAGAGGACCCCGGTGCAGGCCCCTGGCCCCTCTCAGCTCTCCTCAAAGCATTTCCCCAGCCAGAGATCAAACCATCTGCCCAGTGACAGACCTCTGGGTGCACAGATTCAAGGCCAGGTTCAAAGCAGGGTGCTAGGGGAGGCAGGGAGGGAATGGAGGGAGAGAAAGAGAGAGAACGAAGGGAACGTTGGCGAAAAGGAAGAAGAAGTCCAATAGCAAGGGAGCAAAGGGGGTGGGTTTGAGGGGGGGAGTCTGGCAAGTTGGTGTATGGGAAAGGTGGGGAAGAGGTGTTGCAGCACAGGTGGAGGAGGCAGAGGAAAGCTGATGAGGGGAGGGAGGAATGTTGAGAAAGTGCTGTGCAGAAGATGTCAGGCTCCCAATTTTCTCCTGCATGACGCAACTTTTGGTTCGAGTTTATAAGAATATGCTGGTGGTGGTTCATAATTTGTTCTCTTAAAAGTTTATTTTTCAACTATAAAACCTCCCGCTGAGTACAAATGTTGATCATAATTCTTCAGTAACCAAATTTAAGAGCTCTTTTGTTTGTTTGTGATATGAGGAAGCTTTTTAGTAACGATTTCTTCAGCGAGTATTCATGCATTTCTCCATCACTTGCAGTACCCGTGGTCTTTGTCTGAGGGATTTGTTTCTAGTATGTGTTTTTTGGTCAAAATGAATAAAAAAAAGTTAGTCTGTCACATATTTAATTTGCTTTTTGTCCACCCAGAAGTCAAACATCTTAAATTTAAATGGAAAGGAAACAGAAAAACAAGAATCCCCATGAATTGGGCCAATGTACGCTGTCTCTTCTTGATGAATGCCTTAAAATATGAATCAGTAATCTAAATTGTTGATTAATTGGGTGTTAATGAGCTAACAGTTTCAGCCAAGCAGTCAAATAAGAGCCAGAAATCACTCTGCGGCTTGTTAGACTTTGCATCGTTCGCAGACACGCGTCCTTATCACAGGCCATTGTGTGGACAGGAAAAGGAAAGAAAATAGAACACTGTCGTCAATACGAGGTCTGCTCCGACCCTCAGCCTATCGGAGGGAGAGACCTGCGCCCGATAAGGACGACTCCCTGTCAGACTTGACACCTGCACTCGCTGGCCCACCGATCGCCCCAGCCGAATGCAAATATCGCAGTGACAGCCCGGACTGCAACAACACGCTAGGTTCCTGTCTGGAGACTTGGGGGAGTGACATGAGCACACAGTGCGACCGGACCAGAGATGGAAGAGAGAACGGAGAGTGGGAGAAAAAAGGAAAAGGGGACTGAAAAAAATGGGAGGGGTGGAGGGGAAGGGGTGGGGGAGAGGGGGAGAGGGGGAAAGAGAAGATGACCAACATCGTCTGCTCCCCATCTACACCCTAACACAAACAGAAAGGATTAGTCAGAGCCCAGACATATTGCCGACCCCCCTCTGTGAGGGGACATCTCCATGGCAATCATTTGTTGGCGTGGGCGACGGGACACACACACACAAACACACACACACACACACATGGTGGGGGCTTGACAGCAGCGTGATGACAGGAGGCCAACACTGCCGAGACTCCCCCAAATTGACATTTAGTCATCACACTAGTCTACAGGGTGGGACTATACCTCCTGAACTACACAGACACACACAAGCGCCCACACACTCTCCCACATTCCCTCTCATGCAAACATGTGCACACACCACACACACACACACACACACACACACACAAACACCCACACTGAGTGAATTCCCCTACTCAAACTAGCTCCCAGCCAGAGAACTCTTGGAAGAGTTCCTAGATTTAATCTCGCCAATAGCTCTTTATTTTCTTTGACCATTTTTAATGTAAAAAAGCCTGCACTAATTGTGTGTAAGCAATCTCCGAATTATGTATATGTGTTTTTTCAACTAAACCTGAACACTACTGTGGACGGATTGGCTGGTTTTCAAGACACACGACTGGGCAATAATATTTGTTTCTTTCCTCCGAGTTTTGTTCAAACAGTGTGTCAGCATGGCGGTTTACTTGTAAACACCTGGGCCCGCGCACCCGGCAGCTGTGGAAATACTAAACTATGTATAAGCTTATGCTGAAGCGGGGATAATTGCCCCATTCACATTATTTGCGACCGTCGCCTTGCGTCATAATCATTTGTCACGTCTTGGAAATGCCACATTCTAAAGGCCCCCCCCCCCCCGCCAGCCACCCAGATTTGTTGTTATTTGTGCGATCATTTACCTTAGCCAGCATAGTGTGAAGACCGTTCCTGATTCAGTTTTTTGTAGTTCCCCCTTTTAGATACAGAACTCCAGGGAAAAAAAGGAAAGCTGTGGCTTTTATTAGTATTTACAGTCTCAGGCAGCAAATGTCACTGAAAAATAGGACACGAGACAGAGATACAGACAGAGGAGGGGAGGGAGAGACGGAGAGTGTTCAACCAATGGCTACATTACTGCAATGACAAGTGTGTCACTCCCAAAGCCACACAATGAGGGAGAGGAGTGAGGAGTGTCTTTGTATGACTTCAAGTGTGTGTGTGTGTGCGCATGGTGGGACAACGAGAGAGGGAGGGAGACAGCAGACCAAAGGAAAGTCCATCTGGGTGTTTTACTCTTTATCTGTCTTACAAAGTTCACAGATAGAGGGGCTGAAGTGGAGGCTAGACGTTGTTCCAGACTCACAGGTCACAAAGAAGACAGAGAGCCGCTCCAACAGGTGGGAGGGAGGGAGGGAGGGAGAGAGAGAGAGAGAGACACACAAAGCAAAGGAAAGAAACTCGGCATTCGCGTGAGGAAAGCGGTGCCAAGCCTCCATGATTGCCATTCTGCAATCGACCTGACCAAATTGCGAATTCCCTCACAGGACCCTCTAAGCCCGCTTGATTTGACTAAAGCCGGAATCCTTATTTCTGCAATTATAAAGCTATTGACTAATTCGACATATGTTCGCATGTCCTGCAGTGCCCGAGAGCTGGTGCGCCATCGAGTCATTAACTTTGACAAATTGTGACAGACTTTTTTATTGCCACCCAATCATGAGAAACAAGGCTGTGGCAGAGGAGTTAATGAGTGGCATGTTTCTCCTCTTCCTCCTCCTCCTCATCCTCCTCCTCCCCCCATCACCTCGCTCTCACCTCCTCCTCCTCCAAGCCCCCCCCCCACCCCTCCTCAACCCTCCATATTTATAATTTTACCACATCCTAACAATAACACGGCCGGTACTCAGCACAAAACACGCGGGCCCTGGCTTAATGAATCTCATGCCTTTACCGCGGTAAAATGGCCAGTAAGTATTACCAGCTGCGACACTCTCCCGCTCTCCCTCTCTCTCTCTCTCTCTCTCTCTCTCTCTCTCTCTCTCCTTGGCAGTGGCATTGAGTTTGGGAGAGCAGGGGTGAGGTGAGGGGGGGGAGAGAGACCAGGCAGACACATCTGAGTGCAGCTGGACCAGGGGAGAGAGGGGGTGGGGGGTGAGGAGGAGGTGTGTGTGTGTGTGTGTGTGTGTGTGTGTGTGTGTGTTTGTGGGTGGGGGGTTGGGGGGGGGGGGAAGACCGCAAGTCTCCGTGTTTCCAGCTGCCTTTCTCAGGGGCTCGGTTTTCTCTCCCTCCTCTTGGTTTTTTCGCAAGGCCCTTCTGGTCCCAGCTTACTTGAAGAATCACAAACACACACGCACACACACACACAGACACACGCACGCACGCCCTGATCCACCTCCCCTTCCATCCCTCACATTCGGCCATCTTTGTTTGGACAGGGCTCAGGAGTTCCAGAAAAGCTCTCTCAGATGTGCTGAAGTAAGGGAAAAACAAAACAAACTGGCCCTCACACACACACACACACACACACACTCACAAAATTTATGTGAGCGCACAGACACCAACAAGTACTTTGCACTCACACATGACGTGGTAGGAGACGTTCACACACACACACACACACACATACATGAGCAATTTCACATGTGTGAAAGCCAAAATACCGGCTTCCACCAGAGAGCAAATTTGCAAAGAGATGAAAAAAAAAAAAGCAGGATCCATTTTTCTTCATGGAGGTAGACAGCCGACTGTTGAAGGCACGCATTCCTTTACACGCCGCGTGCACGCGCCTGTGTGTGCGCACGTGCGCGTCCCAATCCAGGATCACAGCACCAGGGCAGGCCTGAAGCATACCTCGACATGTGTTACCTCTTTGTAATATTGACTTTGTTATAGCTATACGAGTGGGAGAGTAGAGCCAAGAGCCCGGGCCTTGCAGTAGTGGGGCCCCTGAGTTCGCTCGAAAACAAATACCCGAACGAGCCGTGAAAATAGAAAACACAGAACCACAATAGCAATCTGTAAAAGCGGAATCAAATAAAGTCTAAGAACGTCCCTCATTGCTGCCTCTGACCTTTACATTTTCACTCTCTAAATTAAGAATATTATTTGTCTGATTCCATTTCTGCAGCGTGTTGCTTACAAAGCCGTGGGATTTGGCAACCGAGTGAGTCTTGGCCTGGCTTCCTGTCTGAGCATGTGTACTGGACCAACTGTAAAAGTCAAAAATCCTCCTTCTCTAAAGCCTATAATTTCAATTAAATACCAAACTGCTTCTGGGCTCGTGCAAACGCGCTGCCAAGATCTCCAAATCTGCTAAATTAAATATTTAACAATTATCACTGCAACACGACACTTAGTCAATATACAGAAAAATTAAGGCTCGGGACTTCAAGTGAAAACTAATGAGGACAAATGGAAGGGGCCCCTCAAATTTCAGATGACACAAATAAAGAGAAACCCAGATAAAGGAAGAGGACGCACTGAATATGTGATGGCTTTGCAGAAATAAAAGATTGATTATCATTTTCTTGTTCCTGCGAGTGTGAATCCCATCTTGTCTCTTTCCCCAGTGATGACTTTGCTTATGCATTTGAATAATGAAGGCGAGTCATTTGAATATTCCCTCTGTATTAAAAAAAACTGATGTTTTTACACGATGCAGCAATATTAGCCATGTTAATTGGGCTCTTTGGACTTTCCCAATAGAAAGGCTAAATTAATTACTTATGTCGACAAAATGTCAGACACGCCGATCTAATAACTACAACTGTTTCCACCAGTGTTGTTTTCAGTGTGTGTCTTTTTATTTTTTTGTCCCAGTCTTTGTTTGTGATTGTGAATGAACTTAAAAACACTGGGCGCGTCCGCCCGCCTGAGTTAGATCTAATGAACGAGACGGGAACAAAATGCTTTGACATCCTCTCCATGTTTCACGGGTGGCTCTCGAGAGTCCTCCTCCAATATTCATCCCCCTCTTCTCATACTAATCAGCCACTACAGTATTGACTGTTTGTGCTTGCAGAGGGACTCGCGCCGCTGTGTGTCCGCGCTGCACAAACACGCCGACACACACACACACACGCTCCTCTAGCGCTCAAACGTGCCAATCCACTCTTCACTTTGTAATTAAACTTGTAAGAGATGCTGAATTATTTGCAGGACGTTACGCATGTGTTTGTGTGTGGCGTGTTCTTTAATGTGTGCCCACCACCACAGGGGGCTTTGAAGTTCCACAGTTTTGTTAGCTTTTGGCTGTTTTTCAGTCTCGAAGAAAAACTGTATCAGCGCATTTTCTTCAAGAACGAATAAACATTAGACTTCGGGAGAAGAGGCGATGGGGAGGCATTATTAATATCTGTGAATGTGAGACGATCAGATGGCGTGTGTGCGTGTGTGCGCGCACGTGCATTGGTGCACACACACACGCATGTGCGAGCGAGAGCTAGCAGAGAGGCCTGCTGATGCCATGTTTCAGACGACCCCTTGAAGTGGAAATGAGCTTCCTCGGTCTTATAACTAGACCGTTCTCACAAAGTCAGCAAACTCTGCCACCCCTCCTAAGAAACGCAGACACCTCCCCGCCCTCCCAGCTCCCCACCCAGCCCTGTGGTCAGCATGCACGATGAATCCACCATCAAGACCCAAGAAAGGGAAACTGGTCTGTCTTATTTCATCAGCTCTTTTCTGGAGGGGGATGAAGGAGGGGTCAGCTGTGGTGTCTTTATGTGGCTTTTGTCCTGACGTCCACAGCCACGCAAGCTCACAGTGTCAGCAGCTGTAGGCTGGATAGGAAAAGCTAATTCATAATATTACAGTATCACCCCCGCATTAAGCTCACTGTGGACATGCACTGCCTCATAGCATGTTTGAATAGAAGTGCCGCTTTTAGTTCAGACAAAACAATCGAAATTAGAAATTTTTTATTTCAAATAATCTGTTGATCCTATTTCTAAAATAAATCAAAAATAAATAATGATAGAATGTGAAAGTGAAAGTTATTATATTGTCTGACAAATGATTTTTTTTTTAGCATTTATTTATAAAAAGATTTATTTACCTAAAGTGAAGATAGATTGACTTCAGAAGCGTTGATCAGATAATATTAGCTAAATGTTTGTCCAATTGCCAGAAGTGTTATGGGTTCATTTCCTGTTGATTGGCTCATTAATAATCAACAAATCATTCCACCTTTGTCTTCAGCCAAACACCCGTGCCTGTTTCCTTTACACTCACTGAGTCGTCACAACCGTTATTATTATTTTTCGTAGCCGTGTTTGTTGTTTATGATTATTGTTATCTGAGGAAGATGAGCTCAGCCTGCAAATGTTCACTTAACCTGAGTGTGTATGTACATGTATGTAGTCCATCTTGCTGTGTGCATGCATGCATCTGATGTAGCCTGCATGCACGCACGCTGCTGTTTGAACCTGCGCGAGCACCTGAGGGTCCATCCCCAGCCGTCCTCGGAGCGGGGAGCGACAGCTGTACGGTGATGCTGTAGCGATAGGCATCATCGGCTTGCTAGAGACTAATTGGTCCACAGCGCTCCTCTGAGTGGCCTCGCTAATTAATTAGAAAGGCAGTGAAGCTGAAATTTTTAATCAGGACACCAGGCTCTCCAGCAAGCAGGAGAAAAAAAAAAAAGACACATCACCCCATCATTCCATGTAATCCACCTGACACCGATCTCCCATGTTGTCATGTGAAATGTGTTGTGTGTTTAGGAATTCATATGATCTGACCAGGGAATAAGAACCACATTTATTACAGGGCTGCTTCAATCATTTTAATTCTGAAAATTCCAGACCCTCTGTGTGTCCTAATACAGTATGCATGACTTATATTTGGTTTGGACCCTAGGGAGCGGCCTTAAGGTGGTCTTTTCCTCTGTGTGTTCGTGCAGCACGTGCACGTATCACGATATCCACCCGTGCAAACCGCGCGCCGACGGATGCAGGTACCTCTCTACAGAGCAGGTGGTGACAAAGAACGTTAGTACTGCTGATCAAGAAGTGTGTTGGTGTGTTTTTACACAAGTGCTGACATAATCTCTATTTTTTTTCTTACCCCATTTTTATAACTCCTTCACCACAAAAGCAAAATATTATTTTTCCTGCCTCCCCCTTTCTGTACTTAACTAATTAAAAGCACTCGCTCAGACCAACACTCTCCGTTTTACTGTAAAGAGCAGTGGAAATCACAAGTTTGTTTTAAATAAATGATCCTCCCCCGGTTTTGCATTTCTCACTGAAAAGGGAAAAGATGAATCTGTTGAACGGCGTTTCTGCACCGCTTTGGGGGCACATTTGTGTCCCGAAGCTGCACACAGCCCACCACAATGATTTGTGGTGAAGGGCCAAAGTCTGGGAGGAATCAACCAGAGACCGAAAGACAAGAGGCATGCTAAAACGAGGGCTACGCCGGTCAGCCACTTCACACACCAGACAAGGGAAACAACATGTGTTTATCATCGCATTACTGGGATGACAAACTAGCAGCACTGACTTCAGTTACAGTAACAGGCAAATCATGACGTGTGGACATGAAGCAGGAAATCCTTGTCTGTTTAACACATAGATAACAAGCCTGCCGTGGCAGAAAGAACACATTTTAGCAAACTGGTGGAAACGCAAACAAACGTACCTTTACCTCGTGTGGCGGCATTCACTTTGTGTGGCGTGCTAATCTTTGTTGCCGTCTTTGGCTTTGCTCGGCGCTGATCAGCGAGGCACTCTTATCAGCCTGTTGCTTGGGCCAAAATAAACACACGCCGCCCTTTTATTGCTTTGTTTTCACAGGTCATTAGGGGAAGGAGAGAAGACGCATTGATTAGTTTTCCAGACCACTGGATTATTGTTGTGTTATGACTATCATCATTAAGTTTCATTAAGGCTGTGGTTGTTCTCGTTTCCAGAAAATGAAGACGTTGCAGGAAAGACCGAGTTGGTTGGAGAGCAGACGGCACGCCACACTAATCTGGAAGGTAGGAAAAGTCAGAGAGGGCGCCGTTTATTTAACAGCTTATTTATGTGAGATGCCTGTTGGAGGCAGCGAGTTCTCAGTTACACAAGATAAGTCTGAAGTCTGGCTACATCGTTCATATTTTCCAGGCTACACTAAAGCACAAAGCTGCTGTTTCACACGGATTAGAAGCGCATTAAAGAAAACTTAATGAAGCAGCATCTGTCCCTGGCCAGGTCCTCTCAGCCCGCTTTGCTCTGGAGCTGCACATATGCTCCCAAAGCAAGGAGGAACTGGCTCTGTCGCCAGACTAATTAGCATGTGTTAGCTAGTTAGTGAGAGGGCGGCCCTCTGTGATGTGTACTGAAGTGGAGTAAAACGCCGGGGCAAGGACTGTACTAATGGCCCACTTCCTCCCCGCGGGGACCCTCCCTGCAGCTCCACACGTGCTGGCATCAGTGCAGCCACGGGGCACCCACAGGGCTGCCACAGCGCCGGGGGCAGAGGTGGGCGCACAGGAAAACGGCTGACTCGACTGGCATCATTTTCACGCAACGCTGAGCTCTCCGGGTGTGATGCCCCGCGATGTAACAGCAGGTGACAGCGACACTCGCTAACTCACATGCACGGAGGGGAACTGAGACTGACGTGCAGGCTAACAGAACCATCAGCCTATGAAATAGTTCAGACAGCCGGGGCAGCGGCGCTATCGCTAGCTGCCTGGCATTGGCAGATGCATTATTTACAGGAGGAGCTGGAGCATTAGCGAGCTCTTTGGCACTCGGTTAGCAGGCGTAGGTGGTGAGCGCCGACGGCAAGCGAGTGTATCTCTGTCAGTGTGAGTAAACAAACAGTGGGGACATGGTGTGACAGAGCAAACGGCGGACACACACAGACACACGCAGACACATGCAAACTCATCAGGGAGCCGAGGGAGAGCGGGAGAAAAGAGGGAGGGGTGGGTGGCATCCATATTTATAGGGCCTTTCTAGCGTTTGTCCCCAGGCCAAATGCTGTGACTACACTCACACTAATGTCTGAACAGCACTTAACCAGGCATTTCCAGTATGTCATGGGCAGTGGGGAATACGTGGAATAGATACAAGACCAGGGCAAAAAACAACACGCAGGCAAACAAGGAAGGAAATGAAAGGGAAAAGCAGGTTTGTTGTGCGCTTACGTGATCGTGTTCCTCACTCTCTTCCTTTAAAGCGTCTGCTGCCTCTGAATCAGTCTTAGAAGTGGACAAAACTCTCTTTTTGTCATTAAACCAGTTTGTGTTCAGTCTTAAACCATCGACTTCGTCCTGGATTTTGAGCTTTGACTTCAGTTCGCCGTCAGGTTGTATTTCCACGCACGCGCTCCACCCTCTGGCGTGGGAGCTGATGTGTTGCATACCGGCATTTGCAGTCAAGACAACATTCGATAGCCGTTGAGAATGCTCAGGATTTGATGTTGGAACTAGTACAACGAGGCCCTCTCTGAGCGAGGCACAGAGAGAAAAGGAGTTGCCAGTCAACGTGTCTAACCTGGATGCTACCTTTCATCATACCTGTTGACACCAGCGAGAGTGTTGACCTGTATTTTTCCCTCTGCTGGATTTACGAGCTTGTGAGAGTGACACAGAGGCACTTCGCCGGCCTGCCACTACTCGCAGACTTGTCCGGAATGCGAGGAACGGCCTGTTTCACTTTGGTCACCTGTCCCCAAGTTTATCATGTGTCAGGCAGGGCATTTGCTTGGCGGTGCGCCCTCTGGCACCCAGCGAGGCTGAGCAAGGGGGCCTGCGGGCCTCACTGGCATGTGCCTTTTCACCACAGAAGCACATGGCGTGATACCCCCAAAGAGAGCAGAACGAGTGGGTAAAGTAGCCCCTTTTAGCACAGTCTGTCATTATCTCAAGTGGCGTGTAATCATTTTGTGTAGCGAGATCCATTATGCATCCACTGAGAGCAAGGGCTAGTTGTGTGTGTATGTGTGTGTTGGGGGGGGTTACATTTATTCATTTGTTTGTCGCGAGTTGCCCCACTGTATTTTTGGGGAGGTGCAATAAACGCCAATGTTTGTGTTTTTAAATGGCCAGGGGCACTCGTGGCGATGTGCTGAAAGCCACAAGGTTCCCGTTGTGCCCCCAGAGGAAGCTGACAGTCAACATGAGGCACAAGATTAAGATGTTAATCGCTGCCCCGGCCGGTTTTTTAACACTTTACTGACTGCGCAGCGTGCACCAAAGAGTCCACCGCCATTGACCGACTTGTAGATTAATAAGGATTCAGTACCAGTTGAATGTATTTCTTTTCTGGACACTCTTTTGCAAAAGCATGAAGTTGTACTTTTTTTTGAAATTGTGTTCTCGAGGCATGGGGAGGTGAACATCGACAAGACAGATGAAACAGATTCATTAAGTTTGTGCAGAACGTGCATGCACGCAGGTGTGTGCGCGCGTGCATGCGTGTGTATCTGCACAGGCCGAAGGAGAGTATATGTGGCTAATCTTGATCAAAGGTTCTTTCTTTCTTCAGCTGAGTAAAGGTAATACTGGTAAAGCCCTTGGATTTAACACGCAGGGATAATGAAAGTGGGTGTAATTAGCAATTAGATTTGACCAAATTAAGGCAGACTAACAGAGGCGAACCTCAGCATCAAGGCTGCTAAACAGTACTATGGCCAAAGGTGCGCTTAGTCTTTTTTCCCCTTGAAGACATGTTGAAATAAGCGGATTTTGAGCAGACAGAGACGGCTGGAGGATGCCAAAGGTTACTTGTTCTTATGGAACCATAACTCAGTCCCTTTATTTTCTGTCTAATGACACTCTTTCTGCTGCTCATGAATATGCTTTTTTTTTTTTTATAAATAACAGCCATTTCACTATTTTTGCTCCATCCATAAACGACTAGCCCCACTGACAAGGCTTTAGCCTCTAGGTTAGGAGACAGCCACGTTTCCCAGGCTCGCCAATTGAGGTGAGCGAGCCACTTAAACCCCCTTGCACACATATTATTAGCATTACCATATCTGGGCCTAACTGCAGTTGAGGGGAATAATGTGTGTCAGGAGAGTGTAAAATTAGAACCAAAACCAACAGTGCTCTTTAAATCCACTTCCCAAGTCCCCGCTTCCTTACTTGTAGCCGAGCTTACAATGTCAAACACTAATAAGCTGGCTAATTCAATTAGGACTCTGCTTCTTCCCCCAGAAAAGAGACTTTGTGAAGAGATTCCCTCACAACTCCACACAGAACTCCTCATCACGAAGAAGTGGCCTTTATTCATAAGCCTCAGTGTACAAGCGCGGGGGAACTTGCTGCCGAGCTTGTTAGCAAAACACCCCGATCTGAGGCGAGAGATGTGTGACTAAAGCCGGGTCTCTAAAGTGTCTGTCACCCTGATCCAACCCGAGGAGAGCTCTTTGTAGGCTTGTGTTTTCTCTGTCTGTCTCGGTGCGCCGCGCTCCGCAGTGACTGGTGGATGAGCCCCGCCGTGTAGCTGCAGGTGACAGGGAGCTCTTTTTTGTTGTCAAGTCCTGACGGAGCTTCCACATGAAAAACATTTCACTTGAGCTGCTGCTGCTGCTGCTGCCTTCGCTCTCTTCCTTCCTCTCTGCCTCTCTCTGTAGATGTCAAAGGCTACAACTACAGCAGTGATACAGAGACAGAAGGAGTCAATCTCCCACCCCCCCTTCACTTTTCTTTTTGTCATCCTTTCTCTCATGCTATTTCCTACCTCCCTCTCACTCCTCTATCGTCTCCTTTTATGACCAGCCTTTTCTGTTCTCTGCTCTTCTAACCCCCCCCCCCCCTTCCCTCCTTCCTTCCCTCCCCTCCCTCTGGCTTATAGATCTGAGTTGGGTCTCAGGAGGAAAATACAAGTCAAGCCATTGTCATTTCAAACAGCGTGATAACCAGACACTGGGCTGCCCACTGACAACTCAGGGGAACTGGCCCTGGCTTTGACTGTTAGACCCCCCCCCCCGGCCCCCCCTTTTCTTCCTGCTCCTACTTTTTTTCTGAAAGCTCTCTCGCTCTCTTTCCTCTCTTCCTCCCAAGCTCACCTCCTCTCTCTTCTTCCTCTTTCTCCTCTCCTCCCTCCCCTCCTCCTCCCCTCCCTTGCACAGGAGACCCAGTAGCTCATTGTTGTTTGTTGCCTGCCGCTGCCGTGTCTTGCATCTGCTCCTCTCCCTCTCTCCTCTCTGTGCCGTGGGGGGCCGGGGGGAATAGTTGTCTTAGTGTGTGTACCAAGGTCAGTGCTCTCCACATGACAGTTCTCTGCCTCTCGACAAGGCGGGAAATCAATACTTTCGGACTTGTGGCGCTGCCCTCGGTGTAACAACAACACTGCCCAGCGCAGAGCGCAGCTCATGCACCTGACACATCCCCAGCCGCCCCCCCGGGCCCTCGCCAGGGAGCCCCTTCCACTCTTATTCTGACCCCTTCATATTTCCACCAAGGCCCTGTGTTTCACTTTAATACACCTCTTCTCTATATACTTTTTTTTTCTTCTTCGGGGCCTCTAACCAACTCTATATCAGATTCCCTCTTTTTTATATTATGCAATACATGTTTTTCTTATACCTCTGGACGACTGTGCCTCCTGTATCTGTTGCTGCTCTACATGTGTCTTGGAGAGGGATGGGTGTGTGGAGAGACTGTGGTCTACGCAGAGATAAGACAGTTGATCTGAGGGGGACCTCAGAGGAGCTGCTAAATGAGCAACGTGCTAATTAAGGAGCAGTTGAGGATACATACGGATACGTGCCCAGACTGGACTTACAAATATGAGGTGGTGGTGGAAATGTCGCGTCAGTATTTGGCAGAACCAAATGGAGGGGTTGGTGTGTGTCAGCAGGGTGGCGATGATGCACCGTGTGGGGGCCAAGTGCGGAAACATTAAAGGTCGCAAAGTCTTTCCTTCAGAATAGGTAAAAACCAAGTCCAATCCACCCTCAACCCACAGGTGTTTTCAGTTCTCCTGATACACAAACATGCCCCCTTTACTCATATCGCCCAACCAATGACTAAAAAGCATCTGAAGGAAGTGTGAGCTGTCTACCCTCTTACTGGTGTTAATGGAAAATGTACTTGAACACGTTGCAGAGTCACGGGCGACATTTTTAACACGGCTACTGAAGCCTGACATGCCTCCTTATGCTTTTTCCACTGCCAGATAGACGCCTAGAGGAAAAGAGAAAGCACTGTCTGTGCTCCCCACACCGATTGTTAAGCCCTCCCTTTGGCCTGCCTCTAATGACGAGAGAGAGAGCGTGTGTGCAAGGCCAATTACAGCTCCCGTCCTTCAGCAGTCAAACCGACTAAAACTCCCGCTCGCGGCCCCTGTGGAGAGGGAGCCACAATCGACCGGAGCCTCACGAGTCTCTCCGAGGGACCGCGTGCAGGCACACACTCTGAGCACTTTGTGCGTGCAACTGGACGTCCATCAACAGGGTCCATCGCCCCTCATCCCCTGGCTTGTTCCCTTGCTTCAGCTAGAGTAAGGAAAATGCATCAAATAAAACAGCCACTTTAATGAATTAGATATTGAGCTGTTCATTAAAAAAAAAAATCAAATTCCCTGAAGTCAGCAGGGGATATCAGACAGCACCGGAGTGTAACCTGGGGATGAACGCGACTTGTTTAGAGGAGTCATAAAACACCAGGATGTGATGACTTCACTGAATGTTCGCCAGAAATGTCTAATGTTCAGGAATTAGAGGGAAACGATGTTTCTTTTCCTGTCATGGCTGGGTTTTCTTCCTACATCCCTCTTTTTAATCCCCTCTAATACAAAAAACTTAATGTAAGTTGCGACTAGAATCCGTGCAGATGAAAACATAAAGGGCAGGTAAAAAAGAAAAACCCTTGGCAAGAGCAAAAATGTACATCTGTGCAGGCAGATATCTGTTTTGATTGGCCGAGAGTCCAGGTAGTGCTTAAAACCTCTGCAGCAGCCGCTCCCTGCGCTGCTGACTTTGAGTGTTTCTACACGGACCTGGACAAGAAACACACTCTTGCTCCATAACCAGAGTACACTGCTTTCTGATAAAGAAAAATGGAAACTCTGTCACGTTCAAATATGTGGTCGGTCTATGAAAGACCAGTCCAACAAACGGCAGCATTGATAAAGGTGGAAAGAAAGCATCTTTTTTTTTAATCTCCGGAGGTTTTATCTCTGGCAAGCCACCATCAGCCTTGCCCTCGTTTGATGGAGAGATTTAAAGGATGCTGTCCTCGCTCTCTCCTCCTCCTCTTCTGCTTCTCCCAGGATGAATGTGATCCAAACAGCCACATCTCCCTACTGTTTTTTTACAGCGACAGCCTTTCTCATGAATTAAAAGAGGAACCCATTGATTTTCCCATTGCTTAAATTTGCAACTTAATCCCCCAGATATGTCTAGAATGTACTGCCCTGTCAATAGACGGCACCGCCGCTGACGAAGAGGCAGCGCCGATGCTCACGGGAGAGAAGGGGAAGAAAAGGATGACAAGACAAAGGAGAGGCAGAGAGGCTAGCTTGGCGGTGAGCGCGGTGGTTTCTGGCTCTGGGTTCACATCCTGCTTTACGCCATTAGAAAATGTATGTGGACTATTAACACTGACTCCGATGAATCACCACAAACATAACACATCATCTCACAGAGCCACCGGGACAATAAGAACGAGGCACAAACCAGCCATCTTACAGTTCCTTTAGTCCGTTTTTCCTAAGAGGCAACCCCACCACATCGTTACGTTTATAAGGCTAATAAACCGATCACCATCGCACATCTGTATAGTGTAACCAGCCGTCCAGCACGGCCGCCCGACGATCAAATATCATTATATAACAAAAAGCCAACGCGCTGGAAAGAAGTTGTCTGGGACCGAGATGGAAAAAGCACACTTGTCCCCTCTGAGTGAGGGGTTTGAGGAAGTAACGGGATATCACGACCTCTCCCCAGGAGCAAACAAGGCAGAGAGCCCATGCCCTAATTCACAGTAAGCACCATAATGTTCTCGTCTGACTCCTAATGTAGTCTATAAATCTCCGGTACTCTGCTCTACATCAGTGTAATACTTGGAATTAATAGCCTGATTTTTACACGGAGCGCGGCGCAGCCTGTAGGCCAAGCGTCGCTCTTTATCTTGCGCACGGACAAGATGAAAACCATCATTATGGAGAAATGTGAGAAACATGGAATTCTAGGAAAAAGCACTTGACAGTTTTCTGAGGAATAGCTGGACACTATATACAGTATAACACGGGGTGACCCTTACAGATTTCGCCCTCCTACACTTCATCTCTGGCTGTAAACCCTATCCCATAAGCCTCTGGGGTGGTATGGCTCCTTGCCAGTAGCTGTGCTGTTGTTGGCAATGGATTTCCTTTGTGGCCTCGGTACTTGTAGGCCATAACATGATACACACAAAGAGTACACCAGCGTGCACACTCTCTCGCTTATGCACTCACAAACACACACACGATCGGCATATGTTGCACACATCGACACATGTAATTATGCACAAAATCACAATTCTCGCCACTCGTCCAGAGACGAGCCGCAGCCTCGTAGGAAACAAGGAGGGGAAAAAAGCACAATGTATCCTTGACGGGGTTCATCTGTTTCCAGTTTGGTGCAGATGCTCAGGTTTTATTGCAGCAGTCTAGTATTTCATGGCAGATTTAGCCAGTGGTTTGGTTCCTCACTCGCTACGGCTCTAATGATGGCACATCCCTTGTAAATTGTGGCACAACAGTGATTCGGTGTGTGTTGCCTGATTGCACCAACTTTTATCTGTTGCTGTTCCTTTAAGTCTCACTCTCAGAGCATTCCCTGACATACTGCACATACAGTGGAGAACACTGAGTTAATGTACAGGTAGTGCCTGGACGACATAATTGACCTGTTTGTTGTTCAGACTGTTTCTGCAGAGCTGCTGCTGAGGCTGGAGCTCGATATAAAAAGGGCCACTTTTACTGTTCCACTCATTTAGCGGTGAGCTTGTAATGTTTTTCAGGCCTGTGGTCGTCGTGTCAACACAATGGTTCTCCGTTTAACTAAGATACACAGTATTTAGCCTTTTGAAACATGAATGTATCCCATGTTAATTATTTTCCAAAAAACAAATGAGGTCTTTTAGTATTTGTTCTCCACGTACAACATACATCCAGAACACATAACTCAAAAAAAAAGATAAAAATTGGAATAATTAAATGTAGTAGAACTTTTATCATAAGAAGCAGGGGGAACCACCCGCTGAGTAAAAAAAGTACCACAGGAGTGTACATAGATAATGTAGTTTCTACACCCTGTCAGCTTCCACACACGCACACATCCATTTCCCCACTCTGTGTGTCAGTGCCAGCAGCGCACGCAGGCGATGCCTCCCCGTCTCAAGACAGAAGTGTAGCGTTGAGTGTCTCTTAACTGGCTCGTTTAGTCCTGATGGCTTAAATGATTTCATCACTATTAATGACAGGGACCGTGGCTCCCCGCGACGCGTTGCCAGATGCTCGGGGACTACTGAGCTTCCTGCTCTCTCCCTCTCACACCCAGCCGCCTCTCCTCATCCCTCCTTCTGTGCAGTCTAATGATTGTCCTCTACATGCCCCCTACCATCCTATTCTTTCTGTTTCCCTCTGCCACCGCGGCCTCCTATGGATACTAAAACATGGTGTAGACACGCCGCGTTGGCAGTCACATGGCATGAGAGCGAGGTCAGTGCGCTGCAAGGCTGCAACTCTGTTAACAAGTCATCCCATTTTTATGAATATATAAGCCAAGTACTGAGAAGTTCAGTGAAAACAAAATTTCCAAGAGCGCACACTCTTTCTCTGGGCTATCGACCGAGCCAACAAATCAGCTATCAGCCCAGTTCCCGAGCCACTACGGAGGTCAGAGGTTGGATAAAGAAGGTCAGCTGGCACCGGACCAGGCTGCCCTCAGAGGTCCCTCCTCCAAATGGAATCAAAAGCCTTTTTGACGGCTGCGAGCTATCGCCGCACTGTGCGCCCGCCGTCATTAGCTCGCTCACATAATTGGTGAGTTAATTTTGAGACAGATGCACGGCCTTGTCTTTGACGCATTGATGTGATTTTCATTCATTTGGATAATGAAAGAATTAAGTACCATTTTGGTCTCTCTTTTTCTCCCTTTCCCTGTCTCCTCTGTCTTGTTGAGCTCCTCCATTCCAGCTAAGTAATGGCATTTTAATTCCACGTGTGTGTGTGTGTGTGTGTGTGTGTGTGTGTGTGTGTTGGAAACCCTGGCTCTTTCATGAATGCATAGGAGCCTTTGTCTTTCCTGGCATTGTAACTGATAAGCTCGGTACGGGTCCGCTTCACCGTCTGAGAATGACTTGTCAAAGTGTGCAGTTTGCGAAGCAGAGCAGTAAAACGACGGTAAAAATTAGAAATCGCTCCTCTAACGTAAAGTGCAGGTACAGTTTCACCTCGTATGCGACCCTTGGATTTAATACAGTCACTGATTGCTACTTTTAAGAACTGCCAAATGTCATGCACTGCTTTTTGTTCCACGCAAAATTACGTCTGTAGGGTTTTTTTTTGTTTTAATTAGCCTCCATCACCTCAAATAAAAAGACATTAATACCAATTTTAATAGAACTTATTGTCGCAGGTTTGTGTCATCGCATAAAAGTGCCCGCTCTCCTGCGGCAGCACGCCACATAAAATCAAACTCTCCGTGCGTGTTGCCTCGGATATAACCGCGTGTGCCTGCGCGTGCATGTGCCTACGTGTATATGTCCATGCGCTTATAATTTCCCAGAGCCTAAACCTTCATTGATTCAGTTGCTCTTGTCTTCCCAAGAAACAGCGAGAGGATTATGCCTTTAAAACGAGCTTTCTCATTGCAGATATTAGGTCATTAATTTCACAGGCTTACATATGAAAATATTGACTCTTCCCAGACACCCCACTATATCCTCTGTTCCAGCCGCGGCCTTGCATAAATAAATCTTTTCAAGTATGCAACATTGATACGACATTGATCTATCTGTTTGAGGATCTAATAAATAAGCAAATGTATTGAATTATAGTTTAATTACTAAAGTTCTTGATTGATTTGCATGGGAAGATTTGAGCGTTGTATGAGCCACGTTGCGGAAAATCCCACTATAAGCTTCGAGGTCTGTTCAAAACTTCAGAGACAAAAGTAGGAAATCTGATTTTGAAACATTTCAGTGTTTCTATTTTTGAACTGTTAGTCAGCTATCTGGAAAAAAGTGACATTTAAATTCAAGGTAACACATCTCCTCCAGAGTGCTTTAGTTGCCACAGCACTTCCTGTGGCTGTTCCCCTTCTGAGTTCCCCTGAAATAAACGATGTGTCCTGGCGCAAGGCGAAAACAACAGTATGACACAGTTATTCTTCCAATCCATGCTGACTTGTCATTCCAGTAAATTAAATAAATCTCTGATTCACTGTGTAGACAAGGGGAGGGGTGAGAGACCCTGAGGACTGAGACCCGTCTGCACATGTGCACTAAAATCATCCAGGTCGCACACACACACACAGACACAAAAGAGGTAAAAAAAAAAAAAAAAAAAAAAAAAAAAAAAAAAAAAAAGTCACAGTGCGAGACACGGAGTCATCCAGTGGGAGCGGGTGGGAGATGGGCGCAGCTTTATGTCCCCACATAGCGAACGAGGGATGGGCTGGCTTCAGGGAAACAAAAGAGCAGGAAAGAGGGAGAGAGGAGAGAGCAAGAGTGCAAAGGTTGTCGCAGACTAGTCGCAGCACAGGAGGAGGGGAAGGGGAGAGGTGGAAGGGAGGGTGCGTTCCAGGCTCTCACATCTGTTATTCGTTTGTCCCGAGCTGGGAAGAAAATAGCAGGAAGCGTTCTGGTGGTGGCGGAAGATGAAAAGACAAGAAGATTGAATAAAAAAACATGTGTCGCACATGCACTGCGGCTGATTGGATGTGTCCCATGGATTATCCCCAGGAGGCACTGCCAGTTTGGAAAACATGCGGCAGGCCGAGTGTGTGCGTGCACACGCTCAAGCAAAAAGAAGATCCCCCTCATTCGTACAGCAGCTTGGCATAAACAGCATCCTCCGTCTGCGAGGCGCAGTGTCGGAGTCAGATCTACGCCTGTGGCCTCGTCGCACTGGTGTCTAACCAAACCTCCCAGTTTTGTTTTGGCCATCATTACACTGCAGCTCCCGTTACGCTGCCTACATCAGCTCACATCTGGGCCTCTCGGCGAAAACACGCTTTACTCAAAAAGCAAAAGCTCGTATCATTTGTCAGGCTAAGTGGCGGTCTTTTGCTTTGTTCATTACAGACACGCCAGGTGTGTACAACAGACGCAAAAATAGAAACAGATGCAACAGTCATCGAAAACGCGACGTGACAATGCCAAGTGGCGGCCATTAAAAGCTCGTCACTCGCCCACACGGTGGGACCTCCCGTCGCTAACGAGCCGAAATGTGGCGGGACACAGACAGGTAGGAGTAATGCCTACACTATTATGCAAAGTGCACGGGTCGGCATTTGTACGCGCGTGCAGGTGTTTGCGGGCGTGTGCGAGTGTGCCCGTGCGCCGTGCCACTTAGGGCCCATCCCACAGCTCATTAACAGTAATAAGTGACTGCCGCCACTTCTTTTTTGTCAGTGGGGATGCGGGCCAATCAATAGGGTCATTTCACATCATAACGGCTTACCAGAGCACATTATGGCACTTGTTCATGGCTGGGAATGGCTGCCATTAGTGGCATAGCCAGATTAGATAAGGGCTGGGTGGGTGATGGGTGGGAGGGAGTGGGGCAGATGGAGAGAGAATTAAAGAGGAGGTAGGAGGGAGGTGGATCAATATATGGATAGTTATGGAGATAACATCACAATAGGGTGTCTAGGAAAGATAGCACATTACAGACTCCTGACTTTTTTTTTTCCTTGTGGGAATGAGGTAAAGATGGGTGTCTGCTCGTGTGTGTGTGTGTGAGGAGGTGGAAGGTGTGTGTTTGCCCAAGCCTTTATGTGTACGAGCACTTGTCTATGAATGAGTCCATTGAGTGCGTGTGCGTACAAATTTGAGCATGTGTTATGAGAGAGTATGAATTACAGCGATAGACACGCAAACGTGCAACCTCGCTCCGCGTGTGTGTGTGTGTGTGTGTGTGTGGGCGTGGAGGTGTGTTTGTGCGTGCTTTACTTCGGCATGTGCGTGTGCAATCCTGTTTAATTACAGATCAGGCTTTGAGGCAGAGGCAAACAGTGCTATAATTACAGGAAACACCTCCTTTAATATTTTATGGAAATCTACCCTGTGTGTGTGTGAGAGTGTGTGTGTGTGTGTGTGAGATGTAAGTTGCACGTATTTATTCAGCATGAGAGAGAGGAACAGAAGAAGAAAGTCAGGCGAGAGAGAGAGTAAGCGATGTATACACAGCGCTCCTTCTGAATGACTTCTGGATCTTGCTTCCTGATCTCGCTCCCTTCCTTCCCTTCCTCCTTTACTCTTCACAGTCTCTCATTTCAGATTTGTGTTTCCAAATGGCCCCGCTAAACGGCCCTTTCCCCCCCACTTTTGAACCGCCAGCCCCTCAAATATTTATACTCCCCTTTCCAGGGCCAAGAGACAAGAGAGGTGAAGAAAGAGGGAAGAGACTTAGATCTATCTATTAAAGATGAGAAACATCTCAAATGCATAAAGAGGGGCGATGAACACCCATGTTCAGGGATGGAGAGGTGTAAGCCGTGGCTTAATGCTTGATGACACACTATGAAGAAGGTTTACTTTTTGATTTACTACAGGAGAGAGGGAGCGGGGAAAACGGGATGTGTTGTGAGGGAGGAAAAAAAACATCAGATGTGAGTAATAGAGCGAAAAAAAAAAGGTAATTCTAATACTGTTTACTTTATGCAGATTTAAAATCAGTTCAGCATCTGTTTTGCAGCATAACCTAACCTTGGTCATTTATTATATTTTCCAGTCCCCCCAAAAAACTTAAAATAAAAGAAAACTGTGCAGCACTGGGAAACAACAACAGCTGGGAGTACGTATATCATGACCACAAAAAAAAAATTAAAAAAGCACAATGTCATGTCATCGAGTGGATGCTGATTTATTTATTTGTGTTTCACTTTATTTTTTTATTTTTTTTGACGGGGGCCAGGCAGAGGCCAAGCTGAACACATGTTCCTTCTTAGCCTGCGGTGACACAAGTGTACGCACGCATCGGCACTCACAGCACACACACACAATGGCGATGTGCTAACACTCTAACACTAAGCCACTGCCCCCCAACAGTGCCTGACGCACTGGGGGACTGGGAGCAGTGCTTTGCTGGTAGCATGCTTTACTACTCTTTGATATGCACCAGTCATTAAAAATAGATGGCGAGCAATCATTACAGGCATCGGAATTAATCTAATTAGCCCAGCACACTAGGCCTCTCTGGTTTGGGGTGGGGGGGCATTCTGCAAACAGAGCCACCGGGCCGCAAATACAGTGTAAGCAGAGAGGGGATAGGACGCTACTGGGGCTGTGTTGGGGGGGGGGATAATCCGCCTTGACTTATTAATACGCGCAAACAAGATTTAGCTCCTCAAAGCAAACAAATGAAGCAAGTGCTAAGAGGAACGGGGGAGGGAGAAGGGAGGGAGCAGCAGAGAACGACATGAAGAGAGAGCACAAGATCGAGCGAGAGCAAGAGGAGATAAATTATTTAAGCCTGCACGGACTGTACGGAGAGCTGCAGCTACCAGTGCTCGAAATGGACCGAGGGCCAGAAAAATGCCTGTTCTTTCAGTCCACGGTTGCACCGCTGCAAACAAATGACTGCAAACAATTTTTTTTTTTTTTTTCCAACGGAGATACACCGTAACAGGATCGCACTGCGCTAGGAGAAGCTTCAGCAAGTCACAACACGGGCTGCAATCTGCTGAATATCAAAATCTCCCGTCAAACTCCACCAACACACAAATGCACATTCGCTCTTCCTCTGAAATAGATCACCATCAGGGTCACTGTGGACAGACACGAGTCCTTTATTGACTCTACAGACGACAAGAAGTGCTTAGCCAACAACCCTTCTTGACCCCTGTCAAGGGTAATGACTGCTGCAAGTGGGTATGGGTAATAGGCACTGAGTGGGAATCAGCCTCCTCTTTTTTTTTTTTTTTTTTTTTACTTATAGGCTAATAAGTGTTGTGGCTTCAGCTTAACCAAGCAGGGGTGGGTCGGCACTGCCATGATTAAACAGCTTGCACAACTTCTGCGATCTCCTACCAACTGTTTGCTTGCTTAGGAAAGTTCTTAGCAGGCAAAAATAGCACTGTGTTTAAAAAAAAAAAAAAAAAAAAAAAAAAAGGCAAGGCACTGTGTCGGTGCGGACACGTTGCCATGGGTACGGGTGAGAAAATTAAATGCAATCCAGGAAGTCCAGCTTGACTTTGAAGCCCTGGAGTTGAGTGTAACAGTTCTATCAGCTGATAACCGAATATATATAACCATTATTGTTTTGACCCTCCCCTTGCCTGTTTGAGTTTTATTTTGGATGTTCCACTGAAATTGAAATTGTTTGCAAAGTCAAATCTGTCAACATTTAGCCTCGCTCATTAGTCGTCTGGACACGACAGGCGGAGGTGGCAGTGGTGGTTGTGTGCCAAACTCTCCACTCTCAGTGGGTTTGTTGGCCATTCTTTCATCCTGGCTTCTCTAATGCTAGCAGACGGTCATTACCATCTCTTTGATAGTTGGGGTCCCAGCTGTGTTCAGGGGTCTAATACCCCTCAACCTCTGTCCCAGTCTGCCCCCCCCTCCCCCACACCACCGCCTCCATCCTTCCATCCCTCCATCACGCAGCCAGTCTGAAGGTGCGTCTGAGTAATACCCACAGGGGAGAGGTGAGGAGGGAAGGAAGGAGAGAGAGAGAGAGAGAAAAGAAGAGAAGGAGAGCTAATACCTAATCTCAGATGACCGAACCAAACGAAAGTCTATCAGAAGCCAGCTCAGCAAACACAGCTCACATACTGATGAGGAGGGAGCGAAGAACGAGGCCGGGACGGACGACTGAAGCTGATTTACGGGCCACATTTTGGAAAACCGTGTCTGTGTTTAGCCTGCAGTAAATATCTCCATCTGAATGTCCAAAATCAAAAAGATCACAGACGGAGGAGGTGACTAACCACTGCGTGTGGTTACTCTGTGAAATCAAGAGCCGTTTCAGCCCAGTCAATCTAAACCTGCATTTGAATGATTTAAATGATTATGAATTTATGAATTTTGTCCCTGCCAACTATCCTAAAATAAAGCCTTAAATAAAAGGTAATAAGGAAAGTAAAGACGTTGCATATAGAGACAGTGTTTGCACCCATACGGGAACCACAGAGGGTAAATCAGCTTTATTTTGATTTATTTTTATGAGCGACACATCTGCATATAGCATATACACAAAAAAAAGCAGAGGAGGAAGGATTGAGACAAAGACGGAGGGAGAGGGAGACACATCTATCTGTTTATGTTTGAATAGATGGTATCACAGGGCGGTCAAGTGTGCTGTATTTTTCAAAATGAAAGCTCTTTTGGCTGTTGTCAGTATTTACAGCGCCGTGCGCACACACGCAGGGGTGCGCACAAATGGAGCGAGGTTTGAGAGAACTGTAGGTGAACTGTAACCGTAGGTGGCACGGCGAGAGACACAAGCCAGGGAAAAACAGAGACAATTTCACCAGCACCTCACTCGCACGAAGGACATAATAGCGCTGAAAGCAAAACGACTCAATGAAACAGGAAAAGTGTATTTCTTGGAATCCACTTACACTCAAATTACAGTGACATTCTTGGCAGAGCTCGCGGCACGGGGGTAATACAATGTACTGTAGCAAGACGAACTTTTGGGACACTTCTAAGGGCTGTGACACGAAAGACCCGGCTATTAGCATGCAAAAAGAAAATTCACAGGAAGAAATCAAATCAAGCGGAGGATGGAAAAAAGTGGGGTCTGTTTTCTTGGCAGCATTTAAAACCAACTTGTTGGGGTTTTTTTCTTGTGCTCCCCCCTCCTCCCTCCTACCCTCCGTCACCAGGTTAAGTTACAGACATGAGGCGAAGGAATGAGGGAGGCAGAGTGGTAACATACCGTACCATGAGGAGCGAGACTCCGGCCCTCCCTGACATGGCGTGCACCGAGCGAGAACCCCTCCCCGGCCCCCACAGGCAAGCACACACAAACACACAGTATTTGGACAGCATATGCACTGCACATATACAGACCAATCTGCCAAATGCAAGCACATGATATGATTGTGTTCTCCTGAGTGTACCTACACACACACACACTCACAGTCTTTGCTTCACACACCCCCCTCCTCTTGCTTCACTTCGTCCCTCCCTCCCCGTCCTCCCTTCCCTCTGCGGCACACTCTGCATGTGTCCCGTCATATCTCCTGCAGCCCATAATTGTCCCAACTTATGGTGTTTCTTCCTGCAAGCCACAGTTTAGAGGAAGTGAAATCCTTCTAAGTGACTGTCACAATGCATCAGCCTCAGGCAAGGGACGCACGCCGGCTCCCACTCCCCTCCCACCTCCCTCCCTCAGTCCCCCGGCTGCAACCCCCCTCCATCCCTGCTCACTATCCCTCACTTTAAGTGTTTTTCTTGCTGAGATGCTCCACTTGTGCTTTCATTCCGTTTCCCCTTGTCGCTCTGTCTCTCTCTCTCTCTCTCTCTCTCTCTCTCTCTCTCCCCCTTTTTTTATGAAGTCACCCTCCCAACACACTCCACTTCCTCCCTCTTCCACTCTCCCTGTTCTCTCTGTCCCCGCACTGCATTTAACATGAAGGGAGAGCTGTAGTCACAACATCACACTGCCATTAGGCCCTGCCTGTGACCTGCTCTCCGCTCAGTCCTTGTTCCCCCGGCTACACCGGGCCAGGAGGAGCGGAGGCTGAGCTTCTGCTTCCTGTTTCTTTTGAAGGGATGGTCACTCCTTGACTCCTTGATACAAAAACACCAAGAAAAGCGGCAAAAGGAGTGCGTGTTCTCTGGGCAGCCAGCATGACCTTTGTCATGACCCTGGCATGTCACAACCCTGTGATGCATGTGTCACTTCTTCTCTGCCTCTGACCTTAGCGCTCACGTCTCTGTCACCAAGTGCACTAGACACACACGCCCATCTTCTCTTGGTGCGCCTCACTACACACAAAAACAATGACTGGTCTTTTCTGTCAACCAAATATACTCCCTGTCCTTTGTGTGTTTTTGGAGACCATACTATGAGAAACGTGAGTGGGACATCACAGTTTCCCAAAGCCTAAGCGAACATCTTTAAATCCACAACGTAATGATATTCAGTTAACTGCCATGGAAGACAAACGCCGTGTCGACACAGACATGACATTCTTCATTAAGAAATGACTCAAACAGTTATTCTTTCATCAAAATAGTTGTAGATTAAATTTTCTGTTCAGCCAATCAAGAGATCGGATCACCTTCTCAGCTCTAATGTGGACATAGTGGACTCCAAACATAACAGTAAATATAATATGATATATATTATAAAATACAAATGCCAGATGTCACTCTCAATGTGGCGTTAGTGGGGGCCCAGCTAAATCAAGCGAACACAAGAAAAGCAAAAACAGCTAAAAAACAGCGATGCGGTTTAAACCAGCAAGGAGATATGTGCTTATTTTGGGCCGCAGTGATGTGTGGGTGTGTGTGTGTGTGCACCCGTGTGTACTGTATGTGTGTTTAGGTGCTTTTTCCTCTTAGGTGTCTTTCTATTAGCCCTGTCAGGGCCGGGATCGGCGCTTTATTGAGCATTTTATTGGAGCTGTGGACAGATCAGTCGCCCATCAACCTTTCATCGACCAATCATGTGCAGCGAGGGGAGGGACCTGGGAGGTCTGGCAGAGCCGGACACTCTGCAGGGTGAGGGGGGGGGTGTAGTGGTCACTCACTCATCACTTGGATGCAGTCCGGCACTCGGTGTGTGTGTGTATACGTCTGCGTGCGTGTGTGTGTGAGACGAGAAGAGGGTCAGTCGCTGGTCACCAGATGGTAACTGTTTGGGCTGGACCACAGCAAGCAAGGAAGAGGGGGACAGTCTCTTTACTCTCCTCTTGTTCTCTCTCTCTCTTCCTCACGCACTCACACACATACAACAAACCATGAGAGTGATGGGTGATAATGGAGCAGACACTAACAAATCTGCACCTCTTGGCTCGGGGCCTTGACTGGGACTCAGAAGGCCGACAGTCAGTCCAACTCGTAAGCCCAAGTACAACACACCACTACATACTCAGCAGACAGAAGGACCAGTGACCCTTACTGTGCAGCGCTCGGTTTCCAGAGGCACTCATTTGTTGTTAAATGACATTCACACCGGTGGAATTCACTGCGGTTAGCCTGTAGATGTGTAAGCCATTGCTTTGCGCTGCAGGAGTTGGGTGAGTTTTAAATACAGTGAGCTGAGCCGGACCTTGTCACTGTGTGTGGCCTTACAATGTGCAGGCTACTGCTGCTCTGGATATTAGCTCTTCTGTATGTCTGGCTATTAAATACCAATCCCCAGCCACACACGTACTCGCACACACACACAGACCACTTCCCTTTCAGTCTCAAAGTCAGGGACATAACAGTTTTGGCTGGCAGTATTGTGTGGGCCACAAGAAGGAGGAGAGAAAAAACAACTGTTCTTTTAGGTGAAACCTTCCAGCTGGAGACAGAAGAGGAGGGGGGGGTGGAAAACCAAAGAGAGGAAAGTTGCTAGAAGGAGCATTTGCAAACGAGAGGAAGGTGTGTCGGGTCAATCACAGACAGAGAGAGAGAGGGGACAAAAGAAAGTTCATGTAGGAAAGACGGGATCAGCGTCTGAAGCAGCGAGGAAGGAGTGGAAGTGGAGGAGAAGTTAAGAGAGCGAAATTGTAAAATACAGAAAAGAGGAGAGGAAGAAACAAAGTAGAGAAGTGCCGGCAGCTGGACTTCTCCTGCTAATTCAGCACTTTAACAAATCAATGCCACTTGAGGAGTACAATCCGCACCCTGAGCTCAGCTAGACGCATCAGTGAGACTGTAGGCGTGTTTGTCTGTGTGTGTGTGTGTGCGCCTGGAGGGTGGATGATGTTGGTGTGTGGTCGTCCACAGTAGTCCACATTAAGGTCCAGTAATGTGTTAATTTATAACTCTATCACCCCAGACGCCTGCATTATCCATCTGTGTCACACGCTAGGCCTACTATATCTATCATCCAGAGGGGAAAAATGGCCAGTCCAGAGAGATTAAGCCACCGGTCGCACAATTTCGCCTTTTTTCTCCCCTTCCCTCTCGCTTTTTCCCTTTAGCCTTATCTATTGCATCCTTCCGCACCCCTCTCCCTTTGTCCTCAGCTCCCCAGGTCAGGGTGATCAATTAAGGGCTTGACAGAGCTCTCAGTCCTGGCTGACCACCGTAGCTCCAGAGGCCCTGCAGACATCACTACCTACCCGGAGACGGAGGACTCAAGCTGGGCTTTAACACCCTCTCGCTCCCCCTGGCCCCGGAGGCCTGTACGCATGGCTGTTTGGATATCACCGATCAGTGATTGAATTACACTTCGCCGTGACCTCAGTGAACTCCAAACCTGTTATCACTTACAGTCGACTGACCAAACAGATTGTAATAATAAGGAAGGTAAATGTGTGTGTGGCTCGGTGTGAGCTGAGAGGGCAAAAATTGGCTCTATTTGTAAAGACCCTCGACGCATATAAGTCAGTGACACGTAACCCGGTCTGTCATAACACTACGGGAGCTGTAGTTTTACAGGCTTCCACCACCACTCCTGGGCAATAATGTTGATATTTCCATCAGATATTATGTAGCAGGAAAATATACTGTTTTCCTGTTGACGCAATGTATCACGCTTGTCAAAACATGCAAATAGCCTACTGTATTTCTTGGGTAAACACGGTGCTGTGTGTGTGTGCTTGGGTGTGTGAGTGTCTGCGTTTGTCAGTTTGTGCGTGTGAGCGGGTGGCTCATGCTCTCTTTGTCAGTAGCAGCAGGCACTAATAACACACAGGGGGAAATGATCAATACTCACCCTCTCTATTCAATTTCACAACATCACTACTATCACCGGACGCACACAAACACACACATGCAGTAAAACCCGGGCGCGCATGCACACGTAAAAACACACCGATGCGAATGTAAAACAAAGAGCCTTTCACTAACAGATGTAGCCAGAGGGCTGGCGAAAGCAGGAGAATTGGTTTTGGTGTGAATGCGAGCGGTGCATTAATATTTATTTTGTTAGAAATACACTCTTCTATCCTGAGAGAGAGGTAGTGAGCATGAGATATGGAGGCTGAAGGAGGGGTAGGGCTGGGGGGGGGGGGGTGACAGGAAAGATTAAACAGGCAATTCCACCTTTAAAGAGTGCAACAGTCATCACGAGAGGAGAAAGGGAATCTGCCCATTAAGACTAAGTGGATGTCTATTAGATCATGGAGGTAAGGAGGTGGGCATTTACCATCAGTCCGACTCACAAACAACCATGTCTGCCCCTGGACCGTGCCAACGGCTCCGGGTCTAATACAGAGCCATCACGTTGACATCATTCGAAGTTTCTCATAACGTTAATAGAGCCTTTTCTTAAGTTACTGGCCCTCTAAACTTTAGGAAATGTCCTCATTCTCTGTTTCAAACTGTTTGCTCGGAGAGCGTCTGCCAGCGACATCACCTCTGCGAAACTGAAGGCAATTAAAAGACTATCAAAGTCACCACCCAGTCCTGGGAGATCAAACAAACCCCGTGCCCTCTTTCTACTTCTCTCTCTCTCTCTCTCTCTGGCTGTCCCCTTCGCCCCCCCGTCTCTCTCTCCCCCTCCTTCCCCAGTGTAAAACCCCCATTCTTATCACTGTGGTACAGTTAATCCTCCCTCTCCTCCTCCTTCCGTACAGCGTCCCTCAGAAGTGCCAGAGGCTAAAGGAGAACACATTACCACTTGCCTGCGACACATAATACGGAGCAGGCAATCAACTTTGGCTTGACATGTATTTGCTCATCTCTGGGACGCACACATACACACGCACATAACCCCAACCCCCCCACCCACCCACTCCCCCACCGATGCCACTGCTGGGGTGAAGGGTGAGGTGTTGGGGAAATGGAGGCAGGTAGGAGAGGAGCCCAAATTAACATGGCTGTCCACGGTCAGGTCCTTAATTGGCCGGGGCCTTCCTGAGAAGGCAATTTTCTATTCCCCAAACTGCCCCCGCACTGCGCCATGTGCCAGTGTCATCACAATGTGTAATAGCGTGGGCGTGTGTGTGTGTGTGTGTGTGTGTGTGTGTGTGAGGAGAGAAGTACGCTGTGTGTAAGTATGTGCAAGAAAAACTGAGACAATGTGTGTGTGTATATATCTGTGTGTGTGTGTGTGTGAGCAGGGCCCTGAGAGGCCCTCTGGTCCTTCCACCTCTCTCTCTCTAATGAGGCTGGATATGAATTAAACTCACGACATGGTTTGAACAAGCGGTGCCACCCACCCTATACCCCTCCTTCGACTCTCCCTCTCCCTCCTCTTTGTCCTTCTCCCTCCTCATCCCTGCTCTTTTTTCTTCTTCCTTAAAAGCGAAACCCAGGCATCTGGTGGCCGAAAAAATGCCAGGAGCAACCCCGCGGCTCTCGCCTTTATGCGTGCTGCTTTATTCCACGCCATATATACGCACACGCACACGCGCGCAATGAAACACTTTCACCTTCCTCCCGTTCCTTTTCCACTCGCTCCACGCTGCGCGGTCTCCATGCGCTTCCCGCGGATCCAGTTACAGTTGATGTTGTACAGCTTTTCAACCTACAGAGGTATTAGGCTTCCTTTAACCAGATCTGACAGCATTTACAACACAGAGCAGAAGTCGGCCTTTCCTAATCGCCTCTGTGACTTCAGCCTATTACCAATTGATCTCAGAGAGAGCCTCCTCCTCACCTTCTGACTGATGCACAAGCTGTCGGATCCTTTTCCTCTTCTTTGTCATAATGCGCTATCTTTCTTTGCTGCTACATCCCGTAAGCCTGACTGCTCTTTAAGTGCTCTCATTTCACTGTTTTCTCCCTGCAAGAAAAAAAAAATCCCATAGCCATTTGCTTATGCTATATATATATGTATATATATTTATTATTTTATTATTTATGTTATTGAGTTCTATCTGGGAATGGCTCACAGGATCACCTTTGCCCTCATAGGCCCCGTTTCAGTCACAAACAAAGTCACTAAATTCTCGGCCTAATGCGGTAGCGGAACAAGCAGCAGTAAATTCAGGTGATAAAATCCTTATTTACGCTCTTTACAAATCGGCAATCAACAAGCACTGTGGTAATGGCCCTGGATAAAGGAAACAAAAGCTGCAGATTTTTTTTCCCTTTGTATTCGGAGGAAACATAGCAAATGGATTAAATGCCATGAAATATTAAATGCCAGTCAGAGTCACATCTTGCCAATAGCAGTTGCTCCAACAAAGCACTTGCTCGTGGTGTGTTTCACGACAATGGAAAGAGGCAGCTCAAGGCCATTTGTGGCTTTTATCAACATAAGAAAACCAAAGCGTGTATGTGTGTGTGTGTGTGTGTGTATGTATCTGTGTGTGTGTGTGTGTGTGTGTGTGTGTGTGTGTGTGTGTGTCAACAAAACAAAATCCTTTAACACACACTGAAAAACAGCTTTTTTTCTTGACACGAATTCTCACTTTGTCCCGGTTTTTAAAAGACTGCAGCCGTCACTTCAATCGCTGTGGGTGTATCCGCGAGGAAGGTGGATGACCAACAATGTCTCTGGCGCCAGGGGTCATGCGCAGTGACTTTCCCTTGGTGGTTAGCAGTTACAGGAATCAGACAATTGGCGTGTATCACAATGGGCTAATTAGATCTCATTTGAGTTAATTGACTTTATGGATTGTTAGAAAGTGAAGGGAAATGCTGCTCGATATGTGATCGGCTCACATGCAGACAGGTTCAATTAAGCAGCGTGTGTGTGTGTGTGTTGGAGTCACATTCAAATGAACAGGTATGCGCAGTGACAACACATACACAATGGGTCTCCAATGCAGCCCACACACGCACTGTGGTATTTCACTGCGCTGCGTGTATGCACACACAACACATCCTCGCAAAAACAAAAGCCACCCAGAGTCTCAGTTTGCCAGAAAAACATGAGCTGTGGGACGCCAAGCCAGCTGCATTTAACAGTGGCCATTAAATGTTATTAATCCAACAGCGCAAACATCTTTACAAAGTCAGCAGAGAGCACAAACAAATGCTTGCACATGTTGCGTTAACACTTTGCTCACAAGAAAAAGTAGCTAATGAGTTTAGACTTGAGCCTTTTCGGGGGGTTAAAATGACAACACTGTTAGGAAGCAATTTACACAATCTGTATAAAGAAAAGACATAATAGGAGTGTGTGAAAGCAGTTATCTATGCTGTAGGACTGAATGTGTGTGTGTGTGTGTGTGTGTGTGTGTGTGTGTGTGTGTGTGTGTGTGTGTTGGCTACAAGCCTACCACAGCCTGTACCACTAGCCTCCCTTCTCCAGAACCTCCCTAAAATCCTCCCCAGGCCTCTAGCAATCAAATCTCCACTGTAAGCCGGAGACAGGACAGAACAGAGGCTGGGAGATGAGCGGAGGAAGCCAAGCATGGGGAGCCAAAACAACCTGAGAGAAAGAAAATGGAAACAGAAAAAAAAAAAGGGGCTCTCTTTATCCTCCTCATCTGCTCCCTCCTGCACTTTACACACATGCACAAGCCTCAGAGTTTCAGCACGTGTGCATTAAGAGATGTATAGTTGTCCTCACCTCACATATTGAAATCACACCGTTACCTGGTGGAAAAACATTTTCTTTGCACAACAACTTTAGTAGCGAATTGTATGCATGAAAATGTACAACACAAACAAACACACACATACTAACACACACACTCCAACTCAGCGGTGCATGGTCGGATTAGCAGGGGAAAGAAGGCGGAGGTCAACTGTGAGCCTGAACAAAATTACCATATTATCCATAACCATAAATAAGCCTGACAGTGATGATGATGATGGTTTTAACAATAATATGCAATTCACCCTGAGTGCTTTTTCAAATAACAGTGACAGCATTAGCCACATCGCCAACAGAAAAATGAAAGGCTCGGTGCCTTGAGAGCTCTTCTTCGCTGCCACTGCTGATGGGGCAAATTGGCAGGCAGAGCGAGCAGACAGGGGTCCTTAAGACGGATGTAAAAATAGTAGGCTGCCGATTTGCCCGTTGCGCTGGCGCGGCTCCAAGGAAAACAAAATAACAGGAGTTGAGGAATAACAGGAAAAGGGAGAAGCCGTGGTGAAAGTATGCCCAAGTTCCTGTCACTTAGCACAGGTCACACCTAATGTCACCTTCCTCTGGATGCAGGACGGGAAAGAACAGCCTTTCACAACAATGTCTCTGCCATATGGTCATGTCTTAAAATACTCCGGGCCACCGCGAAAACTGCATCAATCCCCTGACTCCCGCTCTCTCTTCTCACTTCAGTCAAGTGCGTGTGATGATCCTCTGCCGGTGGCAATCTCTGGGTCACCGAAGCAAACGTGGGCCCCTCCCAGCTCTCAGCACCACCGTGACCCCTGGCACTGCCACTTCACACACACACACACACACACACACACTTACAATTATACTTCAACCCTTTCATAACTGCCTGGACCTTGGTGACACCTGCTGCATTCCTGCCGTGTCAGAGTGTGTGTGTGTGTGTAGCTGCCCTGGCCCTGTGCTTATGTCCCCCCTCATTAGCCAGTGGCGGGGTGGTGACATCCTGAGTGACTGGCCCTTCAAACACACGCTTCCTCTTCACACCGGCGACTTCTCCCCAACGCAGGAAACTACCCAAAGACAAATAACCAGCAGCCCTCTTTTCAAAGAAATGTAGTAAATGAAGAGGAAAAACAAAGTGAAAAAAAGGCGTTTTCAGAGTCTTAACAGTCATCAGCACTGATTTTTTAAAAATAAAAAAGCAAAAATTGGAAAAAAGCCAAAAATATATTCAGTAAAATCTACAAAAAAAACCAGCTCAAAAAGGTGCAAACATGTTAAATACACATATATCAATTCTTCCATATAATTTGTTTATTATTATTTATTTTTATTCATAACATTACAGATCAGGGGTCCTAACCACATGCCGCCCTTATTCAGCTTCCTATTTATTCAAAACAAAATCAAACCTAAATAAGCCTTTGGTCACAACCCAGCAGCCTAAAATAGCACGCGGATCTCCTCAATCTTACATGTAGAGGTTTTACTCTTCAGATTGCTGATGCTTTATTGATAATTTTGTCGAAAGCAGCTCGGGTAATAGCTCTAAATAAAGAACAACATCTTCCGTACACATGCCCACACAGGACTAGAAGAAGTCCCTGGGAAAGACTCAGTTCTAGTAGATTTCACCACTCAGCCCTGTGATAAGAGCAGAGCAGATGGCTTTGCATTTCTATCGTTCCTCAACATGCACTTCCACACACACACGCACACACAAAACACACACAGTGCACTGCCAGACATATGATAAAGAAAGCCTTTGGACTTCCATGATAGCGTCTCCACGTTCTGTATTCTCCCCATTATTCGGGCATTCACCATGGCGGCGATGCGGCCGTCTCCTCAGGAAAAACAGGAAACAGCTGACATGGAACCCGTGAGTGATGCTCACATGATGCTGATAGGGTCGCTGGTTGCAGATTGCTTGCACACAGAGTCAGGGTCGATTGTATATACGCTGGTCTGCAGGGCATTACCTAACAGCGGCTCCAGAGGTTACTGTATGACCTGGGACACACATGATCACGGCCATGTGAGGGGCGGAATTTCATTTATTTACTTATTTCTCTTTTGGCAAGATCATGATAATAATATAAAGATAAGAGTAAAATTAGATTTATTTTTTTTCAAATAAGCGAGGCAAGAAAGGAAAGTAGAGTGTCTCACGTGAGGAGTCGTATTGACGAATTTCCTCAGCAGTCTCCACAAAAACCAGAGAAAAACGATGGAATTAAAATCAGGGATATTGATTTTAGCCTCTTAAGATGCGCTGTAGATGTTTTACTGTAGATGCAGCACAGCAGAACATATTTATTAAATGGTATAACAGGTAAACAAATTACCTAATGTATCCTCAGATTTCAATAAAATGAAAGGACATGCAGGCAAAAAAAACCCTGATTTAAGCCAATGCAAAAATATTCTGCGGGCGTCATATCTGCCTGCTTGGTGCCTGGGTAAATAAAGTGGGGACCACAGCATGAATGGAACCTTGTACATCCTCCTACTCCGTCAAGCTAGATGGGTTCTTAATAGTGCACACACACATACAGTAAATATACAAGTGGCCACTGCAGACACCTTCCCACTCAAGCTCCCATTTCGCCGCTCTCCCTCGCAGAAATAATGTCGCTTTCAGGAGACACACCGTCATTGTTGTCATGTGCACAAAGACGGAGGGAGACGCTTGCTGAGTGAATGCCACAGCGGCCTTTCTCGACGGTGCTCGCGCTATCCGGCACCCTCCAAATTAAATAACTGCATTAAAGAGTGTGAGGCCCAGCCGCAGCTCTTTGCAGTTAGAGACAGGTGCTGTCAGTGAGATCTGCTGGTGGAGAAGTAGCTTTAAGTCTTCTCTCCAGTCAGGTGCCAGAAGTGCACAGCCCATCACTTCCCTCACTAAAACAACATTTTGCTCTTTTCGACACTTTCGTCCTTGTGCTTCTTTAGCGCTAATCCTACAAACAATGAATGTACCTTACTCAAAGTGGGCCTCTGTTACACAGGTTCAACCTAAGGAGCCCTTTCTGTAGCTACTGTCGATTTGCGTGTGGAGGACTGGGGTGGAATAGGGTGGGAAAAGATAAGTGGAAAAGAAGAGAAGCTGGGGGCTGAGGTGAGGTGGAATGGGAAGAGAGAGTGAGAGGGAAGAAGCAGTGAGAGACAGGGGACGTGGTAGAGAAGAAGAAAGAAAAAGAAAAAAAAGAAGTAATAGTAATGGGGGAAGTGGTTGTGTCTTTTCTGCAAATCTCCTCTTTTCACCTCTGCTCCTCAGCTCTCCAGCCAAGGCCAGCCAAGAGACACTTCACCTCGCACCCACACACACATGGAGCCAGAGCCAACACGCAGAAACACACACACACACTCAGGGAGAGAGGACACACACCCACAAAACTGCGCCCACGCTTGCTCTTGCTCTCTCTCTCTCTTATACACACCACCCGTCACGCTGCTGCTGGCATATGAGGTGAGCCACCCCTCAGAAAAATAAATGGCAAGCTTACAGACACAGGCGTCTTTAATCGCTGCCTTGCGATGCGTAAACTTCAGCGTCCAGGCGGCGCACACACACACATATATACACTTGACACCAGATACATATGCATAGGCATCCATATGCTCTGTGTGCAACGACCCATCAAAGACAGACATGGAAATAATAACAGTCGAGTGTAACGACACACACACACACACAGACACACATTCACTGACTGTGGATAATTCCACACATATGCATCAAATCACTGCCTCCCAGTCCCACACAATGGTAAGAAGCGATGCATATGCACCACATATGCAACATGCAACACGCCTGTACCCCACTGTGTATAGTAACGCGAGCACACGCGAACTCTTAGCGCTCACACCACTGTAGGAGTATCAGTGTGTTAATGGGCAGATTAGCGTGTTCTGTGATCTGCACTGAAGAGGATAATATCAACCTCATTTCTTCAGTCAGACAAAACAAAGCAGAGTGTGTTATTCCCCAAATATGTCTGTCATCAAGCCCTGAGAGCTAACAGCATTCAGGGGTTCAACACACACACAGGCAGGACTATATGAGCTGCACTGCATTAATGAAATAATCTATGGAATAAGGGAAATATCAACAAGTACGACTGTTAAAATAGATCCAAACAAAACATTTAAATATGGCCGAGAACCGCGACAACATGAGAAAATATTAAAGAAAGATAGAGCATAAAACTGAGGCCAGATTTTAGAAATTTAGAATAAATATTTTGGGATCCAAATTTTTTTAAAAGAAAAGAGACAACAAAACATATTCATGTGATCGATGCCAACGGCTGCATGCTGTTTAAGAATTCAATAGTGTATTAACAGCAGGCATTCTGAGCTGATCACCGGACAGCCTTTCTTATTAAACTAGAAAAAAAACTGCCACATTATATCCATACAAATGTATATATATATATATATATATATATATTAATTTATTTAAACCTTACCTGATTTTTAACTGAATTTTTAATAAAGTTTTTTTAGGATCTTTAATTTGCAAATGCATGATGGGAGGAAAAGGAAAAAGCTGCAGGCTCATGGGTGAGGTTTTGATTTCAGTTTCAAAAGAAAATATGTAAGTGTCAGAATGCACTTGGAATTTAAAGAATGAAAAATTAGAAATGTTAAGAAAATATATTATTATTGTGATTATATTTATTATGATTATAATTATTATTGTTATTATTATTATTAAATTCCTTTTTTTTCTAATGTGAATTTGCACATTACAAAGCCTTGTGCTGGTGTGTACAGAGGAGTCTCCGTGTGAGATGCAGCAGGCAGCACTGAGAGCAGACAGAAGCTGTAATGCCACTGTACCTCTTTCCAGGTCTCGGCCCCAGTCGACCTGTCGCACTTCAAAGGAAGCCGCGTTACAGCACCCTTGCAAAAAGAAAAGGAAGAGGCTGTTTTAGAGATGGTTTCGGGCTGAAGTACACACTGCTTTCTCTCTCTCCCTCTCTCTGTATGTGTTCCCTCCGGGGTCTGCTGAGCCTGGGTAGCATCAAGATCCTCAGGTGGAGGTCGAGGCACAGTTTTTACGAGCTTTTCTAACCTTGAGCTGTTCCCACATTCCTTTCGGCTCCGGAGCGGAGGGAGAGGACCGCGGCCTGCTGCTGCTGCTGCACGGTGGAGAAATTATCCCTGATGAACCAATTAGGCTCGTCGTATCACTTAGCTCCGGGGTTTTTAACTTGCAAGGGGTCGATATTCACTTAGCCACGCATGTACAGCAGCAAGATAAATTAAGGCTCCAAATATTATCGCTCCGTAATGCGGAAGTATTCAGCTCCTAATTAATGTTTGCATTTTTCCCCCCTCCCCATAAAAAACAATTACCAAAGTTCCCTCTCGCAGTGTTTTGCAAAAAAAAAATAAATGTGCGCCGATTTCTGAAACATTAGGAGGCTGCGAAAACAGGCAGTATTGTGATCCATTTCATTGATTTCATTTAAATTGCATGCTGTTCGTGTTGTTTCCTGTTGACACTTGCAGGGATTGTGAAGACTGCGAATCTGCTGCTTCGTGGCTTAGGAAGAAGGAAAAAAAAAGTTTCTTCAAAGATTAAAAGCCTATTAAGGCCCGTTATGAAAGGTGTAAATTATTCGCTCGCAGTCGTGCTTTAATCGCCACTGCTGCTAATTTCGTTAGTTTAGAGGGGGGAGGGACATAATAATGCGATTGCACGTGGATATGTTATCAATATGCAATCTCCGCAAAACTTAATAAAACATTAGGAAAAAAAAAAGATTTGATTCACTTTTATTTTTCATCTGTGTTTCCAATCTGCAGCAGCAACGCCTCTCACCGGATATTTACAGGGGAAACGTTTTAGTGTCCTGCAAACATCTGAGTGAATATGGAAACAGAGAGGCGCATTCATTCTGAAATAATTCATAATTACAGCCGACATATTAAAATACATGCAAAGGTCTTGAATACAGGAATCAATTCCAAAAAAAAGGGAAATCAATGAGCTGAGAGGAGACGTTGGTTCTCAAATGTAAATCTATTTTGTTTTTGTCGTTTTCTTTCCACAGATGGAGGCAGGTGCTGCTTTTATGGCTTGGTTGTTCTATAAAACACCGTGCAGAGACGAAAAAAAATGAGGATTCAACGTAAGATACCTGATTCTTAATTTGAACATTAAAATCTTTGCTACTTTTTCTTTCGCCGCTCACTGGCGTTTATGCACCGAGCTGATCAGACACCTGCTGGAAACCAGGAGCTTATCTCGTTTTATCTGTGGCAGGGGAAAAAGTAAATTATTATTTCTATTTTCCACCCTAATTTCTGGGCTCTTGCTTTGTGTGTGTGTGTGTGTGTGTGTGTGTGTGTGTGTGTGTGTGTGTGCAGTTCACAGGGAATGCCAAAGGTATTGCCCAGTGTTTTGGCTTTGGTGATGCCCTGCACCTCACCACAGCCGCGTCTGTCCTAAACGCGCTGCGCAGAGCTGTTTCGCGTCTCTATCGATCAGATGGAAATATAATTTGGCCTAACAACGATAAAACAGCGCATCCCTCGTGTCACCTAGTTGATCTTTAAGGGAGAGAGGGGAGATTTGGAAACACGAGCCCATAACGCATTTCTCTCCTCCAACACCCCAGGGTGCCGCCAGCCTCGGCAAACACAAAGTCATTATCGGTTAGATTCCAAGAAGGCGAGTCTGTCAAGACAGGCTTCCTTCGGAGGGCTATATCATGCCTATAAACATGGGAAGATGTCTTCTAAGTGGTGCGAGGAAGGATAAATAACAGCGAGTCCCACAGCTGATTATATTGAAACAACGGTGCGCATTTGTAAGGATTGGGGATGCAAACGTGGGGTCCCAGCAGATGCTGAGCGTAGGGGCCCATCCACCTGCTTCATACCGGGAGAGGAGGAGAGGAGCGCTCTCCTCCCTCAACACCCGACTCGTCCAAGTCACCTATCAATAGTTTCTATGATCGTCTCTACAGGACAATTTAAGGACAGGGGCTTGGGATAAAATACGATGCAGCTGTGTTTGAAACGTGCAGGGATTTCTATTAAAAATGTGTTTTTAAAAAATAAAATAGTTCCGAGCGACATGCAGAAAAGGAGGGAAATGTTTCTCAAAGTTAGATCGGGAATGTTTAGTCTCAACACACGAGTTCACGATAAGACCTCTGGGATTTAAAAAAAAAAAAAAACAACAAAAAACAAAAACGAACTGCACTCTCCGGGCTGGAAAATCCCGTCAAAAGGTGACGAAGAAGTTTCTCATCATTTGCAACTTACAGAGCCGCGGCGGGCTTTGTTGGCGCCAAACCGCTATTGGCCTGAAGTGCGTAACAGCGTGCGCATGGTACGGAGCGCCTGCAGGTCCCGCTATGATTAACTGCAACCCAACAACCATCCTCTATCTTTACTGTCTCCCCCTCACACACGTGCGCGCGAACGGACGCACACGCATAAACACACACACACACACACAACTCGACTCTCACTTCTCTCCCCCTCTCCTTACCTGACAGTTATCCGACGAAACCACAGATTCCCTCGTCTCTTAAAAAATAACTCGAACTACTTGAAAAGAAAAATAAAAAAAAGAGCTTCTAAACTCGGGAGAAATTCAGTGGAACATCCTTGATAAAAGGCGAGAAATGTCGGGAGGAAATGTGGACTTTCCTCAGCCGGCGCAGGCTATCCGTTATCAACATTACTTTTCCAGGCGAGCCTGTGCTCATTCACGGCTCCTCTGCTGTTCTCTAGCCGCGCGCATGGGGCCCTGCCTCGGCCACATGAAGTCAATTAGCCGGTCCCAGAGGGGTGCCCCTTCCCGAGTCTTTATCGGCACTGAGGTTACCAAAACACTGCTATTGCTTGCTTTTAAACTCCACACCGCTCTCAGACCAATTACGCAGACTTAAGCATGTATGTAACGACTCCGGACAAGGGATAATCCATCAAATGGTGAAATAAACAGTGTATCGATGTTGAGCACATTTTGCTTTAAAGCGTGTTTTTTTTTTTGTTGTTTTTTTTGTTTTTTACAAACACACAAAATATGCGATTTTTACTTATTTTATAGAGCAGAAGATATTAAATTGGTCAAATTTTAAAAACACTGCACTCAAACACACAGGCTGCATTAATGAAACACTGTGGGCATATGGTGTGTGTAGAGCAAGATAAAGACATACACACAACAACGTCAAATCTGATAATAATCCAAAAGTTGTGTGGTGGGGGGGGAAAGTTGCAAAAATGCAATTGCATGTAAGAATACTTAATTTGAAATATCCCAAATAAAACACAGCCCACTACCACCACCGCTGACATCCCCCCCCCCTAAAATACCCCATACTCACACACACACCTTCTGACACACACTAAACAGGCTGTTTTTCCACACACAGACCAGAGGTTTGATCACAACAGCTCTGGAAACGTCTGAACGCGCACCAAGAGAGGGGAAGTAAAAGTTTGCTCCATGAATGTGGAGAGGTGGCAAAGCAGGGGAAGGAGAGTGGAGACAGAGATGGAAGGATGGGGGGGTGAGGCTGGCTTAGTACCTGCTGGGACATTTCCTTGAGAGGTTGCTGTCAGTGCTCTGCTGCTGCCATGTCCCCATGAAGCCAGGCTGCTCAGCACTAGGCGGGTCTGGTGCTTTGAACTGCATCCAGAACTTTCGCCTGCTCCTCCCAAGCGCTGCTGCTACTTTGATGCTAATGCCACCTGGACCACTTCTGCTGCTGCTGCTGCTGCTGCTGCTACTGTGGCTACTGGAGGGGGATGTAGGTACAAGCGACAGCGATGGGTGGAATCGTTAACCTTAGCGGCGGAGATGGCCTGGGCAGCTCCCAGGTCTCGCTGGGCTCTTGTGGGACTGTGTCGCACTCACTGCCTCTCACATCCAACTCTGCCTCCTTGGACTTAGACAGAGAGAAGGAGAGACAGAGAGGGAGGGAGCAGGAGGGATAATGAGTGTGAAGGAGGAGAGAAGAAAAAAAGTCAGTGAAGGTGGGCTCTTTTTGGGGTCTTGTTGGGTTTTTTTTTCTCCCAGTCTCGTGTGAGTCCTGCTTCTCGAGCAGGAGGATAACAGTGAGAGGGGAGTTGAGGGAGTAGATGTGTGCGAGGTTTCTTGGCAGCGCTGGTGGCGGAGGAGTGTCTGTGGAGTTAATTCTCAAGAAGAGAGAGAAAAGAGGGCTCGCGGTGAATTTCCTTGGGGGCCTCGTCTTGGACAGGGCAAGATGAGCAGAGCACTGGAGGTGAGGAGGGATGAGGAGAAGGATGGAGGTGAGGAGGGCTGGCCAGAGAAGGTGAGCGAGAAGGGAGTCAGAGGAGAAAGAGGGGGGTTGTGGGAATTAGCGAGGAGGGGTGAATGATGTTGCCCGTGGCCTCAGTTTTTGCTTGAATCCATCTGTCAGTCATTTTGTACTTGGACATGGACTCAACACAGACACACTGATACACAATACACACACAATGAAGCACATGTTTACCCGCATGCAGGCGTGCACACAGTCAATCACAGACGTGCAGTAAGATATTTTTTGAAAAGTAGGAGAGCAAAAAGTTGAGCAACCAGGCAACTGTCATCAGCACGCTCAACACTGCATGCCCACAAACACAGAAACAGCAGCATGTAGACTACTGTGATTGTATTTTTGTTTTTTCTAATGTTGAAATGAAATGAAAATAAAATGCAGAACTTACAGCTTAAACTAAAAACATTAAGTAAACAAATAAAAACAATTTCACACAAAACATCAACACCAACAACATCAAGCCAAACATCTGTTCCAAAAATGCAAAAAAAGAAAAATATTTCTAAATGTATATATATATATTTTTTTTTTTAAAAAGTCCAGTGAAAAGCTTCAGATGAAACAAACAGCTGAGCCAATAAAAAGCAGGAACGTCTCTTACCATCAATTCTGTGCCTGTCCCAGCAAAGTGAAGATGGGGAGTGTGGGGAGTGAGCCACCAGCTATCAGCTCTCCCTGCCTCCCCACTCTCTCTCTCTCCCTTTCTCTCTCTCTCTCTCTTTTACCCTCATGATTGTGTCCCTCTCTCGACGTCCGTACCGTGCCGCCTGTCCTCTCTCTTTCCTCTCTCCTGCCTCCCTCTCTCTCTGGCTCCTCTGTACTCACTTTGCAGCCGCGCTGAGGGAACTAGGCTGAGCACTTGAGCCTCTGTGTGTGTGCCTTGGCGTGTGTGCAGGAAGAGCGAGAGCACGTGAGGAGCAGAGCAAGTGAGGTGAGGGGGAAAGTCGGTGGCTCTCTGGTGGCTGTGTGTGTGTGTGTGTGTGTGTGTGTGTGTGTGTAAGAGGAAAGCAAGCGTGGGTGTGTGTCTCGGGCCGGTGCAGGCTCAACTGAGTCAACTGTGCCGCTCCACTCTGAGATGTTCAATGACATCGCGCTGCACGCTTCCTCACACACACACACACACACCCCTCATCTGCACTAAGGGAGGGAGGTGGGGCAACGCCATCGCAGAGCAGGAGGGGGGGGGGGGGGGGTTTGTCCCCCTGCCTTATTACCATTTGCGCTGCGAGTGGCCGGCACGTCTCAGAGCAACACAGGGACCCTCCATACACTCACGCGCACACACACACACACACACACACACACACACACACACACACACACACACACACCTCCAAGAGCTCTGTTTTTACCTTGACAAATAACAGCCCCTGAAAAGCATCAGTGTTTCAGGCTGTTATCAAGAATTGTTTCTTTGTTTTGAAAAATTGAAAATGCAGGATTGTATTCAGCAAGCTTCTTTGATCCCACAGCTGAAAGTGAGTCTATTTCTGATTTGTAGGGCAGCAAACCATAGCCAAAAACAAACAAACAAGCAAGCAAAAAAAACAAACAAAAAATAATGGGTTGTTATATCTCTCAAAAATCTGCTGCCTTTGTTTGATTTTCACCCGCTCTAATGAAAGACTAATGGAACGCAGGCAATCTGCCACCAGCATGCATATGAACACACACACACACACACACACACACACATTCCCACATACACAGGAACCCCCGCCCCCCACCATGGAGCTCTCAGATTTTAATTAAAAGAAAAAATGAGAAGAGGTTCCATTTTAGCCAAGTGGTCCCCGCAGCAGCAAAGGTAAGGGGAATAAAATGAGGATGGAGGAGTAAAGGGAGGCAGACACAGAGAAAAAGACACACCGGAGGATAAAGGGAAAAAAAAGAGGAAGGAGATCTATGCTTCCTTTGACACAGCATAGGACACATCTCAAACAATGAAGACATCCCCCCCTCCTCCTCCTCCCCTCTTCCTTCTCCTCTTCCTCTAAATCTCCATCTCCTGTTCTCCACCCCGTCTTTTCACCCCCACCATCATTAGAGAAGCCAACCCAGACCAAGGTGCCTCGGTCCGCAGCGAGAGGAAGTGTCACTGTGATCTTTCCACGTGAGGAACAAAGAAAGGACAGAGGAGAACTTCTCTCTCGGCTACGATAATAGCTCCTGATGTATAAAAGTCGCTAAATTTTGTGCTAAATTGCACTTGAACAGGTCACTTGGACAGTCTGTTAAAGCCTTTGCAGTGCACTAATAGCAGCAAGCTGGCCAACCTTTGCTGAGATTATCATCGGCCGTTACCGTTATGTGCGAGGTTTTCGCTCGTGGGGATGAAAGTGGGCGTGTGTGTCTTGCCACTTCCCAAATGTGCAATTGTGTCTTTTTGTCTCCAGCTCAATTCGTCTTCACTCCTTTCACTCCTTCCTGCCTACATCTTAATCCTGCTTTTGTCTCCTGTGATGTTTTTCTCCACTTCTAGATCTCTTTCCCTCTCTCTGTCTTTCTTTTGCCACCCCCCACCACCTCCTCCCTCCTCCAGCCCCCCCTTCCCTTCCCTTTCCTTTCTTTCCTTCATTTATTTCTTGCATAGTGGCCTGGCCCCCTCGTCAGAAGCCACAAGCAACCCTTGTCATAAAAAGGCGTAATGTGTCACCTCCTGTCCACGTGCCGCACGCTCCGCTCTTAACTACTTATTGAAAAGGTAATGCATGAAGCTTCGGCTAATTATATTAAGTGACAATTTAGCGGCCGAGGTTCCTTTTTGCTTTCCATCTCACGCTTCTCTCCCCCTCTCCCCCTCCCGCTCGTCTGTAAATGTGCAAGTCTGTGGGTTTGTCGAGTGGCACTCAGTGTTTCAAGTCAAGCTGGTGGCTCAGCTTCTGACCCGGCTGGTTAATGGCTGTTATTTGTGGGAGGGAGGAGTGGACTCTGCCAATATTGCTCGCTCTCCCTCCGCATCTCTCCCACATTTTTCTTTCCTCCCCTTTCCCTTCCTTCCCCCCTCAGCTCTGCTGATGGTAATGGCCGTGATGACAGAGGAAACGAAGAGGAGACACAGGAGTGTAAAAGGAAAAAAAAAGGAGATGGAGAAATTTAGGAGGGAAACAGAGGAAGGAGGAAATGAAAAGATGAAAACTGCTGGGAAGCAGGAAGAAGTGGGGGGAAAAGGATGCAGCAGAACCTCAGGCTCCTTTATTAAAACTATTATTGTGCAGGACTTGAGAATTCCCCCCGGGGCAGGGGTCCATGTCGAAGCCCATATAATTAACTAGAGGCTCAGCTACGGATCAATTACCAGACAAGCAAGTGATAGCCGAATCAATGGAAGATCATCAGGCTCGTTATCAGTGTTGCAACTCATTAGAGGAAAAGTGAGGTAGGGAAAGAGGGAAAGAGAAAGGGGGCGGTGGGGGTGAGGGTGGCTGGGTGAGGCAGGAGGGGAAGGCAGGGGTGGTGGTGGTGTGGAAGCCCACAGGCTGACGTGCAGGTGTTGGAAACTGGTGCGTGATGGGTCGTAGTGCTCCTCAGCTGCCACTGACTAGCGACGGGGAGGGGGAAGCGCTGTATGACAGAGTGCAGCCGGCTCTGTGGCAACACTCACTGAGGCTTGTATGGATCAATACGAGTGTGTGCATGAGGTTAAAGCTCTGCCATAGCATCCTTATTCCCCAGCGACCCGCACGCTCAGTCTGGGCCACAATTCCACAGAAACAGATTGTCAGGATTGAGGAGTTGCAGAGCAAAGCCCACAATATCAGAGTCAGACTTGCAGGAATGCGTTTCCCAGGAAATACTAACACTCACCCCGGCCCTGAAAGGTGTCAACGTCATTATTTCCAAATAACGAACACACACACAACACACTCGTCTGAGTATTTAGAGCACAGAAGACACAAGAGTGTGCAGCACACCGCCTGTGTATTCAATAATCAATTCTGCTATGGCTGACTTCTTGAGATTTGGTTAATCTTGCGCACACACACACACACTCACTGTTTAAGTTTTTTTTTCTTTTTAAAGTAAATTGAAGTTGTTGAAAGAATCTCGGAAGCTCTTTCGAATCCCTTCTTATTCTTCATGAAGAATACCGTGAAAACGTTTTTTCCATGCAGAATTTGTGAAAACACAGGCTCAGTAATTCAAAAAAAAAAATCTGAATTTCTGAAAAGTTCTTTTTTACATGTTTCAGTATGCTCCTTGACAATAATTTGCCTTGACTTAATTTCTCTAATGAAGGGAACCGCAGCAGAATAGATATTCACATACCATAAGTCATATGTTTTAAATGCACTTTGGCAGTGCTGTCGTTGGAGATTTAAATGAATTATTACACCTATTTTTCCCTTCTGGTTGTTTTCTGCCCTTCAGTCTTTTATAGTGTGACAGATTTTTGATACCATATATACATCATGAAACATCCAGCTGTGAACAGCAATGCAAAATATTCCTTTTTCTGTGATTGGTGTGAATAGGGGTAATATGCTTTAAAGTACGAATATGAGGACAAGTCAAAAAAGTATTTTACACATACAGAGCGTGTAGAGGAAGTTTAGTAAAAAGTATAAAATGGAATATTTGGAATATTCTCAAGCTCTCGTTGCATTTTTTGTGCTTTGACCATCGGCTACAAGCGTGTTTCAGAAGGCGCCCTCCATCACTAAGCCCACATTATTATACCCATCAAACCTCTCAGCACTGCCTGTTTGTTTCCCAAACATTGACATCTAATGGGTCAAATAGCCCAGAAATTGGGTGCGACAGCACTGGGTTGTTAGTCTCAAGAGAACCAATTCCCCTTTCCACACTCTTACGTCTTGAGAGGCAAAGTACCTTGCTTTTCATTTTCTATGCAAAGCGAGAAAAACCCCTTCAAGCAAGCACAGTGAGAAGGAAAGAGATATGCAGAGGTTTTTATGGCCAGCAAGTCATAATTACAACGCTTGTGTTTTGTGTTATTTTTCTGCATTTTGTTTTGGTTTGTCTGTTTCGTGTGTGCGTTCGGGAGGTGGGATAATTTTTCACGGAATGAAATCACAACTGAGCAAAACTCAAATTGGCCTTTTACACACTAAAAATAAGGGCAAATTGAAGGACAGAGGCAGAGGGCAGAGAGAGAGAGAGAGAGAGAGAGGGGAAAGTGGAACAACATAAATTGCGCAGTGGCTGTGATTATCTGCCGCAGAAATAAATGGTTAAGGCCAGCAGAGAAAGGCCAATGAGTGTCTCTCTGCTGAGGACGCAGCGAGCGAGCACTGGTTGACTTCAGCGTGCTTCAGAGTTCATCCTGTCAGCTCGTTTTGTAATCCAAACTTTTCTCCCGATTGAAAGCTCAGAGCTGTTCTCGTCCTTTCGGGGTCAAATTATTTCAAATAAACAGACCAAAACAATCACGATCATGGTTTAACACTGGTGGGAAGTGGCATTTCCACCAGAGTGAGTGCAGCCTTTGTACAGTATGCTAGAGACATAAGCAGGAGCACATGGCTGAGGGCTGGTTCTGTCAGTGACCTGATTTATGGTCATACAAGGATGCTCACACACACACATGCACACACCCACCGGAGCAGGCAGTGTGTTGTGTGCATGTGACAGGGAATGGCGTGTCGATCAGATGGCACAGGCATAGAACTGTCACTGTTCTGCAACCACTACAGGGCCACAAGACATCATATGACACCGACAGGAACAGCCCCTCACTTGTGATAACTGAAGAGACAGAGACAGGGAGGAAGACGCAGTGAGACACAGACGAGGGCACCGAGAGGTCTTCGAGAAACGAGAGGGAGCCACATGATTGTCTGTGTCACTGATCACTGCAATCCAGCCTCCGCTAATAAGTGTACCTTTGTGACAAAAACGGGGAGGGGGGGGACCAGCGGAGCGTCCTCTTCGAGTCTTATAAGTTTTTTATCAGCGCCAACGCAGCCACTGGTGCACATGTGAAGCCATGCACGCACAAAGGCACACACAGACAAACATACACACACTCACATCCAGTACACATGAGCACCTCTGACCCTGCACGCACCGAACTGACCAGACCGTTGTTCTTCCCACTAAATTACAGCAGATCCTACAGCAGGCTGTCGGCCTGGTTTATTCTACCTCCTGTGCGCCGTGCTTTCACCCTGTTACACACCTTTTTAAATAGGTTCTCGCAAAACCTAACCCTAAAATAAACTGGACAGCATCAGTATGTCAGGAGAACCAATCATAGTCCAATTAATGGAGCAAAAATTTGGTTTGTACAATGTCCAAACCCAAATATTTACAATTAAGAAGCTTAAAACTGTGAAAATTTTGCATTTTTGTTGATTGTGAAGTTAGTTATCCATCCATCCATCCATCTTCTTTTGCTTACCCGGGGCCAGGTCGCAGGGGCAGCAGCTTGAGCAGGGATGCCCAGACTTCCCTCTCCCCAGACACTTCCTCCAGCTCTTCCGGGAGGATCCCGAGGCGTTCCCAGGCCAGTCGAGAGACATAGTCCCTCCAACGTGTCCTGGGTCTTCCCCGGGGCCTCCTCCCGGTGGGACATGCCCGGAACACCTCCCCAGGGAGGCGTCCAGGAGGCATCCGAAACAGATGCCCAAGCCACCTCAGCTGGCTCCTCTCGATGTGGAGGAGCAGCGGCTCTATTTTGAACTGGGTGACAGAGCTTCTCACCCACGAAGGGTGCGCCCTGCCACCCTACGGAGGAAACCCATTTCGGCCGCTTGTATCTGTGATCTTGTCCTTTTGGTCATTACCCAAAGCTCATGACCATAGGTGAGAGTAGGAATGTAGACTGACCAGTAAATCGAGAGCTTCACCTTTCGGCTCAGCTCCTTCTTCACCACGACGGTACATCGGCCGCATTACTGCAGCCGCTGCACCGATCCGTCTGTCAGTTAGTTATCAATTTATCAAAATGTGCAATTAATTTCTGTTAATGAAATCATTAATTAATCAATCAAATTTAAACAACAGCCTGCACGGAACCAAAATATGTTCGCAGCCTGTTGCAAGTCCTCCTGAAATGAAATCTGTCTTTTAATCAATACAGTGTTGTGGAGGAGTTTACTTTTACTTTGCAGCATTTATAGCACGAAGCAAACAGAGACATCAGCAAAGATGTGTTTGATTTCTTGGATTTTCTGAGAGCATTTTCTTTTCGCATATCACCGTCCATCCAACGTGGAGTTTGAATTACCAAAACTTGGAGAGGATCCATTATCCATGGTTAACAGGGCTTTTACACCTAGTTCAACCCTGCGCAGAGCAACACCATTATGTCTGTAATGGAGGGGGCAGCTGCAAGATCCAGAGCGGAGCACGCTATGCTGATTTTCTCGGCAGGTTTTGCAGCCAAAGTTCAACTAACGCCAAATGCGCTAACCTCCACTGCACATCCACGTCCAAAGGAGTTGGTGCAGACAGGAAAGTACCCACCTCTGAATCACACTGCAGCCCGATCCCACCAGGACTTGATCAGAAAGTCTCAAGCATGACAGAAAAAAACCATAGAGGAGAAAATGATCATTTTATTATTATTATTATTATGATTGTTTACGTCCAAGTCAGCTGCTTTGGAGGTTTATGTGCTGCTCTTCAATCTGAGCACAACCTCGGACAAACTGAAGTTGAAGCACATCAGGGTTACATATGAACCGGGAGCTGTGGGGATACTGTGGGAGAAGAAGGAGGAACGGAAGAAGAGGTGGTTGGGTTTCATCACTTGCCTCCTGACTTGGGTGGGAATTTCACAGACATGTATATCGGGGCACCCTGAGCCCAGACTTCTGCCTTGTCTCCTTCTTATTTCCTCCATGTTTCCTCAAAGTCAGCCACGCTCACACTTGGATAATTCTCTTTTAATCATCTCTGGCTCTCCTCCTCATCCACCCTCATTTACTCCCCCCCGCGCCCCTTCTCCTCTCTCTCTCTTCTCACCTCATCAGACAGGCCTCCACCTCACCCCTCTGCTGCCTCCATCCCCTCGCTCCTGTCCTCTCTCACTGACCCGTGCTCCCCCCCAGTCACAGGGCATTGTGTCTCTACCTGCCAGGCTCCCTGACAGCCCCACGTCCCCCCTCACCCCCTGAGAGGAGACCGCCTGCCCATCCGGAACGCTGCCGTGGCAACCCTGCCAGCAGCCCCATCGTACAGCCCCTCCACCACCACCAACCCAATCTCCACCGAAACCAGAGAGTTTGACAAAGTCCTTCTCTTCTCTTTGCAAACTTCCCATCTCTCATTATTCTGTTTTTACTCTTCCCCGCTCACTCTCACTCTCAGACTTTTTTCCCTTCTGACCTCGCTAATATATCTTTGCCTCCTTTAGCTTTCTGCTCCCATTTGACACCCGCTGAACACGCTCTCTCTTCTTCCTGAGGCCCAAATAAAAGAGATTGCGCTTGTAACGATGACCTTCGTAACTGTTTGCTTCTGGTTGCCGCAGTCGCTGTTTGTTGACGTGTGACAAAATACAGACACGCAAATGAAATGGTATTAGATTATAATATTCGTGGTGAGGCAAGTAGGGAACTTTATGAAAGCGTCACTCAACATTGGTACCTCCAGTCGTAAAAGCCACCATTCTTAAAGGTGGGCCAGCCCATGTTATTTAATAGCATCTATATGAACTATATCTTTAATACTGCAGAGTTGAAATACACTCACAGCTGATTGGTTAACACCTCTGACACGCCCACTAAACCTGAGATATTGTACCTCACTGTTTCCACTTAACATTGCTGTTCTGTCTGGAAACCGAAGCAGAGCTGCGTACACTGTTTGCACACTGAGCATGACCCACGTCTCGCTGCGTTCCACAGGTAGTGTTGCAAGGTATGTTGCTGTTTTAAAGTCCTTAGACTTAGTCATCGCAAACAGATATATGTTGCCTAGTTTAACCTAGAGCGGTTTGTGACAGCCAAACCTACATTTACATGTTTTCTAAAGTGATGTTGGCCAGGTATGGTTTGGTAGCTAACATTATCAATTAGTTTAAGAGGGTTTCCTTTCTTTTTGTCAAAGTGAATGGGGTGCTACATTTATCTGCTGTATTAGACTCACTTGACATTGTTGATGTTCTGGGCAACAGTTAGACCCCAGACACCAGCATATGCATCCCGACTGTTTGGTTTGGGGCAACTGAAATATTTTGTTCAATGTTAAAAAAGATCATAGTTTAGATTAACACAAACATCATGTTGCATGCACGCTGCACTGTGGACATGATCTACCTAAATGAAGGGCCACCAGTGCCCAAACGTGGATGTTTTGGTGGAAAATAAATGAAATCTGCTGTCAGTGAACATTTCGCTACAAGAAGTCCTCTTTATGTTCATAGGAAACGTATTTAGCTGTCGCTGTGATGCTGTGATATTGGAAAAGACAGGCTTGTGATGGCTCGTGTGCTGCCACGTTGGGAACAAATTCCTGGTCAGAGGCTTTCCTGGAAAAAAGACAAGCAGGGACTGAATTGTCTGTCGGACAGCTGAGAATTACCAGACTCTCAGGATTTAATGATAAGCTGGGGTCATCAGTGACATCAGCGTGCGAGTGTGAGCCACACGGATGTGGAAATTACTAATTTGTTTTAATAGAAGTATTACATGCTTCATTTTTACAAGAAAAGGCTCCGAGGATGAGGACTCTCTTCTCCTAATAGTGTCTCAGGGAATCGTTGCCAAGGACTAGTCCAAAACCAGGTGTCGGAAAAGTGGGAGTCATCTCATAGTCAGGGCCATCTAATATTCTGCGTGTATCATTCCTGTCGTACTGAGACAAAAATTCAACCGAACAGGGATTTGTCAGTCTGGGTATGACTGTGTGTCCAAATGTCTCGAGAGAGGTCATCAGTAACCAGCTGTGCATCTGTTAAGTGGTGACGTAGTGAAATAATGGGAATCACACGTTATACCGGTTGGCCTTTGTGAGTAACAGGGAAGTCCGCGGCTGCTTTTGATATAAAAAAAAAAAATAATTCAATGACCTCACAAAAAGTCGAGTGCTGCATACCATCTGAGCCCTCCTCGAAAACAAACTCTGAGCCGGGAGGGAGGTGGGAACAAAAAAAAAAACATGTGGGTTACATTAGCAAGGGGAGTCTTTATTTATGGCACACACATGACAAGGAACATAACCGCTAACAACACGACAAACACGCAAACACTTGTGACTCTCCGCCGTCCAAAAAAAACTCCCAAATAAATGTCACACAAATCATCCTGTGGTAGTAAAAACCGCTTAGCAAACAAGCAACAGAGTTTTGGTTTGGGACCTCACTTCCGAGGATGGAGAATTTAAGAATTTAAGAATTTAAAAAAAAAGTTTCAATTCTCGCTCAGAGCTCATCCCTCTTCCCCGTCTGTCTTTGTCTTTCTTTCAGCTGCGTGTATGAAGCGGAGAACAAGCAGGAAGTGCAGCTTCAAAACTAATATATTTTTTATTTTTCAACTTCTGCGTGTTGTCTGTGCCATCCGAACGATCGGCGCATTAAAAAGTCATTTTAGCTTCTCTAGCAGTGAACCCGTGGAGAGGTTGTAAATGTAATGCTCATCACAATGCCCTCCCCCTCCTCCAAACCCCCTGTAATTGAATACTATCCCACAGCCATGGCAAAAAAAAAAAAAAAAAAAAATCGGCTTAGTGAACGCAGAAAGCAGCAAAAAAAAAAAAGAAAATATGAAGAAACGATTATTATTCCACCATCAGGTTTCAATTACGAGGAGGAGGGGGGGTTAAGTGAACATCAAGTCATATTAAAGTATATAGGAGGCCACTGGCATTGGGAGACTTTGTTGAAAGCTCTCGTGTATTAACACACATTCTTACACGTGGCCAAGTTACATTATTTGATTATTACAACCATAGCCACAGGTTTGGCGTACGGGCTTTGAGTTCCCGCTCTCGCCTTAGAACCACTTCCACGCAGAACAAGAACATATTAGTCTGAAAACAGTGATGAGAGAGAGAAAGATCTCCTGTCTACATCTGGCATGCACAGATGCCAGAAACCCAGCTGTGTGTTTCTCTGTGTGTTTCTGGGTGTGTTTTCGGCATGGGCATGTACTCCGTTGTGCACGTCTGTGCTGCGTTCCTTTAATACATGAGACACGTGAGACAGATTTAATGACAGAACGGACGTGAGGCTGCGTGTAATGATGCTGCATTGTAAAAATTTAGATTCAAAAAAGTGGCTGCTGTTCATTATCTCTCAGTCACTCGTAAATCACCTCAAGCTCCTTTAATTCTTGTCTGTTTCCGAGCGGTTACGCTCGCTCCGCTGTCGGGCCCTCTCTCTCCCGCAGTCAATCTTTCTCACTTTGTCCTCACACACCAGTGCGCCAGATTCTGTCACCTGTCTCTGCTCGTTCTATCACTCCCTGAGAGGCAGCGGGATGGCCAACGCATTCCCAGAGGCAAGACATAAAGGGCCGTGAATGGATGGATGGATGACGAGGGGGACGAAACCAACGACTAAATTATTAAGTGACACTTCGCTTCGCTTTGAGACACACACGGACACGCTCACTAGGCAAGCGGGTAAACGCATTAGAACAGTTAGCCCCCTGAATGCACCCGACAACTCGACTACACGCTAACTCACGTCAAAATCATCAAACTCAGGCCCGGGGCTCTTAAAATTTTTACGCCGCTGCTTGAAGGGATGTCGTGGAGCCTGGGAGGCTTTCTGAGAGTGAGTGGCCCTGTCATCACAGCCATCGCTGCCAATAAATAAGTAAATATGGGAGTGGAGTGGCTAAGCAGCGTTGCCGCAGAGTTGACAGCACCTATCCACTGTGAGTTTGTGCCCCTGTGTGAACATCAGCGAGTAGGTATTTGCACCTGTGTGTGTGTGTTTGTGTGTGTGTGTGTGCGTGTGTGTGTATATCTTCTCCCAACCTCTGACAGCTCCAGGGGGGGCCTTGCTCTTGCCACCATCTCCCCAGCTAGAATGTGCCAAAGTGGGGCTTCATTCACTTAAGTTCCACCTGGCCTTGATTTCCTGTGGATGAGGCTGGAGCACACTGCGACAGCTCTGGGCTAATTTGGTACATAAGGAGACAGGATGATGGGCCATTTGGCCACTGCGGACTCAGGCTGTATGTTTAGGTCAAACAGGGAGAGGAACACGCAGTTTGTGCGCTTGCAGCAGAATTACGTAAGTGACTGGATGAGCCGAGGTTCTCTCAGTGTAACAGTCCTTATGTACTCAAACAGGATACAAAACACCATGTTCATTTGTCAGTTCAGCAGAAGCCATGGAGACGCCTAGTCAAACGTCAGGTTTTGAGCTGTGTGTCTGCAGTTTTTTTTAGAAATGATTTTAATGTTTCAGAATTCCACCAGCTTCTAACATGCTGAAAAAAATCTGAACCATCTACCTCCTGTTACTGTAGATTCACTTTTAAAGCAACAGAATGAGCAGAGGCCTTTATCAGCAACGAGACCATTTAAAAAAAGCTATTTGTACTATCAACAAATTAGAATTTAAGTCTCGAAAATAAGGGAAATTTGGATTTTTTTGCAGCAGTCAAACCTCACCTGGCTCTTTAAAGGGATAGTTGTTTTTTTCAAGTGGGGTTGCATCAGATACTGATCCATAGTGAGTGTATTACCTCCTGTGGGCAGGATGTAAGGAGGTAGAGCAATGCTGCTGTGGACTTGAGCTGTAGCAAAATGTATTTTAGCTACCTAAATGATCAAAAATGTATAATATCTATTATATTTTATAATATTGTTGCCACTTCACCTCGCTGTCAGACAGCATTTTCCGATTGGAAGCTGAATCTTTATGTCACTTTCCACAAAGACAGACTCCAGTTATCAGAGAGTTGCTGATCTGCTGCTCGGTCACTGACTTTGTTTGTGTTACCGTGCGGCTTCTGTGAATTTGAGGTTACCCTTGAAAACACTAGTGACACAACAAACGCAGAAATAAACAGACTGGGGCAGCAGCAGACCAACAACTCCCACATCCTATGGATATTCTATCCCATGTTTGAGGTGAAGTGAAGTTTTTTGTCAAAGGAGTGTGGCAGATTAAAAGAAAGCACGCATGGATATAATGACATCAGTCTGACCACGAGGTAAAGAAGTGAAAATATTCTAAAAAAAAAAGCAAACACAAATCATTTTTTTAAGGTGGCTTAAATCCATTTTGCTGCTGACCTCATGCACGGCAGCACAGTGCTGAGCTTCCTACACCAATAATCCTGCTCCTACTCCAAAGTGGGGGTGCATTGGTCACCATCTACTGTAGGTACTACACTGACTGTGAATAAGCACCTCACACAACCCCGCTTCAAATAACCCAAAACATCCCTTTAAGTCCCACCTTAAAAGTGACCACCAGCAGGCAGCACACACAGTCTGGTACTGTTGACCTAACAACAAAATGCAGTTGCATAGTGATACTTAAGCAAGAGTAAAGAGTGTTTGTGGGCCCATAAATGTGCTCACACACTTTGGATGTGTCTGTTTCAGTGTGTGTGTGTGTGTGTGTGTGCATGTATGTGTCTATCCGTGGGTATGCTCATTGTAAAGCCTACTAATTGCAGTTGAGACTCCTTTAATTAACACAAAGAGAGGTCTCCGGGGTATGTATGGGCACCGCGAGTGTGTCACGAGTTTATATCTAGCCAACCTGTGGGACACAACAGCCTAATCAGAGCCTTTTAAGTTCTGCCATGCTTACACAGGAGGATTAACTGAAGACACACTTTAGTCGTGGAAAATGAGACAACCGAGGATCGCGTCGGTCTGGCTGACAAAACAAGCAAGCATAAAAAAAAAAAAAAAACATACCCCAAATGTGCTTCGAAAACTAACACTCTGAACTAAGTACACAATAATTCTGGCAATGAGAGGTGCCGTGTTTTCAGGGTGTAATGGCTTTATTTAGTTGAGAGCATTTCTGGGCTGTAAACAAAATGGGTGCCCTGCTGTTGTTTGCAGATTGATGGTTTGTGTGTGGCAAAGGGCGCCGCAAGGGACGCGACACGGGATATGCCTCAATCTTTCTCTCTTCCCTTTGTCCACCCACCTCCGTCTTCACATGCTCGTTCCTCCTCTCTCTTTAAAAATAACTTCCTCTCTTTTTATTATTCCTGCCAATTTGGACAGGAGCCCTGGTCAAAGACAGATTACACTAAGTCGCATATCAAACCTAATCAATCTTCAGCCCCTGGAAGGCATCACTCTCCCAATGAATAATTACAGCAATCCAGTTATGAGCTGCCAGTGCCAAAATGTTGCCACCACCATCTTTTAGGTATGCGGGAACCCCCGGCCGATTAACCAGTGAACTCTGAGGGGGTAGTTTGTGAGCGTGTGTGGTCACAGGAAAAGAGACGCCTAGGAGAGACAAGCAGTCAAGTGCTTCTGTATTTCCTTTGAGAATTAATAAAGTCATTTGAACTGCATTAAATACAAGTGGCGGCTGGGGCGTGCGGAGGTTGGAGAGCTGATATATGTGGAGAATGCAAGCGATCACGAGTGTGTTTTGATCCAGGATTCAGTCTGGCAGGCTTGCTGTAGTCAAACTAAGGCCAAGCTCAATTTGGCTTCCATATGTCTTTAGTGCAGCTTACAATAGAGGAAATGTGCTACACCACCCTCTGCTGCTAACACGCACACCGGCACGCACGCAAATCACACACACGCATAGAACGAGATAAAGATGATTAAAAGGAGAGAAAGGGATGTGATGTGAAGAGGGAGGGAGAAGGTAGAGAAGTGGGAGCGGAGTGAGTGATGAATGAACGAATCATCCTGTTGGTGAGAGCGCAGCTATCAGCGGGGAGAAGATGCTCCAGTCGTACAGCAGTCAGTCAGTCAGTCAGTGATATGTGATGCATCAAAGTACGTGTGTGTGCGCGTGTGTCAGAGGAGACGAGGTTCTTTCATGAAGAGGCCTGTTGAGTGGAAAATATTGAGGGAAAATTGACAAGAAACTGCTTTTCTTTCACACGAGGGAGGGAAGCCACTGTGTCGTGCAGGAGAGGAAGTGCAGGAGACCGGAGAGGGGCGAGAAAAAGGGGGGGGGGGGGTGAGTGCGTAACTGCAGGGCAGCTGTATTGAGCGGAGGAGGGTGTCATTTAGAAAGTGGCTGGCTCAGCAATGGCCATTAGTAGCGCTGTGACACAGTGGACCGTCAAGCAAACAGAGAGACAGGCAGGCAGGCAGGCAGACAGGCAGGCCGGCAAGGGAACAGCTAAAGTGCTTAAAAATAGCAGGTTGAAAATCAGCTAATTATTCTTTTTAATCATTTCATGTTCACTCATAATTGATAATTGATTATAATTCAATTATAATTCATAATTGATTATTGAGTTTAAAAAAGCAAAATGTGACACTTGATGGTGGACTGCTCCACACCAGTGAAAAATAATGTAGAATTATTAATTATTACAAATCATCATTTAAAAAATCAGTTTTTTACTGAGCAAAACAAAATAAATAATGAGTTTTATTATCATTTCTATATTTTATTTTCTGGTAAAAACTTCTGGCAGATCAAATTTAACCTTAAACATTTGACACATGTGCCCCAGTTTGAGCCACTAATCACTGAATTGACTAAACAGCTCCTAAATTAACAGATATAAACAGTGAAGAGCAGCAAATTTTCAAATTTGATGTGATTTTCGTGAGGGATCCACTTGAAAGAACCACACTGATTTAGCACCGCACTCTGTTAAGACTGCTGGACTCACATGGGTGGTTTAAAAAAAAAAAATTCAGTGGAGCACAACCAGAGAAATCATCTATTTTATTCCACACAATGTCAAAACCTGGCGCCTACATTACCCACAATCCAAACCGCCAAGAGTTCTCCTAACTTGTAGTCCTCAACTCTGCTGATGTTTCTCAGACAGGCTCCCTCATGCGCTATTACTCCCCGACACCTGTGAACAGACTATGTCCAATCAGTGCAGGTTCTCTTTGAACTGACCAAAGTCAGAGTATACGATTGTATACTGTAACCCTGTTGAAACAGGACCTTGAAAAACAGTGGGTGGATGCTGATGTTTGGACCATTTTAAGTTATCTGATATTTTAAGCCAAGGAAGCCTCTTATAACATTATGGTGAAAGACTAGATACCTAATACTGGAATAATACAGCCGGTCTGAAAACCACAAACTATCCTGCGCCGCACCACAAATAACTGCGATTTTAAACAACACTGAGCGAACGAGAGCGAAAGAGCATGAAGAAACGGAGAGAGGGAGAGACATAACTAAAAATTACTCAAGCCAGTGAAATTCCTTAGACAGCAGAACTAGCAGGAAAGGCTAAACACTCCAGAGTCTGGGTGTTGGCAGACAAAAAGCACCGCCACAGCATGAAATGTGACGCTTTGAAATGCACCTATTGCAACCTCTGCTGGGACTCAGATCTTAACCCGAAGCACCAATAATAAGCAGGCCATAAGTGCTGCTGATCTGATAAGATACGCTGTCTTTGTCTGAGCTGGTAATTACCTGTGTTTAAAACTGTGACAGATTATTCGCCATCAAACGTCACGTCTTCATGACTCGTGACCTGGCAGCGGTCTATAAATAACAAACACGCTCTGGCTCTCAGCTTTTTTCCCCATTTTGGTCCATAAATGACTTTAAGGTGAAACAATCATGCCTTATTTATTTGCCTGAAAGACAATCTGAGCGTTCGCTCTGCTTTCCCACCGGTCTGTCCAGCTGCCCACTGCCAGAAAGCAGTTTGCTGGTGACAGTGTGGTCCTACTGGAGCGGCAGGAATTCAAAAAAACACAGGGGGCAAACCAAGGTTACTGAGACGGAGGGCCCAGGCACGCTCCCAAAACGAGGCAGGCGGCGACGCAGCCAGCACAATCTGGGGTCCTTCTGCTGACTAGCCACGCTAAGACTCATGGGAAGGGAATGCGAGACCCTGTCACGGGCCAAGTTTGGAGGAGTAGTGTGGAGTGAGAGACAAACTGTTTGAAGGGAACGGGGGTTAGCGCATGAGAACGCTGCATGTGCGTGTGTGTGTTTAAAAGCCTTGACAAGTAAACTCTGGCTGCCATCACTCGTCACTTCTTTGTGTTGGAAAAGACCGCCTTGCCACACCCCGCGGTATTCCTGTTTAAGCCAAGTCTTCTCCCATTCCAATGAGGAGACATTAAGGGAAGAATAATCACTTTGGACGCAAGCTGCCAATTTAGTCTGAACTTATTTATCTCATTTAGAGTCAGTTTGGAGGGATATACACATGGCAAATACCAACTTCTCAGTTCCCACAGACAGAGGAAGAGAGAGCGCTGGCAGGGCGGACGATGTTCCTCCATTGAGCTTTTCTTTACTGTAACAAGAGAGGGGGTGACAACGGTTTGCCAAACCCTGACAACTGCAATCCTGTCACTGCTCGCTGCCAGTTTATCTGTGGTGGGGATTTTTTTCACAGGATGTTTTACCACTAATTCAATTTCTTCTGGTGTTTCATGCATTAAATTCTAAATTAGGACGTCCTGAGGGGTTACGGCTAGGGTTAGCGAGCCTACCTTCATAAACAAAGTCACATACGCACGGTAGACGTGGAGGACAACGGCCACCATAGCAGCTCACCTCCACCCAAACCACATGATGCAGGGACCCCCCAAAAACTCATATCCTACAAGGTTCTGGCTACGCATACTAACTAGCAAGCGCAGCACCCAAAGGGGGTACAGTAATGCAACTGGAGATGGCCACTCTTTTCATGGAGCATGCACACATGTAAGCACACACACACACACACACAGCACTCACACACACATTAGGTTTAGTCTAATTAGCGGTGGTATGTTCAGGGCTTGTTTGCGCAAATTGGAAATGTGTGATGTGAATTAAAATATGTCCAGGGTTTTTGTTCCCAGTAAAAAAAGAGAAAGGGGTTTCACCTTGCCCCTTTGTTGGGGCTCATACGAAAGTAATTTAGTCCACAGAGAGAGAGAGAGAGAGAGAGAGAGAGAGAGAGAGAGAGGTAGTAAAAAAGACAGGGGGAGAGAGAGAAAGAGAAAGGGGAGAGGGGGAGGGAGATACATTCCGTTTGGCCCAGAGTGAGAGGCACTGTGGGTGTCTGAGGGCCCTCGCTGCCAGTAATTGCTTCCATATAGGACCCGTCCATGGTCACACACACACATGCAGACACGCAAATGCACACACACACACACACACACACACACACACACACACACACACACACTGACGGTTCAAAATCTGTAAGAAGAAATTCTGAAAATTAATAGAACAGCAACTCACAGTACTTGAAAGTACACTAAACGTTTGTTTAACCACCAATTTGCTTTTTTTGTGTAATGTGTCATAAAATCAAGCAGAGGCCTTGGAGCTGCTGCATGAGGTGAAGAGGTACAGTAACAAGTCAGCAGCGCAAAAGATCATGACACATAATGTCGCAGATAACTCTAAAATGAACATGTTACACAGTGATTCTGGTCAACACAGCAGTGCTGGTCCACACTGTCTATGTGTTTAATGTTGAGCTGCAAACCAAATTTCCTCTCGGGTGATAATAACTCAATTGAATGTAAAGTTGCTGTCGAGGTTAACAGACTTTGAATAATGTCAACAGCACTTTTTAATCCATTTTTCTAAATCGTAACATTACTTACAGTTTTCCAGTGGAATCTGAACGGAAAGGAGCTTACAGGTGTGTGCACAGACGCGTTCTGAACAAAACCTGACTGTGAAGCGTGTTTCTGTGAAGTCGGTTCAAACTGATGACAGAAGCTGCACTTTTCCCAGTCTCACCTCGCACCCGGTCTTAAATTCCTTCCAGCATCTGTCTTTCCATTGCTTATCTGTCTTCTGTTGCTTACAGCTAGCTGTTGCCAGGCAACCCTTCACATCAGCAGGTGTAAATTAACATACTTACTGTATGTAAAAGATTTTCAAAAAGTCAATTAATAGGATATTAAATATTCTGCAGGTTTTAGAAGGTGAATTAAAAAGCACCGCTCTATATGTAATCAAATGACAGCGTCTTCCCTGGTTCAATGACTTTAATGCGATTATCATAAAATAAAGAATAATGTGTTGCTGCACTTCATTAGTCGGGAAAGAAATGGGATTACTGTAACGGGTGGCTTAGTTTCGTGTGATCCCAACACTTTTTTTAGAACAGGGCCTGCATTTTCAGTCAAAAGCGGCGCTGACTGATACATGCTCATACGTCTTTTACACTCAAATCATAAGCCAAATGTTTTTCACAGGCACAAAGCAGAGGAGCACCTCAGTTACAGATCTGTGTGTTCTTAACTCCCTGTCCTCTTGTATCACTGCGAGTGTGTGTATTTCAGTACATAGACAGCGTAGGCTCTGCTTTGATGTATTTACAGGTTCCCTCACCTCACAGCGAGAAGTACGCGCGCTCTCTCTCAGTAACACATACACACCCACAGACACGCACACTCATGATTAATAGGAGTGGGTCTGAAAGGGGCAACAATAGTCATCCTCTGCTCCGCTGCCAAAAACAAACATACAGTATTTGCCGTATGTAACCACATGTGGTTGTGGCTACATTAGACTGTCATGCACTAGCTCTCGTGTCAACAACGCAGAGAGAAGCCCTCCTTTTTCCAGTTCTCCATACATATCATAAATCGACTTACATCATTTCATACGCAAACAGAGAAGAGGGAGGGAATGAAGGAAGATGAGAGAGAAAGAAGATGGAAGTAAAACTTAGTGAGTGAACAGGAAGGAGCAGGTAAGCAGAGTGGGAGACATTTTGAATCTGAGTAATTTAAAGAGGAAATCAGTTTTGCCATTTAAACCAGTTATAGCCACTTTACCAGGTGCAAAAGCACATAGCAGCGCAGGGCCTTGAACTTGGACAGCAAAAGAGCCAACTACATAAAAATGGATCTAAACTTTACTGGGTTCTACTGGAGTTTAAATAGCAGATGGACCGTGTGTGTGTGTGTGTGTGTGTGTGTGTGTGTGTGTGTGTGGGTGTGTGTGTTTGAGGTTCAAAGCGTTAATGTGACTAAGGCCAGTCGAGAACGTTAGCATAGCACATTGAACAGGTGTGGGCTGCGTTTTTAGTCACTAAAATGAATGAAGTCACTGAGCTCGCTTTAAACACACACTGACACACACACACACTCACCCACACATCCATGGTTCCCACCTGAGCAGTAATTTTAAATGACTGTGAGCCCGTGTGACTGAATCGACTGAGCTCACAAATCAAAGGCACGTGGGGTTAGTTGAAGATTTCCAATGAACACAAGTGTGTGTGTGTATGCAGGCTGTGCAGGTGTGTGTGTGCGCATGCGTGTGTGTGTGTGTGTGCGTTTAAATCACAAAACAACAGACCGAAAGACTTGACTGCCCTCTCCTGACTCTATCGCATCTTTCAGGAAGCTCAGATGTCACATAATATTTCATTATCCGAGCATAAACATTAAACATTACACATATATAAAATAACTCTCCTTCCCATCATCCCTCTGCCACCACACACGTGCTGCAGACTGCAGCCTCAATGAAGAGGACCCATGGGGAAAACTGCTGCAGATTGGCGAGCGCTGTGAGCATGGCATTGAGCATTGTGTGTGTGTGTGTGTTTCCTGGAGGAGTGGCTGTCACTGTATCAGTTGCCACAGTAGATAAGGCAGTGCACTGCGGTGGTGTTGGTAATGATGCTGGGACCACTGAGACAAGTGTAGGGGAGGTGTCTCTGTGCTTCTTGCTGATCTCATCACATCACTTTTCATACACAGCCACACAACAAACACACCCACACACACACACACACACACACACACAAAAAAGCGTGTGCAGCGGCTGTTCCTGCCGTCATCTCCCTCGTGTTTGCATCACCTGCTCTTGAAGTTTTTTCACCTTTGCTGCAGAAAATCCTCTTTTACGAACAAGAAAATAGATTTTTAATTTTTACCAAAAAGAATCTGGTATCAAGTTCAAAAAGTTCCACTGAGGAAGGAGGTGGACAAAAAAAAATTTTAAACTACTAAAAAATTTAAAGACCCTATGAAGCTAATCTGATCTTAAAACAAGCAAAACGATAACAAGCCAAAGATAAAGTTCTTGAAACTTTTAATTAAATCATAAAATAAAAATGTATCAGAACATTCCTTTGTGTAGATGCTGTGTTTTTGAAAAATAAGGCTTCATTTAATCATTTGAAGAAATAATGTGATTTTTCTTGATACTGCTGCACTCATCTGCAGGGCCAACTGCATTTTAATGACTCCTATAATAGACTGATGTAGGCCAGATATATTGTTTCAACAGTTGCACAAAGCCTGTGAAAACAGTGGCGGGATAATGTCTTCTGTGGCGCTGGAGGAGTTTCGTAAAGCCCGACACAACAACGCTCATGATGTCATCGGGGTTATCTCAGCTCAGGCACGAGACGCGCCTTGCATCCGTGTGACGCTGGAATAATCGGAAAAATTAGTTCTTGACTGGGAAAATGAATGTGGAGATCACCTCGAGCGGGAACAGCAACTCTGATAACATTTGGGTTCCCAGCATTCCTGGCACAGACTTCATACGAGCACAAACACGACAAACCAAATTTTAAAGTTTTAGCTGGTAATAACAAACTTCAGTGAGTTTACATATTGCATATCAATATTTAGCTGACGTGTAATTTGTAATATGCTGTTAATTTGGAGCCTTAGAAAAGTTCTTTATTAGTTTGAAAGTTCATGACCACACCAAAGTTGAAGAAACAACTTACCAACTGGGGAATCGGGACCATCTGAGGAGCACATGAATGCAGCATTAAAACTGTGTTTCTTTATGTGTAGGATACAGCCTTGACCCATACTGGGGACTAAAAATCAAGTGATCTCAGCCTCTGCTGCTTCAGTTTTTAGCATTTTCTAAAGTTCCTCGTATTCTCAGTGTGCGCAGGATACTAATGTGACAAGCATGCAGTCTGCTTTCCGCTCTCATTTCTCGACAGCTCTAATGCAAAAATAGATTTAATGTCTTATTTGGAATAACCAAGACAAGTTTTCTTGAAATAAGTTCGATAATCTGATGCAAATGGGTTCCTGACAAGATTTATTTTAATTTAAAAAAAAAAAAAGATGTAATGAATATGGCAACCAATTTGCAGTTATTTTTGAAATTCAGGGTAAAACAACCACACAAACAGTCAATTATTTCAATCAATCTATTAGCGTATATCTCTGTTTTCTTTCTCCTTAACCAGCAGAGATGATTACATGGAAAAATTCACAGTTAGGGACTGCCTGGTGAGAGAAAACAAGGAGACCACACTGACTTTATGGACAAGGCTTTTTTTTTTTCCTTTTCTCCACTATTAAAACATGGAGCAGGCATCAGATGTCAGCTCTTTATTTCTGATAGCTGTTATTTAGGTGCCCCAGTTGGCCGGACTTCAGTGTTTGGCAGTCGCGAGCACCTCTAAGGAAATCAAATGAAGAAAATCTGGTTCAAAACCTGCACGTATATAAAACCGTCTTTTTATTTGAGCTGCCCCGAAAAACAAAAGAAGGGAAGGAAAGGAAAAATGAAATGAATGAGACGAAAGGAACAATCTGCAGGAGTTAAACGGTGGCAAAAACGTGCAATATTGCTCTCAAAATAATGCATTTCCCACCAAAGGTAATCATTTCCCTTTGGTTTGAATCACAGAGTCACACTGAGGATGTGGTGAGATGTTAGTAAAACAGAACCCTCCACTGTCCTGTGCCTAACCCTAAACCACTGGTGTGTGTAAAAGAGGTTTGTGGTACAAACGGGTCATGATCCAGCAGGAACAAGGCTTGAGAGGACATCAGAACGCACTTAATCTAAACAGCATTTCCTACCTTGGGCCGTTGCTGCGCCAAGCATGCCAAAACCACACAGTGTCTATACACACAGCTCTGTGTATGTGTGCGTGTGTGTATTGTGAGGTTGCAAAGATGGCTGGGTCAACCTCAATCAAGGGGAGAACGACAAGAAAACAAGCACGAGCTCAGCTAAACAAATGGGGTTGGTGGGGGGATTCACGGAGGAGAGACAGAACCCAAACAAACTATAAGATTGATATGGTTGAAGATTAGTGCAGTGTGGGGAGATAAAGAGGGGGTCCTTAATGTATGTGACATAACCAAACATGCCCGCACACAAACACCCCCCCCCGCCTCCAGGTCATGCATGGTCCTAGCTAGAGGCCGCCAACAAAGCCTAAACAGTAGGATTAGCTGAACACAACACTTACGCTTTGGCTTGTGTGCGCATCAGGGAGAGAGAGAGAGGCACTGTAAACTGTTTACAGGGGAACACAGGGTTACGGCTCCGTGTGTGTGTGTGTGTGTGTGTGTGTGAGTGTGTGCGTTTCAGTGTGCGTGCGCATGTGTTTACAGCGCAGCATTGTGGCTTTTGTGATGGGTCAACTCCTCTCTGATTGAGACAGGATCAACACAGAGACAGTGGCATGTGTCCATACACAAACACACATGCTGCTAACAGTTAGGGAGCTGGACACTGAAGCGCGCAAGAATGCGTTCAACAGCTTAGCTTAGCTCCCTCTCTAATTCTCATTGTGGTTTTCTTCCATCAGTTTATAGCAGTGAAACTGAGGTTTACCGTCCATACATAAGATAAATAATTAAAAAATGTATCTTCTTGTAAAGATGTTTCTCCAGCGCAGCAGGGTGTGTATTATACATCAGAATAACTGCTTCTCCCTCATCAAAGTCATCCTCCATCATGCTCTTTTAACACCGTCTTTCAAACTTTTCGAACTCTAATCTACATCGACTCTTCCTGTTCACCCTCAGAGCCCGTGACAAGGCCCTGAGGGAATAATTTAGCTCCTCCCATTCCTCCCGCCTAGCTCCTGGTTTGCTGCGCGATCATTTAAATAGAAATTGACTTCAGGAAACTGCAACAGTGATGACTGTCCTAAAAAACACAAGGCACACAAGGACAAGACAGCGCCTCAAGATAAAAAAAAAAGAAAGAAAGAAAGAAAGCAGGACCCATCATAAGACACTCTTCATGTCAGCTGATATCATGCTGTTGTGGTGCGGAGTCTCAATATTTTCCCAATAATCGTATTACCGCAAACCAGCAGATATATATTGTTTTTTTTCCTCTCAGGGCCCCTCGGGCTCCGGGGCCATCAGGGCAGGAGCCCAATTTGCAGACATCTGTAATCGAGCCTTGTTTAGAGCTCGTCACTTGACTGGATTCAAGTGACAGTTGACCCGCAGCGGTCTGGGGGCTTGTGTGGAAAGTGGGGAACATTTTAGGCAGCTGGAAACAGAACTAGAGGAGATTGTAGGGCCAGATTTTTAGGGATTTGTGTTAAACGTCAGCGGGACTTTAGGGGTCTCCAATGACATGTGGCCATAACTTTTTATTTCCCATTGCCATCAAACCGTAGAAATACAGCCCCGCCCCCTCTCTTACAGGACTTTTGGAAGTCTTGGTTTCACTTTGGCTTTGTACTGTAAAACATTCCGTCAGTGTCATGCAGATATTCACATGCGGCAAATACAGAGATAGACCGAAGATGACATTTCACCTCTTTGTGCGTTCCACAATCAAGCCACTGTGGGAGGATACAGCAGCGCGTTTCTCTCTCCCTCCAAAGGATCACTTCATGTTTTCACACCCTTTGCTCGGTGGCACGCTAACAGACAAACCAAACTGACAAACAAAAAAAAAAAAAAAATTCCACAGCAAACAACTGTTGGGCTCTTTCAAGTGTGTCTCACATATTGTTAAATGTTTGATGCTGCCTTGTGCCTCGCAGCGAATGTAGCAGGCAAATCTATGTCACTGCGGCGCTTTTGTTTCTTTTCTTTTTTTAAGCGGCATGAAAAACAGTTTGTTGGGCCACATTTGCTGCTTGATATGAAAGCGTTTTCAGGTTCAGGAAGCTGAAATAAAAAAAAAAGAAAAGAAAAGAAACGCTGCTGAGCAGAACAAAAGAGAGAGCGGGCAGATTTGACTCAGGCCTGCTAGCTAACAGTGTCTGACTCATCTTGGTGAAATGACCCCCAGTGTTCCTTAGTGCTCAAAATAAGAGTGGCAGCTACATGCTAAAACAATTAGCCTCTCCCGCACAGGCTGAGAAACAGCTTGTACATTAGGGAGCTAAACAAGTAGGAAAGGCTGAAGAATATGGAACAAATATAGTCTGTGTGTGTGCATCTGTGTGCGAGTGTGTTTGCTTGTGTGTGAGTGTGTGACAAAGTGCCTCCCTCGGAGAGAGCGAGGCTCTGATTGTACAGACAGAGTGGCTGTGTGTGATAATGGTTTCCATTAACCTGGGCTGAGTTGGAGGACCTGTGAGACTCTCCATTCATCCCTGTCTCTCTCTTTCTCGTTCTCTCTTCCTGTCTCTCTCTATCACACACACGCACGCGCACACATCACATAAGTGTAAGGACCCTTATGGTGACACAAAACTGCTAGAGAAGTGTTTCGTCACGCAAAAGGGTCAGAACTTAATCAAGAAACCTGAAGAGTCCCCAAAACATTTAGCATATCCAAACCATTAGGTGCACTCCTGAAGAGCAGACAGGAGAAACATGGCCCTTCACATGTTGAGAGCCTCTAACTTTCTCCATCAATGCAGCTTGCAGCCAAGAGAGTAAAGGAGAGCGTGAGGAGAGAGCTAAAGAAATGCAGTAGAGGGCAGGAAAGAGACGGAGGCAGCAAAAAAAAAAAGTCCTTTCATTTCAGAGTCCCATCTTTACCTGGACCCTCTCTATTAAAGCAATACTTAGAAAGCACAATGTTCCTGAGATGCTTTTTTTACTCTAACTGGGATGTGGACATGTACAGCAGTGGCTCCAGCAAAAGCATGTCACGTAGTAGTGAATAGGAGCAGAGGAGGTAGTGTAGCAATTATTGCCGAGAAGCCATTAAGGGCCAGGGGTGGCTTCTTTAGACTATCACAGCAGCTGACTAATGGACAACCTTATTTCCTCGCTCGCTCACATCCTGGATTTATCTCTTCCAGCTCTCTTGAAATGAAAAAAAGAAATCCAGAGTATTCAGTATGCTGAGCAGAGTTTGTACAAAGCAAAAACATGGTTTTATTCCTTTAATGGCAAGTGTGTCTGTATATATGTGTGTGTGTTCACAGTTGTTTCCTTTATCTAGTGCAGGTTTTGCCCCGGGGCGATCAGTCCCCAATGCCACCGCTGTTCTTTTCCTCCCTGCACACTTCTCCAGAGCACACAAGACATGTGCTGTAATATTACGTAAAGCGTGGTAGTAAACTAGTCAGGGTTTTTTCCTGGCTCAGAACAGGCCTTTGGGGGGTGACTGTGGACAACAGTAAGTGTGATCGAAACACGTACAATAAAGACAAGTGAGGCTGTGTTACCTTATTTGACACAACTGCTGTGACTTCTGAGCATCTGAGAAGCAACGTGCAGGAGGCGGCGCATGATGCAAAGAGTGTGCTGCAGTTTTGATTCAGCATTTTTAAGAGTTCCACTACGGATGAGACCACTTAAAGTAAAAGTCAAAGACGCCATGTTTTAGTTTTTCATCTGCTTCTTCAACAGTTTTTCGAAGCATTGCTATTAAACACATAGGGGAAAGTTATTTTTATATTTCTGATGCTGGTTATTTTCTCTCTGACTCCGGCTGAGTGTGGCAACCTTTCCCGGAAATAATAATTATTCCATTGATTTCACCAGCTTCTCTTACGTGACAGCATTGGCTCATCCTACTAGAGCACCTGGCTGATATCAGACGCAAGACTCGACTGGTTTCACTTCACTTCAGTCAACTAAACTCTGTGAGGTGGTCACGTTTTTACGTATTCAGTCCATCTGCACCTGCTCTTTCCTGCCACCAAACTGCTGTGAATCACAACTGCTTATGCAACAAAGCAAATGAATGGGTATGTTTCCCAGTTTGGCTGTTGCAAAGCAGCTGATTGGCTTTGGGAGGAAGCTACAGGGTGTGTGTTTTATTCCATACTCACAGAAATAAAATCTATTTGTGATTTACCCTGTACATAAACTGACTACTGTGTCCCTGCTCATGCTAGCTTTTTGAAAACATCTAATTTAAGACAATTTTATTAGCCGTGATTCCACACCACCACATCATGTGGCTTATTACAGCTCCAGGTCTACAGCAGATCTGCTGCAGTGAAAAGTTATGCTTCAGGTGATGCTTTTGCCAGATATGCGATGAAGCATGCAGCTTCATCTCCCGCCTTTATCAGCCAAACCTGGTGTTTTGAGGTGAAGATGTGGACGGTGAATTTGTGGAAATGGGTGGTCCTGTGGAAGATCAGTGATGTAGAACTGAGAGAGGAGTTTTAATTGTCTTTAGGTTTTTTTTTATGTGTCTGAGAAGACGTTGTTCATGGCGGTAGTTGAATGTCTCCAGCCCTCCCACAGACTGGCAGTGCATCAACTGGGAAACTGCTCCAACTTCTCTGCAGAAGTTCGAACTGTCATTTAGCTTCAACCTGCTGGTGCTGCTGCTTGATTTAATCTTTGGAGCTGGTGTGCATAATTGCACTTTGGCAAAGTAAGTAAGTCAGAGATTAGATGCTGAAGACATTATCTACTGCCTTCAGACAGCTGTAGAAGAAGTTAAGCGTCAAACAGAGAAAGCCTTCACACAACAGGGGGAAGCTGTTGTGAGTGACACATGGTGGTAGGAATCAGTGCTTTGCTGATTTGAATGAATGCAGGATCAAAGTCAAACAAACAAAAGAGCAACATTTGCTTTGTGTAACGTTTGAGTGTTCAGTCAGATGTGCCTCCACTGACTTTCAGAACATGTAGTTTCTGGATAATGACACATTTCTGAAACGGGGCAGAGTGGTGGGGCATCACATTTGTAGCAATTTGATTACAATGTTCAAAAGTGAAGGTGTACTATATGCACGATATGACTGATTGTGTGGTCGAAAAGAAGGTATCTTTCACTTCATCTCGCCTTTACATGTACTCCGCACAGCAATCCTCGGCTCAGGCACGTCAAATGACGCAAAACGCTGTGAATTTTGACACCTGCGTTGCCGTGCTCGGCTGTATTTGCAGTGACACGTTTTTGCTTCTCACCTGTGAAAGCCACCAAAAAAACCTGACAGGTGGAGATGAGGAGAAAACAAACTCACTGTGCTGGAGGAAAATGACAAACCGCCTGGTGTGGAGAGGTTTGTGTATGTTTTGTGTCAATGTCACAGTAAAGTTTGCTTCGGGAGAATTAATAATACATATACTTTGTGTATGTTATACTGGATATATTGTATTTCCCTCACAATGACGTTGAGCTTATGCACAAACCCATGCAAATACACTCACGCAAATACAAATTCACATGCCTGTGCATGCACACACACGCACACACACACACACACACACACACACACACACACACACACACACACACACACAAAACACCCCTGAGAATTGCGTGTGTTGAAATGACACAGCACTTATTAGCATTTCATTGCCATGGGTGCCTCTGCTGTTTGCCAAGGGCATTGCTGTTGGCACAATCCGACATCACAGACATAAATAAAGAAGTGGGGAGGAAAGAGAGAAACAGAGAGAAAGAGAAGTGGAGAGTTAGAGACAGAAGGAGAGAAAGAGTTGATTCAAGTTTGAACTAAACATGCTTCATATGTGAATGGAGGTGAATGTGCGTACGGCCTGTAGTCAGCATGCACTTTGGCGCCTTTAAGCCATGCCACACCTCGAATGAGAGCTGACAGTGGTGAGCTCTGAGGCTCTGCCACTTAAGTGTCTGTAGGGAGAACAAAACACAGAAAACAAACTTACCTTTGGAACGTAGAGATAGCGGCAGGAGCACATGGAGGGAAAAAAGAAGAAAACAAAAAGTCAAGCGTTTTATTTTTAGCAAGTGATTTCTTCTGTGAGGGATTAGTGGTCAAACTGCAGAAAATCAAAAAAAAAAGTCCGTCAGTTCGTTTTCTGATGTCTTTTTTTTTTAATTAAAGGTCGACCATAAACACAACAGACACACTGTCCCTCTCCGCTGTGCAGCCTGTGCTTTGCAGGAAAGAGTCAGTAAAGCTATCAAAGGGTTAACCTGGAGGTACGTATTTCGGAGACAACCTCTCTTCAGATGAGCTGTGCGGCTGCTCTTGTGGCGGTAATGGGAAAATTGCACTGAGAGGAAGGACACACGCAATTAGAATCTGGCAAGTCGGTCGACGGTGGGTGGCGCGAGGTGGGGTGGGAGATACAGGAGGAGCGAAGGAAAGGGAGAGAGGGACGAGGAGGCAGGGCCCACCGGACAAGAAGTGATTTAGTTGAAAGCTGGCTTTTTGTGCACTGGGTAAACGCCGCTCGCTGTTTGCTGGCTGGGGCTTGTCCTCGCCCGCCTCGGTGACAGCAGCCCAGATGTCAATCAAATTAGGGCCCATTTACTGCTGATTTGCCCGTGTCATTCGCAATATCCCCTTTCTGCCTCTGATGGGGTGGCACAGAGATGAGGGAGTGATAGAGGAAGAGAAAGGGGGGAGAGGAGGAGATGGAGGGAGAGTCACTTTATTGCAGTCTTTCTCCGTGAATGTCATCTGCCCACTTATCGCACATTCCGGTGGGACGGAGTGAAGGAGGAGAGGAGGAAGAGAGGAGATCCTTTGTTCCGTGGAGTGGCTCACTAGCACATGCAAATAGGGCGGCAGCGTCAGGGGAGAGGCTGGCGCGGGTTTTAATGGAGTTGGGGCAAACTCATTTTACAGCATAGAGCCACAGAAGAGGAGGATAATAATATCACTGTGTGTGTGCTTGTGCGAGCGTGTCAGCGGGATGGTGTGTATAAGACACTGGGCCGACAGAACACTTAAAAAAAAAAAGTGCCCCCTGAAAACTGACTGAGATGAACGAACACTAATTCAAAGCATCAGCAGCCTTAAAAAAAACCTTTACAGTGCTGCTGTTTTACCTCAGATGCAACTGTGCCTCTTACTGGTGCTGTGTATACACGCTGGCAGGCTGCTCAGAGATGCCGAAAACAGACAAAAAAAGACAGGAGAGAAAAGGGGGGGGGGGAAGGGATGTCCTGATTGATGCCGTTTGATTCAATTTCCAGCGTGTGGAGACATTTCAGGGCCCCGGGGGCCTCTGTGTCTTCACAGGAGCAATGGAGGGAAAGATGGTGATAGGCTGGGCGGGAGGAGGAGTGCGCGGTGCTCACTAATTTGAGTTGCGCCTTTCAGCGATGCACAGAGCCGATGTTTAACTCATACCCCAAATCTGGGCTAAAAGAAGCATCTAATTGGCTTGAAATGGAGACCGAGGGGAAGGAGACGAGCGAGAGTAGAGACAAAAGCTTGTCTTTGAGCATTTGCCACATGCCAACACCAAATACACACATGCGTGCACGTGCTGAACGGTCTATAATCACTGTGAGGGTGTGGGTGAAGTGCGCATTAAACAGCACACCTAGATTTTTTATCAGCTGTCATCTGCTTTGACGACTCTCACCTTTTCATTGATCTCTCATGTGCAGAATGTAACTCTCTATGACATTTACATGTGGAGAAATTTCAGAATGGTGCAACGATCGCGATGATTGATAAGCTGAGCTGGAGTGTGTAGCTTTGCTCACGCCCCCACTGCTCTGTGACACATAAGTACTATATATGGAAATTAAATGAAAGTGCATTTTATTGCGCGTAGCTACAACTGTCATTAACATTACACGGCCACCGCTTGATGAGCAGTGGGAAAAGGTGCCATTCAGTTGTCAGGTCCCAGCGAGAGACTGAAAAATGCATATGAACAGTTGTATGCTGGCTTGTACACACACACAGACACACGTACACACCCAGGGAGAGGGTAGAGGGTTGGGCCTGTCACTGCTCCGTCACTGACTATTTCCATTTAATGCTGGTCCTGTCACGACAAGACAGGAGCAGAATGAAGTGGATCACCTACAGGCACCACACCTCGCCTGGTCTCTCTCTGGCTGCCTGCTGATCTGGCTGAGCACAGACAAGGCAATGTCACCCCACAGTTCACATCAAACGTGTGGAGCTCTCTGACTGAGCAGGACTGAGGACTGCAAATTAGGTCCCAGAGCAAAGCTTTTAGAAAGTTTGTCAGACCAAAAAGAGTCAGAAAAAAAGGGTAGAGATCCAGGCAGAGGGAGGGAGGTAATCACTGTCTCTGTGTGGGTAAATTACCTGAGTTGATTTCAGTCCAATCTGTCTCTCAGTCTCTAGAGAAAAAGTGCGTGTGTGTGTGCTGGGAGGGGGGTGACATTTCCCAGAATTCACTGCCTCCCTGCCCTATTCCCTGTAGATCCACTCACACACAATCTTTAAAGCAACACCAGGCATTCTGCATCTCCAGTTGACACACGATAACATGCATTCTTCTTTGGCAAATGACGTCACGCATGGCCGACGCTTCTTCCCTCCATCATCAAGCCCAAATTTCCTTAATGCTTTATTAGGAAGGCATGAATTAGCACCCATGTGCTTTCAGTTTGTGTGTTTGATTGCTTCAGCAATGGCTGCATCGGGCCTTCAGTTGGGGGGGGGGGGCTGAATAAGAGGAGACAAGAAAGAAAGAAAGAAAGAAAGAAAGAAAGAAAGAAAGAAAGAAAGAAAAAGAAAGAAAAAGAAAGAATACGGATGAAGTCATGAAGAGGAAAAGAAGAAAGTTAATGTCAGGATGTGCCCCATAATGACTAGTATAAGCTCTAGTGGGAGCTTCCTCTCGCGCCAGTTCCAGAGAGGGTAGCTTGATTGGGGATAATTGGCTAGCCTTCACTAGCGGTTAGCATCCAGGCGTGGAGACAGGGGAGGGCACAGGGGAGGGCACAAGGGCTTGGCACACGCGCGCACACACACACACACACACACACACATACACGCATTTACAAATGCAGGAGACACAGGACAGACCAGAGTTGAGTAAGAGAAGACAATGTCCAGATATTAGTCAAAGCACCAACAGCTCTACTGCAACTTCATGTTATACTCGTGTAAAATGAGACTAAGTATAACATAGTAATATGTATCTGGATTCCTGTGGAACTCATGTACACACAACTATTTCAAAGGTATTAAATTAAGTTGCGTCACAGCCCTCCATGTACTGCTGCGAGAGATTTTACACAAACTGATCACATTACAGCAGAAGAGGATCTGCTCTCACTCCTGCAGAGCACAGCAAACATTTAATAGTTGTGCAAAGTTGCATTTCTCTGATGGGCCTGCTCAAGCTCCTATTAATCACGGTCTAAAAGCAAAGCTATAGGCGGGTGAGATGGGAAGGAGCGCTCGTAAAACAGCGCGCACTCCCTGTAGCTACAGCCACACACACACACACGCTTCCCTTTAAAAGAGATAACTTTACAGAGCCACCCGCTCCCCCGGCACTTTGTTGTGCCAACAGCGGTTTCATCGGAGCTATCGTGCTCTCCAGCTCCGGTGACTGTACAAGCCACATGTTGACTCAAAGACACACAGCAGTCCACACTCATGGGCAATATGGAAGCTGTCCAAGAGAGGAGGTGTCTCGGTCACAGAGATCTAACAGGAAAGTCCCCTTTTACCTTTTACGCAAGTACATAACTTTACACATTTTCACATAATAAACCCACATAAACCTCTGTACCTCTTGAAGTTTGGACCATTTTGGGGTAGTAACTCTGCATTGGGATTACAGTAGTTGGATTACTTTTTGTGGTAAAGATTAAAATGTGCAATTTTAGGAAATGTTGTGTTTATTTTTCCGCCTGATGTTAATTAAAACTGATTTTTTTTAAATTTAACACAAAATAATCCTCAATTACCTTCTGCTGAGATTGTGCCGTAGTTGTTTAGCCTGTAAGAGAAAAATGAACCAACTTGGCTCATTAAGATGATTTACGAAGCCACAATATGAGCAACAATTACTTTATGGTTGTTGGCCAAGTCACAGAATTAACAGTAACAAGTATCAGCTGAGGAAAGTTGTTTGTGACAGTGATGACAGCTGTTTCTATTCCTATTCTATTTCGAAAATTAAGTTCAACAGTAGCTTCATACAGTACTTGACAATATTTGTTAGTTTGAAAGTGTTTGTAATCAGTTATTTGTTACTTTTTCTTATTTCCTCATTCAAACACTGGACTGTGTGTTGTACACAAACCAGAGACAAACAGAAAAAAACTGAGTGAATGAATAAATGAACGAACCAACAGACGTCAAATCGAAAGTAAATAGTTTTCGGTAAAACTGTTTTTCCCTTTGGTTGCTGGGTAATATTAAAGCATTTTCCTTTTTCAGAAAACCAGTAGCTGTTATTTGGGTAAGAGGCAGATCAGAGGTAGCTGCAGTTCCACCTTTGTCATTGCACAACATCGCATTGTCTAGCAAGCTGCTATAACAACACACATCACTCCTGTAATCAGTAAAGTTCACAGAGAGTTTCCTCTGGCCTGTCTCACACACTCACACACACACAGACTGGATCCCTAAATGAATTAACGAGGGTCTGCAGCCACACCCCTCACTTCAAGAGCTTTGAGGAGGTGGACAGAATGTGAGCTTTGAGTGGAGAGGGGACTCAGGGGCTGTTCTGAATGGCAGGAAATCCCTGAGATGTTTTCTGTACTCTCTGCCACAACCTAAGGCCCCGCTAAGGTGGTGAAGGGAAACTGTGTTTGTGACACACAGCTTTTTTCTTTCTGTCTTACTTTGTCTGTTGCTTTTCTCTCTCTCTCTCTCTCACACACACACACACACACACACACACACACACACAGACACACACACAGACACACATACATAAACATGTCTTACACAAACCCTTCTGCAGCCAGATGTCCTGGGAGAGGGAGGCCAATGTGCCCTTTCACTTAAAATGGTGCGCGCACACACACACACACACACACACACACACACACACAGTGTCAGTGGGCAGGGGAGTGTCCCTGTGCAGGAATGCGGGGATGATAAGTTGTGGAGGTGTCAGGGGAGAGACCCATGCTGTTACAGCCAGACACCTAAAAACACTCCACCCTGCCTCCAGCTCCTCTCATTCTATCTCTTTTTCCCAGTGTTTCCCTTTCATCCTTTTCACTTTCTTTCCTCTCTCTGTGTCTTCACTCTATTTGTCCCTTTATCTGATTACACTTTTGCCCCCATACCTGCAGACACTTCATCCTTTGGTCTGTTTTAACCTCTCCCCAAAGATCATTTCCCCTTTATCAGTCTCTCCCTGTTTTGTTTTGTTTTTTCTCTATACAAATTCCTTGGCTCGGTGTCAGATCACAGGCTTGCCAAATGTATCAGATATTTCTGGGTCAGATGGATTTGACTTGCAATTAATGGGATGAATGCTGAATGTACATTATCTTAAAGATGGGCTTGTTGCAGAGAACGTGGGATTTCCAGTTTAACAGCAGCAATTTTGTTGTATTTTAAACTGACTTTAACTGATATTTCACTCCTGTCTGACAGATATCCAGTCTAAAATGATAACAGTGATGAATAGAGCCATTAAATCTGGAGTGTTTAATTTCGGCCATACAAAAGCTGGTTACCCTATACCAGCAGACTACTATATAACTACTGTATATTACCATAATACCATATTATATTGATTTGTTTGCACATATTTTGGTGTCTTCACGAGCTCTTTATCCAAACCTCTCTGACTTGGTCTCTGAGTGTTCCCTCCCTTCCTCAGTCATGATCTCACATAGTGACCAGGTCACGGTGACATCCTGGCTCTGCTTTGACCACTGCTGCAACACATTAACACAAACACACGCTCATAGACCGGGGTTGCCAACTCTCACGCTTCTGGCGTTTGACACATGCGTTCACCTTTGGTCTCACAATTCCTACACCAAAGCATAGCGACATCAACGGGGACAGGTGAACCTGTGGCGGTCAAATTCTTTCTGGTATAGAAGCGAGCAATGGTTGCCTGGTTTTGTATCATAGATTTAAATGTATATTGCCTCTTAAATGACTCTCTAATTGGATGACAGTGCTTATCTTCCTTTTTATTTGACAGATCTTCCAGCTGAAATGCCAGAAAAGCCCATTTCAACTATCCTGGCTTGAACCAAGGTAAGCTATCAATATGGGAGTCCCTATCATGTAAATCCTAAAATTTTAGGGTGAAAGCTTGGCTTAAGGTTAGGGTTAGGCTTAAGTCTCCAGGATAGTAATGTAAGCTAATATGATGTCCTATAAAGTAAAGTTGGCAGCCCTGTCATAAACACAAACAAAAACATCACTGATTCTTGATAACCACAGGTTAGGTTCAGTGACCAGTTGTATCAGTAGCATAAAATGTGCCCTCGACCGTGTCTGAAGAAAGGAGAAGGCCAACGTTATCTTCAGCTTCATGGGAGACAACAATTACTGATCCCCATTCAAACCATTAGCAGTTTGTCAGAGCATACAGGCTGCTGCCTTCTGCACAGTTCGAAGCGCTGACATTATGGGGAATTGCCTCTAGTGGCGCTGGATTGTGAGAGGTTATTGTGGGCACTTTATCAAATGAGTATAAAATATGAAAGTGGAGCATCAATGTTATCTTGCAGTTTGTTAAATGTATTTAAAAGAACGGAGATTATGACAATTGCTGCCTTATACTTAATATGAAAGAATACCTGAGTCCCTGATGTCATTTCCTGTCATCTCTCTGCTATTTACTATCTAATATGGAAAAATGCCCCCAAAAATAATTATAAAAAAACATGTTAGTCGCAGAAGTCGAAACAGGTTATATGAGAGGACAATACATCGTCCTTGCAGGAGCAACAAGTCAACCCCAAAGTTCCATCCTCCCACCTAAATTGCATTTCCCCTTGATGATTACCCCATAAATATAGCAGCACAGCCTTTTACTCCCCTTGTTATCCTCTGATTTTTTCATGGCTTTGGAATGATGAAACCCAGCTCCTCCAAGGACTAAGTGCCCGTGAAAGCCTGGCTTGTACCTTATTTATTTATCAGTCGTTCTGTGTGCAGGAATTTAGGTTCAATTCTGTTTTTCCTTCGCTATTTTTTTAAAATACAAGATGCTGGGTGTAGAGAGCAGCTGGCAGTAGCATAGAGGGTGACTCATGCCAATAAAGGCTATTGAATAAAAGCAGATGTGAAAACTTTCCCTGGCAATTAAGCATCGGCTAAGTGCTGCGAAGTCATGTGAAGATTAAGGAAACTGCGCTGTTTGTTCCCAGGCTGCTATGATATCACCTGGTTGTTTGAAGTTCTTCTCATGGCTAATGACAGCAAGAGGAAGCATAACTTTGTGTTTATGTGTGTGTGTGTCCATTGGAAGGAATATTCCTTGACGTAAATGTGCGTGTGTGAATTTAAATGAGTGTTCTGCACCTGAGGTGTATCAGGTCTTGGGAGGCAGGGAGGTTAGAGTGTTAGCATTAGCGTCAGTGGCGGGGAGGCGATGTGTTGAGACCTGTAGCCCTCTTAGACCATGCTACTTCCCGGATGGCTGGCTGGCCTACTGTCTCACCCCACCCTGCAGCAGACTGCAGAGTGTCTGAGCTTGTACGTGGTGGCGGGACAAGGTGTACAGGGCGGGACGGTGACTTAGAGAGGCTTCCCTTTCTCTTTCAATCGTGCAAATAATTTTCACAGGAAGTGGTTTTCGAAAAGGACAGATCCAGAGGGCTTAAACACATGCAGAGACATTAATGGACGGACACCCAGCAGTTGTGGTAAATTCCATTGAGGCGGAGTATGGTTTTTAGTACACTTTTACACGTACAGACGCACAATGAGAGGGTACAGCTTTTTTATGGGCTGTCAACAAAACTCTGAGCATCTAATAACAGTGCTGGGGCCAGGCGGTGGCTAAAGCATCCCTTTTAGCCCATCACAACTTAAGTGGCTGGAAGAGGAGTTAAGGCAGCGACGGGGAGACGAATGGACGTGGGGTAATTGTCCGAACCAGGTGGAGTGGTTTCCAAATGGGAGGAAGAGAGACACGGGTGAACAAGCAGGAGGATGGACAGACAGGTTTACAGTCACGACGACAGGCGCTCCATTCCAACACCGCGGTCACCTCTTCAGAGTCGTCAGTGGGGATCAGTGCAGCCCCATTGAACATGTCACGGGGAAATGAGCGGGTTGGCCCTGACAACTGTCAACACGGGGAATTCAGACAGAGTGACAGGAGGCGAACGCTCCAGAGTCCGCAGAGAAACAAAGAGGTGACTGCTGTGTATAAGAGGTGGTGGAAGGCAGAGTTATGGAGGAGGAAACCAATTCTGCCACAGCACCATGATAGCCCAGACTCCTCCAAGTGGGAGTGAAAAGTCCAAACGCACTCTACGCTGAATCATTTTCAGTTTGAGATTACACAAACCAAAGGCCTCCAATAAATCTCCCGAAGACAAACTGATTCCCTTGCTTGATGGTTAAATTTCTCTTTATCATTTCATACACTTCTAATTGCTTTAGGCCAAGATGCAGCAAAGCAATCAACAGAGGAAAATATTTGATCAATATTTTAGCAACATCGTCGGGACGTCTGATAGATGCCCCTCTCCTTGCTCTTGACCGTAACCGTGCAATTACACGCACACACTGCTTCCTGTGTCCATCCATAAATCACAGCGCTCACAAGACAAAGAATGTGACACAGAAAGCAGGCGGGGAGGAACGGCACGGAGACAAGTCTTGTGAACTAGGGCTGATCACTGCCAAAGTGCCTGGGGAGGAGTGGGTGGGGTGGGGTGGAGGTGGAGGTGGAGGTGGCGGGGTAGATTGAGACGGTGGATAAGACTGACAAGGATGAAATACCGCCCCCCTCCTCTTCTCCAACTAACATACGTAGAGATTGTGCACTACAGGACACATCTGAGGACTGTGCCCTTGTCTTTCCTTGCACTCCCTCCCTCTTCACCTCCCTCTTGAGGGGGCGCTGGGGAACATTCCTAGGCTCCAGCTCCAGCTCCTCCACTCGGGGCATTAATCCCCTACAGCTGTGCCCCTTACTCCCTGACTCCCTCCCTCCTGCCTCCCCTCTCTGTCTCACTCGCCCGGTCCTTTCTTACCCCAGCTGGTCCTTCCACTCTCTTTATACATTTTTCACAAGCTACTCACAAGTGACACATGTAAAGCAGGCCAGCTCTGTCACTCTACATTCAGCAAAAGACACACACATTGCCATGGCGACACTTACTCATGTGCATACACAGACTTATACACATAAAACCATGCACCACATGCATCCTATTTTATGCTGCTTAGGTCTACTAGAGTCCCTGGTAGATAGAAACACAGTGTCACACACACACGCATAAGCACACAGCTGCAAGCATACACTGAAAATCCCCTCTGGCTGTGCCCTGAAGCCTCTGCTGTGAGACTAGGTTGAGGGCCCGAGGCCCCAGCATCACAGACCAGGACCTGAGGATAGCCCAACATGACTTCTCTCCCTTCCTTTGAGACAGGCTCCAGCTCCTCCGTCCATATTTAATACTGAGACAGAGGCGAGACTCGGGAAATAATGTACAGGAGGGGCCTGTGAGACACATGAATTATGGAAGAAATGGGAGATAGAGATATACAGCACTGTAAATATATGCAGGTCATGGTGAAACTTTGTCAATTACAAATATATATATATATTTATATTTGATCAGTTTCTTTAAAGTCCTCTGAGGCCATATGCGTTTTATTAGATCTCTTAAGCAGAGTAAATCTGATTTTGCAGTAATTGTGTTGCCAAACATAGTGATTATTGCTAAGTGGTATTTAACCAATTATCACCTTGTTAATTGTTAGAATAACAAATGTAGCCCTGCTGCTGTCAGCCGAGCTCCTGCTCTGACCCTACAAAGACTCCGCTGAGGCCAATATAACTGAACATGTCTGTATGTTTATGGTTGATGTGTGTCGCCATGCATATCGCTCTGAGGATATATGGATGTTTAAGTTGTGTGTTGTCCAGCTTTATGACAGTGTGTGTGTGTGCGTGTGTGTGTCACTATGTGACTGCATTAGAAGGATTTCAAAACTCAACGTGACCAGACCGTACTGAGGAATGTGGTTCGGAAGTATTGGCCCCCCCACCAACTCTCTGACAGACAGGAGCGCAGTTAATAAGCCATGTCTCAGGAGGGGCTGCTGTGTGTGTGTGTGTGTGTGTGTGTGTGTGTGTGTGTGTGTGTGTGTCAGGATGCAGGGGCTCACAGGAGCACAGGAGTAAATTAAAACACACTTTAATAAAGTGACCAGAGGCAAGGCCTGTAGGCCACCTCCTTCAACACACACACACACACACACACACACACACACAAAGATGGACACACTCCTCTGGGACAGGATGGAGAGGTATCCTGGTGAATGGAATGTGGACAGCACGGGGGGGACAGCAGCAAAACAGTACACTGGAGAGAAGGGGCGAGTACAGAGAGAGAGAGAGGGAGAGAGAGGGAGGTGGGGTCAGGAGCAGCAGCCTTTTAATGTTTTGAGCTGCTCCGCTCAGGCCAGGTGTCTCCCAACCAAATAAACCAGTTCACCATGTAGCTGTACCTCCCACTGGCTGAGAGTATCTGTACACAGACACTGAACCTCAACCTGTGGTTATCAAGAAGTCTCAAATGTTAATTGGGCTACAAGTAAGTGCAAAAGACAAGTATGGTGCTTAAATAGTATGTTTAGCATGTTTTAGCATTGCACTCTCAGGGAATATGGTCCAACTCTCCAAGGTATCTGACTGTCTCTCCTTCAGTCACATCATCTCACTACTGGCAACTGGCAAATAAATAACTTTTGTTTTAATAATCCTAGTATTCACATTACATCAGTGTGAAACATGTTATTTTGCATTTTCTTTTGAAGATTTATGTCAATTTGGTTCAACTTTGCACTACCTTTGGATTGAAACTTGACTCATAAACTGTATTTTCTCTTTTCTACAACTATCAGATTAAGGGGAAAACATAGTTTTACAGTTACAAAATAAAAGTCTCTAAAAGTCACTTCCTATGCAAGGCTGCCATTCCTCCCACTCCACCACAACAAGATGGTGAATCAGCAGTAGCCACATTAGGAGAGACAGTTTTTTCAAAGCAGTTATTTCGAAGAGCAAGGTTTAGCTGTAGTGTTCGGGCTAATGGCTAACAGCAGACTAGCGAAGCGAGTGGACGGGCGAGCAAGAGCGACGGAGCAGCGCTGTGGCTGCGGTCAGGACAGAGGTGTGCAGATCAACACAGAGCCGGGTGAACAGTATAAATGGTGACTATAGCTGAACATGTATATTATGATCAGTGAAAGTGTTTGTTGATGAATGTTGGCCGGTTATATGACTTCAAGTGTGTTCAATGGACACACATAAACAGTACAATTATACTGTAACTGTTAGTGTTAGCAAAATGGGAACTTTAGAGCATCGACTGCATATCTGTTTTGCAGTGAACTATCCCTTTAAGTACACAAATGGACTGTGACACTGTTGGAAGATGGGAACATGCTGTGTTCCTGTGGTCAAACATTGTCTGCTCCTTAATAATCTCATTTTTGGTATATGAACAAAATACCTCCCACACACTGATCCCATCCCAGTTCCAGTACATTCAAATGGGCCGTTTCCTACTACACACTCACGCAGACACACACAGACACACACACAGGGCTGTGGCCAAGTGCTGGGGACTTCCACTGTCATTGCTGCCAAGTCTTCCAAACTTCTTCCAAAGACGACTTGAGATAGGAGCTTTACACACACACACATACACACACACACACACAGAGTTCTAAGAGAAGCCAAAAACACGCTGCCACCTCTATGAAAACCCCTCCAGCCAGCAAATCACGTTGTGCTGATCCGACGGAAATTAATGTCGCCAGGCGGGGATACAAGGCGACTCATCTCCCATGTAGTTTTCATCTATTCAAATGAAGTGTGTTTTAATTTAAGCTGCTTTGCATTTGACTGTGGGGCGTCACAGCATGCGATGAGTAATCGCCTTTGATAACAGCACCTCGCCTTACTCCTTACTCCGCTAAAGGCAGAAGCTCTATCTATCTATCTATCTATCTATCTATCTATCTATCTATCTATCTATCTATCTATCTATCTATCTGTCTATCTATCTATCTATCTATCTGTCTATCTGTCTATCTATGTGCCTGTCTGTCTTACTGTCTATCTATTAATTTAAGTCTTTTAATTATCCCTGTTGGTGATAATGGCAGTAATAATTGTACTCACCAAGTTCATTGGTGTATCTGAGGTTTTGCTTTGTTACAATCCGATGGATGGTTTTTCTTGCCCCATTTGAGATCCCAACAGCGCTGCCATGTTCGTTGAATTCAACAACTGACCCTTTGCCAATCCCATTTAGCAACGTAGGCTGTGTACTGTGATAATGGTGCCACTCCATATTCTTTGTCATAGTTGAAACACTGCAAACAAGACAAACTAAACCGTGATTGCCTCACCTGTCAAGTTTCCATCGGCATCAGTGGCTGTCCAGACTTAGATCTATATTATTAAGTTATATTTTCCCCATATTACGAGACATTTGTGTGAAATTTTGACAAAAGTTGGCCTGAAATGCGTTTTCTGAAAAGCAACTGGATTTGAAGGAATTTCCTCAAGTCTTTCCTGAGAGATCGTGTTCACAAAATAGGAGCAGATGGACAAATGTACGGATAACCCAACAACATAATGTCTTCAGCCTTGGCCATTGCCAGCAGAGGCTTTATAAAATCAGCCTTCTCATTTTTACCCGGTGACCATCAACATACGGATATAACAACAGCTAATGGACATGTGCTAGTTTGCTGCATTTCCAAATGCTATCTTGCAAGCCTGCGTTCCAGACTGCAATATTAATGACATGCTAACTGGTTGTGGAGTAAGGTTTTCTTCATTATGCAGATAGCAAGCTAGTTAGACTGACAAGTTAATAACTGTAGGTTATGTTAAAGGATGAAACCCTTTAACTGGTTTTATGTTTCAACATCTTCCCCCTGCTGAACACAGGCCCACTGAAAAGCTGTTCTCAATCTAATACAAGGAGAGGTGAGGGTCCAGCGTCAGGCCTCTCTCTCTCCCCAGGCGAGGGGGCCCTGGGGTGGGCCACATGCGAGGGAAGCTCTGTCTCTGGAGCTGTGGAGGTTGACACAGAGTCCCCACCCTGAGTCCGGCGGGTGTTTGTGAACAGTGGGCCTGTTTTGGAAGAGAGTGTCCACACCACAGCTGTTGAACAGTTCAAGGCGGGGAGTCCTTCTGGGCAGGGGGACTGGGCGGTAATGAAAATTCCCCAGGAGAGAAGCGAGGGGAATTCTGCGCTGTTATTTGTTATGGGAAAAAGGAGAAGACAGGGACAGGAGGGGAGAGAGGGAGCGATGTCAGAGGAGGGGAAAGAGTCAGAGACGACTCACTGTGTTTGAGTGTATATGTGTATGCGTGCGTATGCTCAGGTGGTCAAGTGGTCCCTCCCAATATAAATGAAACAGAGAACAGGCGGAACGAAACAGACAGTGGAACATAAAGGCAGCATTATGTGTCAACAAGCATGGAGGCCATCTGAAATGGCAGGAATTAAAACAAATATCCTCCCCAACACACACACACACACACACACACACAAACACTTAGTTTTCAACTTTAGCTTTGTTTTCCTCTAGATATGAATTAGCCATGCTCTCTTTCCAGCTGTACTTGTTCCAGCGTTTTGTCCCCCATCCTTTGTGTGTGTTTTAGGTGTGTGTTTTTATGTGCACGCACGCACACCCACGAGTATGAGCTTCTGTTTATAATGAGAGGGTTCCCTACTGTGTATATATTCAAATGGGACTTGGCAACACGCACCATCGTCATTCCTTCAGAGTCCAAACACCCTCACCACCCGCTCGCTCTAAACGTACACAGACCACAGTTAAACCTTCACACACACACACGCACAGCATCTCTGCCCTTGAGTCACTCCGATACTTTCGAATTGAGGCGAAGTGAGAAAAGAGAGCCGCCTCCCTCCTCAATGGCATGGCAGGCGAGCTCCGAAGGCTACTTATCGGCCCAATGTGTTTCTACTTTTCTAATCTGCATCATTTATTATGGGCAAAACCAGAAAAGGGAACACAGCCATGGTCAATATTATGTCTTGGCCCAGTGACTATTACTGAAAAGAACCCTGGTGTCCTGAATACACATGTATGCACACTCGCACACATGCACAATAGCAGACACATGCGTGCACACTGAGTTTGCTCCAACAGGCCCCTCACCAGAAAAACCTTGCGTCTCCTAAGAAAAATATGGTTGTTATGGGAAAAGAGCTACAATACAGTAATTTTTACTCAACATAAAATATAATTATGTGAGCCTTCACAGAGACTTACATGAGCTGATAAAGAAAATACTGTGGCACAAATGAGACTGAATCACTTCTCCCCTGACATCTTTTCTGTGTCTCTTTCTCTCTCACATACACATACACACGCACACACACACACACACACACACACACACACACACACACACACACACACAATTCACTGGGAATTAAAGGGACCAGGGACCTAGGGAGATGCCTAGAAGGTTCCTGGAGGCCCAAATGACAGAGAGCGCACACACAAACACACACATACACACTTAGAGACATCGAGTCTTCCCTGAGGACAATCTTGATAAAACAGGAAAGAGAGAGGAAGAATGGGAACAGTACTGTTTTATTCCATGTATGAGAAATACATTGTGTCCTTGATATACAATGTATCCTGAGAATGCATGTGTGTAGGTGCGTGTTGCTGGATTTGTGGGTACGCGTGTGTAAGATAGGGCTGTTTAAGGGGCCTGAGGTCTCTGAAGGATTAATGGTGGCAGGCCAGGCAGGGTAATCAGAACAGCGGATAAGTCCTGGTCATCCAGGCGTTGAGCTGAATAAACATGAGAGCCCGGTGATATCTCCTGCACATTCACACACATACACATAGACACACACGCACAAATAATCACGCACATGCACAGACGTCAACCGGATCTAGAAGGAGCCAGACTTGTTCCAGAGGATGATGCCAATCAGGAGACTATGTCGCGTGGGCTCACACACACACACACACACACACAAATGCAAACGTACGCACAATATTCTCCCTTATTGCCTTCCATTGAAAGTGCTCCCTCGGGTCATTGAGTGTAGCATGTTTCTGTATGCCATTAGGCCTTCTGATAAGTCCTCACCATACGCAGACAGTGGAGTATAAAACATGCCTGGACGTGGGGAAAGTCATTATGTGTCCCTCTCCAAGCTGAAACTTGTCTTTATGTCACATGTGCTTCATATTACAGAATCTCTGCTATTTGTAGGCATGGAGCTGGAGCCACTGGAGATCAATGGAATAGAAAAACCCAAATTTTTACCATTTGTTGCATTTTCACAATAATGCTCTTCAGGATCAAGTTTGCATAATGCTGCCTGACCCTGGTTTATAGGCTGCAAATTGTGTTTTGAGTGGATATACTGTGCACAAATAAAGCTGCATGAAACAAATGTTTTTCTTTACAAACCGCTCTGGTAGGCCGTATTCGGTCATTAGTGTAATCAAGAGAATTCCTCGGGTTTACCATCGGGAGTAAATGGCTCTTTTTACCACAGGCAACATAAGATAAAATAACTTTGTGCACACTTTCTACAGTTGAAAAACAAGCTGGGGACTATCTGAGAATGGCTGTGCTTGTTGTGGCCGCACGCCAAGGGTAGGTATGCAGCCCAATGGACACCATCTGCATGAACACATTTTTTAAAAGCTAGCATTTCAAGTGTGTGTGTGTGTGAGTGTGTACATGTGCAGAGTCGGAAACCAGGAGCAAATGCTTCACGCCAAATCGGGGGGACGAGGTGGGAGAGCAGGACATTCCTGCGAGATGACAAGCCATCACAGTCACACACCAGCACAGGAATGTTGGGAAAACAGTCAGGGTGGGTGGGTGGGATGCTGGGTGGGAGGTGGGGGTGGGAGATGAGTGAGCGGGGGGGGGATACACACACAGGATGAAGAAAGAGTGTCACTTCATTAGAGCAGTAGTCATGGGTTTCCAAAAAGAAGCAGAGGAGCTGCTGTAATTAGTTTGCACTTAGTGAAAAAGGGGAAATGGGCAAAGACATAGGGATACAGACAGAGGAAGAGGGAGAGAGAGAGAAGTGGATGAGAGATGGCTGACTTTTGCCCCCCATCCCCATCACTGTTCTGCCCGCCCCCTCAGCCCACCCCTGCTGGTGGTTAACTCCAATTTCTGTCATGCAACTGAAAAACCACTGGAGGGGTGAAAGAAATAGGAAAAATGGATGAAAACAAATCTCTGCGCGTGCGTGTCCTTGTGTGTGTTTGCGTGCACTTTGAGTGAGTTTATGAAAGTTAGAGGTGGGCTCGCCATAACGACGACAAAGGGCCCCGAAATGAGCTGGAGGAATGTGTCTGGTGGCAGCGTTAGGATATATAGAGGGCCGGCAAAGAGTGAGAGGGAGAAAGAGTGTGAACACTAGTGAATATGTGCTCCAGATGTGTCGGCCTGTCACGCTGCAAGTAAACACCCTCGCTGATGGACAGCTCAGGACTGGATGGCCTCACCGTCTTCCCCCCGGGGAGAGTGCTGGAGAAGGAAGGAGGAGAGTGAGGGGAGAGGAGTGGAGGGGGAGGCAGGAGCAAAAAGAGGGGGAGGAATTGGGGGGGTAGTGGGTGAAGGAGGAGAGGAGAGGGCTCTGTGCTGAGGGACCCAAGCCAAGAGCAAGTCACCCTGAGGACCTGTGTAGCCTGGCAGGCTGGATACAGAGGAGACAGAGAGAGACAGGAGAGAGAGAGGAAACGAGAGTAAGGGAGAAAGAGAAAAAAAGAAGAGGGAAAGGGAGAAAAAAGTACATGCAAGAGGGAGGGATAGCGAGGGAGGACTGGGCCTGATTGTTCCCCTCCTGTCCCTCCTCCATGTGGCCTCCAAGGGGGCTCCTGCAGCCTCAGCGAATTTCCGTCTGGCACAGACCTGCGAGCTCCTGGGAGCAAACTGAAATATGAACTGTAAGAAGGGAGGATGGGAGGAGAGAGAGAAAGAAAGGAAAGAGAAGAGAAGGAAGGGGACTAAAAAAAACGAGGGACAGACAGGGATCTGAGATGAGTGAGGAGTGGTTGTGGTCCATCCCCTAGTCTCCGTGCATAAAAACACATCATTTCTCTGCTCTATCCATCCTGACAGATTTAAAAGGTGGCCTAACCCCGATTACCAAAATAAATAAACACTATACACGTCCTCACTGGCCTCCTGTGATATGCTGCTATGGTACGGATAGCTATGGTTGCATTTGCCCAGGTTCTAACATTTTTATCGTGGTCCCCAAAACAATGGAGCTGAGTGGGATCTTGTTTGTGGTGCTCAAACCACAGAAGAGTTACACTGAGAAAATTTCAACAGCAGCATGTTTTTCCAGAAATAGTGTCCCTAATATGTTGGAAAATTCATGGCACACTGTCTCCTGTCCAGAGTTTTTTCGCAAGAAGTTGAAAACTGCTGGCGTTTTGGAAGTCTATTGTACAGGAGATGGCAGCAGATGTCTCAAAACTTGGACAAATAAGTTCTAGTGATTTTCTTTGGAATAGCAATAAAGTTAAAGTTGGAAACTGTATGCATGGCCAGGTATCACTGGAGGTAAATGTGTTTTTGTGATTTGACTGAAGTGACACTTTAAAGTTAAGTTTAGAACACAGAAATGTTTTGGCGCACAGACACGCACACATGTTAAGATCCCACATGTTCACCTTGAGCGGGTGTACCTTTCCCTTCGCACTGTTATGAAACTTGTTCTGTCTGGTATTATTCCAACTGCTCTCCTGTTATTTTAGCTGCACCGGACAGCAGCGCTCCAGCGGAGTGTGAGAGAGAGAGCGCATGATTGGATAACTGCATACTCTGCAGGTCAGGTGACCATTACTGGCCGCGAGGGCACCCCTCGAGTGCGTGATGGGTCGCCAAGTAGCCACCAAACCATGAGTATGTCAAGCATGAGGTGGCGGGGGAAAGGGAATAACTGCACCAGAGGTTTTTGTCAAGAATTCCTGTATTTTATTATGGAAAGTTAAACGGGTCACTCCTTGTGGTGTGATTTAATAGTAATTTATGACTTACTCACAATGTGATTGAGAGCCACTCACTGACATTGGACGGTCTTCTGAGCAGGGAAAAAATGATAGCAGCCCTGTCTGTAATCATACACTCCTAATGTGATGTGTCTTGTAATCATAAACTGCAAGTGTGATATGGCACACATCTAATACACCTTTACCGAGGTGTTCCAAAATCATATTAGCCGATCTGCAAAACGCGGGGGGGCTCGTGTGTAGCAGATACATTTGAGTCCCGTCAAGTGCAATGGAGCTGCTATCAGAAAGCAGCACTGAGATGACACTACTGCATTAAGCAGCTGTCCACTCCCATGATCATTAGTGCGATATGGATGCAGCGGAGCAGTGAACAGGATGCTGGGATGGCTACAAAGACAGGTCTCCGGGGGGGAGGAGGCAGGGAGATGAGTCCAAACAACATCAAGTCACCGCAACCCTCAGAGACAGGGTCAAAACTTTTACACGCACAAACAAACATACAGATTGAATTCTCCTAACATCTTTCTGTGGTAATCAAATCTTATATCACTCAGCTTCAGCAAATTCAGGACCACATGACAGCATCATGGACGCGGGGCGGTAAAATCAGTTTTAAGTAGAAAAAAATAACAGTGTCACTCTTGTGCATCTTTCCCTTGCCTGCTTTTAAGGTATTTCAAAAGAGCATGGAACCATATTTGGACATATTCAGGCCTCTGAGCATCAGTTGACCGACTGACCGTTGATTCAATGTTTAACCCATTTCAACAATCTCACGTCCATCCATTGTTGATGGATCATAAGAGATTTAAGCCATCTGTCCTTCTACAGCATTTAACATTTGGACCTATTGTATGGTTACCTGGAAGCTAAATTGGTGATTAACAAGCTAAGCTGACTAGCTTCCAAATACCAGTTTGCTAATGTAGCTTTCCAAAAAAAAAAAAAAGCCAACCCAACATTTTGAAAAAATAAAATTGTTCTTTCTTAAATGCTTTTTTTAAAAATTGATTTTAAAAAAAGTCATATTTTGCTTACCGTTCTTTGCTCTGATAAGACATGTTAATGTTACCCTCCTCGTTAGCAAGGTTAGCCAGAAGCAGCCTTGAGGACCAGACCTGCTCTGAAACCACGGCCGTGAATCATGAATTCCACGAAACTTCAAAACACGCGCACATAACACACACAGACACACACACACGCATATGTCTGAAAATAAGTGCACAGCAGATTAAGGGGGAAAAAAATCCCTATACTAAAAGTATTTAAAGCTTCAATGACTGTGTTGGCTTTTAGCATTTACCTTGCTCTTGGAATATTCCCACTATCTGCCCAATGAGGGGTAATTGTACAAAGATAGAGTGTCTAATTAGCTTAATTATGAGTTTTAAGCAAGGGATTAGCAGATTAAAATCAAAGTAGGTGAAGATTACAACAGAGAAAAGCAGCTCTTTTGACTTCTTTCATGAAAATGGCTGCCACTAGCGATGAGCTATGTGACCTAGAGTTCTGGTCAGGGATGAGAAAAGGTAATTAGAAAATACAGCATCGGCAAAACCTGAAGAAAAGATGTATATATTCAAACTTATCTAGCCGGTGTTTTATTTCAAATAGTGTATGGTTGGTATCCTGTTGGAGCTGTATTTCCCCACTGTGGAAAGCAAAGTCACACAGGGGGTAATTATCTGTGACGTGGAGACAGACATGGCTTCCTACCACACACACTCTCAAATACACACCAAAACATTTATGCACGGCCATATGGTCCCTGGTGCACAAATGTATGACTCCCACTATGTGTGTGTGCTTGTGTGTGTTTACTGAGCTATGGATGGGCTCCCCCCTCTGAGCCATGGGTTGAGTGAATATTCTCAGCACGCTGGGACAGTCCACAACACAGTTCGTCCCTGTAGACCCCTGCCCTGCCTGCCTGTACCCTCTGATTTGGACAGAGGGCAATCAAGCAGACCCAGTAAACAATACACAGCGAGGCCATGGAAAACCACAATAGCTCCTCAATGTATTCCTCTCATATCACTAGGGACAGCAGTGTTTGTCCAATCACTGTGCAGTCAGAGAGAGGCAGTATGGAGGGACTATTAAAATGATCAAGGATGCTGGTTAATGGCCAGTGGAAGATCGGCAGCGGAAGATGACATGCTGTACTGTGCTTTCATAGAGCTTCTTAGGGAACATCCATTAGAGTGATGGCCCATAGGAAAGATATATATAGTGGAGTGTCAATGGCTGCTTTTCAAAGACGTTTTCTTGTTTATTTTTTTCGGGGTATGCCTCCAGAGATCTCAGTTCGTTCTGAGCCGGGGGGCAAGAGCAGAGGGGGCGTCTGAGGTCCTTCATGTGGCCGACCTGGAGAGGGAAACTCCCAAACTCTTTTTAGGACATCACACAGTGAACCTGTTGGTACAAATGATTAGAGAGCTCCAAATACACGCACCCATACACAAACAAACAAGTTATGCAACGTTGCCTGTGCTTTATGAGGATGATGTTTTTACATGGATATTCAAAGTTTGTCACAAAACCACTTTTTCTTTGACAAATGTGCCCGAGATCTTCATTAACCTACTAACACTCAGTGCGGAGAAGCCAAACAGACGCTAAAAAAGCAGACAGTTAAAGGTAAAAACCACAAATCTTCCAATCGAAACAATAAAACAGGCTCACAATATGGTTCACGCATGGCATTGAACTCTTTTCTTATCAACCACCTCCATCATTAATGTTTAGACTGTGGCTGTCATGTTAGTCGCTTAGAAACATGAGCAGCATCGCCCAGACCCTTAATCCATGTCTGTGTCATCAGATCACATGGGCGACTTCAAAGCTATCACAGATGATTGTTAGTCATATAATTATTGAAATGACTGGTTGCAAATTGGAGCTAGATTTTCAATCCAACTGAGCTAATGGATGGTGGGATGGAGTCTCCCTGGTGAAACCTCCCTTGATAAATAAAGGTTAAGTAGATTGTGTTGTTGCAAATGTCTGTCTGTTACAATACAGCATAGGGCATTTGATCAAAGACAAATTGAATAAAGAGTCAATCACAATTGTAAAAAACTATAGAGATCTTCTCTTTTTTCTGTTTTCTTTGCAATTCCTCTCCTGCAGAACCCCCCCCCCCCCCAAGCACAAGAAAATCTATTGTTTTCTGTTGTTTCAATCTTTAAGACTAGTTGTGGTCATGACTAAACAGAATCTGGAGTGTCATCTCCAGACAGAAGTAGAGGAAAGAGAGTGTTCCTCTCACATTACCTACTGCTACATTGGCAAATGATTAGGCTGCTGAAAACATCTCATTATCAGTATTTATGAGGGAGTGCGCCAGCCGGAGTAATGACAGCTTTACTCCAAAGTGGCACTCTCTCTCTTCCTTTTGCTCGGCCCCCCCTTTCTCTATGTGCACATACACTCTCTCCCTCTCGCTCTCCATCTCCATCTGTATTACATGCACACTGTTTATCTGTATACGTGCACGAGAGACAGAGGTTGTGCAGGTCGAGATAGGTTCAGATACTATAAATGTTAACTTACTGTTGTACATTAATGCATTATTCTCTCCCTCTAGTACCCTGACACTCCTTGCATGTTGAACCACTTTTGAGAGGCCTTTTATCTCCCGCTGTGCGTTTGAGAGCCTGTCTGTGTGTGCATACTTATGCGTGTATGTGTGCTATATTTTCTTTGCAAAAGCAAATGTGAGATTTAGGCTTTAAGCTTAAGGACATTTTAGCCAGACTTCTTTAAAGAGGTTCTCTCTAAGGAGGTTCACTTTAGGAGCTCGAAAGAAGATTAGGTCAAGGCTAAAGCCAAGAGTTGGGGTTAGACATGTAAAGTATTTCTGATGTCTATAGTAAGGGTTTTATGATCTTAGTCAGTAAAGCTGCTGTTAGGGAATAAAAGGGTTTGGTCTTAGGTTTGTGCATGTGCATTTCCTTATTTCTTGACTGCAACTGTGCACCAAAACCTTTAGCACGATTACCACATCCAGACATGTATACATGTCTGAGGTGTACTTTCAAACAGTGGGGACAAACAAAATCCCAAGAACACAACCCTTTCAGGTAAAATAGGTTACATTCAGTAGCAAAACCAGTGAAATGATGCCTGCAACAAATTTGAGACTTCCCCACAACAAGCAAACACAGCTGTCTGAGACCATGTCCACACTGAAGCCCGAGAATCTCAAAACTTTGCGAGCCAAAATTCACCTTGGAGACATGAAGTCTTTATTCTTCTATTCTGTTTGCAGATGACATGCATTTTTGGGATGTTTTCAGAAAGTTTTTGGTCTAAACTGAAATACAACGATTTAGCAGCTTGCTTGCTTCTTACCAACATTCTTGTTTGTACCCAATACAACTTGCAAAGATTGATCACAATCTTTTTACACAGTCTGTTCAAGGTGGGAATGTTGCCTTGTTACAAGTTTTGCTGATGTGTTATGTTTGCAGATTTCTGATTGTTAAACAACTAGTACACTAACAAGTGGTAATTCATGCACTCTTAAATTTATCAAGAAATTATTATTTTTACAGATTACGCACTTATTTGCACACCACCATGCAACACCAGCATTTTTAGATTCACGTGTTCCCCTTTAGTTTGGACAGAAAGCTGAACAGAGCAACAAATTCGACTGGCTCATTGTTCACATGAGCTAACATCCTCCTCAAGATCAGTCAACATGTCAACTTCTTTGTTAGAAGCTTTAGTTTTAACTTGGCGAACTTGTTGAAAATCTGGGTTCGGTCGCAGATACATACCATCTCCGCACTAATCATTTTTTTCATCTGTAGACCCAACCCGAGAGACTGAGGAGATTTCTTATTAGTTTGGATCCTGTTGCCTGAGGGGCCAGAGAGCGATGAGATATTTGACCAAACGCAGAAACCCAATAAGGGGCCATCGATTAGGAGGGATGAGCACCATATTGGAGACACAGGTGGCTACAAATAAATTAAAAAGCTGCAACAAAGAAGTGGAGGAAATCAAAACTGGGGCACCTTAAATCTCTTTGCCTCTCTGCCACAAGTTGAGCGTCTGTTTGTTTGTTTATGTTCTAGATCCCCTGGGTGGAGGGCGTGCTGGCTGCCTGAAGAGGAAGTCACAATAGAAACTTGTGTGGACCATGAAAGAACGAACTCAAGATGTGCTCAGTGTGCTTTAGACTGGAACTGGTGAGTATTTGATGCCCCTGAGTGAGCCTCAGAGTGTTCAACTTTTTATTTATTTAACGGTCCTGCAGTAAATCCCACCTTCACGAAGGTGATAATGTTCAGGTTTTTGCTTTAGATGTGGTGATTCAACTTTATGATCCTATTGGAGGATGTAATTTATAGTGCTCTCGATCTGTGTGGCATCGTAAAAAGGTGATGTTTCCACTAATTAGCCAGTTCTGATTAACATGAATGGGATTGACAAAACAACTATACAACTAAACGGCAGGGCAAACCTTAAAAATGAGTTTTCTCTAGGTGGTGTGATTATTTGTTTATTTGTTTATAACATAGTATTACCTAGTAGTATTGAACCACCCAGTTTAGCATGTTTCCCCCTCCACAGGTGCACGGCCTGTTTCGCCCAACAGGCTACGTCCTCATGTGCTAAGCTAGCCGTCGTCCTTCCTGCAATGTTTCACAAACAAAGACCTAAGTGTGAAAACCGACCAAGACTAAGCACGTAATCAGTGCTAACGTTAGCAAGTTAGACTTTGCAAGTGGAGAACAAATATAACCACGCAGTGGGTCTGACCAAAATATATCCCTGTCCACTATCGGTATCGGCCTATACTTAATGCTATGTGTTAAATCGAAAAACATGCCATGTCCACACTATACTGGACTATGACGTGATGACTGTCAGTGGTTCGCCATTTAGCAGCATGTTTCCGAGAAATGCAAGCAACAGAGAAACACTGAGAAACACCCCAAAAGACTTTTAAGATATTTAAACTTAGGTTTTACTAAAAAAAAATTTAAAAAAAGTTCTCAGACATTAATAGAGACTACGCTGTGATTCATGAAATATGTACAAAAACTCTATTGTTGTAAAGTGGAGACAAGCAGAGACAACTTCACAGCTACCGCTTACAAAGTGGCAATGCTTTCTCAATATTGTCTATATTTAACTTTGACAAGAGGGAATGACTATGTTTGTGTTGTAAATACTAAGTGTGCAGGGGCTATAATATGAATTGGCTGCAACTGGATACATGTGACTAGGGGGCAAATGGATCTAATGGTAGTCTTAATGCTGGCCTTGAATAATGAGGCCTTTGTCTAATAAAACTGGAAAGCCTCCAAATACCTATAGGGACCTCAGCTAGTTAGAGCAATAACAGTCTATCAAAAGAGAAAGCAAAGTGATTACTTAGAGGGTAATAAATACAAGGCCCATGCTGGGGAGGGACTGGGGGCTCAAGTGAGAGAGAGAAGGAGAGAAAGACAGAGACAGGGACAAAGGGAGACAGAAAAAGAGAAAGAAAGCTTATATGATACGCCAAATCCATATCTGTTCTTTTACCAAGTATCTGGTCCAGAATCGCAGAAGCAAGCTAAGGCAAAAGAGTCAGGTGGGTAAATCTTGTAAACCTTGTAACCTTGTAAATCTTGTAAATCTCTACAACGTCAAGATAGCTTCAATTGAGATTAAATGAAAAGTAAAAAAGAAAAGAAAGAAAAAATACAAATGAATTTTGAGCATGGGGGCCTTGATTATTGTACAGGTGACAAGTAAGAAAATAATAAAGAATTAGAATTAAAACTTCTTAACAGGTAGAGGTTTTTTCTTTTTTCTCTTCTCCGGGATACTTTGAAAACTACTTCACAGCGCACTTTGTAATTACTTCCAAAATAGTTTAAAATTCAGTTTGAAATATGCTACAAGAAAGGACCACCAAACAAAGAACACAATCAGAGCCACTGTGTGCATTTCTATGGCGGCCAAGGGCAAACCCTACACTTGAGAAGGAACATGGAGTTCTGAGGAAATATTGTGCCTTATTCAAAATGGCAAAATAGTTCAAGCGTGAATGTCAAGATTGTTTTGGATTGCTTAAACAGACAAAGTAAATGGGCAACCCTGGTTTTAGCACTGTCACAAATTTGCACACATACAGGAACACGCACACACAGACGAGAAAAAAAAAAGGGTTCTCACTGTCTACCCCATTCCCAGCATGTCTTAAATGGTAGAGTAGTGCTGACCTGGAGGAACGGCTTTAGGGCCAGAGAAATGGACACAATAACACCACCATCAATTATAGCCCTGAGAGAGGAGCGAGAGAGTCCAATCAGAGAATTAGAGAGATGTGGGCCAGACAGGTGGATCGACAGCCTCAAGGCAGAGGGAGAAGGTGGAAAAGGGGATGACAAAGAGGACAGAAGAGAGACAGACTGCTGGTCACCGCTCTAACTAGGTGACGGGATGAGGATAATAAAGAGTCAGTCACACAGAGCGAACGGTGGCCTCAGAGGGAAGAGGGAGGGGGTGACAGAAGTGAGAGATGGACTTCATCAAGACTGCTGCCTGATGGTCGGGGTTCACACTGTTGCTCTGTTTCTGGCCCTGTCTGCAGGGCAGGAAAAGAGTGTGTGTGTGTGTGTGTGTGTGTGTGCGCGCACTGGCTCAATCTCTAATGACAGGTGAGCGATTCATTGCCCCCCCGCACCCTCCACCAGAGTGACCAATGCCTTTCCACTCCAGGTCTTGATTCATTTCAGCTAATGTATTACTGGAGGAGCATCAGTGTCCGCTGTCTGCTGACTGGGCTGGACTGACCTAAACACAGCTTTACCGAGCTTCACTGGACTGCACTGGGCTCTCCAGGCACTTACCATGAGGCAGCATAGCCTTCATGAAAGCAGATCCAGAGGTGTTTCTTAACCTGCACATGGTGGGTGCATTTTATATAAAGTTTAGTGCTGGTTCAACTCTTCATAAAATCCATCCAAACATGTGCAGTTCAAAGAAGAAGCTGCGCGAAGAGAATTTGTGAATTCGAAGGCCTTGAAACGAGAGATATTGCCAATAGAGAGGTATTACTGAACCAGACTAAATAAAAATTACAGAATAGAATATGTCTTATTCCAACCCTGCCTCCTAGAAATTACACTCATATACAACTCATTTGCAATTAAGGTTTGAGGGAAATGTATACTGCTTCTTGGTTTACATTTTCTATTACCTTAATGGGGAAATGTTTTAATTTAAATATTTGGCAGGTTGCTGAGATCCAAAATATCCAATCTTGTAATCAATTAGTGACTGCAGCATTATCAGAGTTTTACTGGTTATATTTAGGCCCTCGCAGCAACCCTTGTTTAAGATCATGATCCGCGTTTGACACAGAAAAGGGCTGCAGTGACTCAAAACGTGTGACATGATGTGTTAAGTAATATTCAATCAAATCGGGATCTTTATCTTAACCTTAATGCTGCCTAAGCGGCACCTCTTCCACCAACTCACTGGGACCCTGTTGCAGCACATAAATGTAGTGTTTCGTACACACGTAAAGCAAGATGCCTCTGAATATCATCCAGACAGCACTTATTTGCTATGAAAATGCGAAAACAGTTAAGTAATGCATGAATTTAATTCCTAAGACACCGGGTTATTTGACTTTTTATGTCATTTCAAATCGATTTTCATGGTTTTACTTGTTTTACTTGAACTGTCACATTAGATTTCTGTTGGGGGAGGATTCCCTTGGTCTCCCACTTACCTTGGTCACAGACAGTGTAACGTCTTCAACTCTACAGAAAAAGTAATGAGCTAACTCCTTTTATCGCCTTATGAGAATAAAACTGAATTGAAGTGCATATGCCATGTTTTAAAATGGAGGTTATTGCAGCAATGTACTGTCACAGACTCTTAACTATTTGCAAATTCTCTATATTTATTTACCACCAAATAGTTGCTCTGACATCACATCCTCAAAGCTAATGTGACACTAGCAGATGTCCATTCTGCATTAATAAGTGTTAAACTTCACGTAACATTGCGTTTTCCAAAATTCTCACAATGCAACCGATAATTCAGTTTTGCCCAAACCCCCACAAAGCTTGGATTCACACGGACGCGGAAGTGTGACATGACGTTACACCTGTCAGTGGTAATTAATGGTGATGATTTGCAAGTGTCTGAAATGACAACTTTGTGTTATTTATAGAGTAAACTATCGAGTGTTGATGTAGTGGTGAATGAGTGAGTGATTTAATGGTTCACGGGCAATATCTTTTCATATATAATACAGATGAGGATCTGTGCTACCTGTTGGTCATCTAATTATGTAAATGCCATCCATTCAAAATGCAGAGGAGCAAAATATGTTTGATGGGCAATGCATAGCTCGACACACACACACGGTTAACATAAACCAGTGATTCTTCACATGGCTCGGTGTGCAAGACACAGAGCGGCCGTCAGAGTAACGGACAGAGAAAAAAGGGAGGATGAAGGGAGGGGCGCTGGTCTGTCTGTCCTTCCTTGGGGGACCCGACTGCCCCTCCTGGCTGCCCATTAAAAACAAGATTCCTTCACAAACTGTTTGTGTTTTCAGTCCAACTCCTCCAGGGTGCTGCCTGCCACAGCATAAGACAGTCACACCACGCCCGTCCTCTCCTCCTCCTTGTCTCACTCTCTCTTTTCCATCGCAGGGAACATTCCCTGCCTTTGTACTCAGACCTGTCTACTATCAACATGTGGCACATGTCCTTGACAAGTCAAGAGGATCCTTCACCATAGGAGTTTGGTGGCAGTGTCAACCATGCACCCCCTTTTTTCCTCCCTTTCCCTCTCCCTCCCTCATCCTGCCTCCCTCTCTCACTCTCCCTCTCTCAATATTGAGTTGCCGGGGTAAAAGGGGGCCAGAGGAATCTAATAACTGTGACAGTGGGGCTTTTTTGGCATTGTTCCTGAAGCTGTGCAGACACACACAGGGCTGTCTGCTGGCTCTAATGAAAGGTTAAATGAATAGGACAAAGTGACAGGAGGTACAATAAAGAAACAAGAAGGAGGAGAGAATGTGTGTGCGAGCATGTGTCCATGTGTCTGTGTGTGAGTGTCTCGAGGCCAGCCTCCTCAGCTCAGGGAACTGCAAGGACAGCCCCTCCACAGCGCCACAATATTCAAAACAGATTGGTCTGCGACACGGTGTGTGCGTATGTGTGTGTGTTCACTTTTAAGTGTGTGTGTCATGTATGTGTGTCTGTGTCTAACTCTCCCACCAGGACACAGATGCTGAAGAGGAATTCCAGCATGGGGTTCTTTGATAAATGTTAAGGTCACTGGCGGAGGGGAGGGGTGGAGGCTGGTATAGGAGGGGAGGGCGGGGTAGCGGGTGCAGTGGGGGGAGGAGGCAGAGGGAGTGACGAGGGGGGACGCATGTCTCGTCTTGTGCCTCTGCCTGCCTGTGCCTTGGTGGAATGCGGAGTCACATGAAAGAGGCCCTCTCTCTCTCTCTCTCTCTCCCTCTCTCTGAGACTCGTCTCTTGTGTCTGTCTCAAAAGCGCCACTGTCCCCCTCCTGACACACTACCTGTCAGCAGATTAACCCTCAGCTCCAAAAACACACACAGCCGCAAATGCATGTGAAAACACACAGTCGCAATCATACGCACGCGGGCATACTATACCCACACACACAGATGCGCCCTTCACGCGCAGTTTATGAGCATTAAGTTTCTCTCAAACAGGAAAAGTGAACTAAGGCGCAAACAAACACACAAAATCCCATCATCCTTGGACTGCTTAATTACTATGATTACTACCGTAAATAGCAACTTTGTCACCAACAATCACAGGGTAGGACTTCTAGCATGTCATCCAGGTGTGCACTGATGTATTGCATGGCAAGGTACAGTCAAGTGACTCAGCATAATCAATTAAAACTGCAGACCCTTTGGAGATTGTGAGGTATATCGAGACACTTTTAAGTATTTAAATGCCGCAACCAGGTTTAATATATGGCAGCACTGAAGGAGGACATTTCTATTAGACTGTATCAAATCACATCTGCAGAGTTAATCCATGCGTTCCTGCCAAACAATGAGGTCAAGACCCACTGCACTGGTTTGGTTAGGTTTAGGAACAAAAACAACTTGTTTGGGGAAAGAACATGGTTTAATGAAATGAGTACTTACATCATGTTTGGGTTTTGTCTTGGGTAAACCAATGTTGCCTGTCAGTAGGAAACGGGTAGCAAACAGCAGTCTCCCATTGAAACCACCACAACCTCCTGCCTCTGTGGTTCTATGAAGTCTCTATTACCCGACTTTCTCTTTTACTTCCGAATGACTCGTATCCTCCTTGACAAGAGTCATGATTACTGTAGCTGCTAATTCATTCAAGGATAAAAAGCCTGAACACTGCAGTAAGACTGGACTTATACATTTAACCCACAAGGTTACAAGTGTGACTCAACCCTTATCAGATATTCAGATGAGAATCATTGTCAGGCAAAACTTGGCGAAAGTAAAGACTTGAAAAACCAAGGCGACTACTGCTCCCTCTTGACCCAGCATATATGAGATTTACACATCAGTTGTTACACACTGACATGAACACATAGATTAATGTTACCCACGCTCCAATACTTACTCCCCAACCTGAAAGCTCAACAAGAGCCAGATGTGGGCAATACAGCTGACAACTGCACTCGTATGGGAAAAATAAAAATGATAAAACTGGTCAAAACCAGTATTTCTATAGAACTGTATACTCAAAACTGTCATCTCCAATGGTTAGCCACATGTTTGAAAGTAAGTTAAATCAAAAATTAATAAGCTCCCCTGTTTGGTTCATGGCCAGACCAACTGTATAGAGCAGATCTGTCTAACCACATGTTCAATAAGATGTTGCCTCTTTATCGTTAAGCTTGTACTCTCTCAACATCTAGGCATATTCATCAAATTGAAAAAAACTACTGTTCTTGCTACCATTCAGAAGAATATGCAAAAAAATGCTGCCTATCAGCGGTCGACTGGCTATTTAGTCTAACAGGAGTTTTTATAGTGTGCTGGGAGACCTGTGAGCCAGGAAAAAATGCCCTGTGCTCCTTGATCCTGCAGGACACAGGCCAGCTGGCTACATACAGGTGGGTGTGTGTAGCCGTTACACACTCACATTTTCTACCTAGGCAACCCCTTTGTGCCCCAATGCCATGTGCTACACCATCATGCTAGTGTTTAAATTACCATAGCACTGTTCCACAATAGTCCAAATACAAATGGAAGACCTGACTGTACAACACCACGTGCAAAATAACTACTGTTACATGTAGCCATACCACCTTAGAAATGACTTTTCTCTGAATCACTAATGTCTCTGACAGTTGTCCCGGGTGTCATCGGCAACGCTTGCAATTCTGTCTGTGAATTTCCTGGGCTGCTAACTGAGTGCCGTAAAGGTACAAAAATGCTGCAAGGGTTAAAATAGAAACGTCAAAAATGAATAATTTTCCACCGTCTATCTGTTAAGGCTCTAAATTATTTTAAGGACACCAGAGGTGTCAAACAGAAACAAACCAAGTCACTGAGCATTTAAATTTATTATGCCTCTGTCTTCTGCCTTTCTGGCTGCGGCCTTGTATAACCTGGAAAAGGCCATCAAAGATTTGTTATAATAAACACATTTTACAAAATGTACAAACTGAATATTAAATCTTGCAGTGACTGGATATAAACGTGATGATAATCTACAATATCATAAAATATGAAGACTCTACTCTGGATTATCCGATTACAAAACATTTGTAAAACATATAACCTACAGTACATTCCATACATTTCCAAAGTACTACTTGTACTTTTTGCACAGTTGCTCAAACCTCCCTTGGGTCATTTGTGAAATTGTTAAATTGATGTTCTATAAATGCCTTCAGTCAACAGCACCTGTTCATTTTTACCAATCCACACTTTGGAAAAAAAGGGTGGTCTTTGCAGAAAAATGAAAAAAAGGACAAATGCCATCAAGTGAATACACAATGTCACATTATGTTTATAAAATTTGAGCTAGCCTTGCATTGCTCAAGTGTGACACATTTATGAAATCACAGGAGTGTCCTTGTGCTCACTTGTTTAACCCTGACAGTACTTTCTACTGACAGAGAGTGCAGCTAACACTAAATCTTGGGTATTGGAGCACACTGAAAAATGTTCTTGCAATTACAAAGAAAAAAACCACAAAGAGTTACACGCTGTAATCTTTGCTCCACAAGCATATGTTGAGTCCAGTAATGTGTTGGTTGTCAGAGTTGGTTCTCGACCCTCTATTGGTTCTTCATAAGGTTCCTGCAGGTCCCTACCAAAAGGGGAAATAATTTATTTTCACCACAACTTCAGAATGTATGAGTATTTTAGTCATTGGTTTCATACACTTTCTTTAATAAAACATCAAAAAGCAAAAATCCCACAAGATTGGCAATGATGGGACAAAACCTCATCAAATGGGGGTCTGTGGACTCATTTTTGTCAGTTTAGGGATCCTTGATGTGAAAAAGTTTCAGGCCTGGAACTGAATGTTTAAAAGGGCCCGGTATTCAGTATTTATGAAGGCAGAAACTCACGGAGACACATGGTAACAAGGTTTGATGGTTCCACCTCTGCACGATGAGCTAAGAACCAACAAATCTGAAAATATCTTTTGTATGCAAGTATAGTAGAAATTATGTCTAAAAAGAGGTTAATTCAGATGCTTAACTATTTGCTATAAACCCCATGAGGATGCAAAGTTGTAATAAAGCTAATCCTAATTGGCCTCAACCAAAGCAACATTAGCCAACAACCAAACCTTCATCCATGGCATTTGGCGTCAGTCCTTCGTAGGCCAGTATGATGATCAGGGGCATGTTATGTAATTAGCACGTGAACAAAAAGGTCCCACGTCTGAGAGTATATTGAACAAATCAATGGCAGACTCTCCTAAACTTCTGCAGTGACAAAGTTGAGAGCAGAATGGTTTCCATGTAGAGGGCACATGTGCTGTACATACATTTTCTATTGACAGCCCAACAAAGGGGAGCTTCAAAGTATATATAGCAGTGTGCCTTCAAGGATCCTGCAGTGTAACCAAGCCTGATCAAAATCATTAGAATGCCATCACATAGCCAATAAGTCTCTTTCATCAGATGTTCACCCTGTAGCCAAACATCTCCTGTGAGCATCTCTGAGCCTAAAGCTGCCAGCACGGTCCACCCACAGTGAAACCTGGAGTCATAATAGTTTAAAGAGTTGGACAGAGGTATAGGGAGGCTAATGACATATGTAGTCTAACTAGGACTGTTTCTGTGTTCAGAGGTCACAAATGGAAGAAGAAGCCAGTGCCTACCGTCTTACGCTAAATTACCTGATATTCACCTCAATTTTGCTTTTTCAGTTGATGAAAGAAATAGAAACTACTAACTACATCTGCCAGTTGTGAGCTTAGATATTAGAAGAATGGCTTATCCTGACTGACCAGACCTGTACAAGCAAATTCATTGACCAGCCTTATGAAAGTAGATGGACTTAAAATCCAACATTCAAAACTACTGTTATGTTCTTCAGGTTCAGATTCAGGTTCTTCAAGCCACCACAGACATTTTTATTAAGCAGACACTGTGAATGCCCTACCATCAAAGAGCACTTTGGCGTACCGTCAAAGACACCTGAAGAAGAAAATGCCTGGAATGAAGTGTGGAGTTGACTTTGTCCTTCCTTTGGACAGTACATAAACAGGCTTTAAATGAATGAAATCTGGATTGAGAACCAGAGGAATCATTTCAAAGGCTATTCAGGTAAAAATAACATTGTCAGGCACAGTTACGAGCAAATAACTAAACACTCAGGGCAATAATTCCAAAGTCAACGTGCTACATCTCAGTCCTCAGGAATTTTTCATGAGCAACCACTTATCTTGTCATATCAGATTTCCTCCGCTGGCTTTTTTGGAGGGAAGAGAAAAGACACCTTTAGGGCAAATTATTCTCTTTTAATCAAATCACTCTGTATGGCCTGAGGAGATCTTTCCATGCCTCTTGAGTCACTGGGGCATGGGCCAATAATGGACACGCCCACACAAACCAAAAAAAAAATAAAAAATACAAGTCATACAAACAAACATCTATATTCACTATGTATCAAAACAGCAGCAGTTTGGTGTCTTTTTATCTGAGAGCAAGAAATGAGACTCAACAGGAAAATAAAAAATACAAGAAGAAAGCAAGGAACAAAGTGGTGTCTGGAGTTTCCATCACAAGTGAAATCCCAGATTTTCTCACTCACTGTTCATGGAACAAAATCGAACAACTTTATTCTGGAGTGCAGTCAGTGCAGGAGGGAGCTATAAAATATAAATTATACCACATAACCCTATACCTCCCAACTGAGCCATTTGGTTACAACTATACTCCTGTTCGTTACGCAGGTCCAGCGTCTCTGGTATTTCTATAGCGTCGACATGAATTATATTCTAGCTCTGCTAAAGAACGTATGGATTACAAGTGAAATGTAATTTCCCTACCGATCAGACACTTGCCACACAGTGACAATGAAGTGTTTATTTTACACAGTTGCTGGTAATTAGTTCTGGACAGAATTAATCAAGGCCACCCCAAATTACAGCTGAAAATGGAAGAATCATGACCGTGGCTGGGTGGACAGAAAAATGCAGCAGGGGTGTATTTCTAAAGGCTGGGTTGAGCAAAATGTGTTCTATCATTTCTCACTTTAAACAAATAGAGTCTGAGGGAATGTGTGGCTTCTGCACACACTGGGTGTGTTCATGCACTAAGACCAAAGTTTTCCCGATTCCTTCCTTAAGGAATACGATAGTGTTTGGATTAGCATGTGAAATGAAGCCAGTATAAAAAAAAAATGGCACAAAAAAATTGAACACATGTAAGTACAAGTGTCACCTTACAGTTTAAACACAGCTCGTAGCACCGAGTCTGATTTTAATCTGATTAACTTGCCATCTCCAAGCATGATCTACCTTATCACCATTGAGACAATGCTATCATTTAGCAGATTAAAAGCTCTCAGAGATATCATTCAATCCTAAACACGTCTTAAATGCCTGTGTCATAACAGCTGTTAACCCTATTCATTAACTTCTGCTATTTATTTCTCTTTTTTAAAAAAACGTCACAGGTACACAGACCAAATTTCATCATGTATTCGCAGGAAATTGGAGAGTTTTCGTGAGCGTAAGTGTGCGAGGATTTGGTTTCTCGCTTTGTGTGCTGAGGTACAAAAATGTAATTATGTCTACTATATGTATATTGTTTTAAATCAAGTATGTCTCACGCTGTGCTCTTTATTAAATTAGGAGTCCTGCGATCCAATTTGTTTTAGCATTTCACAGTGTCTCTGTTTAGTCGCTACAGCCTGCAGCTTAGGTTACAGTGTCTTGTTCAAAGATTTTCATCTCGAGCCACCACAAGGTATATGACCCCACTTCCCCCCTTTCAAAATATTACCTTCTCTGTCACTGCCAAGACACACTATCAGTCACTCAAGAGATTGCTGGGGCTGAGGACAGATGGAGAGGGGCAGAGTCATATCAATGCAGCAATGACCCACTACTACATAATAAAACACACATCACAGAAATGTGTATCAACTGCTCGCCGCTTTGCTGAAGATCTATAGCCCTGAGCCATGTGAAAGCACATCTCGACATTAGAGTGCCTCCTCCTCATAGCTAACATTTCACAGAAAACAACATGAAGGTCATGTAGAGATTATCTCTCTAGATTAATTGCATCAAATATGAAAATAATTAAGTGCACAAATGAAAAGAATCAAGAAGTGGAGAGCAGAGAGTATATAGACGTACCAGGTGGATTTTCAGAGGATTCTTTACACACTTCGCACCCATTCTTTGCAAATAAAGAGGCATGGAGTGAGAAAGTAAGGAAACCAGAGCAAATAGAGAGGATGGAGTAGAGGGAGAAGAGGAGGAAGGAGTTCTCGATGTGAGCAGTAATCAGAGGAAGCCAGCAGGGGGGACGGGTTGGGTTGGTGGGGTCAGAGCAGAGCACCACTAAGCAGCCTTTCTCTTCATTAGCAGCCTCTCTAAGGGGGGCGTCACAGGCCTACCTGTCCAGCAGATTATTGAACCGGCTAACCAGTGGCTCCCACCCCGCACACACACACTCTCACACACTCTCCCCTCTCTGATTCCCACAGACCCAGAGGAATCACGACCTCGCTGCAGCCTCGCTGACAACTTTAACTTTTTCTTTAACCTCACGTAGCAGCGCTATAGGATGAGCCAGAGCATCTACTCGGTGCATAACGAGGACATTTGCCTTGACATTTTCTCCATTATTTTACGTGGAGATTTGTAGTCCAGCCCTTTTTGTTGTTGTTTTTCCAAAAATATATGTTTAGGTATATTTTTGTTGGTTTATGTATGTTCCCGCAGTAAGATACAATTCTTCTTTGCCAGTAACTCTGAGAATGTAATGTAATTGTGTTATTACCTGGCTAAGGACTTAGAGACATACAGAAAAGACATAAAAAGGAAACTTTTACTTGTGTGACTTGTGTGGTCAGGGAAATTTGACTTGCACAGATCCCTGACTGGCCTGGCGGCGGAGAAAGCAGCGTGGAGATAAAAGTAATGAAATGACACTGCAGGAATGTAAATTGGCATTCTTCACTGGAGTTGCAGCACCGGCTCAGGCTCATGAAACATCCCTGACACACACTCCAGACCAGGCCAAAATACTGTGCTAGACATTAATCTCACACACATCTCACTGATGAAAGTGCTAAGGTACTGTTGTGGTGCTTTTGAGTGAGGCCATTCATCTCAATCTCTCTCGTGCTGTTTCTCTTTTTCTACCCCTCTCCCTCCTTCTCGCCTGTCTCCTGAAGCATTCAGATACGTCCACGCTGAAATGTCTTACACTGACATGAAATGCCTCTGTGTGCTAACTTGTGTTTCACTGTCACAGGTTGGCCACAAGTTTTCCCTTAGAGGAAGCACTGGGACACATTAACAGACACTAAGTGTGTTCCGCAAAATGAAAAAAATCACTGACACACTGTCAGATTACAGCGTGGTCGAGCCCCAATTACTGGCATTGTTAGAAAAGCAGCGCTTTAAATGACTTAAAGCTTTTGTTTTCATTGCATCTACCACAAACAGACCAAATCTGATAAAGACTTCCCCTGGAAATCAACTCAAACAAGACAAGTGAATATTTCAGGAAATCAATAAAACGTTTGCAGAAAAAAAATAAAATGAAACAGCAAACACCACGAGAAGGTGTTCTGCAGAAAGGCGAAGCAGCCTTTTTCAGCAGAGGGATTTTAGGCCTGGAAAAATAACACGAGAAACGTTGCTGCCAGCTATGAAATGAAGTGTGCTCACATTTATTCAAGTAAACACCCATAACGCTTTTTTTTTATCGGCCCTTTTTAACATGTTTGCTATCTGGAGACACTGCACTAAATTGCACTGAATTACAGCATTGACTGGGCTTGTAAATATGAAGGCCTGAATCTACAGGTAGTATAAAAATGCCTCTTGACATTAAAAAAAAACAGATTAACAATTAACAAAGCAATTAAGGAATTATTTAGACTGGATCCGGATTTATGCCCCTGAAGACATCAAGTAAAAGTTTTTAATCCGTCTGTGGGGAGCAGAGTATTGCGTTGGACACTTTGAAGGCGTGACGAAAACTATAAAATCATATTAAGTGAAGTGATATTTTACTAACTTGCTTCGGATGTCACACATTGAAGGTCTGGTTTCAGATTTTGGCCTTAATGGGCTCACAAATGCTCAAGTGATTGCTATTGATTTTGTAAGACACAGATGGAAGGGGAAAACAAAGAAAAGAAGTAAAACAGGCAGAAGAAATTCATTTTCTCTGAGAGGCAGAGTATGAACAGATCTAATGGATGAGTCACATAAATCAAAAACAAAACACATTTGAAAAAAAAAAAAAACCAAACTGCAGATTTACTCAGGAAGTCTTGGCTAACTTTTAATCTGCGCTGATGAGTTCACATGTCAGCCCAGCGCAGGAATAAAAGTTACCAAATCCGGAATTTATAGTAGTTAGTGAAGTGTTTGATATGAATAACTTGGGAAAGCACGGGTAGAAAATGTATATTTACCATTGCTGCATGTTGTATCTGACAGACCCCGGGGCTCCTGGCACTTTTCAAACTTGGCGTCCTCAAAAAAGTCTGATTTCGCCCTCAAGTGGGGAACTTTCTCCTCTTCAATGCTGCGCGCTGTCTGCGGGGATTCGCCGTCGGTGTTCCTTTCACAAACTTAACATCGCCGTTTGTGACAATTCTGGGCACAACACGGGTCACAACAGTCACTCTTTTTATCCCGGGAACCTCTGGGTCCGGGCTGCCTCACAGAGAAAAAACGCGCGTCAAGACGTTTGGAAACGCGTTGGTCTCACGGAGAGGAACGCACGACCGCGACACTCGGTCCCCTCTGCTTTTCCCAAACTGAAGAAGTCAAGGAGACAGTGGGGATCGCTGACAACCAGAGACTGGGTTGTAACTGCTTGTCCTACCTTGAGAAAAACGCAAAAAAACGCCTTCTTACACTCCCCCGATGATTTCCTTCTGCAGAGTCAGCGCAGTGCGCCGAGGAGAGCTGCGGACGGTCCGGGCTGGAGAGAAGGTGGCTGCTGTGCTGCTGAATTCAGACCAGTGTTTTACACGCCGTGTGTGTGACTGTAACCCGAGTGACTGTGCGTCCACGGGGTTTCTGTGCCCGATGAGTTGATTAACGGTGGTGTGCGAGGAGGAAGAGTCACATCTTTGTGCGAAAAATGTGTGAAAACCCCACAGACTCAGGATAAGAAGCCGGCGCGCGTTACAGCTGATGAAAAGCAGCAAAGAACCTGTGAAAAATGTCCACAGCGTGTTTTTTAGTGCAGATATATTGCAGTCAAAATAATCAGTATTTAATACAGATTATAATCTATGGATTTTAAACATTATCACTCACAAGAAAATGTGTTAAATGTAGCCAAACGGGCAGGAAATATTACAAAATAAATATTCCCAAAATTCCTCCAATCTTTAAAACACTCTAACTTTTGGAGGGGAGGGGGCGGGGGGGTATGAGCTGCGTTTCATTAATGCAAACTTTCACTTTTTTCACTCTCTCTGACCTCGTGAGTATAGCTCTCGCACTCCTCGTGCGCGCGCGCACACACGTGCGTCAGGCATTTGGAAATAGCTCGTGGTTTCTGTGTGCACTGCAGGGATGTGACACTGATTTCCTAAGTTGTGTCCCTCAGATCCCTCAGAAGTGGGCGCGCTCATTAAAGTTTCATTGTGCACTTGTTTTTATGAGGATTTGCTCAACATTTGACTGAGACATCTCAAGAGTGAAGAGTTGAAGGAGGGAGGGAGGGGTGTGTGTGTGTGTGTGTGTGTGTGTGTGCGCGCGTGCGTGTGTTAGTGTAAGTGTGTGTGTGTGTGTGTGTGTGTGTGTGTGGATAGAGTGGAGCAGAAAGAGAGACATACCGCGCTCCTCAGAGTGACTGCCTGCCTCAGCCTGGCTCCTCCACTGGGGTGAGAGAGGCAGCTGAATCCCAGGGCAGTCATTTCTATCAAGTCAAGCGTCTGGAAGCCCCACTTGCATGTTTGGTCAAGGGGTAAATAATAGATCAGGGATTAGGCTTGTGTAGAATTCATTCCAGGGTAACAAGCTACTGAGGTCCCAGGATATGCATATTCATTCCTTGGCCAAGGCCGTGGGAGAGCGAGGACCATATGCCTGTTTGTCAGAGGGCTTACATTGCTAATTAAATGAGATATTACATACTTATGTGAGCAACAAAACAAAAAGGCGTTAATGGACTGTCCAGAAAAATAAACCAGGTGTTTGAACCGTTTTGTGTCGACTTCAAATGCCTCGATGCGGCTTTAATTTGACAGAGGAAGTCTCTTCTGTTCAGCAGTGTTGATTAACCCTACAGACACCAGGAGCTGTGGAGGAGTGATGTGACATAAACTGCACATCAATGCAAAACATGATCCTTTTCTCTTTGCTGTTACCAAGCTGCCAAGCTATCAGATGAGCAATCTCTGTTATGACTAACACAAGATGTGTGATAGCATAGTTATGACAGTGGGTGTGTAGATACCCGTATTCTATTTTTAGCCTCTAGCTATCTGTTTTATTGTTGGGATAACTGTGCTTCTATATTACCGGGGGCGCTGCATTAACAGCCTGAAGAAGGTATAGTTCTTAACTCAGGTGCATGTGGGAGGGGCCTCCTGGAGCTCCCATTTATAAAACAGCAAATATGTAGAAAGAAGGTTGTTTTTTAAATAAACAATTAGAAGAAATATGTTTAATGCTTTTTCCTACAGTGTCCAAATGCAACATTACGTTTCACTAGTCACATTCAGCTAATTTCTGGATATATATAAAGTGACAGGGGAAGATCCTGGTTTTTATTCTACAACCCTAAATTGAAGCATGAGATGTGTTTCCTTTGTTAACATTAAAGTGAAACCACAATCAGTACCTAACCTTAACCAAAACGCTCTTATTGCCTGACCACATCCTGGATACATGATGCAAACCACCAGCCTCTGATCTCACGGACCAAATCACAGCCACCTCCGTTTGCCTTGTCTGCTATGGAGAAGTGTAGCGCTTCATAGACGCGACAAAGAATATATTGATGACACTGTCTATAACAAAGGCAGCAATTAACGTTCCTTCAAAACGTGCTCTAATCAGCTCATCTGTGAAGGTGCAACTTGCTGACGTGCACACTTAAAGAAAAATTCTTTTTGGATTATGGCGCAAAAAATGACAACTAGGCACCGGTTAAATTTTCTAATGTCCAATAAAACAAATGAGTTTTTTAAACTAAATGGAGCTTGGCACTATATACTAGACTCAATAACTGAGTGATCCTGTAATTGCTTGCTGCAGTTATATCTATTGTAGTGTATACAACAGCCAATAAGTAGCAAGAAAGAATATAACTGTTGTCATTTAAATCATTTCCTCGTGATCAGACGTTCTCATACACTGCGACTGTGTATGACAGTGATTGCGTGTTGGGCTCTGCCAGCTGCTAAAATTTGGCATTGCCGTCGCTAAATTCATTCTGCACGGACGCTAATGTAGGACTGAAGCTGCTGCTGAAGAGCTGCTCTCCCTGCGCAGCCTGTAGAGACACAGAGTTAGAAACACTGACTCCGTCATCACCAGAGAGAACTGGCAAGTTTGTACATATTGTGTTCCCAGTGCTATCAAAAACACATCATAAGGATGTCCTATTTATTTTGAAAATGTTTTAAAAATGTGAAACATAATATAATAGTGCCAGCCTAAAAACATGCAGTATTGTGTTGTCTCTGCTGTGTTCCACCCTGGCCTTTAAACAGACACTGATTTCAAATTATACTGTAAAAGTAACCAGTACAGGCAGCTTGATAGGAGACAGGAGTGCATGTTTATTTGTCCCTGTGACAGGATCCCACTGTTCACTAATTATCCAGCGGGACCACTGATAATGAGCTATTGAACCTGCTCCTGAACTGGTCCACCTCCTGGGAGGGCCATCAGCTGCCGCACTGCACTCGTGGATCCATCAAATCCACAGAGGTCCTCCTGTTCATTAAATTCCTCTCACTGAAGCATGGAAAAGTCCAGAAAGGTCAGTTTGACCATCACCAAGAACTCTGAAGGGTTTCTAAAGGACTGGTTCGTACTGTTCTCTTCACCAATCAGGAGCCTGGTAAAGGCTCCAAGAATGTTTTACTTGTCTGTGATGTGACATTTCTGATGCCAGACAAATGTCATGAGTTCTTGGTATTTTATATCTAATATGTGTCTCAAGATTAAGTAAAAAAAAAAAAATCACAAATTTCTCTACAACCTGTCACAACCTTCATCTTTTATCCTCTGATCTTCAATTCGCATAAGCAAATATCTTCACAATAGAGGCGTAAATGCAAAGACATCGTCAGCCTTCCAGGCAGCAAATGCCTGTTTGTAAAAGGACAAAGAGGCTTAATGAGCAACACTTATTATACTAATATTTCACTGTGACACAGAGACAATTGTAGATCTCTTAGTCGGATTCCTCCTAACTCATAGAGACAGAAGCCCAGGTGTTGGAAATAAGACAAATACTTTTCTAATCTAAAAGCTGTTTTCCGACTGGACGACATTTACTCAGGGCGATCAATGTCCCATGTCCTTGGTCTCCTCCCTCATGCTCCAGGGAAATATGAACTTAAATACAACCTCACCACCTTAATTTACCCTTTCACCAAGCAAAGGACAAGCTCTCTAGCGAGAAGCTCAAGGGAAATAGCCTGACTCCTTGTTCCCACAGATCCACAGGGGGGCTAACTGGGGTTGGGATGGCACACCGGCTGGGTGAGCCGTAAGTGAGTGTGGCCCTCATGGCACACACACACACACACACACACACACACACAAAGATAGACACATACACTGCCTCTAAGAAGCGGGTCTTGTTTGGATCAATTCCTCCTTTATGAGGGCTCTTGTCTGTTGAAGATAGGACCAGAAGGTCATCAGATGGGAGTCAAACAGAGGTCCACGCCACCTCTTCTGGGTGAGGGGTTAGGTTGTGAACAAGGGGGCTTGTGCTCACAGCATGTGTTTGGGGGTGGGGTGCTGTGGTGGTTGTGGTGGTGGTGGTGGTGGTGGTGGTGGGGGGGGGCTTATGGGAGGTCAGGGGCGTCACATGTATACAGCAATGCACATGACGGCAAAGGCAGAGTGTAAGGTTTGCGGTGAGGGGAGGGTCTGAGCTGGAGTCGTCTGATTTAGGTGCCCAGATATTGTATGTCTAAAGGCTGACAAGAGGGAAGAGAAGTGGTAATCAATGGTTTCTCTGTCCTGGGGTTTTGTAAGGCAGTCCAAGGTCTCACAGGATTCAGCATGAGGATGGCTCATGCTCGAGGTCAAAAGTGGCTGATAATTCTCCCACGGACTCCGGCGAGAGATATAACATCCCTCCTCAGGGCCCCGCTTGAATAGAAATGCGTACAAACAAGCTTTAAAATGTCGGCAGTTGAACGTGAATTTCGGGGAGCAATTTCAAAGGTTTGAGGGGGCCAATTTCAATTTCAAAAGGCACCCAGCATGATAACAGCTTATTATTATCCAATCTTATTCAACAAGAGAACATCAGACACTTAACAAATAGAGCCATCAGCCGTGCTGCAAAGTGACTGTGTTCAGAGACTTAATGTAACTCTCACATGTTGGAGCCTGTCTCATTTCCATGCAGGGGGAGTGATGTTCTACTAAACACTGTGCAGGTTTGACATCCCAACTGGCATTTGTACAATCAGTGTTCCTTTAAAGCTGGGGACTTGTGACTCTTTAGTGTTTATTGTCGTCTCCTGCAGTTCTCAGGTTCTTTCCTCCCTCAGCATCAAAGCTAGGCCACATTAATGCAGACAATATCCCCACTTACCTGAGGCGGCAGGCGGAGACTGTGCTTTCACAATTCTCCACGGAGTGTCATGTTGTGCCTCTCTTCCTTCCTCTGTCAGCACCGGCACACCGGGGCTTGTCATTTGGTTCTTGAATTTTTCATGCAGGTGCATTTGCATGATCACAATTCTGTGTCACTTCTCCCCTCCCCGGTAGATTAGATGCGGCCTGGCACTTGAACTTCACTGTGACTCCGCTGAGGCAGAACAGAGGTGAGACAAGCATGCTTGTTGGGACTGTCAGTGCAAGAGCTGTCTTGTTTTGAAGGGGTGGCCCTGACGCATTTTAACAGTTGGGCAATTAGAAACGAAAGGTGCACAAAGACAACTTCAAACAGCGCTCGGTTTATGTCTGCTACTGTACCGTTTACATTCAAGTCAGTCATATTCTGTGGCATCCAGTGTGGAAGCTAAAGCGCCTTTTTAGTGACAGCTTGTTTTATTTGGTTGAGTGGGAGACTTAAACCAAGCAAAACAACCAAACAAATCCAGCTGTATTCCACATGTGAACCAGTGTAAGTGATATTCAGTAGGACAAGAAAGGTAGTCCGTCTCAGTCAGATGAGCCGGGTGATTCACTTGACCATCTCACTCCAAACACCCCATAGATCAGCTTAGAGGGAAAACATCACTTCTGCCATGATTTATGATTGATCAGATATCAAATACAGAGATCTCATTTAAACTTAGGATGTGTGTGAATCTTGCAGGTGACTCACTTTTTAGTCACAAAGCCACAGTTCCTACAACTTCCAGGAGACAAGCTAATGGTCAAGTGCTCAATGCTCAATTCATGCATCATTTCCTCCGGAGAGCAGTTCTGCGATAAATGACTTTTCAAAACAATGTCTATTAAAGATCACTTGTGCTCAGTATTCTCCACAGGTATATAACTGCTGGCTTCTTGGTATCAGAATTAAGACATTCACTCTGTTTTTAATATTCTCTTAATAATCTCTTGACAGTGTGTTTGCTGAAGAAAGTGGAGCCACATGTCAATACTTCTGCATATTTGACTCAGTACGTTATAACAATTTACATGTTAATTTTGTGAGTGGAAAAAAGGGAAACTGCATTAAAAGCTTGAACTGATTTGTTACTGGCTTCATGCACACAAGAAATGCTTGCAGTTAAAAGAAGTGAAATGAAATAATGACAGAGGTTGAAGTGAGTGTGTGAAAATGTGTGTGTGTGTTTTTATAGATGCAGGAAACACGTCAATGGTGATATGAAAGAGTGGTTGACTGAGATCTGCCTTTCATGTGCCTAAAACGCTCTCTGATCTGGATTAATCTGTCATTAGTGGGACAGACAACAAACACTTAAAAGAGGGAGATACAGGCTGCTTCAGACACAGGAGAGAGCAGCAGCAGGCACTGTCAAAACATGGTGGAACATGCCTGCGTAGAACATGTAAGTGACTGGAAATGTCTGGGACCAAATTATACACATTTGATGATGAAAGAGGGGATAGCCAGAAGAGGATCCCTTTTTAGTTGCCAGCTTCCTCAGAGAAAATTGTATTAATCTGGCTTCTATTGACTGTATTTTGCAGTATGGGCTGCCCCTTAATGAATCACACTCAGGTACAGTTTGTCTTTAGAGAAACTGTACCTAAAATGTCAACATTGCCTCAATTTGTATTGTAAGAACTATATTTGTTTGAAGAAAGTGCACCTGGAGGGACAAGACTCAAAACCCTGTTGCAGATGAGAGAGACAGAGAGAGAGAGGCTTATTCATGGATACCATGTGTCCGTTTGTGCGTCTGAACAAGAAACAGGGGGCAGGCAGATGTTGCGCATTATGTACCAGTCTACTGCCTCTAAAATTGTTCCGCAAATGAGGATCTTAATGAGAGGCACTGTTCGTGGGTCAGGGAACAGCCTGATCATGCTAAGTCAATTGCATCTCTTCTCTGTGTGTGCGTGTGTATGCGTAACACAGTGAGCAGATGAACCAACATTTGTCTGTCTGTAGACGGAGTGCCAGTCCTCATATTTCTTCATTTTCCTCTCTCACCCTGCGCTCCAAGTCTGGCCGGACACTTAAGTACATTAGCCACACAATGTGGAGTTGTCTTGTCTCACCAGCGAAACAGATGTCAAACACGCGTCTTTGTTCATTTTCTCTCACTTGCATCCAGCTCTCAAAGCTCCCGCTACGGGTTTGAGATTCAAAAATGTATTGCGCTTAATGTCTTTGACCTTGGAGCAGATCATTAAAAACATATAAAACAAGGCAAACATCAACAGGGGTAAGATATAAGTGAGTCCATTAAAAGAAAAAACAAGATTTTAAACATAAACTGTCACATAAAGATCAATATCATATCCCAGTGTCATTTCTCTTTACTGTCATTCATGTGGCTGTAGATCTTTGATATAACAACAGGGATTTATAGCCTTGTAAAACAGCACTTGCAGACACAGGGGAGCCTTCATTCTATGTGCTGTGTGTGTGTGTCTATGATACCAAAATCTCTGCACAACACCTCTCCTTACTACACGTGTTGCCATTCTCTATTAATCTTACTGTAATTTTTCCATCTTTGATTTTCAATTACACTGTTTATGTATCTGGCACTGCATGAATAAAATATGGACCTAATATAGTAGAAATAATTATTTTCCTTCTTCTTCTTCTTGAAAAGTATTGCAGTCTTGAAAGCCTGTAAGATTTCTTTATAGTCTTAAGTGCCTTCAGTTTGATCTGTTAAGTATATTTTTAATCATTTTGGCATTTTACAAGATGCAAGCGCAGTTTTATTTGAAATCAGATTTTATGGCAAACAGTTAATAAAACCTTCAGAATAATTGTTTTCATACATGTGCACAAACGCGTCGAAATATAAGGATGTGCCCTAATAATTAAATAAAATAAATGTTTCAACCGTCATCAGTTTTATTACTCACACCTTTGCTTTTCCGACTGTGACATGTAAAAAAGAAAAAAAAATGTTTTCAATAAAAAGATCCATGTCAGTTTGATACTTCATTAATTTGAATGGTTCAGTGGAGTTAAGACCCTAAATGGCTTGTTAACATGCCCTCCCTTTGGGTGGTTATGCCTTGTGTATGTTAAGAATACCTAAAAAGTACCTAAAATTAATTAGGCAGGTAGATACATTTATAATTGAACTGAATTATTTATAATTCAGAGCCGATTGTTGTCCTGGTCAGCTAAAAGGTGCTTCTGTTGAGGGTCCAGTGGGAGACAAGGGCTGATTTAAGAAGAGTTTATGCCAATCTTGTACACAAGTTTAGTCCATATTTCTAGTTCTTTTTCAATAGGAACGTTCATATATGTGTTAAAAAATAGTTGTTCTGAAAAGTGTTACAGTTTGGTCCGAAGTGTCACTCTAAGCCTTATAGTAAAATCCCTAAATTAGAGAAAGACCACTTGAAACAAGCACAAGCTCCTCTAACTGTTCCCCGAGCCGCCTCTGGAAACAGCTGCATTTGAACTCGGAGCGTTCAGCCGTACGTTAATGACGGCTGTCGTAAAATGACGCAATAGCGTCTCGCGGAAGGACAGAAACGGAAAACGGCGCGTTTGTTTGAAAGGAGGAAAGCGTTGCGGTAGTTATTGACAACGCTGTGATTCACCAAGGAAGTTTGTTTTGGCTTTGTAGAGAAAAAGCTGCAAAGGACAGTTTTAGTTTAGAATTTGTCCCAGCTGTTGAAGTGTGTCGTGGCGTCGTTTAGGGCGCTGCCTTTACGCCGGAAGCCTGTCAACAGCAGACAAGAAGCTGTAAATATGTGTGTTAGTTCAGCGGCTAACGTTAGCTAAAGTAGCTAACGTTGCAGTAGCACTATACTGTATCACCGCAGTGCTGTAAAGCTTCTGCTGAAGTGTTGACACCGCTCTGTTTAACAAGTTATCGAAACGGGTAAGAGACAAACTGTGTAGCTTTAATGTTAAAGAGCTGAGGACCCCTCAGTGGGTGTATTGAACACATGTGACTAGCTAACGTCGGCTGAAAAATACAAAATACTTATTATTGATATTGGTCTTAATAATGTTGCTCTCCCTCCAAGTCGTCATTAAATGCGACCTGATAACTTGCTCCCTATGTACTCTTTTTATCTGCTGCTACAGATGTTGACGTAACCTCATACATGAGATCTTCAAACTGATTTGATCGTTTATTTTGCTTTCTCTCCAGCCCCCACAATGTCTGACACTCGCATCCTAGTTTTGGAGGAGCAAGTGAAGAATCTATCAGATGAATTAATGCAATGCCAGGTACGTCTGCACACACACACACACACACACTCTGTTGGACTGTAGTGTCTGCTACCAGAAAATGTATCATGTTAGAGGAAACACACACTTGAAGCTGGCTTCCTCAAAACCATGTAACAGGATGCCTGAAAATGCTCTAAAATGGTCACATATATTAAATAAACTGATGACAGCAAGAGCAATCAACAAATGTCCTATCATGCTGACAACCGTTCAGCTTATTACTTCAGCTTTTGTGGCCCTTAAGGTGTCCATGTGTCCCAACATGATTATATTACCCAGAGCTAATATCTAAGTGTCTGACTGTGTGCTAATGCAGCACCCAAAGTGAACAATGTTTGTCATTTGTCTGTAATTCATACATGAGCTGTTGTTGTCACATATTTAAGCTTGTTACAGGCTGATGAAACAATGAGGATATGAAATTAATATGACTATTCCCATAGGATGGACATGCAAAAGACAGATTCATGATCAAACATATACACTTTTTTCTTGGATGATCTGAGTGCGCAGAAACAACCACAAACACTCCTGATTTATTTTGTCTAGCTACAGTAACATCTTACAGTTGCCATCACTCTTGTGTCACTTGTGTTTTGCCTTTTCACTATTTGTTATTTGTATTAAACAATAATTACTAATATTATTAAGAGTGTTGTCCAAACCATGCCTTTTCTGAATTACCAATGTATTTACACTGGATTAGATCGAGACCTATAACTCACCTCAGATACATACATAATGGTTCTTCATCATCTAAATATAATAATAAAAGGATTTCTAGGAAGCTAATAATGCATGCTGGTAAGCACATTAGTCAGCTGTTTCTGTTTCAGTTTCATCAACTTTGAAAGACGAGGAGTCGTTGTAGTTTGTTGTAGACATTTATGGCTGGCAGATTACAGTTAAAATGAATAAGAATATCTATATTCTACACACACACACACACACACACACACACTTTTCTATTATTTCACAAATGCAAACTGAATTGCTCATGAGCAGTTTTGAGAACCTTTCATCTCCACTTTGTGTGTCAGTGATTGAGGGAGGCTGTCCTTGCATACTCACCACCAGGTGGTGCCTAATAACATGAGTGAACTCAACCCAGCATTTTCTCACTTTGCATATCCACACTACCTTGCTGTGCAGGTAGGTAGACAGCTTTGGGGTTCAGCAGACGATGTTACATTTGAGTTTTTGTAGATGCCACCTGACACATGGGGCAAGAACTTCTATTGTCATGCTGCTTTGCTCTTACTGCATTTGAGCCTTATTTGTCTTGGGTGTGGGGTTTACTTTGACTTTTGAAGATATTTGAATTTTGCTCAGAACTTAATTTCATTGCTTCTTTTCTCTATTCTGAGTATGAATAATTGACAGCTGATATACCATAGACCTAATAAAAACCCATCTATAAAAGCACTCTAAAATGTGCATTTAAGAACCAAAGTGTTGGAAACTTTATGTAAGATTATGATTTTTTTCCTCTTTAAAGTGTACCTAAGGTGATTCCAGTGTTGCTGCAAGTAAATGAATGAATGTGCATAATGAGGGACCAATAGGTACTCACCTAACAACCTCACAGGAAAGTGCATAACGTTGTCACCTGAGAATATTCCAGGTTGTACAACTCCCCAAATTTTGCAGAAAATGTTCACAGAGCCTCGTGAATGCTCCATGATATTTCATGTTCATAAAAGTGCCACTTATTGGGTAACTGACTGGGTCTTTGCCCTGTAAACGTTTTGAAAAGCACCAACTTTAGACTGTAACGCTCATGTTAAAATGTTTCTTTCAGCTGCAGTGCACAGTTGGTACTACTAGTTTAGCGGTGATACTTCAATCTGACAGTCCCAGCTGAGCTGACATGGAGGCCATCCTTGGTGGTCTTGTCTAGAGTGGGGCATCAGTGATTCTGTCTATCTAATAGGGACCTTTAGTTGTGCAGTGTACCATTTAAATTGTGGCATTTGAATACCATTGATGTCTTAAGTCTCTGGCAAGATGTACTTCAGGACGGCCATTAACTACAAAGAGTCTCATCTGTCGGCCAGCAAACGTTCCTGGTAGACCCTGCTAATTTTATTAATATGTGGCTGAATTCCAGTGGCTGCCTTTGGTATGTTTAGCCCATGGTGTTTCAGTGGCTGGATTCAAGATGAATAATTCAGCGATCATCAAACACACATTCAATGCATCTTTAAGTACACATACAGCAGAGGCGAGCTCTTGATGAGGGTCTTGACTGAACACTTGTCTGTGGAACGGCTAATGGCAGCCAAAGGCCAGGCAGAGGGAGACCACCTATTTTAAGTCAACCGTGCTGCTTAATTTCATCGTTAGTTGAATTGCGGGGCTGATTTGGTGAGATCTCTATCCCCCTTCGCCCTGCTCCCACCCTGTATACACACACACACTTACACACAGATGCATACAGAGACAGAGATCTACAGTCCTTCCACTTTATATGTTCAGCCCATGGTCTTATCAAGGTCTGCTTCTGCCATTTTAGTAAATAATTGATTAGACACTTTTGAAAAGGGGGTTAAAATTCATGTACTAATTGGAGACCAGTAGATTCCAGTGGGAGGGATGGCTTTTATCTTATGATGATGTGAACATAATTTATCAGATAATTTTATATTAAGTCGATTTGGTATAATTCTGTCTTTTAATGTCAGAAAATGTAGTTTTTAGATGTCCCTCATTAAATGTAATGTAGCTTAAAAATGTTTGAAAAACCAGTGAGACAATTTGAATTGGAAATGTGTCAGGGGCTGGCTGGGTTTTTCTACTTGAAGATGACTCTCTCTGTCATCAGTTTTGAGTTTCTTTGGGGCTAGTTACTTTGGAGCTGTAGTGGAAAACATATCTGGAGCGCAATTGATTAATAAAGAAAATGCAAGCTCGACTGCTGTGTTTTGATTTGGATCCCAGCTCTCCCCAGTCATAAATAGTGCATAATGACAAGTGTCAATGCTTGCTCCCCTTGAGTCGAAGGTCACATCTCAGCGATGAGGCTTCCTGTTAAGAGAGGCTCATGATTAGAGGGGGCAGGCCAGATCAAAAACTATTTTGTACAAGATATTTAAATTATTGATTGACTACCCCTTCTGTCGTATGCTAATGTCATTGAGCATCCCATTTAATTTTTTGTTTTTCAGTCAGACAAGCTGCGATGTGCTGTGGCTTTCCTCGTAGGCCTTGCTGCGTTTTGAGACAAATTTGTCAAAAGCTATTTATCTTAATTAGGACTAACAGCTGTTGACTCGCTGAATCCTTTATTTTCACAGGCAGACAAGGAGTTTGTGTGGTCCCTATGGAAACGGCTGCAAGTGGCAAATCCAGACCTGACCCAGGCTGTCAGTTTGGTGGTTGAGCGGTGAGTAGATTCATCTTTCAAATTGCTACCTGAGAGGCTCAATAGCTGAAAATTCCTTTATCTCACAAGTGAAGAGAAATATGTGTGAAAGTCGTTCAAGGGGTGTTTAAGGCACCTTGGCCATTCTACTGGGGTTACGACGGAATCTGGTGCAGATGCTGATTTAAGCCTTCTTATCCCCGGTCTAGCAGTTCAACCATGGAAACCCTTTTAATGAAAACACTCCTCCTCTGCCTCACCCATTCTGGACAGTTGAAACACTCCTGCCAAATACGTGTCTTTATCGGATAAATTGTGAGATTGAATATGACCTCTTTTTGCAGGGTGGCTAAGCCACACCAAACACAGTGGCATGGGAACTTTCAGAAAAGTACAGAGGTTCAGGTCTTTTCACAGTTGGATAAATTAAACGTATTCTTCCTTATTAAAAAAACAAAAACTGACTTTAAATTATCTTTGATGCAGGTATCTTTGGACTTTAAAGTCAAATCCAACAGGAAAGTTTTTACTTTTTCTTTTGACAGTAGTTTAGAATGACATACTCTCCATCATGGGTACATACCTCATACTTCCTGAGGTCTGTCAGTTGTTAGCAGACCCTTAATAGGGGTAAAACACAGTGCAGCAGTGTGCAGAGAGTTCCTCAGTACCTGTGCCTCTCACTCCTTCTCCACACCCTCTTCAGTTCCTTTATAGCCCCATAGGAAACCCATCAAAGTGTGTTGGTCCGCTGAGACTGGTGGGGGAACATGCACCCAGAGAGTGTATGTGTATTGTATCACCTGATGCGCAGGAGGATATTGACATGGTAATTGTGTCGACTCCAGTCAAGCGCTGGTGCCCACTGGGAACTGCCATTCACCCTCCCCTCCCCTTCCTGTGAGGAGCTTGTAGAGTGATTGGTTGGATGCTCAGGACATGGTGAACACAGTCCAATATACAAGGAGATGTAGCTAGGCCAGCCTGCGTTCCAGCCCCTCCGGGGACGCAAGATACTTATTTCAGTGTCTACCAGGGGAGAGGGCTGATCAGAAGAGGCAAAGAGACGAGAGAAAAGGCCTCAAAGATGGGAGGTGGAGAAGGAGCAAGTGATGAGTGGAGGGAATGGGTGGCCCCTGGTGGCCTAAAGCAGTTGAAACAAACAGGTCCCCGATTGATGCCTTGTTTTTGTCTCCATAAAAGTTCATTATGATAAAAGACGTGCTAGTGGGCAAGAGAGGAAAGTTTGGCGCAGCAGCAGGAAGGTACAGCAGGTCTCCTTGTCGAACTCACTGAGCCTTTTACAATTCTTTCCTTAAGTTACAGTTTTCATGAGCATTACATGAAAACACAAAAGAACACGAATCACCTATTTATTTACAATGGACTAACTGTAGGTCCACAAAGACTTGATTGACCACAGAGCTGATAGGAGAGACAGCAGGATTTAACATTAAGAGCGAGGTATTGTGGGCCCACATGTATTACTGTTAAAGCAGCACTTTGTGACATCAGACCAATCAAAGTCACTAAGTTACCATAAACAGTAGATTTTCTATAAGTTTTTGTGATGCTAATATATTTGCTCAAGCATTTTTTTCCATTATATACCAGAAAAAACAAAGGAACATACACACTAATAACTACTGTGGAAACAGCTCATTTGTGTTTATTCCCTTTACTCCCAGTGAGAAGCACAAAGCTGAGATAAAGGACAGGAAAGTGTTGGAGATCCTCCAGTCCAAAGACTACACGATACAGGAACTTGAACAGGTACCGAACACTTTGTGTCACAGGTTTTCATTTTGTGTGTTTAGTGTTTGTTGTATCACAGACACGTTAGTGGGGGAAGGGAGGTAAATCAGCATGATGTTTAAGAAAAAAAGAAAAAGAAATCTGAACTGCGGCTATTTTCATGAACTAAAGCTGATTTTTGTTTGGCATTTCTTTATAAACTGACCATATTTGCAAATCTGCATATCTTCTGCTGTTGGCCAATGATCACCTCTAATGGAGCAGCTGAAAGTTAAATGCCGTCCTTAACAGCACAGCCAAAGGTCTGAACCGAGGGCATTTCTCATTAATTTATCCCAACCACACTCTCTTAACTACATCTCCAGACTGAAGCTTGCTGATCTGATATTTTAATTAGCATCTCTTCTTCGTATTATCTTGTTTTTTGTCTTGAAACTATTGTTTTACTTTGAATTGTTTAATCTGGTTGCCTTTTGTCTTGCAAGTGAAACTTCGTACTACTTTGTAAACTGAACACCTCCAGCTCTCCATTTATCTTACCTGCTTTCTTTGCACTGCCCCCCCCCCCCCGTAATATTTCTTGATGCTGTGATGGCTGAAGATAATGACATCACTAATGTAATTTACTGCAAATCATCATCCCTTCACCGAAGCATCTGTCAGTCTCCTTCATTAGCGTCCCTCATCCAGAGTCGTGTTCATCCCTAATGAGACCGGCTGTAATGGAGTCATCAGCTTGCCAGTGTTTTTTACATTATCCTCCTCAGCCATCTTAACTCGGATACAGTTGTTACGGAAATCATTTTCAGGAGCACAAGTCATGTGATTACATCAAACTCTATTTCAATGGAGTATTTAGGTCTTTAGTCCAGTCAACCAACAAAGTGCCCTGTTTTCTGAGGTTTCACACAGATGCAAATGAGTACAGGGACTGTATGATCTTTATATATATGATCACTGATGTGTGATAAATAGAAGTCACTGTCACAAATGTAAGATTTGTTTTGTTTCTTTAAAAACAGTAAAAACTAGAGCCTGACTCATACGGGATTTCCAAGATGTTACAAAGTATTAGAGGGGAAAATATGAAAGGTACTCAGAAGGCTGCTGTCTTAAACCAATAACATTAATAAAGAATATATTTCAGTTAAATACTGTTTATCTAAATGTGTAGTATCAGCAGTATATAAACACACGCACATGTTCTGTATTATTCACTGGAAGAACCTTTATATATCATTGCAAATCAGGAGCTTACACACTGATATGATACACATATCAGCTCTAGGAAAAGATTGTGACTGATAATAATTTTTATTCGATTAATGAGTGATGCACCCACGACAGCAAGCTTGCAAATGAATCTCTCAGATTATATTTGAATGGTCCCCTGGATAGGACGGCAGAGACAACGTTATAAACACAACAGGATCAAACTGCTGTTTAGTGTGATAGAACAGTACACTGTAGATATGTTTGACTTGTGTTTTTATCAAACCACTACTACCATAAGGCCTTGAAAAAAATATAAGTGTCGCCTCTTTATTTTGTCTTCAAAATAATAACGCATTGGCACGAAATGTACGAGAATATTCATTTAAAACTAAAATGAAGACATAGATGTTCTCAGAAATGTTATTTTTCATAACAATCCATTCAGAATGTTCTCACATCTTAGTGAAGTCTGCTTGATTTTAACAGGGCCTGGGTGAACTGAAAAGTTAATTCAACTAAAATAATTAAACAGGTATTCGTGGGCTTCAGCTGATTGTGGCGAGTGGATAGCTTATCACTGGTAATTACACAGGTATCCACACACCCTTAATCTGTTTCTGCCAAATTTACTGTTTCCTCCATTTCCTAGCAATGCAGATAGAGAATTCACAGGGTGAGTACACGCAGAGTGCATTACTCATCAACTAAATTCGTTTCTATGTGTAAAAGTTTAAACCTTTATGCCCAGTCAGCTGATGTAATGAAATCCAAATTTAACAGAGAACTCAATCAAACATTATGAGTGAATTCTTCCCTTTTCATACATTCATCCCTCTATTTTCCCTGTGTTTACAAAGTGTCTTCCTCCTCTTTAAACTGTCTGCGGTGAAACTCGCAGGCTATTCGAGAATCTCATTAGGAGCGCTGAGCTCTGTGCTGTGTCATCTGGCCCTCTGACAGTCATCATCTCATCCACCGTCTTGAGCCATACATACCCAAATAGTGATTAATTGGTTCTTCCTCTTTTTTTTCTTTTTGGAGATGTGATGGTCCACTGAGTCCACACAGGATCTTACACCCCTTTAATGTCTCCGCTCTCCAACTTTGATAATATTCTTTTCCTTCCTATTCATGATTTCTTTTAATTCTACCTCTTTCTCTATATTTTCCCTTTCCCTCGCTACTCCTTTCCATTTTTGTAACATAATTAGCTTTCATTTTTGAACTGCACTGGGAATTTTCAAATGCTAATCTTTATGTCCTAGACCTCTTAACTTGGCGGAAACCCCCTTTTTTTCTCCTCTATCAATTGAGCACTACTGGGGTTCAAATTGTTCTTGCCTACCTCATTATCAACGTTTGAATTTATTTTCTGCTCTCCGGTATAAATCTCTATTAAAGCCCCTCTGCTCTTAGCACGGCGAGCTAGGAGTAGCGGAGAACGCTAAATCCACTATCTGGATATATCTGAGTGATTTTTCCCTCAACATGGCAATTAATTGCATCCCAGAGCACAGTGTTATTTGAGAGGAGGGTGTACCCACAGAAGGCTGTGGATTACCAGCCAATGCCAAACCCCAGCTGATGCAGTGTTAAGAGGCCAGCCTCTTCCTACTGAGGCCGCAGACGCTGCCAAAAACATGAAGTGAACATATAACAGCATCAGAAGTGGGTGGTCATTAAAATCATTGTGCTGGTTCATTGAATCATTACATTGACTGTTCCAAAGCTTCATGATAGTTTGAGTCTCTCTGAAAAATGTTGAATGAGCATCAGTTTGATCCACAACAGGCCAGTGTCTGTGGTTTGTTTCTGCTGCTGCTTAATTGTAACCGATGATGTTTTTTTAATCGTTTTCAAAAAAAATACAAAATCTTTAATAGTTCCTCCTTTTTCCTATTTAACATCACCATTATATGGAATATCTTGAGCAACAGTCTTAATTTTACTTGTTTTTTGTAGTAAAACCATTTACTGATGTCATGCGATGTGCATTAATGCCATATGAACTGAGAATATAATCAGTTATACTTGCCCAACTTCTGCTGCAATGTTGCTGCAGGTATAGCAGTCAGGTTTTAAGGCTCCCATATTACCTGTATGTCACACTGCACTGCAGATTCCAGTGCTTAGTAAGTGGAAAGTAGTTGGTTTCATATCATTTGGTTCCTGGAGAAACAGAATCCAAGCCTTATTTTTAATTTGAGTTTTTTAGAATTTAACCTTCGTTTCTCTGCTTTTCTGTCCGCCTCGCTGTCCGTCCCTTCTCCTGTGTCTCTGGCTGCTGCAGAAAGTGGCAGGACAGCAGCAGGAGATTAACAGCTTGGCAAAGAGGAGGACAACAGTGGACGAGGAGAGTGCCTTAATGAAGAGGGAGCTGACAGCTCTGCGGGAACAACTGGTCAATAAGAGTCAGGAACTTCAGGTCGGTGGAACAAATTTTCTCTGGCAGTCTGGGCCTCAGAGTCGAAAAGTCTCTTTTCTGTGTGGCACTGATCACGACAAGCCCCCTGTGGCTTTAGCCACAGGCGTTGGAATCACTTAGAAGAGAGAGAGGATTGTTCAGCCCTCTTGAACACAATCTCTGTGTCTTTGTGTCTTCTGCTCTCACTTTTCACCCTCGCTCTGTCTCCTTGCTTTTAGCTTTCCTTTTTGCTACCGACAACAGAATACTTAACAGCTGGAAAGTGTGTGTGTGTGTGTGTGTGTGTGAGTGTGAGAAAGAGAAAGAGAGAGAAAGCTGGAAAGAAAGGAAAGCAGGTTGTTAACTTGCAGATAAATACTTAATGATTGCTTCAGCGGGGGAAAGTTAAAAGTGTGCATGTGATGGTGTGGCTTCTCCCTAATTATGCTTCGATGGGACCCGGCTATGATTAATTGATAAAGGAATGGTCCTTACACAGTCTTGGTGAGGTCTCATGGCGAGAAATTGTGGGGGACAGCATCAAAGGAGACCTAGGTTGAGTCTAATGGGTCTTGCAGCAAGCACCACTCTCATTAGGAGCCTGTCATTAAAGCGGACAGACTGGCCCCTGTACCTGCATGAGTCCAGCTCTTGCGGCACGGCTCGGCTCACACCGGCCAACATCTGGCCACATGGGCCCAGTCATACAGCACAGGTGACCTTGGCCAATCAGCGGCCCATGCAGGGGGCTCCTGCAGCAAAGCTGCTCCAGTGTTTACATATTCATCTCAGCCTCAGCCCCATGGGTTGCTTCTCTTTTTGTATTTCTCCAGCTTCCTTTTTTCTTGTTCTCAGTTTGAATCCCTACTTTTTATCTTCCTCACCTTCCGTCGCCGTTGTTTGTTTGGCCCTCACGACCCCCTACACTCCTCCTTACACACACACCTCTGTTATCCAGGAAATGAAGACGGAGTGTAGGCGGAAAGAGGAGGAGGAGCGGCAGGTGGTGCTCGCTCTAGAGGAGGAGAAAGAGGGATTAACTTCCCGCTGCGCCGCCCTGCGAGCTGACCTGGAGGAGAAAGAAAGGCAGGCCAACAGCCAACGAGACCAGAGGGATGCTGCCCAGGCCAGAGTCAAGGTACGAACGTGGGGACAAGTCTATTCAGACACACACGCACAGTTTCTGAGTTATACAGGAAGGACCCCTTCCTCTAGGTTCCCTTTCTTCTGCACACCTTGAACTCTCTGATCCCACATACCCTCAGCATGTGAATATAAAAAGATTTCTGTAGCTAAGCGCACAATTTAAATATGCAGAGACTACATTCAAAGGAAGGAGAAATTATGATTCAACATGGGGGAGACCGATCTGTTTGGGGTAAAAAATGAATTGAGTTGACCACAGCTGAAGGGAACTTTTGTGAAGTCATTAGCATGTGTGCGTGGAAGGGTTTGCAGTTGTTGTTGGGTTTTCTGCCATGCTCTCTCATCCAGGTAGTTGTTAGGGTCTGTCCGTTGCTCCAGTTGTTGCTACGAATTCATGCTTCCTGTCCCACGAGAAATACCGTGATCGCACAGTGGCAGCGGCGTCGTGGGTTAAACGCTCAACCAATCAAATTACAATCAAAGTAATTTAAAGAGTTTTCAATCATATGTCAACCAGGCCCCTTGCAGAAATCAACTTCCTGCCAATACTCAAGTCTGAGGACATGGGAGCATCAGAGGAACCTCACGCCCTTCCTCATCCTTATAGACTAATCGTTATGAACCATATTGCTACGCTTGTCAAATAGAGTCAGACAGAAAGTCTTGAATAAGTCAGGGCTGCAGAGTAATTACACTTGGACTGGATGAAGCCCAGCAACTAGTCTATGCACATCCATCACGGCCTGAGACACTCCACCTGTTCCTCATTTTTTTGTATCATACATTGCTTTGAAAGATGGAGATGGAGAATTTGGGGTGCGCGGTGGATACATCGTGCCAATTTGTTTGACATGGCTGAGATTTGTCCAGGAATGCATCATTTAATCGGGTGCACGCTTTGATAAAGTGCAGCTACTGTGTGGTTATTCTAAGTTTTTGGAACTTGACAGAGTGGACAAAATGAAAGAAACGCCCGACAAACATATAGAGATCCTCAACATTATCTTAATTTATACACCTGAGACAGTACCAGTTCAAACTGAGACATAAAGAGATGGATGTGGGATTGACTACTGAAATGTGTTTGATATGAGCCATTTGATGTCCTCAGCTGTACGTTACATTGCTCAGATTCCAGTGCAAAGTATGTAACCTCACCAACCTGCAGTTTACTGGGGAAGGCGGTGTAAATGAGTGAAGCACTTTTTAATCCATCGGATGAAGACACTGCAGCGCTCCCTCACTTGTGCAGCGCCAGTCTGCATATGAATTCCTGTTTCCTGTGGCACGGTTGCCTTCAGTGTTTATGGGCTGTTACTCGTGATGTGTAACTAATTGGTGCTGTGGGCGAGACAGTGAGAAAGGCTACAGAGTGGGGACTGTAGATGGAGACAGATGGCTACATCACAGCCAGAGCAGCATATTTTCAAGTTTATTTATTTTATCTGCAAAAAAAAATGATGCATTCCCAAATAGTTCCTGTGCTGCAATCGCCAGTTAATTAAAATTCTGTTTTTTTAGAAGTAATATCAATATGGGCTGGTGCACACCGGGCATCATTATTATTTCAATACAAAATAATGAGGTTAAAAATCTGTAGAAATGCAAATTTTTGATTCCCCTTCGATCGAGTGATTGGTTGAAGAATTTCAGTCGGTGCCGTACCGTGTTTTCAAGTGGACTGATTGTGACAAGGGCGTTAAACATGTTGATGTCCTTCTTAAACAGGAGCTGGAGGAGGAGCTGTACAGCGCCTGGCAAGAGTTGTCCAGCTCACAGAGACACAGTCACAGTCTGGCAGCGCAGCTTTCTTCCAAAGAGAGAGAGGTGGCCGCAAAAGAGGGACAGGTCAATCAGCTTCGGTGAGCACAACCAAATGACGCTTTGCCCAGCACAACTAAGTGTCCCATCTCTTGTAAGAACCACGACTTTACAGTGACATATTTAGATATATTCTTGGATGATTTTATTATTTAAAAGAGATATGCGTCTGTCCTGCGCTGAGATGTGTGCATATATTCCCTCACACTGCCTGTATTAGCGTGTGCAGCAGTCAGTATATTACTCTCTACGCCACGAGGCTTGTGGGTGACACAGGTTTCCTCCACTCTGGCTCACCTAAAGCCACTTGATAAGCCCTGCATAGTGGATGTGCTTTAAAAGAGGGAGAAAAGGAAAACGGGGCAGGCTTTGGCTAAGCTTTAGTCGATATGATAAAAAAAAACACTGTGAGAACCGTGGCAGCCTTAGTGGTAATCTCAACCTTTTTTAACTACTTTTCTGTTTTAATGCCAGAGGCCCTCTGACGTGTCAGTCACACCAGGGCTGGAGACCGTTCTGAAGGTTTTAGCTGGGTGATTAAAGAGGTCATTACAAGTTAGAGAAGCAGTTTGTGGTAAATCAGTGGAACAAAAAACACCTTTCAGAAACTTTGATGCTGACGTGGCTACAGTGAGGCAAATTTTAAACATTGTAGAAATTTAGTGATGAGATTAGTGATTATTTGTGGACGCGTATTACAGGTATACAAACACGCTGAAACACTTTTCACATTTATCTTCTAGCATGGAGCATGTATCTGCTGTCAAATGTCTTAAAATGTCAAGACCCACAGTATGTTATATATATATATATTGTTGAGTTGAGTCCTGTCATTAACATTAACAGTCCAGTTATCAGTTACATTTGGTCACCTATCCTCTCTGCGCATGCATCACTGCTGTGTTCGTCTGCCAGAGGCTGTGATTAATTGGCTTAATCCAGCTTTAAGCCTCATTTCTGCAAAATACTTTTTAGATCTTGGTTGTTTTTAACTCATGTTTTTGATTAGACAAAGTATCAGATGTGTGGATCAAACAAACAAACAAGCTCGGTTCACAAACCCTTGCAGAGCAGCGGTTTTGACATGTGACTGCTTTATGCTGTGTTTTATTGGTTTCAAAGAATCTGCCAGTTGGTTCTGGAGAAGAGGAGGCCTGAACAGTGAAAATGATGGCAGAGGTGGTCACACTACTTATGATGTCATCAGACTATGTCTTTTTTAATCTTCTGATGGAGAGGCAGAAAACTACATATTGTCTTTTAATCTAATTATTGATGAAGGAGATGAAAGAAGAGCAATTAGTCAATATACTGATGTAATTTAAGTCCTCATACATCCTCACATCCTTTTAGAAAGGGCTGCACTTGTTTTACAGATTTACAGAATTAATCTGTATCGGATGTGTGTCATGTCAGAGTATGAAAGAAGAACAGAATGGCAGTGTTGCTGTATTTTGGTTTCATATACATTAGTATAACATATACATTGGATAACATGTTGCGTGTTTGTGTGTGTGTGTGTAGTCGTGAATGTGCCGAAGTGCAGACGCTGTACAGACAGAGCACGGAACACGCGGCGGAGCAGAGCCATCTGATCAAGCAGCTGGAAGGACTCAACTTGGACACGCAAAAAGTCCTGAGGAACCAAGAAGAAGCACATACTGCTGACACCACCTCCTACCAGAGGGTACACACACACACACACACACACACACACAAACACGTACACACACGCGCCAAACCTCAAACTCATTATTATTACCACTTTGTTGCACTCCACTCGGGCCTCACCCGCTGTGGTGATTTATTTTCCAAGCTCGCTGTAACCTACAATTATTTGACTAGCGCCAGAAAAGACGGGCTTTTCTCACCGTATCCTGTTACTGTGAACGGGCCGCTCAACCTACCATCCCTCTCTCTGATGACTGCACCACTGTGCCATACGCAGCGCTCCACAGAGAGCGTTAGCCATTAAACATGAACATGAATGTTTTTGTTGTCGTTTTATCCTGTTTTCCCATCATGTCCTCTCTTTGACGATCTTAGCATATGTCTTTCCCTGTCACTATGAAAATAAGACTAAATCCTCCATATGTGAGTAATTTTGTCTCATATTCTTCCATTTGACATCCCCCCTCTAGCTTGCCGTGACCCATTCCCTGCTTTTTTCCAACCTTTTTCTCCGTTTGTGTTCTCGACAGCTGTACAAGGAGTTGAGTCAGTGCTACCAGTCCCTCGTGTCTAGTGAAGCCAACCTCCGCCAGAGTCACCAGGAGCTCAGCAGCCTGCTTGCTCAGAAAGACCAACACGTCCTGCAGCTTCAGGCCCAGCTCCAGCAGCAGCAGCAGCAGCAGCAGCAGCAGCAGCAACTGCAGGAACAAGTACAACTGCAGCAACAGGCTCCGCACACAGGCCTTAACCCCTCCCCAAACAGACAAACCAACCTCAAGGTAATCACCCCTCGCTTTCTCCCCCTCAGACACCCGCTCTTTTCAAAGTTTATCAAGTGCACAGGCTAACAAGTTCATTTCTATGATGCCTGCTCCACTGTTGAGGTTGGTGAACTCTGATATGCATTTGTGTGGGTATGGACAGCAGATATGTTGGCTTGTGATTGCCTGCATAATGTGTCGGTGCTTTTCCTTACATAAGAAAACACAGTGTATCACGATACATATCTCCACGACCTGTCTGCTGTCTGTATGTGTAGGTTGATTAGTAGGCACAGTAATAACTGACAAGCCCCAGCCTGGCCTGCGGTGGTGGTCTTTAACTGAGAATCACTCTCTTAATATCGTTTCATCCTTGATCTATCCATCTTTCTCTGCACCGCTGTCTTTCATGTCAGCTATCTGATCTTCACTAGCGCTCCGTCCTGGACACGCTTGCACCCTCTGACTCGCTTAATCTGTCTTCTTTCTATCCTCCCACCCAGGTACCTGGAAGTCCTTTTAACATACTCTGGGTTGGGGTTATAACAGGTGGAGAAGGGTGGTTTAATTGGAGCCCGGTGATGCTCTCGTACACGATGTTATAGTTACACTTCTACATCTGTCAGTCAGCGGGGGGTTTAACTTTATCTCGCTACCTTTGAATTGTCACCCCGAGGCAACAGAGGCTGGAGAATAAAGTCAATGCTGCGGCCACACTTTAAATGGCCTTTAACAACTCCTTATGATATGGTGATGGGTGTTTCTTGGACCACACAGTGTCAAAGACTTGCTTGAGAATAGCATCAGGTATTTAGATCTTATACCCTTCAGCCGCGCAACCCCACTTAATATAATGAGTCTCTCTGTCTGTTCTGTTTGCTTCGTTTTAAACAACTCTCTGGCCGAGGCCGCCGAAGATCACATTTTTGCAGCAGTTGAGTAATTTCTGTGCCTCCGCAGGCTGTAATTGTTTAATTTGATTGGTTGATATTTTCTGACAGTGCTGCCCCCAGACTGTGGAAGTTAAAAGATATCAGCTCAAATGTTAAGTGAGTTACAATCGCCCCGTCTCACTTAACCCTGTTAATTTAACCAGTGGTGGAATATAAATGGATCATTTAGTCAGTAATTAAATACAGTACTGCAGCGTTCCCCCAGTAATTAATACTACATTTAGAGAAGATGCAGTTAGTGCTGCGTATGTGTGCGTGTGCAGCGTGTGCTCACATACGTGCAGCTATGTGCTGCGTATGTGTATTTGCATTTAGGCGCAGTGTGTTTGTTTTATCACTCCGAACATGCGCTCTCTTCCACACCCAGGTCAGACAGAAGAAAGGACGCGATCGCACGTTTCCAGGGCTGAGGTATAATTACAAAAATATAACCTATGCTTAGAATTAATATGAACTTTTGTTTACTGAACACATGTAGCTGCTGTCTGGCTGATTTGTTTCTTTAACTTTCTTACCCACTGACATCAAAGTGAACAGATCAGGTATCCCAAGGTATAGCACTCAGTCAGGAGGGCTTTCTGTTTCGCACTCTGTAATTTCACTGACAGGTTGTGCGTATGTGTGCACGCGTGTGTCTGCGTGGGCGCGTGTTTGACTAAAGGTGTGTGTATCCGAGCACATAATCGCAAATTCTGTAACAACTTCCTCCCGAACACCTGTTAAATTCTAATGCTCAGGTTGTTAAGGCAGATTTGATTTTAATTTTAAATGTTTTGGTGGAAGTTACCATTGGAGGTGATCAAAGTGCTGATCGCAACGGGAGCACAGGGGGGAGACGCAGCGCTCATTTGAATATGGACCAGAGCGACGGCTTTGAACACCCCTCCCGCAGTGGTTTTAGAGGGGGAGTGGGGGGTGGGGGGGTGGGTGAGAGGAATAACACCCATTGTGTGTTATACTTCCATGCTGTGTACCAAGATTGACTGTCTGTTCTCTCCTGTCTTGTGTGAAGTTAACTCTTTACAGGAGGCTTAACAACACTTTACAAAGGCTTAAAGATGAGCAATGTCTAGAGTAACTAAGCAGTTCTGCCTTGTCAGTTAAAATGAGTCATGCTATGTTTTTGGAAACCCTTACATGCTATATTAATTAACCTGCAGGGTCAGCAGCAGGCATAAAAATTCAGTTTGCTTTTTATTCAGTAATGGTTCTGCTCCACGGTCTGTTGATTGTTTCAATGATCATTTAGTGTAAAAATATAAAAAAAAATATAACGTAGAGATATAAATAAATCTAGAAAAATGCTTTTGATCGGGAAATGCGCATCCCAGTTTGTCAGAGTGCATCTTAACATGTCAAAGCCATTCAGTTTAAAGCAAAAGAATCAAACCGTCACATCTGAGAAACTGGGGCCAAAGTGTGTTTGCTGCTTTTGCTTCATCATCACCAAATCTGCTGCCACTCGTTTCAGCTCTGCATGCACCGTGTTTCAAGAGTTTTGCGCATGTTTTCTGTTTGTGTGTTTTACTTAAAACACTGAGATATCTCCATAATGTCAGGCTGGATATGGCCTCACGCCCCGATGCTGTAGCTGTAGGGCCTGGCCGATCACCCGGCACCTGTGTGACCCCCGCGTACGATGAGATGCAGTCTGAATAAGCTGCCAGGTTGGGGAGGTTTGGGTTTCCAGGTTGGTCAGTCACCATCACGGTTTAGAGTTAGCAAAAGGCCCTCATTAGTGGACAAAAAGCTAGCTAATAAGAACATTCAATCATTTATAACTATCTCCCTAACTGCAGCGTTGTGTTTAGTGTTTGGCTATTGTCAGAGCTGTGCGGTGATTAAAGACCAGCATTAGAATCCATAGCAGACCTCAGGCTTTCTGGAACCTTCAGCACAGTCAATGAGTGGTAAGTTGTTAATTGTGTGGGCAGTCTTTCAAAAGCACTGCTTATTCTCTCATCAGCATTGGAAAGAGAAAATTGGGCATGTGTTTTCTCTCCAGAAAAGTTTCATATGAATACAAGATCTTAAATATGTACGGAAACTTTTGAAATGCACAATAGGTGCAGGGGACATTTGACTGTATCACAGTAGGAAATGCGGGTGTGTTTAATAAAACGAATGAATTCCATGTAGCTGCTTAAGTTTAAGCGTCCCATTGTTGTGCGTGCTGACTCGCTAGCACACTGAGACACTCGAACACAACACAGTCATCATGATGGTTTAAAGAAAACCCGCTTCTCCTACTCTGACAAGTCGTAATCTCATGAAAAAAGTCAGTTTTCACACAACTGAATACACTAATTCTCATAGATGTGAGCTGTTTTGAGGAATTGTTCACCTGCATTGTGATTTTTTACATCACTATTTTATAAAGCATAAGCACCAGCTGGTAAAACATGTAAATACCTGTCAGATTTCAGACACATTGTAATGATTTAGCGCTGACTTGCAGGTGAATGTGTCAATGGCTGGTTGATCCCATTTTTAAAAAGTACATTTCTCACCAAATTCGATACACAAAATGTTTGTAACATGTTAAAGTCCCTGCGTATTTTATATACTGAAGCATAAGCATGGAAGCAACGTTTCCCAAGATGCTGGGCTTTTTTCTTTTTTCTTTTTTTTTAAAAATAAATTAAGAGAAGTCCACATGGTGCATCTCCCTCCGCTTGTTGAGATGGTTTTAACATCTGCTTCTGGCTTGTTATTTGTGTTAGCCAATCTAAACACTTTTAGATGTATAATTAAAGTGCTAGTTACGCGCACACAGGCGCGCGTAAACACACCCACCTCTTTGCCGGGTCACGTTTTGCCTAGGTGAGGCGCTTCTTTTGATCATCATCATCATTAATAGCAGCCGCAAAGTAGAAAACGATGAGACCATAATGCTGCAAAGAAACATTGGAATAAATATTTCAAAGCAAGAGCTCAACAAACAGAATGGCATCAGCCGGAGGGTGTTCTTGTGTGTTTTTATATACTATACGTAACTCTACTACTTCTTAGCAGCTATGACCTCTTAGCAGCTATGACCTCTCAGCGCAATATAGATCAGTACAATAAGGATATAAGATAAGGATAGAGGGTTGTTTTTAATCTCCTCTGCTTGAAAGTGTGATTGAAAGCTTGTATAGTCTGATCTTTTTGAATTCTCTTTCACACGGGCCTTGTGTTGACTCTGGCTGCTCTGTCTTATTCGCACCATTCCCCCAGCTTAACTGTCAGGACCTCCCTTAGAGTATGTTAAATATTTAGTGGAACCTGCTGCTTCTATTTACATGTGCCTCCTCCCTCCAGATGTATCAGCCATTCTTTCCATATGAAAACATTTTTGCAAAAGTTGAAATAATTCTTAAAAATAATGGTCTGTTAAATATTTGAAGATGTATAAGGCTATTTCTGTCGGCCGCTTATCTCTTGTATACTGAGTGTGTTATCATCAAATGCTGTTGTCAACATGAGTTTGTGTATGAGCGTGTGTTTGGAGCTGGGCCATGTCCAGGGCCAGAGACATACTAATGACATGGACTCCAGTGGTGTGTTTTACCAGCTCAACTGCTCTCATTAGATGAGAACCTCTGCGCAGCACAGCTCGCCTCATTAATGAAGCACAGCCATGTGCCGCTGCAGATACGTGCGCTCGCCCGCTCAGGCACATCCACTCGGGTCAAACAGGCTGTGTGGGAGGACTCAGGGCTGTGTACACGCACACAAAGGCATACACACACCCTACATCCTACTGACTGCATGTGCTGTCCTTCTGTAAAGTCCCCCTCCACTGCACTACCAGTTAACACACGCTCATACATATATGCACGCACACATTCTTTGAAGAATCACCATCTTGAATACAAAGTGCACCTGGCGTGGTGGTGGTGGGGAGGGGTCTCCACCTTCTAGCCCTCACTTCTGAAGTCTGTCCAATCACTTTCACAAATGCTGTCCCTCCACAGATGTGTGTGAATGTTATTGTGTGAGCATGTAGTCAAGTATGCATATGCATGTGGTTTTGTGTGTGTGTGTTTTTCTCTGTGTGTGTGTGTGTGTGTGTGTGGCAGGGCCCCTCCTGATTATAGCTGCTACATAATTAACAGTGATCAGATTTGTTTTGTGGCATAAATGGTGCATGTGTAGAACATTAGGCCTGGCAAGTCTCATTTCACATTCAGCTCAAGGGCTCGGCAGCAGACGGGTCACGAGCTTCAGGGAGCACAATCACAAGCCTCCCTCCATATGGTCCTGCCTGCCGCATCCTCACCAGCGAGGGCTGCGAGTGCCAGACAAGTTCCCCCAAGAACCTAATCGTGTTCAGTAATTACCAAGACCGGCTTTTTTCTTTTTTTCCCCCTCCCTCTCTCAGCCTCCCCCCCGATCTCTTGCTCTTTTTTCTTCACTGCACCTGCATGCTCTCGTCTTCCCTTTCAGTCTCATGCTCTCCCCGTCCAATGCTTTCAATAAGCTGCTTTATTTTTTTTCCCTTTTACAGCTTTGCTCCTTTACCGCCTCAGTGTTTCCTTGTTTTTCTGCTTTTTGCTGGATAAAAATCGGGATGGGGATGAGAGAGATTCAGAGAGGGGAAAAAAAACCTCAGACACTCCCACATCAGTTAATTTCTAAATTGCTTTATGTGGCTGATGCCGAAAAACCCAGTCCGTCCTCCTGACTGCCTGGAAATTATAAATAATTGTAACAGATGCGCCAATATGGCCGGCCTCCAATAAACGAGGCCCCAGATAATTTGACCAACCCCCTTTGACAGGCCAATTTAATAAAACATGAACAAAATCTTCCTCACTAATAATTTATCATCCCCTCTCCTCCCCTTTGGTTAAAGTTGATTACCCTGGCAGTTAACAAGGTCACGCCCAGATGCCAGGTTTCTGATAATGCAATCACGACTGGTCGGGAAAAAGGTGATGACATCCCATACCTGGCCTCCCACCACAACGCAGATGTGAAGGCCTCTTGTTTGTCACAAGGCTTTGATTTGATGTGTTGAGCAGAAGTGTTGTTGAACGCAGCAGGTGATGCTGTTTTTGTAGCGTTTCACGCTTTTTTTATTAAGGACTTAAGAAAAGAAATGTGAGAATATATGCAGCAAGGTGATGGAGTCAAGGCATATGGGTGTGAGTTAACTTCAAGATAAAGGACTCTGGCATCAACTTCTCTTATACAAAGTGTATTAACAGCATGCCCCTTGAATGTGTCATTTAAACTATGTATCCTGTTCCTTAAAGTCATCTTTTCTCTTCACACACATCCAGTATAATCTGTTTATAACAGCCGCAGCAGGAGTGTAAAGATACAGTGTCACATAAAGTAAAATGGACATTAAAAAAAATCTATGCGGGCACAGTTGCATTATGGGAATGTACACGTGAGCGTGCGCATTAGTGGGTGTGTTTGCATCACAATCTGCTGCTCTGTGGGTGGGCCCTCAGCTTTATCCTTGTCCCCTTCAGTTTGTTTTGGTAGTCCCCGCTGTGTGCCGAGGTGTGCAGATGCTGCTAGACACTGGCTAATAGACACTGATAAATAGGCCGTGATAGCGCACGCACACACACACACGCCACGGTTCTGTAGGCCATAGATGGCCGTGCCACTGCCACATGACACATCAGGTTATTAACCTCAGTTTCTGGAAATGTCATCCAGTATGCAGAGTTTGAACTACAGGAAAGTGTGAGCTTGTGATTTTTGCCATTTCCCAGAATTCCATTAATTCACTCATTCAGTTTGAAGGCAATGAGGTTTTCAGTTTTAGGTTGTAACTTCTTAATTTACCATTTTGTTCAACTCCCTGAAAAGCAGTAAGTCACTGAATGGCTGTTGTTCCTTTGCCTATAAAAGCTTTTTTCTAATAACGTCCAACATTCACTACATCACAACATCGTTCTGTTGAATCTGACACATGTTGAACATGTTTAAATGAATCTGTTGAGTCAGTTTGGAGCCCATTGTAGGCACAGCTGCACAGAGAGTCATGCCCTAATAACTCTGGATCTACAGTTTGTTTTGTCACTTTTCTCTAATTCTCTCCACCTACAACCCCGTCTTCTCTCCTTCCCGTTTCTCACTCACAAACACAAGCGTGCGCGCACTGTCTCTCTTTTCCCACAGGCAGTGGTGTCAGAGCAGGTTGATGCCGCAGCTCAGCGGTCCAGCCCTGATTCTGAGCGGGCCTCCACCCGAGGCTCAGATCCCAGGCCGGAGGATAAGACCCTTCGACGCAGATCCTCCAGTTCCGTCAGAAGACAGCAGGTAGGTTAGCACACACTGCCGCCAATTATGACAAAGACAGCATGCGGGCGAGCAGCTAACATGCCCACACTTTATCCGTTACCACTTCGCTCAGATTAGATCAAAGCCACAGAGGAGGGATATGAAGGAAACGGTCTGTTAAGAATCATGTGATTTATCAGACCCTGTCTCTGCCAACCTTTGTCCTGAACTCCCCAACACACACACACACACACACACACACACACACACACACACACACAGACACACACAGACACACATGCCCCTCCTACTGTGACCAGGCCGACGTGTGCTGCTGGTTTCACGCATGCCTTGGGCTCAGGCACTGGCTAATTTACCGCTTCAGCAGTACATTATGAACAAGAAAGAAGCTTTTGATCTTCTCAGTATTCCTCTCATAAGTTTGGCAGGACATGTTTCTAGATGGCCTCACTCACTCTAAAGCTGGCCTGAAGACACATTGTTTGATTTATACAGCTGTCCTCATTATAGCTTCAGTGGAAGCGCTTCTGTTCTGGCAGTTTATACATGTAATGTAATTATTTTGTACAAAATAAATAAACAGTATTGACATCATTTGATGTGCTTCTGCAGGCTCTGCACTGTTTGCCCTAGGACACACACACAAATGCAGAATGCACACAGTCTGTTAGTCGTTATGCACCTAGTGTTAATTATTCAGAAATGTGCCAATTTTGATACTTTAAATTAGAGTGGGACTATAATGCATTTTTCACACAATACATTTTTGATACCATTTTATGCTGAATAAAAGCATGAACATCATAATTGGATTCATAAATGTTTAACCTGGTGTGTCTAGGTGTGCACATGCTGTCTCTTTCATTAGTTGCCAAATCAAAAACGTCTCTCAACTCAGTCAAACGAGAGTGAAGTCACTTTTTCAGTGTTTTACAGATGACACAGAACGTTAATGTAGTTACATTTTGCTGCTGACAACACACACACACACACACACACACTTATACATATCATTGGAGTTGAGTGAACAGTGATTGAATCGATATGTTTTATTATATCCTGCTTAAATGAAACAATTCAAATTGGCAATAGACCAAATTGTTTGCTTTAACTTGTGATTATGTTGATTGCACAGTGCAATGTAATGTAATGTCTGCGGAATAATAACACCACTGGCGTTTAGGTTAGTTCACCGTAAGTGTCGCTTTCACAGCAAAATGCCGTCTCCCACCGGGTGTGATCATGTCTCTGAGACAAAGTGCATGAACTTGCTCTTCTCCAAATGTGCCCCCATGTCAAACACTGCTGTTGCTGCTTGTTTGCATGAAGCAATACTCAAATTATGTTATTACACCATAAAAAAATTACAACAATTTCACTGCCTCTCGCTTCAACACGCTGCTTTCGCTTGTCCTATTTTCTAAATGGTGTTGATCACGTCTCTGTGCGGAAATCTGGATTGCAGCGCGTCCTTTGTTGTTAGTAGGAAGTGATCCACTTGTCTTTAATAACAGCATTTGAAAGGAGCAAGTTCAAGTGCTGCCTGCCTCTGCTTTCACTAATAAAAGCCTTTGTTGAATATTTGTTGAAATCAATATATTTTTTTTTATTTTGCTCAGAAATAAAATAAATTCAGCAATAATGTGCTCAATACAGTTTCATATGAAAAGTGCAGTAGGATTGACAGGGAAAAGCTTTAAATTGAATGAGGCCATTATTAAATGAAGATTATGTTTAAGATATGACGTTAGGTTCTGCTCTCACAGTTCGGCTTCATTTTGAACACTTTCTGATTTTATTCCCTGCTTGATAATCACAAATCACAGTTAATATTAAATTCTCCCTCTCCCCAATATTTCAAAAGACTCCATCAACTTCAGGTGAGTAAACAGTTCAGTTCTAAAATCAGTTTTTGAATAATTATTATACTTTTGTTGTTAAAAACCTGTAAAGTTCGAGTAGTTGTCACGGTTTGCTGCTTAATACCCAACCACGGTGAAGCTCCAAAGAAACCTTAGACCAGCTCTGCTTCATTACACTTTGTTTAAAGAGCAATGCTGCAAGGTCAAAAGCTGTTGAAACGAGCCTTCTGTGTGGCCCACCACCTCCACCTTGGGCACAGTTTGCAGCTCTTTCAGTACTGTAAGTGCCTAAAGTGAACTGTGATTATTGGCGAGGTGGTGTGTAGTTCACAGTGGTACGTGGCTCTCATTTCGCTCCATACGGTAGGTGTTGAAATAATGTTATCAGGCTTTGTAGGGAAGAACACTTTACTTTAAACTTGGAATACCTGATGTGAATGTTAAAAACTTGAATGCGATGACCAATCACAGAAGCTCCACGCCCGTAAATGTAAACCTGTTTGAATGAATGCATGCATATTCTGGTATTTCACTGGTATTAGTGTGGATCTCTGTGCAGTGAGAGCTATGGAGACAATGGGAATGCCTTTTGTCTTCCTGCTCAGGCGTCACAGCCAAATAGGTACAGGTCAGTCATCCCATTCACACAGTGAGGTCGGAACTCTAGCTGCTGCCATTAGCAAAGGCAATATGTGATTTTAACTGTGTTCAGGTGTTAGTGGGTTAGGAATACCCTTTGGACCAGCTTCTGTGATTGACACTGCCAGAAAGCACTTCCTCTTGTTTTCTACCTCACTTAGAGAACTGGTCACCAAACTATTTCAGAGAGTTTGTACAGCATCCCTTTCGTCTCTGACACAAGGATTGTGTGTTGAATTTCTTTTCGGAACTGCACCACGCCATGTTGTTTACACACAACTTTCAGTTCCAAGGCTACCTGCTCTGTTACTCTGTTTGTCGGCCTGTCTTGGTCTTTTGAATTTTGTGCTCCTTTTGATAATTTTGTGCATTTGCTTTGTGCTGACGCGCGCACCCAGGTGTTTACACGTCGATATATGTCTCTGTCTATATGACTGTGTCTTATCCTCTGCTTGTGTGTAACATTCCTGTTCGCCCGGGAACCTGAACAAGTTCAGCTTTGAAAGCTCCAGACGCACACATGACACGCCGCTGCAATCATAAAGAAGCCCATTGATGACAGTGACCCCTCTCTCTGGGAGATGGAGAGAGAGGGTGGAGGAGACGTGAAGGGAGGAGGGAGGCACTCGATGAAATGTTTCTTCTTTGCTTTACAGCCAGTGACACTGACCCCTTAGTAAATAAGAGTTTTGCTCTTGCTAGCATACAGACTCTGTTTAGATATGGGCCTCTCTTCTCATTTCCCTCCAACTGTATGCCCTCCTCCCCTCCATCTGCATTGCACTCTCATGTTTACACAGCCATTACAGGGTGCGATGCATAGGTCAGGTCATGGCTGCCAACCAGCTGCTGAGCTGAGGTAGACAGCAGGCATCTTTCTTTGCCTCGTGTTCTGTTTTTTATCTTTCAGGCTTGTCTCGTGGAACATTAACAACAATGTCACATCATAGAGCGTCCCGCACAAACAGAAGGCATTCATGTGTCTTATGACAGACCAGACAGGCGTCCAACTGGACCAGGGAGAGCATCTGCAGCAGATCTCAGTCATTTGTCAGTGTCCCCACGTCATTTTCCTCTGTACTTGTGAACCAGAAGAGATGCAGCACACAGCAGTTCATCTCCTCTGGTTCACAAATACTGAAGAACGCCAATGGTGGAATATTCAGCTTATGTGTCTTCCATTTAAAATCCATCCTCAGTAAGTCAAGCTTTATAGTTGATCATCTTTACTTTTGAGTTTAGAGCTTTTAGTTCATTTCGATTCCCCCTTTGGCCTCTCTGTTTCCCCGATGCACAGGCAGGCTAAGCCAGTTGGCCAGCCACTCGTCAGGAATATGCAGATCAATCTGCTAATTAGTTGCATAGAGTCATTAAGGCTGAGTTAGAACACATGGTTGGCATGCATGCAGGCATGATAGCAGAACTGGGCACACCAGGTCACTGGAGTCAACTGTAGCCCAAGGGCACATTCCCCATCACACTGGCACACTTAGAGATCTTTGTCACAGGCATGATATGATATTACAGGTATCCACGCTGTGGTGATAAAAAGAGAATCAACACGTTGTCACTACATAACTGCATCAATTTAGATTTTTAATATTTTCATAACGTCAAACCCCTTTGTTGGCCTGTTTGTCTTTGCTGTCACACGTACAGTACGTGCCTTTTCTGATTGCTTATGTAGTTCTTATTTTTACTGGTGGAGTGTGCAACGCTGACATCATCGGTCAAATGTGCAATAGCCTGGGGACTCAATAAACAGTTGCAGGCCAAAATACCTCTGGACACAACTGAGTAAACCTACAATAAATTATAGAAACAACAGTCACATGACCGCTGGGTCACAGCTGCATGCTGGAACACCTGGGTTTGCCCTTTCCATTTTCATCCCAACTGGGTCACAAACATTCTAAATATACAGCGAGATAAAGTGAAGTTCGCCAAAATATTTCTGTAAATTATTGAGGTGAGCACTAAAAAAAATGGGGAACCAGAGTCTTGATCCGTATTTGACCGTGATCTATACAGGACTGAAATTGTGTAACCATGTTCAAGGTCTTTGGTCTTAGACAAGTTTGCCCCCGTAAACGAATACGAGTCGTCGTTGCTGCTCCTCTGAATGGACCCTCAAGACGTGTTTGCTGCCTCCAGTGGTTGATCTAAGTATCATTTTAAATAGGACTCCAGGACCTGTTTCACCAGCACCCACAGGTGTCGCCAAATCAATCAGGGCTGAAATCTAAAGTTTTATAACTTTAATATACAACAAGGGCTGTAACGATCATGGGAACACTTTTTCAGGAGCGGGGGCTTATTGATCCACCATCCTATTATAAACCTCACTCCACCACCAGCTCCGCCAGTACTCCACATCCACTCCAGCCCAAGGACTGTTGTACGTTTAGTCGCATTGCATATTTTAGCCTGCCATCTGGTCAGCCCTGCCTGGCACCGCAGGGGGCCTCATATCCTCTCATATTCATATTCCGCTAGCATATTGTTCCCACTGCTTTTCTACAATGCGGCCCCAGCACTTCCACACTTCTTTATTTATTTCTACAGAAGAGGCTGGCGAGCAAACGGCCCCCCCTCCTAATCGGCGGCTCTTCCAGTTGTCCTATCAAGTGTAACCTGGAGGCCCCTGGTAGAGCAATTAGAGCGGCCTCCCTGCCCACCTCTTGTAATGAAGCCCAGCACATTCTGGAATCTATAGCCCCTTTAGTCTCCCCTAATGGGACATCATTATTGTCAAAGAAACAATGTAAATGGAAATGAACATACTCATTAGCCAGTCGCAGGGAGAAACCTTTGCCGCTCTCAGCTTGCAACTCCTGCTTCCAAACACACGCACACACACACACACACACACACACAAAAAACTAAACCTCCTCCCTCCCAGCTTCTGCGGACTGCTGCTCCAGCTTGCTTTATTCCTCTGGTAGCACGTTCATTCGCGTGTGCATGTGTGTGTACCGAAGAAGACAATGTGCATGTTTTACTCAAGGTGAGAGGGGAACAGAGTGAATATGGATATTTCCATTATTGGCATTCACTCAGTGTTTCTACAGATGTTAATTGCGGCACGGTTTTGTGCCCGCGTGTGTAAGTGAAGTGCGCTCAAGTCCTCACCCCAGTGCTTCTTTGCTCATCTGTCCCAGGGTGCACCTGTGCAGCGGTCCAGGTCTCTGTCCCCAGCCAGGAGTGTGGAATTGGGTAATGGGAGGGGAAGAGGAGCAGAGCAGAGGATTCAAGACCTTGAGGAGCTGTTGCAGTTGAAGGTAACTAGCTAACATAGATAAATACACATAACATCCCTTATTTTCTCTCATTTTCATTAGTGTTTATGCCCGACTTTGCGTTACATCTAACTGCACAGTATCTTCTAACATCTTTGCCTCTTCCGTCTTCATCTTCTATCTCGATTGTTTCCCTCACCCGCCAGTGCCTTTGAACTACTTATGGTGTTGTTTCCTGAGCAGGGCACGTTCAATGGGATGGTGGCGTCCGGCTGATAGTGCGGGGAACTAGACAGGTCTAATGGAGCTGCTTGTTGCCGTGGCCACTATCTCACACGTGATTGCTGCTATCAGCTGCGGGCCCGTGTGAAGGTACCGCAGCAACCGTAACAGTCACAGCCTCCGAAGGGTTCAATTGCACGAGTGCTGCGCCTGCCTCCTCCATGACCTTCGCTCACAGTGTCTTTCACACACACACACACACACACACACACACACACACACACACACACACACACACACACACACACAAACAGAGCGTGCGTAGGTAGTGAACCAGCAGGAGAGGAGTTGCTCTGGTGAAAGTGGATGCAGCAGGGTTTTTTTTCCCCCCTTAAACGAATCAGCTTTATTGGTCTTTTAACCTTGGCGTGCTCTATGACGTCTTTCTCCTACTATTCTTTATTCGCATGTCTCTTTTTTTCCCTTCGCTCTCAAATTCTCCGCAAGCAAAATACACTTAATGTTCACCTCTGTTCTCCTTTAAGGTCTCAAAATTTGACTTTCTCTCTTTTATTTTGTGTCAGCAGAGTATATTTTCCTCCGCCGTTGTCTGTTTTTTACTGAACTCTCCCCCGAAGCCATTCTCCTCGTTGCCTTTTTCACTTCCTTTCCATCTTTCAGACTGACCAGTGAGTGAGCGATTATGCGGAGGTCATCCTCCTTTGAACACAATCCCAGGAACACATTAGGCATCATTTTCTTGTCAGATCTGAAGTGTCTGAATTACATCACCAGCAGACACCTTTTCAGACGGTAATGCTCAACTTAGGTTCAGACGACACGCATGACTGTCTTAGTTAATGGTGCCATTTACGTGTCTGCCGGTTGAGGGGTGTTTAGCAAAGGTATGCAATGAAAGACAGTGATTGGCAACTCAAATCTGTGACCACATTAATGAGGGCGTCAGCTCAGAGCGTGGTTTAATGCTCGGCTCCAGCATCGAGCAGCATGCCCTCCAACAGCTACTGCTGAGACCTCACCTCCAGCATCTTACAGTACAGTACTTCACTGTGTCCACTCCACATTCTCCACTTGATTCTATCAAATTCTTTCCAATAGAATGCCTTTCAAATTGGGTACGCCAGCCCGTACCATTGACATGTTGACCTTAGCAGCTAACAGCAGCAGACAAACAAACAATTCTCATAATAATGGCCTCTTTTTTTTTTTTCCCTCCGCACACTTTCAAGTAAACAGTAGCTGTTGCTGTGTAATTATTTTTCAGCTTGAGAACGTCCACAGATGTGTATGCTGGGTGAGTATGGGGGTGTATTGATCGGTGGGCAAGGGTCTGTGGCCTGATGACCAGAGCTGCGCTGCCCAGGGGAAGCTCTATAAGGAGCCTGGGAAGCCATGATGTGGCTAATGCCCTGCCACTTGCTCCATCCTGCCCCCCCACCACCACCATCAGTCAGCCTCAAGTCTTCTGCGTCCTCCCCCTGCTCCTAGTTACACCAGTTAACACTGCCCTGGTCTGGCCCCTTTCATTAGAGCCTTGTTTTTGAGAGGTTGGGGGCAGCTTGAAGGGGCCGAGGATGTCTTGCAGATGTCCTCTGTGAATAATCCGCACTAGGGAAAATCCATACTTGTCACATTGGCAGTGTGAATGTGCATTGGGTGTGTGTGTGTGTGCGCGTGCTGGCAGCCGTTGTGTGTCCGGTGCATGTTTGTGTGTGCTCTCTGTTCTCTTTGTCCTTGTTAATAATAACAGGGCTGAGGGCTCGCATTTCCCTCTCTGCAGGGCAGCCGTGTCATATCAGCAGTAAACAAGCTCCTTCCCTTCAGAAAGCGCTCGACAACTCTCCCTAGCCCTGGCCACTCAAGCAGAAACCTGTCCTGCACTCTTCCTTTCACTTTCTCTTTTGCTGCGCTCGCTCTCTTTCTTCTCTCTCTAATTTCTCCGTTCTCTCTCTTTCACTTTCCTCCCTTTTCATCAGCTGCCTTTCTCTCCTCCTTTCCCTCTCTTTCCACCTCTGTTTGTCCTGCCTGTTGAAAGTGTTTTCTCCATCGCCCTCGCTGTTAAGGTCAGCGTGATGGGGAGGAGGGGTGCCCCTGACAAGAAAAATCTATATGTTGTCTTCTCTTACTCCTTCTTTAAAGCTGGAGCCCAATCTTGCTGTGTTTTAATAGCTGTCAACAACAGTGTCAGCAACAAACCCACAGCTGCAGCACCCCCAGCAACACAGCATGTTCTGGTCATCACTTGGTAACTCCAGTGAGCGACTTTCTTTGCTGCTTAGAGAGCGTGTGCGTGTGCATGCGTGTGCATCCTTGGCCCCATTGACTCATCGTGTAAATGTCGTCCTTTAATGATGTCTGGGTTGCCCAGTGAGAGCACTTGAAAAGAGTCTGAACCCGCTGGTTTCTGTCAGGCAAAGGTGTTTGGGCTGCAGACCAGTTTAAATATGTAGACGGTGAGGGGCTCCTCTTGACTTCCCTGCCACACTGCTGCAGCCAGCGTACGTGAGGCTGGCTCTCTTTTTCAATTAAGTCATGTTTCATTTGACATGTACAGCTTTTGTGAGGGGGGGAAAAAAAAATCTTGTCACTGTGCCTTACAGACGGAGGAGAACGAGGAGCTGAGAAGAGCTCATGATAAACGCCGCGAACGCCTGTGTCTGATTCAAGCCAACTACAAGACAGTCAGAGAGCAGCTGAAAGAGATGGAGCGATCGAATGGCCTGTGAGTACACTGCAACGAACTCTTGTCGCGCAACGCACTCTGGAAGGTGTTACAAAATAAATGCAGAGCGTACAGGTTTGGATTCATAAAAGCAGAGGGTCTGTGCATACACAAAGTAACTAGGATAACTTCCCCTTCCTCCCAGCGGCAGCCAGTGAGAGATGTTTCAAAGCGCATAACTCACCTTGCTTTATGTTAAAAGCCCTTGTGAAATGCTACACCCCTCTGAAACTGCTCACAAATAGTCTTAGGGCCTCATTGCTCTCCACATGTTGTCTGACAAGACCTGAGTGCTGGATTTGGGAAAGTGGGAGAAATTCCTTCCTCTGCCTTTGAAAAGCTCTGAGGTTTTAAGCCCAGTCAATTCGGGCCGTTTTGTGCCAAGTATGTGTGTGCGCGCTTCTGCGTCTCTTCTCCCTCAGCGTTCATTAGGATGTGAGAGCCAGAGGCAGGAGGTGTCTGGTCCTGGGGGGTGCAAGGTGTTTGAGAAGGCCTGTGGAGGGAAGCAGGAGGGGGGGGGGCATTTCCTGCTTCGACCTGTTATCTTCACCAGAAACCACAGGGTTTTTACACAAAGGGGAAAATGTGCTGGAAAATGTCATTTATTTAAGGGTCTTGTTCTCTCCATTGTCTCCGCCGGTCTTTTCCCACTTTTTTCTGTCTCTGTTTCTTCTCTCCAGCAGCATCGCCGACTCCATTTTAAAATGTAACTAAAGGTGCATATGTTTGGTGGCCACGCGGGGGCAAAGTGTTGACCCCGTCAGCTGTTTTCTCACCGGGTTAATTAAAGAAAACAGCAGTGCAACGTGAGCCCGTGTGAAAGTGGAGCGAGCGAGAGGGAGCGTGTTCAGCGCTAGGCTCGACTCGGCTCATGTCAGCTCAGCGCAGCTCAGCAGCATGTGTCTGAGACAGTGGGAACAAAGACGGAGAGATGTAGGGAGAGAAAACTCTCAGAGTCAACACCAGTTATACTTTTTAGCAGGTTATCAAAGAAATGTTGTGTCTGGATGAATAATACGCTTTTTATCAAAGGCTGCGTGAAGACATTGGTTTTGTAAGAAGAAAACACATGTGTTTGTAAAAGAGCACATGGCGTTTGGTAAGATTAAAAAGCTGAAAAGACCCACAAGTCCATAATAAGTTTGTAGCATCAGCGTCAGTGTATTTGTATTTCATGACGGATTTGACATGAAATTGATGCAATAGGCAGCTTTGCCCTTTTCAGCCAGCGCCCTCCATGGCACCAGCCAGTCACTCAATGTTATGATCCTGGCATTCATTTGGCGTTAAGCCCCATCCTCAAATAGCTGTTAAACCCACTGGGGTAACGCCAGGCTGAATGAGAGACAATAGAAGATGACTTAAATACTCCCATTAGTGCTTGGAAATCAGGGCCCTAACAAGTCAGCTGGGATAGGCGTCGAGTCTCATTGCATTTCCAGCTTGTTAGGGATTTCCCCGCAGCCTCCATGCTGTGTTGTTGCCTTTTTGGAAAGATGCAGGGGGTCGTTTTTGTTCCCCTTTTGTGCGCGGGACCGAAAAGAGAAGCCTGCAGCGTGCCTCCCTCCTTACCTGCCACACACACTCACCTGCATTTACAAACACTTTAGTCAGATACGCACCATAAGCCAAATAAAATATATCAGTGTTAATGTAATTTTTCTATACCTTCCGGATTTTAGCCTCCCTCTTATCAATCTTCTCATCAGCAGAGTAAGGTATTAAAGTAGACAATTGGTTGCTGTAGGGCAAGCTGCTGAGTGATGTCAGCGGTGTGTGCAGTGGCAAGTCCCGCCCAAGATAGATCTACCGGCCAATCACAGAACAGACGAAGGATCCGTGGGCTCATCAGCATGCAGGCGGTGAGCAGTTGGCCAGTCCCTGTGAAACCTCCCTGCCATTCACCATTACCACCATATTTTCCCAAAATGGCATGAAGGAGGGAGAGAAAAAAGCCAACTTCTTATTTATATTAGAGAAGGGAAAAAGTTTTTTAATCAGACTGGGGATGATGGGGGTGAGCAAATAAAATTAAAGGTTATTAAAGCATCCGTACTCTGATCAAAGTTGCGCCCATAAACAGATTCCCCCTGAATCAGAGCAATTAGCCGCAGCGGCGTGGAAAAGTTCTCTCTATTTCCTCCTGCTTAATAATGGAAACTAGGATACCATAGGGGAGGAAGCACCGAGGCCTAAAGAAGATAGCTCTCTCATGGCTCCATGTTCAACAGCTTTAAGGCCCACTGTAAACAAATTACAATGTATAAACCCGTACCATGACTTAATAAAGCTTCATACACCTTTCATAAGGAATGCAGTTGCTACAGTACATACCTAAAAATCACACAGAGCCAATTCACACAGAGCTGTGGGTAAAATATCACAGGCTTTTACAGCTCCGGGCAGTGTTAAGATTCCGCTGCTACGAATTCGCTGTGTACCCGCGGTAGAATGAGTAAAAGTGTATCAATCTCTGTGACCATACAGTGAGATTATCCGTTAAGTAGCTTTGCACTCTGGGAAACTAACGCAAGCCCCATACACACTCATACACACACACACACATGCACGCGCACACTACGAATAAGTTCAAGGGCTCCAAATTGCTCACAGGGGCTTTAGCAGTATTAAATGAAAACATTTGCCGTTCCTCAGTAGCCTCCAACTCCCAGGCACCAGGGTTTAACTAGTATTAGCGTAGCGTGGCTGTGTCTACATAGCCAATAATGACCACGGGAAAAGGAGCCTTCCACAATAGTGGCGACCGCCCCCCCGCGATCTGTTTCCACACCTCTAACTCATTGATTGGGTAAAAATGAGTATGTGGCACGTGTGACAAAAACGGTGTCATCCTCTCATCTGCTACTTTTGCAATCTGTGGATTTCCCGCTAAAAGCCATTTTCGTTTGCAAATTAAAGGCTAATTGGAATCGAATGTGTTGGACTAAGACTGATTGATGAGCTGGGTGTATGCAGGGATGGAGGTGGGAGCAGCAGGGACAGTTAGTTGTGTGTGTGTGTGTGTGTGTGTGTGTGTGTGTGTGTGTGTGTCTGGGAAAGCGAGAGAGAGAGAGAGTTGAAGGGGAAGTTCAGTGGAGGGGGCAGCCACCGAGCACAAAGTGTCATTAAGTATTCATAAGTGAGGTGTAGACATTTGAATGACCTCGTTTGCGAGTGTGTTTTTGCCATTATTTACATTTGCATGGCACACAGGGAATGGTTCGCCGCCCTGCCGCACGGGCTGTGCCCTGGGCTCTAACAAACATGCATACGTGTGTACATGATTTGCCACTGAAATGTCAAAGTCAAGGCTGCTCATTTGAATACTGCTAAAGATGGCTGAATAACAAAAACAGAGTGAGACTAAGGGGCCTTGTTACCCCATGTGAATTGGCCAGAGGCGGCAAGGTAATGTACAGTACCAAACATTTTCCCTTGTTAGTATGTTTGCTGTGTGTGTGTGTGTGTGTGTGTGTGTGTGTGTGTGTGTGTGTGCGCGCCATAAGTGAGGCTATCTGTTCAATGCATTTGCTTGCCGCGACATCTTTTGGATGTGGACTTTTGTTTTCTTATTTATTGTGTGTGTGTCTGTGTGTCCAGACCGGGTGGAAGGATACAGCGCGCAGAGCCGTGGCAGCTGAGGCAGGAGAACAGTGACGCAGTGTGGAATGAGCTGGCCTACTTGAAAAACCTCACCAGGAAGCTCTCCATTGAGAAGTAAGTCGCCCGCTGTCAAAGTTATCTGATACCGGCACCGGACGTGCGATTGTGCGCGCACACACACACACGTTTCAAACTGTCTTTCTCTAAGTTACACTGGCACGCACACACATGCCGACACGCACTCCCACTGTCCCTTCTTGTTTGTGGGTGTTAAAATTTGAGTGTGCCCTTCCCAACTTCACAGCATCCACCTAGCCCTCCACATCATTACCAGCCAGCGGGGGCCAAAGCAAGATCATTAGACTCTGTGCTCATTTGTGAAATTGGCTGCCCAAAAATTCACACATAAAAGTGCAGGAAGTAAAATCGCATTATCAGAATCCCTGGCTGTGTCTTTGTGAAATAATTGCATTTTTAATGGAACATTTATGCCAAACGGTTGTCCTGTTGCTGGCGTTATTAAGTGAGTGTCGGTAAGATGCTTTACATGCTTCCAGTCTGTAGGCTGTGGTCGTGTTCTCGGCTCAAATGTTGACCACAGTGTGGCTTTTCTCTTTAATGTCTTGCTTTACTTAGTTTTTCCTTTCCTCTCTCTCTGTCTCTTTCCTCCTGTCTTTGTCTTTTGCTCTGTCTCTTGGTGTAGCATAGCCATTGTCTTGTTTGATCTTGAGAAGCCCCTGTAACTGTACCGCTAACACTGACCCTCTATGATGCTCCACAAAGCTTGGCCTAAAGCCACAGACTTCCTCTCTCCTAACTCCCCCAGCCTTCACCTCTCCTCACCTCTTCCCTCCTCTATCCTATGCCTCTGTACCGTCCTCTTCCCCTCTTCCTACTCGTCTTCCCAGTTGCCTCCCTCCGGCCCTCTGTGATGCTGCAGTAGGCTGAGGCCAGAATTCTTGTACTTGCCCCCCCACCCCCTTTACTGCCTTCCCCTCTGCTCACCCCCCTGCCCTGTCCTCCTAATCCCAGCTGAGCTCATTATGATATAGCCCGGCTGCCTCTCTCCAAGCCTGAGCTGTCCGAGCTAATTACAGGCTAGCAGCCCTGGTGCCGCCGATGCTGCCTGTTAAGGGATGTCCATCCGCCTGCCTGCCTGGCCACGACTAGAGCTGAGCAGAACGGAGCACTGGATGGTCTGGGGGTGGGGCATGGGGGGGGGGGGTTGCGATCAGGCTACAGTGAACACGCAGGGTCCTTGGAACTGACCTGCAGGGGAAACCACGAGGGATGGTGAGCGGCTGGCCTCTTTCCTAGCTGCGTAACTGGCCTGTCCTCCGGGGTTAGTGTTGATCCCCTTCATGTGTCCCGGACCAGCTCGACCTCATCTCCTCCATTCCAACCCCCAGGGCCCCACCTTGTCCGGGTGGCTGGTGCAAAGTAAACTTGGCTGGGCTCTTTTAAACTTGTGCTTTAGAAAAACTCCCCGTTCCGGGGCACGCATCTGCACACACGCATAGTTCAGTGTGTTAAACTAAGCGAAAAGCATACTGACCATCTCTGTTCCTTCCATACCTGTTGTGAGAGCTGGAGTGAACGCACGGGGTTGTTGAGACTGTGGACGAAGCCGGCTTAACAAAACAGCTTTACTTCCCTGCAATGCAAATTTCTGTCGAGAGGCAACAGAGAAGGTGAAAGCGTTTGTGCTTCACCGTGGTACAGCAAGTTTGTGGAAGCATAACTGCCCGGAAACTCTCGGGGCAATCAGTTGCAGCTTGTTGTTTCGTTGACCGTATTTTAATGATTGTGCTTGTGAAGGTTATGCTAGATAAGTGTTAAAAAATTACCCACTAATGGCTAATTAACTTCTGGCGGCTGAAGAATTGAGGGCCAAATAAAGGCCCCTTATAAAGCTTTAAATGCCGAGTGGCGGCCTTTAGATGATAGGCTCTGTTAAAACACTCCATTTGTCTCTCAATTGCTCTTCCTCATTGTCATGATATTGTGCACAGATGTTCCCTATCACCTCCTCCAAATACAGCACTTGTAAAACACTGTCTTGAGGCCCAGATGACCATTTCCCAGAATGAATATTGCTGGGATAACTCCTGCACAGTGGGTCCTCGCAGTGTTAAGAGAGGATTATGAAGCCCCGTCTCCCCTCTAATCTCTGCACTTGAATTAGAGGTTGAGCAAGAAGGTGAAACAGGTCTGTTTGCTGTTAGCTGAGTTACAAATCATGCATTAAGTTACAGATTCCTTATTCTTTGACTTTACGTCACTCGGGCCGACATGAAAGCATCGCACACAGTGGCCCGAGCTTCTGTGCCAACATAGTAACTCATGTCACAAATGTCAGACAGTTCTTGTGCTCACCTGTCCCAAGGCAGTTTGTCACCAGTGAGCATTACATATATTCTGCATGCTTAAGCAGCAGAGGGGCTACCCTGTGTTTCACTGTTAACCATCATGTCTGAGTGACACCGCTCAATGTTGACCGTGGCAGATGGCAGACTGACTTTCGAGGAAGATCCTTTGACAGTGTCACATGCCTCCACAGTGCACAGAGCACAGTGGTCAGTTTAATACTCCTTTGACTTAACAGCAAAACCAAAACTAAAACTGCGTTAGTGTTTGCCACTGTTTTCAGATCGTGGCGAGAATTTGGCGAAATTTCTCTTCAGTCACGTGTCAACAAAGGTTCACAGGAATTCAGTTCATCCCTAGCAAACTCAAACTAAAATGATATAATCAAGTTGAATTTAGTTGAACCACTTCACGTATTGATTGATGCTGCTTCCCATCAGCCACCTCTTGATTTCAATGTATCTTGATAGCAAAGGGCCTGCCCTGTTGCTTTCATTATCCAATCAGCAAACAGTCCTGCCACAAAACATCTTTTCTTTCGTGTGGTCGCGTGATCGTGCACTGACAGAATCTGACACAAAGACCCATCTCTTACCATTTACAATATATCTTAGACGCATGTTGGAAGTACCTTTAGGGTTCAGACAAATAAACCAGTTGGAACAAAAGATGATTTTTGATTAACATTTCCTTTCGGTCGTCGTAAATGCCTGGCAAGCAACCGTGGACAGGGTGGGCTAGCATATTCACAGTGGGATCCTTCTCTGTGCCTCATTATGCATCTGTCTGCAGCACTCCATGTCCGTGCTTGTTAATTGTTGTTAAAGGTCTGTTGCTAAAAAGAGGCAGGGATTATTTAGGCTCCGTAAACAGAATAAACACATGCAGCGCACCCTCAGACTTAAGATGCTATACTCAGACGACATCAAAGCATAAATTAGCTAGCGATTACTGGGGAAAAAGCCTTTGAGATCATTTGCACTGCAGCAGCAAAGGAAGCTCCTCTATAGAGAGTGACCATTATGGACGTGAACCTCCCCAGTAAGCGACGTTGACTCTAATTAAGTTTAATAAAGTTTACCCTAATGCTCCTCATATTCCTGCATTTCTTTTCGTTTCATCTTGATTTGCTAAAAGGTATTAGAAGTAATGAGAGTCTTTTGCCACCCCCGGACCAGGCCTTATTTGGAGGAGGGACACATTTACACACACACACACACACACACACACACACACATACACACACACACACACACACACACATAATGTTTTATGCATGTTCCTTCATTAATTATTTGGTAAATTAATTATTGTGTAAAAAAAAAACTTGGTATATACTTAGTTAATAATTATGATGCAAGATTCAATGCGCCATCAAGTCTCAGCTACAGTAGACTCATTATTATAAAATTAGAGCATAAAAGATGGAGTTATTTCAAGGAACCAAACCTCAGAGATATAAATCACGCATGCAGAGAGTCTTGTGCCCTCTAATATTCAAATAGTGACCGCTGAAGGTACATTTAGTCACAAATATGTCCTTCCCTTCCTTATGTTTAATAAATACAACATTATGGTATTGTTTTACTTCATATTAGGATACCTAGCGGCATCAGCAAGTCTCTTGAACAGGGAATATTGTGAACATCCTAGGCTGTTTCCACCAGTGGTTACTCCATGAATTCCCATTTACCTCTCATATCACTGGCCTGTGGCTGGAGAATCTAAGTCTTTAAAGACTGTTGCTGCTGCCGCTGCATTGCCCTCAGCACCAAGCCATGTGAACTCCACCAGTCACCATTTCTGCTGACAGCAGTGGCTTATCCACCCAGACTCCCTCCATGAATGAACAGCCCTCTAGCCCCACACACACACACACACACACACACACACACACAGACACACACAGCCCCCCCCCCCCCAAAACAAGATTCTTTCCCCAGCGATGAAAATGCCAGAGGTGTTTTCGCTCTCTCACCCTATTCCCTGCTCTTCCTGTGTATTTTTATGTGCCGAGCAAGAAACCAAGAGGAGGCCGGCATGTGAAAGCACAATGGCTGCAGATGATGTTGTGTTGTACACCCTTGTGGATGGAGGCTGGCAGTTTGCGCTCTGAGCTGTGTTAGGCGCAGCACCGGTAGAGACGAGATCAAATGACATGGAGTGGATAGCTCAGGGCTGAAGTTCTAGCGCTGCACGAGAGAGAAAATGTTTTCAAAAACGGGGCCAAAAGAGCGGCGTGAGACACAGACTTACATTGCAGACCACATCATTACCAAACATAACACCTGTCTGTTGCCTTTAGTTTGGTTTCTGCCAAGAAACTTCTTTGGCTTTTATGCCTGCTGAGTGTTGTTCTACCTGAGGTGAAGCGGGTAAGTTGAGAGGGAATTGAAAATTGTCCGGCCAGGTTCATTTGATTTATCATCCAGATTTTAAAAAAATCAAAAAGACTTGAAATGCTCTATAGGAGTTGAACCTTTTCTCCACTGTGATAGCTTGGATACGACAGAAAAACATGGTTTTGTTTCATCTAAATTGTAGATTAGTGGAGGAAGTCTAACATAGGGTAAAGGTCTGAAGTTTGTTTTGGGCGGAGGCGGCTATAATGTGATGCAGATATAAAACATAGCGCCTGGAGGTTGGGATTTAGCTCCTTGCTCTCATAGCCTAACACCGCTGCATAAACATCCTTTTGAATTCTCAGAAAGAGACTGGAAAGATACTCTTTCCCCATCATCAGGACACCAATAGGCTAAAAATAGTAAGCATCTGTTTATCAAATGATTTACTCTCACGAGGAAGCAAGGGGAGAAGTGAGACTGTTCAAGGGGGATTGAAGCAAATGCGATTCAATGATAGTTTTGTGCAGTCAAGAATGAAGATATAGATTTGGAAACTGTTTTAGCGTGTCAAGGAGAGGCAAAGAAAAAAGAGGATTTGTGCAGTCATGGTTGTTTTTAGCTTTTAGTGCAATTAAAAGGGGTTTTTCTGTCATTGACCAAACTAAATGAAAGCATGCCGACTAAAATTACAAATGTGTCAGACTGTATCCAGAGTCTGTGCAAATCGACAGAAGTTTGAGTATATTTATTTTTTTCACTTTGGTCAAAATGCATCACTAATTATGAAGTGCAAAGCCACCCCCAGCTCTGCTACCTCTGTATCTACAGCAGAGTGGTGCACACTCACAGCATCAGCTGAGTGTTACTGGAAAAGGATGCAATAGTCTTCCATCTCTGCAATGCTATGATGTGAAACAGGAGGCCCCTCAACCAAAGGAACACCATCTGCAATTTAATCCCTCCTCCATCCATGAAAGTGTGCTTATCCTTCAACAAAATTGAATGTTTTGCATATGAACTTTGGTTTAGCGTCAATACCATCAGCATCTGAAAAGGCATAAAAGAGAAACATGAGATGGAACAGGCTCCTTCCACACACTGCATATTTCAGCTCGTTTGTCCCATTAACAGCCTGGACACATAAGGCAGTGCCGGTGCCTCATCGACTTGAGTTCATTTATGGAGGAAAATCTATAGAGGAGCGACACATATCCATCTGCTTCCTCACCCCCCTCAGGGAGAGTCATTTGTGTACTTATTTAAGCTGCGGTCAGCCATTAGACCAGGCCTCTACTGGACTATGTGGGCTAAAAAGCTAATTACTTTCCTTCCCTGTGCTATGGCGATAACTTTTCCCAAGTCATCTTCTTGGCACATGTATGGAAAGAATCTCGTGGTTGATCTAGCAAAATTAGATTGGCTGAAACAGGTGTCTAGTTTGAGTTAATTGCCATTATGCTCATCACAGTTCACCACAGCCGCAAATGCCCTGTCAGTCCTCAAATGCGTCAGAGTGTATCACGCATGCTGCTCTCGTTGCATGCCTTAAGAAGTCAGTCAGAAGGAAGACCTACCGTTGTAATGAGGTTAACTGAGGGAAGAATGCCACTACAGTAGCGGGAGCTTGTTTCTGGTGTTGCTTCCTGACTCTGTGGAGCAGAGGGGAGGGAAATTAGGTGTGTGTTTCAGGTGTGGGTGTCTCAGAGGGCTTGTGTGTATCCTCTGTAGACTTCAGTTGGGGTCCTAATAATAACTTGAAAGTGCAAAGTCTCGAGAATGGCTCCACATAATTAGCCTTTAGCAGGAATCAAGCTAATTGCAGAGAGGTAATTGTGCACCCCTTCCACTCTGTTTGTCTGTTACACACACACACACACACTCACACACTGTACTTTCCTACCTTGGTGTTTCATGTTGCTTGTCACTTTGATTTCCAGATGAATTAAAAAGCATTTTAATTAGTTGATTTCTGCACCATGTCGTCTTTTCTGTTGGGAAGAGAAAGCCAGTGCACAAATATCAAGTTAAAATGTGTAATAAAAGTTTCTACAGTAATTGAGTCCACAGTGGAATCTGCAGAGATATTTGTGGAGATTTAAACAGATACTCATTATACTGTACATCGCTTCTGTTGGTGTGGCTTCCCATTTCTTTTTGTTCCTCCTTTCGTATTCAAAGAGGGATAGATTAGACGTAAGACGCTGTGTGAAGAGTAGTTTACTGTGTGTGTGTGTGTGTGTGTGTGTGTGTGTGTGTGTGTGACCGCAGAGCCGGCCTGGAGGAGGAGCTGGACCTGTTGCGAGTCCAGGCTGCCATGGACCGGGCCACAGTGAAGGAGCTCCACCTGTGTCTGGCTGATGAACACCAAGGTGAACCCTTTTCTGATTATCTTGGGAAAGCGTTATGGGGACCACGTAACCACAGGAAAATGATTCTTGAAAAATCGCTTCGCGACTTCTTGTTTTCCTTTGCTTTTGTCTTGAAGCATTTTGCCTGAACTGAATTTATTATTGCATTCATTTTACTGTGTTGCTCTCCAGAATGTTACTCAAGGATGTTGCCACAGGCTCAAAGCACAGAGTAAACGTCACTGAAAGTATCCCCTGCAACTGAAAAGTATTCACGTTTAACACGACGGCACCTTCAAGCTATCCTCTTACCTCTGGGTCATGCGTATTAGTGAGCAGAATTAATAAGACAGCTCCCGATGGAACTAATAAGACAACTCAATTAAGACTTGATCAACTCCTTGCAAATTGATTGGGAGATCAAGTGGTGTTCATCTTGTCTGCGTGTGTCATTCCCAATGTTAAAATGCACATCGCTTTTAATCCAATCTGCAGCCTTTTGTCAGACGCTGACCGCCGCCGCCGCTGGCCTTAATTAACTAGTTCAATAACAAATCTGTCCTAGATCACTTTAATTTTCCTCACAACAAATGATGGTGTCTGTTGGAGATGCAAGTGTGTGATTTAAAGGATGGCACTAATTAAAATAGTGGATCCTCTCTTATTGACAGTCTTGTCAGGAATACAAGGGAATAATCTCCTTCGAAAGGACATACTTAGCTTCACATCTTGTCAGACAAATAATCGCTGAATATAAATGTTAAACAAGAGCGTGAGCATCATGTACAAATCACTGGCCAATTTCTATCAGGTAAAAACTCACTCTAGTTTAAAGGGGAGGGCAGCAGTGTAACTGACTAGAGTCGAATTCTTAAAAAAAAAAAAAGCAGCATCAGTGAAAAGATGTCAAGTTACTGCGAAGGGCGCAGGAGGGTAGTTGATGTATCTATACCTAGGCTTGAATGAATGATCAGAATCGCTGTTTTGTCACCACAGAAAGTTTTATATTCATAATAACCAACCTAACCAAGCGGTTGTCACACTGAGCAGAAACCTCAGCTGCTTTATGGGAAAAGCACAGATCCTTAAGTGTTAAAGGTGCCGCGCCCCGAAATTGTTTATTTCCTTCGATCTGCATTGTTGTGATTTTGTTTTGTGATTAAAAAAAACTCACCTAAACATTGTTTCAGGAAAAAACATGAAGATTGTGATAAGAAGTCATGGCACCACAGCATATTTTAAGTCTATTTTTGGTCAAATAGAGAAAAAAACAGTATATTGTGGTGATTTTGCTGAAGGTAATTTGACCCTAACCTGTGTGAGTTGATAAATGCCTGTTGTATTTGTTATTTTGTACTTTAAATAGGGTTGCAGCACATTTACACAGGGACTAAAGCCGATGTGTTTACAGTCAATTGGATGTAAACTCAACATTTTTAAGAATAAATTGCGAGTGGCCACAGCATTCGTTCCTGAAGAACCTCTGTGACCCGATCAAAGGGGTGGAGGGGTTGAAGTGCTCACGCCAGGATCACACTAACGAAAGGCAGCAGATGAAAGGAGCGGGGCCTTTGTGCTGCAGCCCATGAGGAGATGTGGGAGGGACGTTAATATATGCCGCAGTGCCAGGACCTCCTCCAACAGTGGGTGACTAGGGAGCCACCACGTCTTCTTATCAAGGTAGTGCTGAGGTGCCAACTCCCAAGCCACCAGCACTGGAGCAGGATAATTGTCTCCCAACCTGGTTATGTATCCAGCAAACCCGGCAGCCCTCCTGTCCTATTTGGTGCTCTGTCTGATTGAATGTGACATGCTGGGAAGACAAAAGAGCAGGCTAATTCAAAGTAACAAACTTCCCTGGGCAAAGCGTCAAATGCAAAGCAAGGGAGCAGCAGCTCCTCACAACATAACCCTCTCTCTTTTACTCTCTCCTTCTATGGCCTCTTTTCCCAACTCACTCACCAAAAGATCAACTGACCTGAAAAGTCAAGGTCCTGAATATTTAATGTTTCCATCCTCATTTTAGAAATTATTTTGGTCGTCCTGTCTTGAATGTTTAACAGGAGGCAATGAAAGGCCGAAACTTTCATATTGTTTTGTGATGCCCTTTGCATCCAGGTGACCAGAGATACTGTTACCCCTGCCAGTGTGTACTGTATGTCAAACAGTGACACTGAGGCTTGTTGGATTCTGTGCATGCACGTGAATATGTGTGCATCAAATCCCCAGGCACTTTGACTCCTGCATGCATTCTGTTGTTATCATAAAACCTAAATCATATGTTTGCCAAGGCCACTATTGAAGTTCTCAGAATAAAGCAGCGTGTTAGTCTGTGGAGATTAGTTGTCCACTGGGGAAACATAGTGGACTACAAAGCAGTGCAGCCCGGGGCTGTGTGCTCACGAGGGATTCAAGCACTTCTCTTCGTTTGTTTAAGATCCCTAGAGAGAGGTTGCACATCGCATGTACCAGTCTGTGCTTTTGAACACTGTTTTTCCTATTTCCACATGGACTACTAAATAAAACACCTTTCTGTTAATCAGGAGGAAAAAAGGCTATTTGATAAGATTTTAGAAACAAGAGGTGGGCTTAAGCAGTGAAAATCTCGAGTCTCTATGCAAACAGCATTGGTGATTCTATGTTCCTTCTGACTTGATTGACAAAAGAAAAAAAAGAAACTGGACCTTAGGAAGGAAATTAGACCTTAGTAATGCTAATTGATTTAATGTACCCTCTTTATTATCATTCTATTGATTGAGCAACCTGAGTTTGACACATCACGTCAAAATAACGAGCTTTGTTCCCCTTTGCAGAATTGCTTCACAAAGTGGTAGAGGAGCGCCAGGTCAAAAGCAGCACTCCGAAAAAGCTTTCTGTTTCTTCAGAGCGAATGGAACAGTCATTTAAAAAGGTACAGCACTATGCCATCACTAAGTGTTCTTTGTCACTGCCAATAAAAGAAACCCGACAGAGCCGTAACCGTGCACAATGCCAGTGTGCAGAGTTCTGCTCTACAAGAACGATTCAAAAGCGTTCTCACTCTTTGCAGAGTTGGTCATGTAGTCATTTCCAAGTCGAGTATCTGCTCAGAAGACAAACAAAAACAAAACAAATAGCAAAATAATAATAACTTCACTGCGACCGCAGTAGTTATCCCAGAAAATCGGCGGATAACATACATTTTGCATCAGAGCTGTCAGTAGGTCGAGCATGTTTGTGCACACATGCTTTAGAAATGCCCCGCTTGCATGAGTTTATATGTTGCCCCCCCTTCTGCCTTCATGGCACTGAATCATCAAGAGTGGGGGTAGCCGTCTAATTTTGTTTGAAAGGTACCAGGCTTCACCAGCGGGCAGAGTGAGAACCAAATAAAAGGGAAAAATTGCCTGGAGGCACAAACCCAGCAGGCATCCACTGTTCTCTTAAACAGTCTCCACCAAAGATCTAACAAATAGACTAAGTGCTCCTGGTTGCTGCCTAGTTAGGGGTGATCAGGGTAAGGGGGTGCCAGTCAGATGTCCGTGGCATTGCCAGGCCGGGGATTGGTTCAGCCGTGCGCACAGCATATATGCATTGGCACATAAACCCCAGAGAGCATTTTCTGGAGAGAGGGGAACCACTGTGTGAATGCTACCACACACAGGTCAGATCAGGAACTGGCTTTTCTCATATTAGCGTTCACTGATGAGATGTACTGTCGAGCTACAGTGGGGTGAACTCAGACTTGGAATGTTGTTGTTTTCACTAGCATTGCATGATGACCGTGTTGAGGAGTTTTTATGGTAAAAACAACAGATATGCAAGGGAGAAAAATGTTGTACCACTGAGGCCCCATATCTCTGATTCCATCAGATTGAACAGCTGGAGCGGAGGATGATGTCCCTGGAGGAGGAGACAGAGAGGCTGAGGGAAGAGAAAGAGCAGCTACTTGAGGCCAAGGAAGACCTGGCCCACAGCTGCTGCAGACTCAAAGCCTCCCTGGATCATCTGCGAACCCAGGAAGCTGCCCGGGAAGAGGCAGCCCACGCCCAGGCCCGAGCGCAGGGGGAGCGGCATCGCAGCGAGATCGTGGCTCTGGAAGCCCGGCTGGCTGCCTCTCAGAAAGAGGCTACCAAGCTTCATCGTCAGCTGCTGAAGCTGAGACAGGAGCTGGGGATCCTCAGAGCAGCCAGGGACTTCTACAAGAACCATGCACCAGGACCAGCGCGGGCAGGAGGGGTCGCCAGCCACATTAGCAGCAAGGTCAAATTCAAAACAACTAGACTCAGAGGTCCGCTATGCCAGGGCAGCCACCGAACAGTCAGCCCCAATCAAGCCATCAGCTGGCAAGGCCGTAGCCCCAGTCCCACTAAAGACGAGTGGGAGGACATGAGCGTAGATAGGTAATGATACACACGCACACACAGATGCACTTATTCTCGCTGCCTGCCTCCTCATTATTTTTAGGTGGTTGGAGTGGAGCGGGTGGGCTGGCTGAATTGGTGGGGGGGGGGGCCACGCAGCATCGAGGGGACAACGTGCATATGCAAAGCGTAAGCAAATGGGTGATTGAATTTCATCGTCTGTCTAGTTGGTATTCAGGAGCCAAAAGAAGAATGCGAGCACGAATGATAGAGGAGGGGGAGGGGGGGAAATTCTGTCAGATCCTTTGAAATATCCTGGGACGCCTTGCTTGGAGCTTATTGACTGAAATTTGCATGCAAAATTAGCCACCTCTCCACACAAAGTTGAACCGATGCCAGAAAAGCCGAGGGAAAGGGGGCCGCCAAAGCCTTGATACCTTCCAGTGATGCCATTTTCATGCACTAGTCACGCTACCCCGAAATTGACAGTTTGGCAGTTTGATTTAATTTACTGGTCCTTTGCATATTCACTAACCCCCCCTTGACAGCGCTAAGGATCCCCCTGCAAGTACCAGGCCCCCCACCCACCACCTCCACCCACGCACACACCAAGCCGACCCCACCCTGCGCATAGTCATGTCGGTTATCTTGTGGCATGTCAATTCACAAATATGTGTGTGTGCTACTCTTATTTCCTCCAGCCACCCCGGAACCCTCTCCCCAAACACACACACACACACACACACACACACACACACACACACACACACACGCACTTCCTTTCCATCTCACCCACCCTCCTCTCTCCTCTCCTCGCCTTAATTTAGTTAGATAAATTTTGAATGACCCTACTCGGCTCAGTACCAGATGTCTACAAGCTGTTTAACACTCTCTAAATTAAGAACCATCGACAGTAATTATTTCATGTATGTTTTATGCAAAAAAGCCACTGAGCCAACATTTATTGAGTGATGGTCGGAATGATTTGATTTCAAACACTCAGAGCTATCGCTGATATTTACTTCCCTTCGCCTTCCCTCCCTGTATGCCTCTCTCTATCCCCGCTCTCTCCTGCTCAGTCCTGCTAGCTCGCCGCTTCTTTACCAACTAATTCATCAGGCTGTAATCCACTCCATCTCTATCCACATGAGGCCGTTTAACAGGGACTGGGTGCAGCTATGCCCCGCTTTCCTAATGCCTCTCCATGTGGCTAATAAGCAGGCGTCTAATATACTCTTTACCTGAGAGGAGGATCTAAGTGGATTTGTGAAGAAGGGGTCTAAACTGAGATGTTGTCTTATTTAAGCACCTGTCAACTGATTTGCTACTGTAAAGCCTTCTGCGTCTCTTATCTCGCAGCTGTCTTCTTCAGCAATATGTCTTGTAGGGGCTTCCAGAAATACAGTATTTCTGCTTAAGGAGGTTTGGCCTAAATAGCGCCAAATAAAGATGTCAGACTTTGTTTTTTTTTTTTCCTCCATCTTTTTATCGCTGCCTCTGGCTCCCTCTCTCAAGTTTTGAGCTGCTGGAGGCAGCTGACCATTTTGAGCAGATCAGCAGTTTTGTTAGAGAGCAGGACAGAATGAGAGCAGGGGTGCGCGCTGAATATTGTTCTCAATTGTATCGAATTGTATTGAACTGTGTACTGTGTGTTACATAAATGCGTTTATATGTTTTATGTGTTCTTATGCACAGCTGGAATTCGCCCCATTGCAGATGAGTGACAGATTATTGACAAGAAAAAGGGAAAACCGATAAAAAGAGTCTTGGTCAGGTTCAGGGTGTCTTCTCATCGATTTTTCCAAGTCTCCGGACTGAAAGCTGGTCATGGTTACCCATTCCATGAAGATATGCCCTCATTTGGTGTTTTAATGATGAGCTGGTGTTGAGCTCGGTGCAGGTCTGTGACTGGGAATGCCAAATCAGATGGTTCACTTATTTTCATACTCATCACACCAATCAGTGACCCAGCATTCTCCGATATGGAATTGTTGCACTTGTAATCATGTACCATACGCACAGTCAGAGTGGCCCTTGTTCTCTGATTGCGTGTCAGTTTGACTGTACTATTTGCTCGTTTTAATCTGCATATTATGCACACTTAGTGAAAATTGAATTAATTATAAGATGACCTCAGAATTGTATTAATGACGCTTAATTATAATAATCGTATCTGTTCAGCCGCCTCAACGGCAACCGGCTGCCATCATTTTTCATCAACTGCATGTAACCCTGGTCTTAGGTCTGGTGATTAGTGATCCTCAGCAGGTCCCTGTGCCTTTTCCAGACCGGTCTAGTTTAACCCTAACTATCCTCCAGCCCTGTCATGTTCCAGTTAGATCCTCTCTCTGTGGTCTTTACCTCCGCTGCTTCTCCCAGGCCCCACCTTAATAAACCCGCCAGCGTAAATGTCACTGGCTTCCACCTTCACGTCAAAGGTCACTGTCAATAAACCTGCGTGTGTATGAGAGTGTGTGCGCGCGCGTGTGTGTGTGTATCTCAGGAAGCCCTTACCGTGTGTCCATCAGATGCAACTTTGCTTGGCTCCGCTCAGCCGTGCCTCTCACACACGTCTGTCACACACAGAGGGCTAATGAAGGCCACAGCCGCTCTCATACATGTTGATGCATTCACCATCAGCATCAGACACTGCAGCTTTTCACTTAATTTACACCCACATTTACACTTCCAGCTCAGAAATTGGATGGGACATTGATTTTCTGTTTTGGGGGGGGGGGGCGTCGAAATGCACATATTTTTTCTTGATGTCAACTAAATCAACCATAAAAGTTAAATTGGATTTTTTTGTCCAACAGTGCTACTTTCAGAACTGGGGTTGTGGGTTCAAGTTCTGGCCTGTAATAACCCTTCTCACTTTACTCTGCAGTGACAGTGGCGAAGAGTATTCGGACAGTCTCAACAGCGCACTCTCAGGGACAATGCTTTACGGACAACACGCTAACAGAAAGGTCGGTCTGCCCTCAAGCTTTCATTATGTAGGGATTAAAAAAATCAGCTTCCACAGTCAGATGTTCATGTTGCTCCTTCTTCTTCTTCTACTTCTGCAGGAGTAACTGTTAGTTAGATGCACGTAAATAGCAGATCATTTGACTAGTGTGTATGCACATTTTGTTTGAGTTGTTCCAGTGGTGTGAGACCATCACTAAAACTATTTCCCAGTCTTGAAAATACTGATAATCACTCAGTAATCGAAGTACAAGCTTAGTAGTAAATGATAAAAATAAGACTTCTTTATCTTAAAATTCTTAATTGTTAAGGTAAAAATCAGGATATTCAGAGGAAATAGTTCTTTATATATTAATCGAAACAAAACTGTAAGCAGATTTTAATTTAATTTAGATTAGTTACTTGCAGCTTAATTATCATAAGCACATAACCAGACTGGATTAAGCACTAAACCAGTAACATTGGAAAATAGTTCCATTATATTCATATTTCATGGCATGTTTATTGTTTGACTTATACAGTAATTAAAAAAAGAGATTCTGTATTTAAATTGACAGTGTCAGATTTGTTGTGACAAAGCAAAGCAAAGGAAGTGGAGGATGTTCGCTTTCGTGGCTGTTGATTATTTGGTCCATGCCACAGCATTTCAACCGGCCACTCCCTTTGCTCTTGCGTTCCCTCTGCGTGGTTGTCGGAGCTCCTTCTTTTTCCCTCTCCTCTCCACACCATGAAATCAATAGGTCTGCTCCCTTGCTCTTGTCCACATCAAACCACTTCACGGCAGGACATGGCAGCTCCAAACCCCAGAGAGATGTGTCCGTCAAGAGTAGAGATGAAGAGCGGGAAGAGGGGGACCTTTAAACATATCATGTCTCTCTTTCTCTTTTCGGGAAGGTGGAGAGGGTTGTTGTTGTACATGTAGCCAGGGAGCTGTCAGGACCCTTACTCTCAGATCCCCTTTAACTTCCCCCTGCTCCAGATCTGCTAAACGTGCCCATCAGCTCCTCCCGGGCTCATCGCTATGACAGCCCCGGCCCCTCACGACGTGCTATGTCACAAACCAAAGGGTTTCGTCTCCCCTCGCCTCTCCGCGAGGCACCGTGTGATCAAACCTGGCACTGATCAAATCCTACCTGAAACCGTATACAAAGGAAACAGGCAGAGGAGAAGGAGGGTCTGCAGCGCTGGTGATGGGGGGCTTCTTTGATGTCGCTACAAACGATGGTGCAGTTGGGAGGTGTCACACGTACACACACGCATACGCACTCATGAGTGCAAATGACTCTACACACACACACACACACACACACACACACACACACACACACACACAAACGTCATACTGTAAGAGTGAATCAGGGCTTTCAGACAGTGATTGAACAAAGGCGGCATTTGCAAGCATCTGTCAGAAGCGATATCCGTGCTGAGAAGCGTTCAAGTTGAAGTCAGCTGAACACGCTCAGGTGAATTATTAAAGCGCAGGGTGATTTGTCTTGTCGCGTTAGACTGAGCACTCCCTGTGATCAGAGTGTCATTATGAGCTGCGTTTCAGGAAGCACAACATGTCAACCGGTTGTGTTGCATTTAGCAGCTGCTTTTCATCTCCCGACTTTTCTGCTCAGTCCTACAGGTGCTCACTGATCTCGAGCTCCCAGGCTCCGGCAGCGGGATCCGACAGAAAACAACCCGACGTTCCGGCCCGAGGTAGCACAAGTTTCCCCCTTTTTCACGCCCGTGCAAAACTACAGAAATCTAATCGACTATTAATTGAAGCAGGAAGAGCACTCAATGTATGTACATGCTGCTGATCGGAAACAAGTATTTAAGAAGTTAACAAGCAGCTTTTTTTTTTAGTTGTTTTGTTTGTTTTTTCAGAACTCCTGGTCTGGTTATAAATGGAAAATGTTAATCATCACAGTTTTCACTTGTGCATACACAAAGACGCTTTTACATACACCTGTTAACTCCCAGCAGTAGCTTCTAAATAGGGATTTGTTCCGTGCACTTGTCAACTCTGAGGTGCCTGCGTGTGCTTCCTCCTGTTAGACGATGAACAGCATGAGCCCTGGGACCGTGGGACGAGAGGAGAGAAAAGGAGGCGGAGGAGGAAGAGGATGCTAACGAAGACCCGTCACTGCTCCTCCTCTTCTCTGCAGCAGCGCGTAGAGTCCCTACAGCGTCACGTTGACATACTGCGAAGTGCCAGGAAAGATGCCGCGCTTTCAGCCCGGGAGCTGCGAAGGGCCAACGAGAAGATCACGGCGCAGCTCGGCTCCCTCACCGAGAAACTCAGCAGCAGCAAGCAGCTCACGCAGGTAACTTGGGGGAAAAAAACAGGGAGATGAGTAAAGGGGAGCGCCAGTTGTAAGTGTTGGGAAGTTTTTTATTTTTCCGTCTTTGTCTTTCTTTTTGTGGTTCTTTTGTATTTGCTGGGGGCTGAGAGTGCAGCAGTAGCAGGTCCTTTGCCCTTATCATGCTTAATAAGTGTGGCTGACAGGCCTACCCTCGCCTGTGGAGGTCAGCACCACGGAGCAGAAGAGAGGATGAGTCTCTCTCTCTCTCTCTCTCTCTCTCTCTCTCTCTCTCTCTCTCTCTCTCTCTCTCTCTCTCTCCCCCTCTCCCTCCCTCCCTCTCTTTCTCTCTCCCTGACTCTGCTGTTGTCTCGTCCCACTGAATGTTTCAACAAGCCAGTTCTCCACAACAATCTGTGTCACTGGCTGTTACATTTCTCCAAGTACGTGCATCCGCGTGCACGGACACACACAAGGTGACTGTTTTTCATAGAGTCCACTGCCACACACCCATTTAGTTATTTAGTATCTGCCTCCAGGTAGGAAACTCTTAGACTTGCTATAGACTATAAATAAAACACCAAGCACTTTTGCCCTAAACAGTATCTTTCCTGTCAGGGCCTCCTTGTTCACATCGACATATGAAAACGCACAAATACACACACACCCCAACACCCAGCCAGACACAGTTGTTAATCCGACAGGCAGGAAACTTCTTTTCGGAGGATTCAGACATAGCAGCAGCCGGCGAGGACCCACTGGACACCTGATTAGGTGCATGTGTCTGTATATTTACTGTGTAGAGTGGAGCAGACCACGGTATACTGGACTTGTACACATGGGTCAAAGTGCAGCCCTCATCGCGTTGCTACCTAGGAAGTGGCCCTCGTGCTCCCACCCAGGCATCTGATTGCTGAGGCCCAACGAGACCTTAGACTCCGACGCAGCAGTGAAGGCACACATCCGCAAGCACGCACGCACACAAACACACAGTGTTGCGTGAATGAGTGGACAGAGAGGGAATTGTTGTCTTCCTGTTTGTTTCCTCCTTCCTCCTGCAGTATTAATGCCACTCCACCAGAGAAAGTTGGAGTCGGCTGTCTGGCCAAAGCCAGGTCTTGTTGCCCTCTCTGGAAAGGGCAAGAGGTGATGGACTTTGGGCTTGTTCCAGCCGGTCCTGGCCAACTCTCCAACTAAAACTCTCTGCTTGTAATTGGCTTAGGACAGCCTCCACAGGGGCCATCATGTGAGAGGTAGCATGGCAGTTTCACAGAAACTTGTTTGTGTTGCTGTGTCTCCTGATCCTGCGGCCATTCTGTCCTTCCCTTGTTGCTTCCTTCCTTACTTCCTTCCATCATTATGTCTTATTTGCTTGTTCCTTACTTTCTTACTTGTTTTCCTCTCTGTACTGTTTTTTTGCTTTCTTTGCGTTTCCTGTATCTTCATTTTAACGCTACTTATTTAAACAATAATCTGCTGCTCTTAAATCTATAACACGAGAAGAGGAATAGACCTGCGCTGGAGAGCTGTGATGCTCTTTGTCGTGCTGCACTCAGCTCTAAGGGGAACACGTGTTCAGCAGCATGGTGACACTTTCATCACTCAGTCTCCAGCACCACAGTATCCCCACTGATGTCTGTGTCAGCGGTGGTAACTGTTACTCTCATGCAGCAGAGAAAAGCGTGCACGTTAACGTTTTCTCTTTCTTACCATTATATGAGTTTTAAAGAATGATTTGTACTTATTACAAAGTTGGCTATGAAGACATTACAATCATCAAAGTAAACTGAATCTGACTATTTGAGGCATTTTTTGGGAGGTAAACCCAAACTTACAACTAGAGCAAGCGCTGGAGCATCAGCCTGTGGAGTGTGATAAATGTGAACAATGTTCATCTTTGTTTTCTCTTTAAAAGTAAGTTTGTCTGCTGAGCACTTTTAGCGATATTTCCAGATCTGAACAACTAACTTTAAAACGTTATTAATGCTGATAGCACTAATGGCCAAAAACTTTTAAAAAATAGGACCCAAGTTGTAATAAACTAGAATTATCCCTCCAGGTGTCATAAGAAGCTTAAAGGAAACCTCAGGTGACAGGTGAAGCTCCTAATTCTACCGAGTCTAACCCTTGATGTAATGTGCTAGTCACGCGTATCATCCAAATACGGGATCACTTGGTTGCTTGGATTATCTGCTTCACTCAGTCATTACATCCCCGTTTAGTTCACTCTGCAGTGTACTGTGACACGGCCGCCCAAATTCACCAGCTTTATCTCTTTACGTGCGGAGTGTCCTACCCTCCTCTAACATGTAAGGGGCTGGGATTATCACAGGATTAAGGGGTGCAACAGACATAACTGAGTGACTTTCAAAAGCTGGAGGCATTATTTGAATTTTAATGATAGTTGCACTGCAAAATATGTCAAAAGTCTGGCCAACAGGATGAATATAGAGTTATATGGCCCTGGGTTGATTTTTCTATTGACATTTTGGTTTTTGCATGTGTGACTGCATGCGTTCCCACTTGCTCTGAGGCGAGCCTCTGTTTCCTTATTTATCCTGCTAATGATTGGGTATCACTTGGAGCGGCATCAGTGAGACCACTAGTCAGAAGGGAGAGAAAGGTGTCCTCTCTTCTAGCCTAATGGACGGCCAGTACATCAGTCCATGTCAGTGTCATCTCTCACCAGGGCTGAAAATGGCCTGTGAAATCAAAGCCTGTCTTACAGGAAGTGTCATCAATGCCACTCTTAATTCGTGCAGCACCGCCACTGCAGCCGTAGCCTCACTTTTCATTCTCTCCCCCTCCCTCTCTCTCTCTCTCTTTCTCTCTCTCTCTCTCTCTCTCTCTCCCCACCACCCCACTTCTCTCTCTCTCACTCTCTCTCGGGATATGGCTTCAACAGAGCAGAGGAAACCTAAAACAAGAGGGATTCTATTAAAAGGTGTCAGGCAGCAACCAGATATCAATAACCTCCATGTATGCAGAGCAGAGAGCAAACCCCTGGGAATCTGCGGTTTCACTTGGCTGTGTGTGTTTGTGTGTCTCTGCGTTTGTGTCCCAGCATTTACCCCATGTGTGCAGCACACATCTTCATGTATCATGTCTCCTATTTGTGCCATTAAGCATTCCTGATGTTTGAAATGATACCAGATCAGCTAATTGCAGCGATATTGAACCAAACTTTCAGAGACGTGTCTCTGCCCCATATTTTCTTAATAAGCAGCCAATGAGCTTTTTTTTTTTTTTAAAGCCACGCTGCACACATGTGGTTAAAACTGTTCACCTCAGATGCTTATGTTTAGAATCATTGATACACTACATTGTACATGATCAGCTAGTGCCATTATCGTCCATCACACTAAACCCAACCACTCACCAAATGCTGAACTCCCTCCGTCCCAAAGTGCTCTCTGATTCTGCAGGATGGCTTTATTATGCATGCCAATCACAGTGAGAATTAGGCCCCATTGACCGGGCACCGGCATAATCTGTCTCCTAATTAGCATAAAAAAGGAGATTTATCACAGCTGAGATATTAAAGCAGAGCCTGCAGCTCTCCTGTGGCTAACGCATACTGTATTTCCAACATATTGTGTTTACTTTGTGTCTGCGTTTATCATATTCGTGTAATGTGAATTTAAAATAAAGACTTGTTTAAGTCAGATGATTTTTTTTTCCCCTTCCTTACAGCGGTAATCAGTTTTTGCATCGTACAGCGGAGAAAGCTGGGGTTTGGTTTGACTCAAACTTCTTTAAGTTAACCTTGATTTATGTAGCAGTAAATCATGTCCCTCATTACTTTTTAACTCTCGCCAACCTATCACAAAAAAAAAAAAAAACGCACAAAACTTTTGTAGTAGTTGTTTAGTTGTGGTCTCGTCAACAGTAGCCTTGCCCACCAATTCTGTCTGTCGCTCAATCTGCAGAAGCTGACCTCTGACCTGGCCGGTGTGGAGCAGAAGAAAAAAGTTCTTGAGATGGAGCTGGAACAGTGGAGGCAGATCACGTTCCCCCAGCAAACTGCACCACCACCACCACCACCACCACCAACAGCTCCAGTAAACCCACAATGCTGCTCCTGCCAGGGCAGGACCATGCCCGCCCCAGCTGATCCCGCCTCCCAGGCTCTGGGGGCTGAGGTCAAACAACTTCAAGCCAGACTTAAGGTTAGTGGTTATAAGTTACGAGCGGAACTCTGAGGTTTATGGTCCGCCCTCATGCCTTGTCTTAACGTGCACGCCTTATTAGATAAATCTCTTAATAGGATGATGGTGTTAAGCATCATGTTCATTTCCAGTTTTTGTGCACTATGAAGCTCGAGTGGATAACAGTGTCAGTAACAAGGAACATTTGGAAAGTATTAATGCTATAGAAGTACATTCATGTTTGTCTGCACAGGAAAGCTTCTGGACAAAAGTTGGAAAATATCATTTGTATGAATTTTTCTCATTTCAGTCTGAATGATCTTTCGGTTCCCTTTTTGCTTCTTATAATGCTGCATCAAACAGTTTACCAGTGTTAGAATACACATTCATGTTTTTTGGTATTTTATCAAAGATCGATATTTGTGAGTCACTTTAACACCTCGCTGGTTTAAACAGCCCGCAGTCCTTGAGGAATTTAGAAACTCTGAAAGAAACCCTGTCAAGGTTTTACTTTCAAAACATGTCGGGGAAAAAAAAAAACAAATTCTTGAGCCTTTCAATTTACACTCGACATCACCTGAAATTGCATGTGATTTCGACATGAATTAGCATTTCTTATCATTTGATCTTACAGAGTACCTGTCAGAAGGATGAGAAATGGGGAATAGCAGCAGAGACGTGCCCTACATCATAGGGAATAAGGTGTTAGTGGTACCACAGTATTATCACCCTCTCCGCAGCCGAGCTCATCAGTGTCACCGAGCAGATTGCTGCTGTCGTTACACACAGCCGAGGAAGTCATGTCAGGTGACAGCAGAAGGGAGAGGCGAGGGATGCACTGTGGGGGTGCCCGCACTGAGTTAGCGCGTTGTCAAAAGCTCGCGCTGGTACGGTTCCCACAGGGGACATGGGGCCCTTTACACCAAAGTGAACATGCACATTCAAATATCCATCAGTCTGATGATCAGAAGCCAACCTGTCGTCGTGAGCCATATGTCTTAATACGTCATAATGCCGTGATATAAGAGATCACAAGGACAAGATGTATAAATAGCAGTTGTTTAAATAATATTAAGAAAATAGATGCTGCTGGATTTATTATCTTTTTTAATACATAATCCCTATATCCATAGCATACGTCAGTAAATTGTTATTTTACCTAATTACTCCCCTTATCTCATCCACTTTTAAAAATACTGCTTTCCTCTTAACCTCTTTTAGCACCTTCCACCCTCCCGCTGTAACTCTAATGAGGAGGCATGCTGTGCCTGACCTGTCATCAGCCGTGTCGTGAAACCCCTCCCCCACCCCCCATATCGCACGCTCTCCAACACATTAACAAACACGCGCTCCGTGTGCCCTCCCTCCAGAGTGCAAGTGCGGAGGTCACAAGGCAGGTGGCAGCTAACAAAGCCCTGCGAGGCCAACTCCAGGAGAAGGAGGACAAGCTCCGCCAGCTGCAGGAAAAGTTAGTTTCACACCTTTTTCTTCATTAGTCCTTTTCTTTCTGTGCCTCCTTCGTACCGTTGCTCTTGAGTACAGCTGTTAACTTCTCTTTTTTTTCTTTCTGCATCCCTCTCTCTATCTTTATCTCCCCATCTCACCGTGTCTCCGTCTGCATGTTTGCACATTCTCTGCAGCTCTCATCTGCAGTGTTTGATTCCACCATGTGGCAGCACTCTGTCTGCTGCACTGCACTGCACTTAGGCATGCCTCTCCTCCACGTGAATCATTTGTGAATTTATGCATGTTCTCATGAGCGAGTGAATACAAACGACTGAAGGAATTAATGTGTATGCACACATGTGTGCATGTGGGTGTCTTGTGTGTCGTGTCGTGTGGTGTTGCCTATGTGGGTAGCTGATGTGGAGTGCTGATCAAAGCAGCGTATTGATTGGTTGTGTGCCGCAGGAGGGACCATTTTGGCCCATGACACTAAAACCCACACAGCATCGCTCTGGCCTGTGGGCCACAAGCCCTAATGAGTCACATGGTTCACCTACTGTAGGACTCGCTGAATTACAGAGTCAGGATGTATAGCTGTAAACAATTCACCCAGGGAAACAGTCGAGATTCGACCAGTGAAAGATATTTTCATCATTCTGCATTAGGAACTCATCTTTGAACTGAGAGAAAGGCACAAAGAACAATTTGGTTTCCTCCCTCTCGTACTCTTTGTCTAGTATGCTGTGTCCTCTGCCTGCCATTCTCAATAATGCATCCAGGGCATGTGTACAACCACAGCGGGTATGTGTTTGTGTGTGACCAAAGCACAGCGGATCACAGCCAGACAGAGTGAACATCCCTCAGCTGACATTCCAACAACAGCCTCAGCCGCTTGTCACACACTCGCTCACTCGCACATGTAACTCGCCATCCCTCCTAGCCTACCTCTCCGTTTGCCTCCATGGAGGGACCCCTTCTCAGAATGAAAGACATGTCTAGACGTCTCTGAAATATACATCTCAGCACACACACAGGGAGCAAGGCTGCTTCGCCTTAAAGAAGAGAAGGGGGAAAAAAAGAAATGAATTTCAAAGTATACCGGCATGTCCTCAGTCAATATCCGGCACTATGGCCCTGCCTTATTTATGAAGCTGCTTCTTTCATCTTTAGCCCTGTTGTCTATCAGCCACATGAAACGTCCACCCGCTCTTCATTCTTAACAACATACACAGAAATGTGCGCTCTCGCCGTCTCTTACGCGCACACACACACACACACACACACACACTTCACACCGCTGACTGTTATCATTACAATACACGCATGTTTGATGAACAATATTGCCAACAAGCACAGAACAAAGGGAACAAACGTGCGAGTGATTGAGATATAGTTTGAGGCTCTCGTTCTCTCTTTCCACTAACACTCATAAATAGAGATCACACACTCCGGCAGAAGCTCCATATATCCTTCATTCTTTTTTATCCTCTATTCTTTTTGGGGTGCAGAAGAAGAGAACATCTAAAATAAATGTTGTCGGTCTAATTGCCATTAGCATTGGGGCAGAGGGAGCTGCCGGGGCTCTTATTGCTGCTCTCCGTCTTTAAGTCAACACCAGACAGTCATCTGAAAGGTTCAATATGGGTTTTCTCATTAATGGCCAAATCCATGGGGTAACCAGCCAGCGCGACTTCCCCCCAAAGACCCCCGGCTAGACTCCTCTCTCATTTAATTTAATGTCACTCCAATAGGACAAGCTCACATTTATTTAGCCAGTCCTACCCCCAGGCACTCATCCACCTAGGGAGACAGGGACATTTACTTACACGAAAGCATTTGCTCTAGCGTTGCGTCATCTGTTTATTTAAAACACACAAGCCGTGATGCGCGTGGGAGCTAAGAGATCGACTACATCTTTGAAATAAAAAAAAAACGGCAAAAACCATTTTAATTAACTGCATCCTTATGATCTTTATTCTATTTGTTCTAATTCCCAAAGGCACAGACAGCCATGAAAAATGCCTCATATTTGCCTTTTATGAAAACAGAATAAAACATACTAACATACTGAGCCCATTTAACACAATATAATACGGCTGTGCAGAATGCTGGAATATTAAACATGTCAATACAGCAGGTTATCAAAATGGGAAGTGGCATGTGATGCATGTTTGCAACAGTTAAGACATGAGTAGCTTACGATGCAGAGACCTTGACTCTCTTCGGGGAGGTATTATCAGCACAGTGCAGCATGCAAACAAACAACATTTTTAGGAGCACATTCCCTCCATAATCAGTTTTTTCCCAAGCCAAGTCCCCCCTGCTGATGTGTTTTTCCACGCGACTGCCGAGGTGAAAATAATAAACATTTAAATATTGATTACGGTTTTTCCAAGTGGTGTCACTGCTGATTCGAAACGCCGTTTGTCAAAAAGGACTCCCCGGCCTCACTTAGTGTGGCATTCCCCGCCTGGGCACTTGTTCTAATATATGCCAGTTAGAATTATATATGCATCCTTATTTCACCCCCCCCCCATCCACCCCATCCATTTACCCAAACAGCATGCCAGTGTATTTAGTTGTCATAATGAGCTGTCATGCCTGATGCACTGCATGGGGACACTGTGCCTGCCAGCTTTGTGTGTCTGTGTTCTGCGTGTGTGTGTATGTCTGCTTTCTGCTATGTAGACCCTGTATGTGGGGGCGTCCCTGCGCATGAATGTAATTATTGGTGTACACTGCATCCTTATTGATGTTTCATACCCTGTTTGTGGTTTTCCGTGTCCGCCTTCGTGTGCGTTTCCAGGACGAGCCACGCGGAGCGAGATCTGAACATGAAGAGGCAGCTGGTGGAGGACCTGAAGACGAGACAGAAGTACCTGCAGGACATGGAGAAAAGCTACCGTGGACAGGTGGAGGATCTTGAGAAGAAGGTACACACACTCATTTTAGTATCCGTTAATGACTAGAATTGATTTTTGCTTCATTAATTTGAGAGAAACATTTAGAAGAATGTATGACTTTAATACCTGCATCATGAGAGAAATTCAGTGCAACCCCCGCATCGTCATCTTTTACCCTACCTCTCTACAGGTGAAGACTTTGTCGGAGGAGGCCGCCAACAGGAAGGCCCTCATTGAATCTCTGAAGAGGAGATTAAGTGTTGCCACCACAGAGAAAGGCCAGTATGAGGCGTCTTGTACAAAACTGAAGGAGGACCTGGAAAAAAAGGTAAACCACCCACTGCCAGGTCTCACCAAGGACTGTATCGTATGGACATTGTATACCCTGGAGGGGGAAAAGATCACATAAGGTCACATTTTAGCAAAACATTGTTAGTAGAAAGAATAGAAAGGTTTCAGGATTGAGTTCATTAATCCTTACACCACAGCTGTAGATTTGCTGCTGTCTACTTATATACAGTCATTATAGAATATGTGAATATCATTTAGGGAATTATTATTTTGTACGACTTTTAATCACAAGGCTTAATAATTATTTTTGACAGAGATCAGCAGAAATAGACTTAAATGTCAATGGAAAAACAAATTGTGAAGTGGTAAAACAAGGTCAAGGTGGAGAAAATACTTATCATAGGCACCTTTTTAATGTTATTGTAATAACAGTATCTTAAAATCCTGGTGGTACTGGTGTGCTTTATGGGTTCCCCTCAGCACATTCATTCATTCTCAGTGTCCCCAGATTAGACACCACCACAAGGAACCTGTAAAGGACTTAAAGTCTGAAATTTTCAAATTCTACAATTACTCGTAATGCTAGGAATATCTGGCCAGTCTGTGCAGAATCTCAACTTTATGAAGCAAAACAACATTGTTTGCCGTCAGGTGACCAGTGCTTCTCTCCTTTTCTCGCAGGAGCAGCGCATGCATGCTTTGCAGGCTCGTTTGGGAGCCAGCGAGCAGGCACTGACTGCACTCGAGCAGACGGCCACCGAGCAAATGGAGGGATTGACCCAGCAGAGCTCCCATGCCTTGGACAGGCTTCAGAGACAGCTAGGCCAGGCCTTCTCACAACTGGAGCAGCTTCATTCTTTCATCAAGGTATTGTACAAAAGGCCATGGGTCTGCGGTTTGTCGTAGTTCTTTATCTATAAGCACCTGCTCTAGGGTTTAGACTGTCCTTTTGCATAGTTACCCAGGTGGTTGTGGAAGACTCACTAGCCCCAAGAATGATGGGATTTCCCATGACGTTGTGTCACTGACAGGAAGTTCTCAGCTAATTACTAGACTATGACTATGCGCCAACCACCAATTCAAAGTATCTAGTCTTCTTGATGTCTCTGTTTGGGCACTTCAACAATTACTTGACTAAAAAGAAAGAACACAGTCAACCAAAGATCCAAACAACTCAGAGCTGCTGCTGTGTGGCTTAGATGCTCAGTGGAAATGTGGAGCAGAGCTGTCCACTGACCATCACCTGGTGGTTGGTTGGGATGGTGGAGGAGTTGCAGGACAGACCTGGGAAAGTAACTGAGGCTGAACTGAGAAAGTATGGATGAGGACTAATCTAATCACCTATTTTTGGCTTTCATTTTAAACTGAAGACTTCACTGATAAGAGACAGGTACCTTGAGGCCAGAGAGACTGCTGCGTCTATGGATGTGTGCTGTTCTTTTAGGTAGAGGTCACTAGGGTTGTCAGAAGGATCTACAGCGACACGTCGTCATTCTCCATGGCATTAAGCTGTGTTGACATGTCTCTTCAGTGTTACGTGCAGGTCAGAGCTGACAAGTTACGAGCGTCCTGTTTGACGAAGTCAGGATTGCATCACTGGTTTTTAAGGACTGTTTGGTTTTGTAAACTTCAGAAAAGTGAGATTCAGAACATTTTGAAGGCAGGTGTGCGAGTTTAAGAAATTACAGTTTACATCAGGAGCAACCATGAGTCGGCACATTGCTTAAGAATGCTTTGGTAAAAAAATCACCAATCTATATTCTGAGTTTTAGACATCTGTGATAATGAATGAAATCAGTAAATGAACTGCTGTGGTGTAGAGGGAACTTCTCATTGGACATTGCAACCCCATGTTGTATATGTAGTGATCTAGAGAAGAAGAGCTTTTTATCACCAGAAGGCTCTCCAGAAGGAGTCATTGCTTCTTCACACTGAAGATGGATCAGGCATCTGATCAGGGTGTCACTCTGCGGATGTAATCTATGAATGCTCAACTGGTATGAGCATTCCCAACCAGACACAGAGGAACTCAAACGCAACCCACCTGGCCAATCTGGTAATCCTCAGCAACCCCCCAGGAGCAGCTTAGGGATGGGACATCAGCACTACCTTGCTTAGCCTACAGCCACAACCAGGTCCCCCATGAGAGCCAGGAGATAGACGGATGAAATACCAATAATGTGTGTATGTGCCATTTTGCATTCGTACTTTCTTCCAGTGTATAAAGAGACACAGGCCACCACTGTGAGAATACGGTGTGCCCAATGGGAATGAGCGCTGTTGTCTTTGCTTAGGCCTAATCCATCACCTTGAGTTGTGTTTGTGCGTCCGTGTCAGTCTGCGTGTACGTCTGGCGGAGACTGATAAAGACAGTCCATCAGCTCCGTTCAGCTGACACCTGTCTATCAAAGGAGGAAGGAGCTTGGCAGAGATAGATAGTGCTGCCAGTGTATTTGCACGCACATAAATCAAGTGGCAGATCATGAACGCAGGTTGGTGGCAATTTTCCTTTGCTCTTGTCCTCACAGGCCAGAAATACTAGAAATCCTGTCCGTATGTGGCTCTCATGCATCTTGAGAGAATTGGAGGTGGATAAGATGTTTTATCCTCTGCCTCTTTCTTCTTCCAACCTCTGATTTCTTTCACACAACTAAACCTTTACCCCCCCCCCCTTTCATATTTATATGGAAGACGTGCATGCAATCTACATGTGACCTAAAAATAGAAGCAGCGTTGCATGTGAAACACATGTGCGGACGTGCATAGGAATACAGTTCACGCTCATATAACTCCTCTCCTCCATTCCCATAACCCTAGGCTGGTGGGGCCATTGTGTTGTTGTTGAGGATTCACATCATTGTTTGTCTCCCCCTGGCTCCTGTGATTCCCTATAAGAACACCAAGCCCTTTGATTGGACTGCCTGACGTCCGGAGGAGATTTACTCTTGTCATGTATTGATCAGGACCGGAGGGCTGCACATGTGTGTGTGTGCGTGTGTGTGCGTGTGTGTGTGTGTGTGTGTGTGTGTGTGTGTGTGTGTGTGTGTGTGTCTTTATGAGCTTGTTTTTTTTGTTCTTTGTGCCTCTATGTGCTGTGTGTGTGTGTATTTGTGGGTCGAGATTTTTCTTTATTGTGTGCCAGCAAACCCTTTTGGCCCCTGCACACGCCCCAGGCTGTAAGCACTGCTGTTGAACTGCTAAACAGTGGCCCTGCATGCAGTGACTACTCCACAACACACATACAGACACCTCCCAAACACACACTGAGGGTAGTTCTCTTGTAAATAATCTTTTGGCTTGTCATCCCTGCTGAAAGTACAAGATTGAGTCGAGTTTGGATATTTATTTTTTCTCAATTGGTATTTTTGTAATTATGTGATATTACTCTCTGATATGACGTACCCTGCATCAATGATGTAACAGCCAATTAACCTGATATTGTCTTACCTGTTCTGTTAAAGGTGGTTACATAATTTAAATATCTTTTTCAAGTTTGTGGGGTATATGAACCTCAGTAAACAGCAGTTGTCTTACATCAGTGCCTGCATAATCTGAGAAAATTAAAGCACGTCTTTTTCCTGCCGCTCTGCTCTTTATGTTTCTGAATGGCCCTTTGTGTCCTCATGTGTGTGAAGAGGTTCAGAGGTAGCTAGTTATTAAAGAGGATATCTTTTTGCTGCTCATTTGATCCCCATCTCCATGCCCTAATCCTCGTCCTGCCTAAATTGCCCCTCTGGCAATAGTGATTGTGGTACTAGCCTGGGCTAAGAGCTACTAACAAACTCGCACAGACACATACACACACACCCACGCGCACACACTCACAGTGCCTTCCATGGATGCATTTGAATAGTTTGTGTGTGTGCGTGCGTGCATGCATGCGTGTGTGTGTGTGTGTGTGTGTGTGAATGCTTCCGTATCCCCCTCCCACCCCTTTGTCTCTCCCAGGGCTGAGAATGAGTGATAAATTCAGCCCTTAATTTCTTCCTGGATTATTCCACATGCAGGGTTTAGGTCAATTGAATGTAACCCTTGACTAGTGACAGTGAATATCTATTAGGCTGTAAATAAAAGAATAGGCTGTTTGCTAATGAGCTGTGTATTCCTTAAGGGTAAACACTGCTCTCAGATCACCAAAGAGAACTAAAGCTGTGTTCTTACATCAGGAAGTGGACCATGGTTCTAATTTAGTTTCGTCCTTTTTAATCAGTGCTGTTCTGTCCATTTCGCACCTATGTGGATGTAGAAGGCCGCATATGAACCTGGATCTGAAATCTCAGACGAGGAGGTCACAAGCGTCTGGACCTGCCGACTTGGATAACTGAGAGTGTTCAGAGGCTCTTCTTGTATGGTGAAACAGTTAATACACGAAAACTGAAGCAGTGCTCGCTGTTTGCAGATTGTAAATCATGCAGTGACAATCGGTGGGAGGGGATTCTTGCTTTTTCTAAACATTTTGCCTGCAGTTAAGGCAATAATTAGCTGACATTAGTGTTGATTAGTAGAAACTTGACACAATCTAATTGCGAAAGTCTGGAGGTGAGAAAGTGAAGCGCGTTAAAGTGGCAACTGCAGCTAGCTGCTTGCACGAGAATACAACTTTTGCAGTGGCTTGCAGGACACATGCAGAATAGACTATAATGAAACTGGGAGCCACTGCAGTGATGGGAATGATTCAGGCTGACGAGATGTCCAGCTAATATAAAGGTAAAGAAATGGTATGGTCCACTTTAGGGGTGTCTGAAATCAACTGATGTGTTTACCCGTTTTAGTGTGTCCAAATCTTAATTAAGATGAGTATATGATGAGTTGATTTATCGAAGCCATCGTTTGCCCATTTTCTTATTTTAGTATGATTTGGATCTGTGTGGGCTTTGCATTACGTGATCCAGGTGTTTTTCCTTATATCACCGTCTGAATGTCTGACAAATATCATATTACTCCAGCCGGGAGCCTCAGACCACTCACTCAGCGCTCTCCTGTGAGAGGCAGCGCGGGCTTTCAAAACTCCACCTGCTCCACCTGTGTGAAATTAAGAGAGAGGGATGGATATGTTTTGCTGCTATTCCACATTGTTCAAGTGTGATTACCCTTGTTACTGTAATGCACTGGAGTGTTTTTGCACACCGTGTTTGTACACTCTGTGCTTCTTGCTTGCTTGGTAATATTGTGCACTGACCAAGAGCAAGTTGAACTTTATTTCTCTTTCTTTTTTTCTTTTTTTTTGTTTGTTTTGTTTTTTGTTTTTGTGTACTGCGAGTTCTCCTGTCTCTAGCTTTCCCTCATCTGACCATCTATTCCAAGGTCAGCTTTTCAGCGGGCTTACAAGGGAATGATACAGAAGATTATTGCCTCGATCAATAAGCTCAAAATGAAGCAAAGGGGAGTTTACTTTATTGACTTTCTCGTGTACAGTGGCAGTTTTAACATTTAATTGTCTCTCTGTATTTAGAGCAAACTCCCATTTAGTGCCCGACAACTGTGCCATCCCAGGCCTTCCACGTCTCGCTTGCCATTCACTCGGGCACCATTTAAAACAGCCCCTCGTAGCTTAATTATTAACACTGTTATGCTGCCCTGTTGTACTGTGAGACATTCAGAAAGCAAATAAATAAATGAATGGCTGTATTTTCAGTAGCTCTCTGTCTTTCTCTCTCTGATGCATGATTCTGTGTCTGTGGAGATTTTAGCAAAACTTGGGATGCGTTTGGTATCAAAGCCGTGTTCCCTCAGCTTTCAATCGACAGGGCAACAAACCCTCAGGTCCACATTCCTACAAGGGAGCTTGAGGCGAAACCGAAGAGAATCTGAGTGTGTCAAACTCAATATTCCTCCATAATGTACTAGGCCTCTCTGGCGCATGCTTGATCAATTTCATTTATTCATCTGCCAGGCAGAGCTATCCCTCTTGTTTTTCTATATCCATTTCATCATCCTCTTCTTTTTTTATTCCTTCTTGTCCTCCCCCTTCAGGCCCTGGCCAGTGAAATACTTTTAGACGTTCAAGAGGTCAAGCAGCAGTTGATGAAGAGGAGGAGGTTGAGGCAGGCCAGCGTTGTGGCAGCAAAGGGCAGCCTCTCAGCCAAGTCTATGATCAAAGCCAAGTCCATCGCTGCCTCCATCCTCAATATGTCAGAGAATGATCTCGCGGACATCATGGACACTGACCAGGTAAGGCTAAAGGGACAGCGGGCCAACATTTCACACAAACGCTAACTTAAGGATACACAGTGGGGAGCACAGGTATGAGACCACTTTCCCATTCACTTTAATAGAGGAGTGGTCTCAGACTCTGGTCCCCACTGTATATCAAGTAAAGATTATGCCCAGAACACTCGACATACCTATAATAGATTTTCTGCACCGCAAAATTTTGAAACATCCAAGTTTTCCGGGGGTTTGCTGAGTGATTTCGCTTGGGAAAGGCATTATATCATCAATATCAGACCGTAGCTTTAAGCATCTCCTTTGTCAATGGAGTCTAAATGAGGCGCATGAAGCTACCATAACTTTGACCCAGCCTCTGCGGATTGCCGCCGGTGTGGGGGGGATGATTTGTGGAGAAGCTGAAGCCGTCTGTTCTTAGTTCATTCCACCTATGTATATCTAACATCATTTAGCCTTGCTGAAAATCTCTGCTCCTGTCTGACCTTCTCTTATTGATGGGTGGATAGATTTTGGCAGGTAAGCAAGGTTGAAGACCAAGTGGAGGTGAACCACACACGAGGCACGTCACTAATAAGTTGGGAGGTTTTATTGCAGTAGAGGAGGAGGTGGCTTCACGTTTAAAGCCAGTGTTCTTGCTCTCAACAAGATCAAAAACCTGCCAACACCTGCAGCACCTGTCGACTTGATATAAGATTTAATATGGCACAAGTTGAGTAAGTACAACTCTGTTCCTTCTACTGAAAGCAGTCATTGAACTGAAAATCCTTGGCTATTGACCGTTGCAGACGTGCAAAAGTCTGAGTTTCGCAGTCTTTTCCAACTTGGTGGGCCCTTTCTCTGCCATAGATCATACTCAGCCGTGTCATCAATTAGCAACCCCGTGTTACAATCAACCTCCCATCCCAGGGGACTTCCTCCCATCTATCACAAGATGAGAGAGGGCGCACCAGGCACTTACTCACACTTGAAACCAATTTTAGCCCTTTGCAGCCCGGCTCCACCCAGGAGATGACAGGGAACACTTTCTCACTTGACAAAAAGTCCCCCTCATCAGAGCTGAAACCTTTGTGGGTAAAATCACTCTGCTCTCCTCATCACGCCTTTTCTCTGTCCTGTTAATGGCGCCTAATGACAGGCTGTTCCGCGCCTTAACGCGGAGGGTGTGTTTTTCCCGTTTTGTTAATTGAACATTCACAGATCGCGGCGCTGCTGAGAACGCATGCAATCACTGGAGGATTGTAAATGTTGTGTCACAGAGTGAGGTTAACAGTTTTAGATGTAATTATGCGCTACTGAGTGTAATTTTGAGTCTGAGAAATAGATCCCACGAGAGGCGGTTCGCTTCCGCGTGTGTGCGTCTCCGTCCTGTCGAAACAATGGACATTTTTGTGTACCCTGTTTAAACAAAGGTCATTACGGTGCACAACTCATCATAAACTGAACCGAGGCTGGTTTGTGACACGTTTTTGCCACAATGTTGAAAATTTTGGACAAAGAGCTAAAGTTTCGTGAAACTTTTTTCGGGGTTGTGATTCCTTTTCTCCCATCAATCTGGAAAAAAAAAGGATCTACAGAGCTTTTGCAAGACCTTTGTAGATCTGATGTTTTTCTTTGGACTTGAGGACGTGACATGAGGTTATCAGGATGTCCCAGCAGTCTTCAACAAGTAGCAAGTGTATTCATTTATTCACTTGGTTGTGCGGTACCAGTGTGCTGAATGAGAGCTCAAGGCTCGATGGGATTGCTTTTACTCTTCAGTTTTACTTTTAAATGAGAATACTCCATTGCCAACATCGCTACTTTTCTTTAGTTCGGCAGATTCCTCTTGTCAACAATATTTGCAGAAGTTTTTAACATAGGGCACCGCTACTTGGTTTTAAAATCAATGCGTTTTTGAATTTCAGGCGTATCAAAAATGTTTTTAATGAATTATTCCTGGTTGTGGTTATATTTTAGGAGGATTTTGGGAACAAATGACCTTCGTGTAATGACCACCATCTTCTTCCAAAGGCTACATATTTTCATTTCTCCAGAGCATTAGTCTCGGTTTGTTGATTAGTCCCAGCAACAGAGAGTCTGGGCTTTTGCTTGAGTTGTTTTACTGAACAGAAACGCAGTTGTGACACTGCTATTTATGCAGCTGGTTCTGTACAGGCAGAAAACAGAACTTCGAAAAGTGTGAGATCTTTTTTCAGCTTTTTTTCAGGAGATGGGGGACTTTTTGCACCCGCGTTTTGTATTTTTGCATTAATTTCCAAAGCTTTTAAAAGTCATACTGAAACTTGCAGCTGCTTCCTTACACACAAACACATACAAACACATGAAATCAATTTAATGTGTGTGCTTGGATTCAAAGAAGGTGCGTAAGTGTACACAAACATAACTACTACACACGTATCATTCTGCACACTGTTGTTTGCCTCTTTCCATTCCATAGCGTGCAGCAGAGGGCCAGAGAGGGCCGAGCAGCTCCAGGCTCCCGGGGCAACTTGTTGTGGAGTTAATGATCCAGATGTAATAAGGCTGTAATTGCCAGGCCAGTTTGTTTTGCACCTAATGTTTGATGGAGGGTCAGTGTTTTGTTATATATCCACCAAGGGTGGACAAGCACACTCACTCTCACGCACATACACTCTTTCACACACAGCGTTCAGCCCTGTGGGAGGATTGAAGGCGGTAGTCACAAGAAGGCCCCCCCACCCCCTCACCCCCCACACTCGTTTTCTTTCTCATTAATATAACCACACACATGTGCACACACACAGTCAGTCTCCACCCTAACTTCTCAGTTAGTCCAAGCACCAGTCACAGTTGGACATTCTCTGAAATTAGCACAGACTGCAGCTATCACCAAGCAGGGCAACGCCAGGCAAACACAGTAAATGGTGTCCCTCAAGACCTGAGGATTGGGCCCCAGGTTGGACCATAAGAGGATAACTAATAAAGCTAAATCTTACCTGTTCCACCCCTGTCACTGAGTATCTGTTTGTCCAAATGAAGGGGAATGGGTACTTCAACACACACGCTGCTTTGTTAAAGCGCAAAAGTTACAAAAGCCTTTATCACTGTGCTGTGAAAACAAGGCAACGCCAATCAGCCGCGCGAACACACACAGGCAGATTTTCTGTCGTTTGTGGCACTGAATTTTACTCACATTTGGGAATTTCGTGTGTGAAATCAGCTGCTTAAAATAAAATAAATAAGATGGCATAATGATTAATATGCACACTGACGCTTTCCCAATGCTCAGAATATCTTCAAATAGCTTAGCATCGCTTACGTCTCTGTCAGTTCCTCGTGGTAAAGTCAACACCCTGAGTGGACCCCATCAAGCTTCATGTTAAGTGTCTGCATCAGCCTTGTGACATTGGTCTGGTGGCATTGAAAAGCCTTTACCTCCTCTAGACTTCCAGGACTGCGCCCGTTAAATCCGGCAGTCTGCAAGTGCTACGACTTTCAGATTCAGCCATACACACTCGCGCTTACACACATACATACACCCCTGCCCTCCCTACATCCCTGTGAGGCAGTACAAGGCTTGTCACATCATTTGGAGCAGCAGCACCTGGGGTTTGAGGAGAAGAGGTAGCACACTAGTGCTGAGGTGTACATGGCCACGCAGTCGCTCTTCTCCCATCATCATTAGCAGTAACAAGGCTACCATTCTGCTAGGTCTTAATACATGAACAGCATGCAAACGTATACTGGTAGAACTTGCCACTGAGTCTCCAGAGAGCTCCTTCAAGGTCCTGGCTACCGTGCTGCTGCAATTCTGCCCTGAAGCAGCAGACTCACAGAGGCCAGTGTTAAGACACGGCAGCAGGTTAGATATCGAGTCTGGTTCATTTGGTATTTTGCTCATTTTATCCAGGTGCAGAGGTAAGATTGCTAAGATTAATTGAAGGTTTTTATACTAAATATGAACGCTGTCACCGTGTGGATCTCAGTCTCCACTTGTTATTTTAATGTATGTATTTGCTTCCGTGTTTGCAGGGGACACAGGCCCAGTCAGAGAGTCCAAGAGACCAGGAGTGGCTGGACCACGTCAATCACATCCTCCAGCAGAAGGTCAGCCTCACCTATCCGCAGCAATAATAACAGTAGATTAGGAACAACTGTTGTGTGCCGTGTAAAAAAAAAAAAAAAAAAAAAAAAAAATTGGTGAAGTGGCAGAAAGTTTTCTTTTTAAAGGTTATGCTAACAAAAATACATTGCAATGGAGCAGAGAGGTAAATTCTTGAAAACGCAGCAAAAACGTCGATTTTTCAAAGATCTTCATCGCAAGCAAGACTGTGACTTGTAATGTTTCATATAAGTAAAAAGGGTAATTGGTTATCAGTTGACCTCTGCAGTGACAGGGAAGAGTTGCAACATACATTGAACATTATTACAGAGAAACAACATGGCTCAGCTCGTTACATTGCAAAATGATAATTGCATTATCCCAACACGGCAATACCCGGTTTTCTCCAATGCATATATATGTTTCATTTTCCTGGGGAGCTGTTTAACAATTTTATCTCTGGGTAACGTCTGTGATTTTTCTTTTGATAATTTAGTTTAAGAATAATTAATTTTAACTTTAATCAATTTAAGGACTGAGTGATCGGATTCTCACCAAAAAGGATTAAAATGCCAAGGGGTGTTAGGATTTTTGTTTCGTTTAATTTAACGTAGCCTTGATTTTTCAAACTTGATCTCAAGAGGTGTGCGTTTTCATAATGGTTGGGCGGTTTTGTCTCGATACCGCTCATACCAAATATTTTGGCCTTCACACTGCGCGGGATTGTTTTCAGCGTCGAAATGTTTGGGCACCCAAATACAGTAAGCGGAGGATGAATTTAAGTTCCCCTCTCGATGTGTCCTGCTCCAGGCTCTGAAAAAAAAAAAACAACAATGATGCAAAAGATAAAACAAAGAAAAGCAACTACATCCTCGCTGTGTGTGTCTGTGTGTGTGTGTGTGAGTCTCAGTGAGGCTTTGTGTGCACAGCCACTCATCTGTGAGTGCTCTGCTGGAGCTTTACTCGAGTGCTGTCAACGTCTGCTCGCTGTGATATGTGTATGATTGAGAGTGTCGAGTGTGTGTGTATGTGTGTCTTGTCTGTGTTCTTGTCAGCGGCTGCCGCAGGCACTCATGCGTCGCCTCCGCACCACGACACACACCAGACACTGTTCTCTTGTTCCCCAGATCTTCTTCTGACCTTTCCACCTTCCTCTCCCCCTCCCACACTAACACACACACATACACACAGCACTCTACTGAATCCATGTTTTTCCCTTCTAGCTGGACAGCTCTCAGTCCCTGTTCTCTGTCTCTCTGCCATCCTCCACTGTCCTGCATTCCTCTCTCTCCCTCTCTCTCTCTGGCTCAGACCCCGAGGCAGCTTGTTAGTGGGGAACTAAATATTGATTTGGCGGGCCTGTCGATGCCGGGAGAATGAGCTAGTGTCCACCAGAGACCTCGGCACCGGCAGCCTGCTATCGACGTTTTCCGTGGGCAGAACAGGGGCGGTGGTGGGGAGGGGGTGGCGGCAGCGGGGGGGCTCGAGCTGGTGTGTGGAGTGGAGGAGGAGAAGAGCGGAGTATGACAAGGCTGAGACTTGCCCCTGGGTCCCTGTGGGGACTGCTGGGACCTCCGCAGTCATCCCCCCTCACTGCAACCGACTTTTTCTATCTCCTTTCAAGTCCATCTTGTTCTGTTTTTTGTTTATTTATTTATTTCTCATTTTTCCTCTTCTCCCTATCTCTTGGTTTTGTCTCGACTGGTTTTTTAAAAGCGCACACCAGAGTGGACACCAGACTCATCTTGCACGCTAAAAGACCAGGGTGAGGGTCTATGAAGATACTTTTAGCGCCTGTCTGTAAAGGACATCTCCTAATTTGTGCTTTTTTTAAGACCTCTATGATAATGTGCCCATACTGCACGTGTGCACCAGTGCTGAGGAGAGAGTTTTCCTTTTTCATTTGGTGAGGGAACACACAGAAGTCTCGTACTGAACCCTCTCCGCCTTTCTACTCTGTCATAGCTTATGAAAAGCTCGCCAAGCAGAACATCTGTGAAGTGGAATGGCCTGGCCTGTCACCCTGCCTGTGACACTAATAACACACTCCCCTAATAGTGATATGATCTTACCCCCTGAGCTGTACTCACACACACACACACACACACACACTTCTTCGGTTAAAAAGACACAGAGACAGAAATAGACCCAGTGAAAGGAAAGATGAGAGCGAGATCCATGTCCTTAACAGGCTGGCTGTCACTGAAAGAGGATGAGGATGCAAGTGTGTGTGTGTGTGTGTGTGTGTGAGTGTGTGTGAGTGTGTGTCTGGGAATGTGTACGTAGTCGCGTGCGTGCATGTGCACTCTCACGACAGCCTCATCTTGTCACTGTCAGTGCCTAATGGAGCTGCCAGTGGGACAGCACTTTATTATCTCAGTGGCCCTGTCAATAGCAAACCCATCACTCACTCCGAGTGTGTGTGTGTGTGTCTGTGTGTGTGCAGATGTGAAAGAGCTTATGAGTGGTATGTACGGGTGTATCTTTGTCTCCGTGCGTGGGCCCATTGTTCGCCATCACTGTCATGCGCTGCCACATGTCAACATAACAAGAAAGGGAGATGTCCGCGAAACACCGGCAAACCGTGCTGCAGGAGCTGACGAGTCGGGGCAGTGAGCGTCTCGACTCGCGGCTCCCCTCATGCCAAAGAAGTGGCATACATTTCTGGAGCCCCCTCACTGCTGCCCCGCATGTCCACTCAAAACCAAATGAAACATTGCATTCATTTCCTCATCTCTCACCTCCACTGGTGAGTTAATGAAATCAAACCCTATGCCTCTCAGTGGAGAGCCACCATAAGCAGCGCTCCGAAGCCAGGATCGAGGGACGGTGCTATCTAATAATCATGAGCAGGCCAGGGGGTGTACTGTATGGCTCCACTGCAACCCGCCATGAATAAGGCCAGCAGAGAAGATGGAGTGTCCATGTGGGCCATGGGGTCCAGGCACCGGCCCGGGGAAGCATTGATTTAATTGCCTTTGGTTTATTTGTGGAGTCCTAATTATTGACTGGAGGTAGAATTTAATGGGCCAAGTCTTTATGAAGACAGGGAAATGACTGGCTTCTGCTGCTGGCCAATAATGAACAGGAGGAGCATGTGCATGCAAGCGTGTGCACATGCATGCAAACACACGCGTTCCCCGCAGATCATTTTTCACACTCATTTTGTACACGCACATACCCATCTCAAGCCTCATGACAGCATAATAACATTTAAAAAGTCATTGACTCTGTTGATTTCTTTATGAGAGGACAGTGGTTTGGTTTACTGGTATGGGGTGGCGCTGAGGGCCCGCTAATATTTACCTCACAATCACACCCGGGGGAGACGTACAAGCATCACTTCTTATCAGCCTCCAAACTATAACAAGCAGGTGAACATTACATTAAGACAGGGGCAGAGACAGGCCGGACCAATCTGGACTAGACTTGTTATAAAACATGAGAGGCCTTTATGGATGGACCACGAGGCTGAAATCACTCCTGTAATTTCAAACCCGCATCGAACTTTGGGGAGGGGTCCCTGTAGCCCACTGCTACGACGGTAAATGGCTTCATTTATCCGAAGTTAAATAACAGACTTTATTCACGCCACTTCTTGTCAAAGCCCCTCACCATATTGACACCTCCATAGGGCATTACATCATTAACCCTCATATTAGACATATCAAAGGCTCGTTGCGTTCCAGTGCTAATGTACTGAGAAAGTTTTCCATTGTTGTTGGCGCTGTGAGGGCGACGGGTAGTGTGTTGTGTTGTGTGGCTCATTATGCCTCCGTAATGACAAGGAACAGCTCTGAGTCTCACACTTCTCTCTGAAGGAAAGTGACTCTAATTAAGCCTCATTTAATGATTGGGCTAATTAAATCAGCCACTCTTTTTCCGTCTCTGCGAGTGTGTTTGTATGTGTGTGGAGGGGACTCGAGCCGAGCCTTTGTACTGTAAATATGTCACTGGAACAGCGGCGGGGGGGGGGGTTCCCAGGAGGAGACCGTTGTTGGAGATGCTGTTAATACCGGAGCACGCTGTGACTTTTTCCATATGTTCAACTCGCATTTCACTTGAGCAGAAGCACCAGACACAGCTTGTCGGGGCTGCTCCTCAGCCATTAAACTGTGTGGGTGATTACTTAACCAAACAGCATATTTCAGGAGATGGGGTTGAAGCAGGCCAGGTGAATATTCTCATTATTCCTGAGATGTGATGCTACTTTGGAGCTGTAAAGTTACTGATTGTACCCAAGGGATGACCTTCAGAGCACGGTGGACTTCTTAAGTTAACACAGAGAGAGAATTATTGATGAAAGTAGACATGTCCTCGCTGAAGAGATGACTAGATGTGTTGAATTTCCTTATGAGCAAACATTTAAAAGGCAACAGCACCTTCTTGTTTTGGATGTGACAGTTCGCTGCAGGCACAGCCACTTTTCGTTGATTGCAAACGCGTCCCAGTACATTAGCTCGAGCCAATGAGCCTCACGGTTAATCGCGGGTGTGTTCTTGATCGTTGAATTCTACCTAAAGGTTGCATCTCTTTTGTATGGATATCACCTTTCTAAATTTATACCCCGATCGTGCCTGAATCACCTCATTTTCACACCTAATGAGTAGGAACCTGAAACAAAGACCCGGTGCTTCCCTGTGTTTAATCTAGGGTGTATTTAGGTCAGATCCCTAACAAATGCATGTTGCGCACTGAAATGATGTTTCCAAACAACGTATCAAGAAAAGGAGAGGTTTTTAATTACAGTATTTGTGGCCCCAAGTGTCCAATTCCCTTTCATATCAGTCTCTAGTGGCCTAAAGGGGAGAAAAGAGAGGGATCTGCTCCGCTGCAGGGGTAGGTAATTACGAAGGAGAGGGAGAGAATAGGCTTGTCGGTGCTTTAGTGATTTTCTTACCTGAGCCCCTCTTTGCAAATGTGACATATTCATTATCGGAGATAATCAAATGCAAGACTTTTTATCGTGGTGCCTTTGTGCTTGGGCTTTTTTTTTTTTTTAATCTATTTATCATGCTGTTGTTGTTGTTATTCCCCCGTTTGATAAATTTGATTTTCAAACAAAAGTGAGAAGATCAAAGATCAAAGAGCTGTTTTTTCCCCCTCTGTGATAAAACTACTGTAACTACTTCTCCCTTACCTTGAATAGTGGCCTAGATTGGAAACAGCTCACCAGCCAGGGACAAAGATTAATCGCAAGAATCCTTCACCACTGTGAAAACGCTCCTGTCCTGTCCAGGAAGATCTAAAACCGCACTCTTTTAGTCACTATGAAATGAATCCAGTAGCATACACATTCTTATTTATCACATATATGTGTGTGTGTGTGTGTGTGTGTGTGTGTGTGTGTGTGTGTGTGTGTGTGTGTGTGTGTATATATATATATATTATATATATATATATATATATATATATATGCAAACTGTATATACAGTAAGTTGAGTTTTTTTAACCAGTTTACAGGTAGAAACAGATGTTTCAAGGTCCCAAATGTTCTGTCTGTTGTATGAAACAACATTAAATCAATGTAATCAATTTAACTAATTAAACCCTGCCGTTACAGTTATATTGATAACAAGGTAAACTAGTGAACATCTGAGAAACACTGAGTAGTCACTTGTAAATTTGGAAGACGTACCCCCTTATATCTCTTTCGGGCTCTGCGATTCCCCCTCCCTCCTCATTCTTTCTCATTTAGATATCCAGCAGCCTGACACAATCTTTACAACCACTCACAAATTGGGCCCTTGGAAATAATTGTGCTAACCCGTTCCGAGGGAGAAGACAAAAGAGCTGGAATGATCGATCTCTTAAGAAAAAAAAGAAAGTTGGAGCTGGCGGTGCCACTGCCAGACAATGGTCACAGGAGTGCTGCAACTTTGAGTTGCTCCTTGCCTTGAGGTGTGCCCCAGGCTGTAGAATAGCAATGTCATTTAATTGGCTCATAAAAAGACCTTTTGCTTGCAGCCCCTGTCCTTGTCTTCATACACACACACACACACACACACACACACATACACACACACTCTTACACACACACTTGTCAATGTCAGTGGCTTTACATGTCAGTTCGCTCCTGAAACATGTTCATGAAATCATACCTAGACAAAAGGTCTGCTCTGCAGGGCCTGTTGAATAGTAATGGATGCGAGTTAGCATGGCTTAATGCAACAGTAGCCTTTTTTTAAGTGTTGCCAAAGGGGACAGGGCCTCTTGCAAAACAGCGGCCGCATTGCTGGCTAGCTCCGCCAAAGGGGACAGGGGGCCGGCTAAATCAACTGTAGCATAACATTAGTGCCAGTTCCTAACACCGCCTTAAGCAGCCCAGGGGATCCAGTAGAGCAGCTGCATCACAGCTAACCTGCAACCATCCTGCAGGGTATCGGTCCCCAGCAAAAGGTAGATGAAAGGGAACAACAGTCCTGCTTGTTCCGTCTGTGAGCCTGTGCACGAGCACTTGTGCTTCCCAGTGCCAGAATCTGCTGATGTGAGTCACACACGCACTGTAGGGAGATGAATCAGACAGGAGAGGTATTTCATCATATGCAATAAAATCATTTATCAAATTATGGTTGTTCTCTCACCGCGCTCAGTGACAGCTTTAATGAAGACATTGGTGCCGTCTTGCCTGTTCTCATATGTCACAGTTGTTGCGTTTTTGATTTCACATAAGGTCTTGAGGGGGGGACGCTGACCGGGAACCACGATGTCTCTGGTTCACGTTCAGCTCTGGACTCGTTGTGTTTCTCATTTCCTGTCGTCTCTTCACCATTTGTGACAAAATGCAGACAAAATGTTTGTAGAGAGGATTCCTTTTAGTTGTTTGCTTTAATTTCACCCATGAAAGGTTTATCTAGATCATGTTTACCTGTTAGTGTTGTTTACCCATAATCCCATATCGGCACTTTTAATGATCCAGTCTCCCTCTTTGCTGTCCCATAGAGCCTTGTGTTGTGGCTATGTCTCTATTTTAGTGGGTTTGTTTGCATAGTTAGTGGCTCTCAGTGCAATTAGCTGATTAGGAAATTGTGTGTATGTGCGTGCGCGTTCCTATGTGAATGTGTGTGAGAGACAGAGAGAGTGAGCTCTCCTGGGAAGGTGGGGGGCAGAGGCAGAGGGAGATGTCTCAGCAGTTACTTCAGTGTAGTGGTTCTCTGAGGAATAGCGCTGCGTGTTTGATGCATCCAATGCTGCTGGAACTGACTCCCCACTGCACACATTCTCAAGTGCACACAGACACACACACACACACACTTCCTGGCACACGGGGCCTTGTGTTTCCTGCTCCTGTTACCTTTAATGAAGAGGAGAGAGGTGTCAGGGGGCACGGGGACTGTGTGTGCTTTTGTATGTGAGCTTCTGAGGTTCTCGCCCTCCAGACAGCTTGGAAATTGATAAGATGAACATTTCAGATCACATCGCAGTCCTTTTCTGTGTCTTTAAAACATGTCAGCCGCAGACCTAATTCCAATATGTGTTGTGAGTTTGTGCTAATCACTTCAAAGCAACGCGATACTTAGTATTCCCCGATGCAGATGGTATTCAGCAAAGTTTGTTCCAGCACTTCAGACTCGTCTCAGCCAGCTTCTCTGTGCATGGGTCAATAGCTTATGTTTTCACATTCTCTTTTAAGAGATAAAAAGTGAAAAGATTTGATGATATTAGAGTCACTATTTTCAGCTTGGCCAATCCACTTCTCATCTCCTGCCATGTGACTTGGGAAATAGCTCAGGGAATGAATTTGTTTCCCTTGCTTGTAAAAGGCTGCACATAAGCCGAAGTGAATATTTATGGGTGATACAGTATGAATGCCTGCCTTTGATCAGGCGCCCTAATGACCATAAAATCCTTGTGTCGATTCAGAGGAAAAACAAAATTAGACAGAACTCTGAAGAGAAACCTGTCCACCTCTTTATTTTTACTTTTCCACCATTTCCATGACAACAACTGAGCAAACACATATAGCAAGTTCCTTCATGCTCGACCTTTGTAATCGTGTGAGATGAAGTGGTCATCGATTCTCATCGTCTCACCTTCCCAGCATTAATACAGTCCAGTTAAAAACACAACAACGCGGTAAATGTCCCCAGTGTGCCCAGTGATGTTTTAATTATGCCTCGAGGCGTGTCTGCTGAAGAGTGATCAACTTAACCCCCTGGGAAAAGTGCTGCGAGTTTTTAGCCCCAACAACTGAAAGGCAAGGGTTGACATTTTCCCATGCTTAGTCCACTTCCACTTCATTCTGACTCCAGTGTGTGGGATGACAAACAAAATCCACAGGCCTTTAATGCAAAATAATAATAATAACAACCTTAATTTATGCAGCACTTTTCAAAACCCATGATACAGAGAGCTTCACAAAGGCAGCACATTGAAAGTGACGTGCCAGGTTTAAATGAAACCAGATACAAATGAATAAGAAAAGATGAACATATCAGGAGGAAATATAAAAGTGCATTTGTTGAGCTGTCAGCAGTCTGGGGTTGTCATATGTTCTCAGACACTTTGCTATGAAAACATTCAGAGGCTGCTCCAAAAACAATGAGAAACCGTCCTCGATTGAAATGCGTCCTCCAACTCCTTCCATGTTGCCACCTTGTACATTGATGAACTGCTCCGAACACTGCTGCTACACTTTGATCGCTTCCTGGAGGTCCTGTTATGCAACCTTGTCTTGTGGACCTCCTCCGCTGTGTCAAAACAGCGACCTTTCAACGTGAATTTCATATTGGAAAAGAGGAAGATATCGCCATCATCAGAGAGTAGGGCAGGTGTTGAGGCAGATGCCTCAGAACGGTGCAGTGGAGCTCACTCACCATTGACAGTCTGACCCTGGGGGACAAACTCACACAATCCTGCGAATATCCAAGAAAACAACTTGCATGCTCTTGGTTGCACTCCTGACCTGACCTGCGGGCTCTGACTGACTGACCGCCGCTGACTGACCCGACTGCTGTTTGCTCTCTGGGCACCCGGCGATGATCCTCGACATGAAGCTCGGATTTGACACAGATTTTGATGTTTGCTCTCTGCTGAAGTTTGAGGTCCGCGGTGACGAGGCACACAGGCGGCATTGTGGACGTGCCGGTCCAAATGGTCACATAAAGGCCTGGAACTGTGATCGCGTGATGTATATGTAACCTTGGTAAACTAACGCACAGCAGTTATTGCTTGCATCTGCTGTCGAAGAACCTTCTGTTAGCACCCTGTACAATAACTGGACGTGCATTGATGGAGGATTGCATCGCAGTTCATTACATGACCGGAGTGCTCTCGCTTAATACCAGACTCATTTCAAAAATTCTTGTCCCCATTAGTCACTCAGACGCAAAATCATGGGAAAATAGGGTCCAGGTGGAAAAAAACACTGAGGTGGTCCTTTTTAAAGTGCTTCCTCACTGAGCTGCAGTGGCGTGATGGAGGGAAGCAGAATGAAGGAATTCTGTCCTGAACAGACTTCGCTAGATACTCCTACACGTGATTAGTCCGACTTACACCAGTGCTGCTTCATATTAGCTGTGCCTTGAACCTTGAGAATGGGGGGGGGAAACATAGGATTAGGTGGTGAAGCTACCTCCCTTCCGTGTAGCCTGTTTTGTGAATTTCTTCGTCAAAACATCCAACCGACATGGAAGGTCCCTCTCAAGTTTCACAAGTCCTCAGGCCTGAACTGAGGTTCAGCCGTTTCATAAAACAGCTTTTCACATGCTCTGTGAAAAGCTGCCAGGTGTCAAAAATCACTTTTTTTAATAGTGGTGCATTGGTGTGTTTTCCTCATTTTCTCTCAAACCCCTTCTACTGCCGCCCCCTCACCCTTTCTCTATCCTTCCCCTCCCCTGCAGATCCCTTCTGCCGGCCAGCTAATGGAGGCTGTGCGCGTGAAGATGAAGGAGAGGAAAGTGCTGACAGAAGAGCTGGCCACGCTCGCAACACCAGTCAGCGAAAAAGCCTGACTCCCTGGGCTGAGGCTGGGAAAACTGTCATCCTCTTCTTTTCCTCCCTCCCTTCTTCTCTCCCTCCCCGGTTCCTACTCAGTGGGAGCTGGGCTGAGCCAAGCTGAGCCGGGGCAGCAGAACCAATATTTGTGAGAAAAGCGCTGTCGACTCACTCTGGGCCACTGGCTCAACACAGCAGCCCAGCTTTTGTAAATGAGCCCTCGACATCTGTGTTAACGCTCAGCGCACTACGTCTATCAGACAGGGCCCTTTAGCGCCAAGCTAATTTACAGTGCAGCCACTCTCCCCCACATCTCAACGCAGACCTGGGGTGATAAGGCAAATGCTTACGCTAATGTTTAAGTTAGACTTTTTTTTTTTTTAAACTCTCTTTTACCTCTCCTCCTAATTTATTTGGCACCTCAAGGACCTTAGGGTGCAGGGACTTGACCTAGCAATGCCAAGTCGACACTTTGAGAAAGTCAAGTTTGCAGCATGGAGCAGAATATTCACCTTAACAGGGCAGATCCATTTATCAGCCCTGATACTGCTCTTACAAAACCCCCTAGTACCTGAAGCCGACTGAATATTACTCATCAGATGCACTGCAACTATTTATTTCTTTGTGGAAGTTTAAGTTTTGTTTTAGCTTCTGCTCTGTAAGTGTTGGCTTTGTTGATAATTCAGCAATTGTGTTAAATTTCACTGTTCTTAATTTCTAAATAAAAACTCACTTCACCTCGTTTTGGTCCTGACGGCGTTCCTCTCTGACCGCAGCAGTGTTTGCGGATTTCATGGCAGTGATCCATATCTAAGTGGTCTCCTGTATTTTGTTCATTCCAGCAGTTCAAAGGACTGTCAGTCAGTGTGGGATGGTGACTCTGAGGGTGCTCCGGTGGACGGCGGGGTTCTCACACCTCTCTCGTGATTGACAGCTGACTGTTGGCATGGTTCCTGTCTGTAACAAGTGATCCCTGCTGTTGACATCATTAACAAGGGTCCACATGGGCACGCAGCACAGCACAAGGGTGAATCGGAGGAGCAGTTCCGTCCTTGACATGGCTACCTCCAACCCCTTTTATCTGTTTCCCCTCTTCCCTCCCGCTCTTATTATTCATTTTGAATATTAAACCATGATCCCGGTCTCCTCTGTCCTTGAGTTGGCATCCTGCACAGGAGACCTTACACTCCTCCCTTCAAGTCAACCTTTTTTTTACTACTTTCTTACCTCTAGTAGCTTTTGTTTTGCTCTTCGCCACTCTCCTCCTTTCTTTTTATTATGTATAATTAACAATGGTGTGAAGAATCCTCCGTTCAGGAATTAAAAAGAAATAATTCCACTTTTTAATCCCCCCTCCCTTCTCAAATATATGCTAATGATGTCGTTTTCCTTTATCTTTTTATAATAAAGGATTAGGCCAGGACTGTCTCTAGCTGCAACTCGGGGACCAATTTAGCTGGGATCCAGGAGAGACAAACCCTTGTGGTTAATTACCATTCATTAACATAGTTTGCATCTTTTCTTCTTCTCCAATACCCAGGAGCCAGCTATTGTCAATATTTGTCCCATATAAATTTCTGCACTTTTTTTTTTTTCTCCAGTCACTGTCCTCCAGCGTAATGCAGCTAATGACAAACATTAATAACTCAGAGAAATCCGGTGGCGCGCTGGGTATAGAAGAGGTGCCACACAAATTATCCCGGAGCCCCCACCCCTTTCCGTCTGACTGTCTCCACTCCTCTCTCTTCCTTTTAGCGTGTAATGCGTAGTCAACATGTTTGCTCGCCGAGCCCCGGCCTCGGCTGACACACTCGCGCTATTTCTGTGACATATTCAAATGCGGGCCCCCTCAGCTGGTACTCCCGTGGGTTTAATTAACCTGGCCTTGCCTCTGACGCTCCCTCAGTGAAGACGTTAAAACGATCTTGAAAACACCCTTCAAACAACCACCCCCATCCAACACACACACACACACACGTGTCTTCCACCAGGCATTGTGTATGAATCATCTCTTTATTTTCTGTGCAGGAATGGCGTACCGTACCCTTCTTTTCTTCTCTTTCACTCTCCTTGTCTTCCACCCTTCTTTCCTTGTACAGCTCTCATTAAGAGAGCTCTCCCGTGGGAATTACTTTGATCAGTAGTTCCAAATGCAAAGTTTTCCTTCCTTCCCCTTTTATTCATTCCAACACCATCAACTCAGTGTCATTTTTTTCGTCTGTCTTTATTTCCCGACTCCTTTTTGAATCCAACTTTCTTGTGTGTTTTTTTTTTGTTTTTTTTGTTTTTTTTCCTTTCCACAGATTCCTGCAGGAGATTGTTCCTGGAGGGGTAGAAGAGGTCAGGGTCACGGGTTGACTTTGGGGTCGATCGATGGTTTGTGTATGTGCGCGTTTTTTCTTTTGTGTGTGTTTGTGTGTCCCAAGGCTTCTCTGCTGTACTTTTAAGTTCCCCGTGGTGTGAGTGCGTGCCACTTGGGTGGGAAGGCGGGCAGCCCACAGTACAAAGAACAGTCAAAGCACAGAATTTCGCCAGCCTCCAACTGATGCACAATTAAGTCCTTGCAGATCTCGTCAACCAGCTGTGGAGTGAGTAGAAAACAGCCTCTGGTGATTTTCCCTTACTTCTCTGACACAGTTTCACGCCCCGGCTATTGCTGCCAATATATCAGCCTGCTTTGATTTTCACACACGCAGACACTTGGCACTGTCTTAAATAACAAGGTGCTTGTGACACACAGCCAAATGTGTCTTTGACAAATGTATAATGCAACATGTTTACAGCCTTCATTGTGTCTACCCTCCATGTTTGATCCGCAGGGAGACGGACTGAAAACAAAAGGTAGTTGCTGTTTACAGAGTGTATGACAGAGATCAATCCACGCTGGAGGTTTTCCCCCAGACTGCGGTGTGAAATGTGAGTCACTGGTAATGTTTTTTTTTTTGTTGTTGTTTTTTTTTTTAAACTTTAAGATCACAGACGTGGCTCCTCAATCCATCCATGCATAATTTTCTTTTGCATTAGGTCGAGTGCCACCTTAAAAAGAAAAAAGGGAATCGCGCTCTCCTGATGCACATACGCTATGTATACAACCTCATTGATCTTCACTTGAACAAGTCCCTTATCCTCCTCTACAGCGCTCCAGACATGAAACGGCAGCAGATTATGGGTGGATGCGGCCCGCCGTGGGAAGCTAGGGAGCAGATAAAAAGGCCAGCCGCTCAGGGGACTAAAGCTATGTTTTGATGCTGTGTGATAAAGCAGAGGCATAGGGCAAGAGGAAGGGGAAAGTTACAGGATCTATCTATCTATCTATCTATCTATCTATATATCTCTCTCTCTCTCTCTCTCTCTCTCTCTCTCTCTCTCTCTCTCTCTCTCTCCCCTCTGGCTTCCCTTTTTGGATTTCTCTCCCCTCCCTCTCACCTTTGTCTCGTCCATCGTAACCAAGCTGTTCCTGCACTTTTCTTGTTCTTTGACACTCACTTTCTCCGTCCCCGTGGACTGTCCTAAGCCTTGCTCATGGCAGCTGTCTCTCTAAAGCCACGGCCTGAGCTCCCGGGCAGAGAAAAAGAGAGAATGAGAGAGGGGTTGATCTGGTCTCTAATCCACCTCCTCTCACAGCGTAGGAGGGAAGCCGCAGTCCTCAGCATCACCTCAGAGAGACGCCACTTTGGATGCCACTACCTGAACTCTCTGGTGTCCTCATGACTAATCTGGGCTGTTGCCTCAAATGGTGCAGAAAAACATGGCTGCTAATATCACACATCAGTCAAACTGTCATTCCTGGGTGCCGGATATTGTTGTCGGAGATTAAATGCTTTCATATTTGCCAGGCATCTAAGCCGGGGATTTCTTGTTCAGAGGCTCCAAGTTCATCAATTGGCGCACTGTCCGTAGTAGCATTTTGTTATGTGTGCTCAGAATCGAAACCAACAGTCTTCATCGGCCCGGGCTGTTATAAAATCGGCAGCCATCCTTTGTTTTCTGCTCCAGCATATATAATAACACCTTAGTCTGCGGTGTATAGCTCCTCAAAGCACCTCTCCACCTTGACTAACTTTTCCAAGCGCTCATTAGCGGACTGGCTGAAGTTTGGAGGGTATGAAGCGGGCTGGCAGATTACCCCCTGTAAAGTAGCACACCTCAGGTAATCACACTAATGAATTCAAGCACCCCCCCTCCCTACTCGCGCTCACCCACCTCCTTTTCCCTCTCTCCTTTTCCCTTCCTTACTTTCTCCCTTTCTTCCACAGTGGCGGGTCGGTGCAAGAAGTGCCAAACAACAAAGAAGTGTTTGTTTGCATAATATTAGCACTGCACGCTCGCACACAGTGGCGGGGGCCTGACTGCAGGACTGACTGGAGGCTTCCCATGAACACAGGTGGAGCAGGGCGAGCATCACTGGGACCAATTAGAGCAGAGCACAGGTACATTAGCATGTTTGAGTGGAGTGGGACGGCGCGGGGATTGGTAGGCCCTACGAAGCACGCAAACACATGACCGCGGCCTGTTGTGCGCTCGCTGTTTCGTCTCCAGCGTCACGAATGGCATATGTGTGACAAACGACCCCTGGTCTGCACGTCGCAGCCCATCCGTCTGCATCTAAACACACATTTTCCTCGGCTGTAATTGCATCCTTTTTGAGACAGGTTCTTCAGGGCCTTGGTGATGACGAAATATAAACAGGACCATTTGCTTATGTTTTAAAGATTAATTGCAAAAAAGAGTTTCTTGTGGTTTGCTGCCTCAGAGGTGAACAGAAACAATATGTGTTTAGTTTTCAGAAGCAGACAATGAATGTAACCATGCAGGGGCAGGCACTCCTGAGCGTTAACATCTTAGTTAAGCTACCATGGTCAAATTAAGGTAAAAGGAAATAATTAATTCAGGCAAAAATGAAGGATCCTGAGCCAGGTGTTCTTGGTCTGACCTGTGGTCTCCTCTCAGTTGGAGAAAACCAGAAGCCAGCAATAGAGAAGATTCCTGATCAGATGCCTGAACCACCTGATCTGGCTCCTTCTGGATGTTTGAGCTTCTGACTCACCACATCCTTAAGGATGATCCCAGACACCCTGCAAAGGCCACTTGTACCTCTGACCTCGTTCTCACAGGGCTGTAGAGCCGTCATCAGGATATCACAGTGCTCAGCCTCCATGGGACAGATTAGAACTGGAAAGGATGATCCAGCCAAATGCAGATCCCTTCCCCGTCGAGGCAAAACAGACACAGGAGTTCGCCCATACTGTCTACGTATCTGTTGACTGCATTCATTGTAGTTTCTATGGTTTTGTGTTAATTGATTTCTATGAACTGCAGTAGCTAGACACTATCTTCTGGCAATTGTATTTACATAATAAACATATTTTAACTTAAATGTAGTCTAGAAATCTTAAAATGATTATTGTCACACATTAAAACATTTCTGTGTGATGGAACGTGAACATGTCAGCGACCGAAACTCCAACTATTCCAACTTTACTACCAATCCAGTGGTCAGTGCAATAAAGTTAATGGCAACAATCTCATATTTCACCTGAGCTCAGCCTCCATCTGTCTGTACGGTCCAGGTGAGATTTATTGTCTCACGGGCTAAGACAAATGGACGCTCACCCCAGGCCACACACGCACATACAGATCACTGAGCCGTGGGACCAGGCACTTTATCAGAGCTGCCCTCCGAGGCCGGCGAGCAGGAAAACTGAGCAGAGAGCTGCACTCAGGTCACTGTCAGCCGCTTTGATGTATCACTCAGCCTTTCTCTGTTGGCCCATAAGAGCCGCTCACACAAAGTAAACGTTTTGCGTTTAGGTCTTTCCTAAACTCTATGTGATCTACTCTCATACATGTGCTGCCTTCACTACAGAGCCGGGCTGATATAAGCATCACTTCATACTGAATCATATGTGTTGCATGGCAGATTCCACTCATACAAATATACATCATCATTGCTGCATCATTTTGTACCACTAGGTGGAAGCAAACCATCAGGGGTACACATACGTCACATCACACAGTATAGGTAACGCACAAAAACAGGAATTTTATGCAGATTATATAAAATATCATTATTAGAATTTGAACTTAAAGGATTTGGATGATTATGTTTTTAATCTTTGACCCTTTTAAGTCCTGTATTTTTGTCCTACAGGCATTGTCTAAAGTATTATCCTTCACAACAAAGCTGAATTTGTGATTAATAATATATTGTGATTTAATTTCCTTTGAAATCCATTTTTAGGATTAAACTTTGACATCAGTCGCGTCGCTCTGTGCAGCAGACGAATTGATGGACAAATGCCACGGGGTGGGCAGTTCTTTATGTCTGGGTGCATGTTCGGATATTCACCACACGATGGCGCCACTCACATAACAAATCCCTCTGCTCATTTGTTTAAACCATCTCCACCTCACATCATTGGGCTGTGGTGCAGTTTTAGTGGTTACAAGAGCGAAGGATTAGACACAATTATAAAAAAGACACTGCGATAATCAAACCACAGTGATGGAGTTTGCACTGAGGGAACAACTTAATCCTTTAATAGATAAATATATTTACAAAGATGATGTGTCGTGTGTGTTTAACTGCATGCATATCTTGTAGTGTTTTGATTGGTCCTGCGCGGCGTATTCTGCAGCCCACGTGCATCAGCGCGTGCATTCATGGCTGTTTACATTATATACAGTACATTAATGTCCAGAGGAGTCAGCAGGTGCGCATGCAGTGTACATGTAGTCAGATGGTTATATAGCTCTCCATCTCCGTCACAGGGAGACTTTACCTGTAGGTGTTATTTCATATATACAAATTCACACACACCTCCCACAAATGTACACTCCACACAATAATAACACTAGTTAGTTGCAGTGCACACAATTTGTGTTTGCTTTTCACAACAGAGGAATGAGTTCTCAGGATCAAAGGGAATGCACGTGATGCTCTTAGAGGCCTTTAAAATGTTTGAAGGGAAGAGGTGAAAGAAAATATAATGAAAGTCACTGCTCCATGATATCCTGATGCGTTCATGGTAAAGAGGTCATCCCCTGCACGGAGGCATCCATGATTATAATGCATACCTATTCGGACAAAAATGTAGAATACTTAGGTTTTGATATGCATGTGTGATTTGGCTCTTTGTTGACTGTCACTGCGACTCTCATTCCAGAGCTACAACTGTGGCCATATGGGCTGCGTCTCTGACTGTCTGCCCGAGTATCTCCTGCCACAGTCCAGCCGCCATCTGGCGTCGAGGGGGCCGCCGCCGAGCTGACAAGCGTGCGCAGGTGACTTCTTAGCTTTAATTCAGAGCCATTACTCGCATTAGTGCCGCAGTTTCGTGCAGGCGTTTAATCGTATCAGCCAATGAATTGCCGTGACGACCGGATTGAGTTTGGGTTTGAGTCGCAGTGAAGGAGGCCGATATGCAGCAGCGTGGTTCTGCTCCACGTCATGCCCACTTTGAAGCCCTCACCCACTATTATTGATAAATGAACGAAGACACACTCGTGTTTAATTTCATTTGACATAAAGCAGGTTTCTGTCCACAGCACGCGACGTACTGCCAAAGGAGCTTTTGCGTCATGACGCACCTGCAGCCGCTGCCTGAGTTTACCGAGTGGCGGTGGTGGAGGAAGTAGTCAGAGCTTTACCTGAGTCAAAGCATCGACACCATCCTGTAATATACTCCACTACAAGTAAAAGTCTAACATTCAAAACCTTAATTTACCACGTATCCAGAGTAACGGTTCTGCAGTACAGTGGCTCCTGTTAATCTTTACTATTAAATATTATTTTTGATAAATATCAGTGCTGCTTTAATGTGTGGCTTACATTCTCCAGGCCCACAGCACTTGAGTAAATGCACTTTATATATAATCATATTCCGTTGGTTGAAGGCTTTATTGATGGTTTACGTGTAATAAAAACTATAGTCAAGTTGGCATTTACTCGTGCACAAAGTGGAAAGCGTCTTTGGCATCACTGCCCACCAAAAACAAACCAACAAACAGATCTCACCCTGCTTCGCGTGCTCTGGAAAATGTGAATTTAAGCATCTCTAATATTCAGTTTCTGTCTGAGTGAGATCATGTGACGCGATCGAAGGCTCCACAACGGGATGGACTGTGTGGTGAGATTCTCTAAAGAATGATCTGTTTTCAGTTCTGTTCTGTTCAGGTCAGATGACTAACAGTTAAACATTGTTGTCATAAAGAGTTTGAACAAATAAAATTTTGTTTTTCCTCTCAGGTAGCTTTATGCACAAAGTAACACGTCCCGTTACTTTTCCTTAATTAATAACTGTGTGAATCAGCTTTTTTGCCTCTGGACATGTTATGTGTTCATCTAATATCACATGTTTCCCATGTGGTGTCAATTTCACCGACAGTACCACTTAAGCAAGTTGTCTGATTGTAGTGGGACGTCTGTCTCTGCGGTGGTGGGTGCTGTCCAGGGTGCTGGAGTAGGCGCGCACTGTCACGAGTCATTGAGTCTCATCAGAGAGGGGAGCATCAGAACTAATTGTGTACGTAAATGTTCCCTCTTTCTGTTTTCCAAAGCGATGGAAGAGATGTCTCTGTTCTCGGTATCATTTCCTCCAAATGTCAGATTAAAGCTGATTTCGATGGAAAACTCAGCCTGTGCCGCCGCCGCCGCCGCCGCCTGCCCAGTTCGTCCTTGTCCTTCTGTTAAACGAGCTTAGATTAGAAATACCTCAGCCCCGGTGTGGAGGCGGCCGCTTTAAAAGGAGCAGGCTCCGACGTCAGCGCCGTTTTAGACATGTGGGCTTGGCATCCAATGGCCTGATCGGAGCTTTAGTCAGCCCCTTTCTCTCAGGAGATCCCTCTGCTGAAGACCAGCGTAGACAGGACTTAGCCACGGCTGCAAGATCACCAGCAGATACGATTAGGACCGAGATTTCCTCCTCCTCGCACAGCTGCAGCATCACTTCACATTCCCAGCTAGAACCACCGTGTAGCGACCATGTCTGTAGCGGGGCTGAAGAAGCAATTCCACAAAGCCACTCAGGTAAGAGGACGCGGCGTCCTGAACACCAGATCTCAGCACATCCTCACGGTGAAGTGTCACGTTGTTGCAGAACAGTGGAGCGGTGCCTCCGGATAGCAGAGGTTCGCCTTGGACCTCGTGCTGGTTTTGAATGAACTCTTTCCCCCACCCCCCCAGTACTGCTCGTGTGTAACACTCCGCTGTAGTTGTGCTCCATCTGTTACCTCTTAATCACTCACTCGTTGCTGTCCTGGTGCTGAAAACGTGCTCCACTGAAAAGCCTGGCGTGCTGCAGCAGTGCGCCAACAGAATCAATCACTACTGCAGTTTTACACCTTTTTCATTTACTACGGTTAATTAATGCATGTGTCAGTGTTATGTTTGTGCGTGTGCGTGTGTGACAGTCTGGAAGGCAGGTGGCACGACGATGCGCTATTAGTGATGCCGTCAGTTCCTCTCAGTACCCTTCAGATGACATTCCGCGCAGAAACACCACCAGAGCTGCGGCTCACGGCAGCCGATCGCACTTGCAATGCGCAAGCTGCCCCCCCCCCCAACGAAGGACGGTTTAAATCGGTGTTTCCTCCAGCCAACCACAGTGGGAACTCCGACGCGCAAGATGTTATGCAATCGTTAAGTGCGCCTTGGCGAAAATCCGCTCCTACCAGCAGCGGCACGCCATGACCTCGGCGCCCTCTAAACGCTTTTATCGCCTATTGCGGGATTCCAGTGATGCATTAGATGGTGTCTTCCTTAACTAAAGCTGAATCATCGTTTATTATTAGATGCAGGCCTAATGGCACCGGGATGATTGTCAGTTCAAGGTTACTCAGATGGTTCCTCAACCCATCACACCCACTTTCTTATTCTAACTCCCAAGGTTCTCACTCCCATCACACTGGTGGCCACAGGGCTTCAGTGGGGTCTTGATGGTCAAACGTCTGAACAGATCTGCCCCCGCAGCCTCCCACTAAACTCCAGGGCTTTGAGTGACTTTGATTTCCGGTGTTAGCTGGGAGCTCCGGCACGTCCATTGGAGGTTGTCCGTTTCTTTGGGTGACTCACAGTGACACTGACAGTCAGCTCCAGGCCCCCACACAGCAGGGCACCCGGAGCTTGTGAGCGGGTGAGTCACACAAACATGCTCCGCTCTCCCTCTCTCCAGTTCAGCCAGTGTCCAAACGGCCTTAGTTACAGCTTCCAGTTTGAATCATCCCTCATCTTTATGAGCAATTGTCACTGAGATGGGAGGGAATAATCACTTCACTGTGACACTAATAACAGTGTCTCTCCTGAAGGTCAGCATCCGTAGATATTAAAACCTTTGTAATTGCATATTGGACCTGAATAAAAGAGACAAAGGCAGCAGTTTGTGAGGACAGGAGTTAATTTAACAGCTGGGAACCAATATGGTGACACACAATGGAGTCCAGTGTTGTATTTTTAGTTAATTTATGCTGCCATTAGTCATTTATGTTATTGTTAATGTCACACTGACATTTGAGAAGGCTTGTGCAGATGATTAAAGCCAGATAGAGGAATGCTGCCACTGAATTCCCGTCACATATTCTCGAGGAGCAGCGCTCGCAGATCAAAAACAGATCCGTACCTGAAGAGGTTTAATTATGTTCAAGGATTAAATAAAAAAAAGAAAACACAATTCTGCCGTTAACACACTTCTCAGTTTTAATCAGTCGCTTGTTTGATCAGATTGGGAGTAGACAGCGGCGCACACGGGACATTAGATGGCTGCACAGATTGCGTTAATTCAGTGTGATGAGTCTATTGTCACCTATTAGCAGAGCCCTCTCTCTCTCTCTCTCTCTCTCTCTCTCTCTCTCCCCCCCCCCCACACCTGCAGATGTTCCTCTATAGCCTCACATGCATCTATGTGTGTGTATGTGAGGTGGCAGGAGAGCATTTGTATCTGTAAATATGCACACGGTTATGTGGCTCTCTGTGTGCGCGCCTAAAGAGCGGCGGCTGAGTGTGTAAATATGCAGCAAATACGTCTGAATTTGTAGATTTTTAGGTGGCACAGTCTTCATTACTCGGTTTTTATTCCCAGTGTGATTCAGTCGGCTCGAGGCACAGAGTCTCTGTGGTCTCCTGCCGTCTGTTCCTCACGGTTATACACACACTCACACACACACACAAACACGGTCTTCTTCCCCAGATTCCCAGTGGCAGAAGGCTCCCTTCAGCCCCTCTGCTCCTGTGCCACAGCCCTGTAATCCAGGCCCAGACACACAGCAATCTGGCTTCTTACACACACGCATCCTTCAACCAGACCTTGGCAGCACCCCCAACCCAGCACATGAAGAAGAGGGGGGGGTCACAGGGATTAAGGAAAGAGCCTTAAAACAATCACATAGGAGTCTTGCAGAAAGGATATCAGCATTAAAGGAATAGTTCATATTTTTGGGAAGCATTGTGGGAGAGTGAGATGAGAACACTGGTACTGCTCTTATGTTTAAATGGTAAATACGAAGCTGCAGTGAGCTTAGAATAAAGAAACAGGAGGAAACTGTTCGTTTGGTTCGATCTGAAAGTTTCAAAATCAGTTTCATTGTTCTAAATTTCAGTTTTTCTAAGGATCTAATAAGCAAGATGATCGCACTTGCAATGCACTGCTAGGTAGGGAGTTTTAGAGGTGCTGGTAGGTGGATTTAATTAGCGGTGGGCAGAGCCAAACAAACCTGTTTCCTAAAATGCAGCCTTGGATATTGATTGGAAACGTCAGCCTCAACAGCGTAACCGCAGATTTTAAAGGAAATCTTCCCATTAACTGCAAAGTGTCCCTCAGATTTACCAAATTTAAATAGTCTCGGTGTGTTTGACAGTGCAGGACAGGTCCGATGTCAGTGATGACATGATAAAATCAAATCAGGTCAGCATAACAATTCCAATATTTAAATAGAGCTGAGATAACTGGTTTTATGGACGTAGACTGGAACAGATTGCACATACTAAAATGCTGCGTTGATCCCACAGCCCCGTGCATCTCTAATTGCTAATTAGCCGTGCAGCGTTGTCTGAAGTTAAACGTACAGCATCTGCTCTGTGAGAGAAGAGAAACCCCCCCCCCCGTTTTCTCATGCACGGAGGCTTGCAGCGTTTCTTCATTATGGACTCTATGCACTCTGCTGAGAGGAAGGGCCCATAAAAGGCAGAATGGCGTGAAGTTACTGGAATATTCGGAGACGCACACACAGACACACACACACACACACACAACCTCAGTTTCACCTTCTCACATACATCACTGAGTAATTTATTTCACACAACCACAATCACACATTTCTCTGACAGCAGACATTTCCCTCTCTCTCCCTCTCTCCCTCTCTCTCTCTCACCCAAGGACATCAGGACTTAGAGTGGTGCATTAATAACGGGGGCCATTTTAAAAAGAAGGGAAGCACAGGGCATGAAGGGTAAAACCCAGCAGGTCCAGCAGAAATAGCCTTTTAGAGAAAATATTTATTTATTTATTCATCCAAGAATCCCACTATGCACCGTGCTGTAGAGTGTTACACTTCTGCATGCTGTGATAGGCTGGAATGCCTTCAGACATCATCCCACTGTAAAAATAACACTTCCTGTTCCTCTTATTATTATTTTAAGCTGAGACACGGCGTTTCTGTCTGCCATGCCTTTAAAGGTGACAATTTGCCCGCCTGTTACGTCACAAGTCAACTCCACCTCAGAGTCAAATGAGTCATGCTAAGAGCAGATGCTGCTCTCATGATGACTCTGTTCCTATAGAGAGAATCGTGTGTGCGTGCGTGTGTGTGTGTGCACGGATGTGTGCTAACATGGTGGAGCTTTTTATTTTTATATTTTATTTTCATAACCACTCAACTAATGGATCCGAAACAAAGCTGCATGGTGCATCTCCCAAAGTCTCACAGTCGTGTTCCTTGTTGTGTTTTAATCAGACCCCAGTCTGAATCCCAGTTGTAATGTTGTTGTAATGCCGCAGAGAGCACATTTCATCTCAGTGGAGTGTGTGTGTGTGTGTGTGTGTGTGTGTGTGTGTGTGTGTGTGTGTGTGTGTGTGTGCGCGCACTGCCAGCAGGAAGACAGAAATATGTTCATTAAACAGAAACTGCAGGAGAGAGAGAGGGGAGATGAGGAGGAAGGAAAGAAAGCTTGTGTGCCAGAGTGAGTGAGAGAGGGGGGTGGAAACAAGAACAAGAGTCTTTGGGGGGGGGGGTGATGTTGCTTCTCCAAATAAAATGGTTGCTTCGTTCCCTGTCGATGTCAGAATGGCTGTTTAAACATGTGCGTCATGTATAAATCCACTGAGTGTGATCCACCAGCTCCTTTTGCATGTCTAAATTTAACAAGGAGCCCCGGCTGCGTCTGAAATACTGGTGCTCTTAATCAGGTCCCATCAGTCCACGACCGCAAGACGTCACAAGGTTTTCATGCAAAAAGATCAGACGCAGTTTCCGTATTTACAGTACTGTCTGTAAAATATCTGTGTACTCCTGGCTGCGAATCTGAAACAAGCTGTCCTACTTTTCAAAAGAAAGACAGCAGAATACCTGCAGGCTGGAGGGACACATCGCACGCTGAGCTCCTGGCAGTGATGTCACTCATTATGCTTTAGAAATCATCCCTTGAGCTGTTTGAACATGTCACCGGGGGGGGGGGCGACACCTTTGAGGAGCAGCTGTGCAAGTGGCAGGACCCGTGTTGCGTCTGACCCGTGTTCTCCCTACAGGACGCATACTGGCACTTTCAGGTGTTGGGCATTCAAGACCCAGCTATGATGTTTAAATGAGGCGTACTTCTTGCAGTGGATGGTGGAGCAGTAATCCTTGATTTTGTAGTCAGCCTTGGTTCTTGTAGAGGTTTCCCAGTGTGCGTGCTGAATACTAATATGAGCTCTACTACACGTCTTACCCTCATTGTATCGTGTGCAGCATTATGATTCATCAACAGGAGACATTAAGCTTAATAGAGAATCTGTTAATATCAGGGGTTTTTTGGTCTGTTTAGATTGAATTCTTCACGTGTGTGTTTTTGCACATAGACATTTCCAGCATATCTGCCTTCTCAGAAAGGGTCTGTGTTCAACGTGCAGGCGTGCACGTGAGCGTGCATAGATGCAGATCCGTGTGTGCCCATGGACAGAAGTGGGGTCCTTGGATGTGGCTGACGCCTGCAGGGCTTTAGGGCAGCAGATTGTGAGTGGGTGACTCATCCAGCCCGGATCCTCACTGGGCCTACTGCAGTGCAGCGTAAAACAGATCCAGCTGGGAGATAACAGATGGGGCGGGAGGGACAAAGAGAGTGGAGCAAGGAAAGAGAGATAAGAGAGGACAAGAAAGGGGGAAGAGGAGTCGAGAGGAAGCAGCCTTGAGCAGGTAGAGAGTGGCGGAGGGGGAAGAAGGGAGAACTGAGCCAAAAGATACTGAAGGTGAGAGCAAGAGGAGGAACTCAGCCAAGTCCAACAGAACAGAGAGGGGAAGCGTCCATCTGCAGGCACTTGCTGCAGGTTTTAGAAGAGTTCTGCCAAATTTGACATTGGTCTACCTTTGCTGACTTTTTCCTTTAAATGTGCAACTGATGATTGTTTTCATTACCAATTACTGTGCAGAATTGTCAATTAATCAAATTCAATTAATCTATTTGTTCACAAATGTCTGAAAAAGTGCAAAATTAAAACTTCCCTGAGGTTCAAATCCCAAACATATCCAATCTACTACAAAGTTTACTACCAACAAAAGAATAAAATCTATTTTAGAGAAGCTAAAACAGAAAATCTTTGGCATTTTGCTTTTAAAATAACTGATATAGTCATTTAAAATTCAGTGATTGCAGCAATAATTCTGGGAAATGAACTAAAAACACATCATCAGGTCACAGGATACACACGGCGTGCAGTGCTGGTAGTCTAGAATTGCTTCACTGTTGCAGCTGATAAACATGAGGCCAATCCTAACCTTCTGTACTGTTGCAAAATAATGTGTCCGTTACATGTTTATTACATGTTTATTACAAATGTGAATCTGTAAAGTGATTAAAGCTAAATGGATGTAATGAACTTAAAAGGATTGTTCAGTTTGGTGAATGACAGCATGCATCTTCAGCCTCTTACACCAGGCCCAAACCCCTCCACCCCACCCACCCAGCCACCCTGCCTTTACCCCCCTACATTGTGACTCACCGCATATGTCACATACGACTTCCTGCGCTGACCCTGAACCTCGGCGTCAGACGTAAATCATGAGCTTGCAGACCTGTCCAGTGAGAAGGCGATTCCTCAGGAAACTGAGGTGGAGGTAGAGGTGTTTGTGTCGTGTCTGTTATAACCTCATGAGTCAGAGGACAAAGACTCATTGTTGAAATGATCTCTGATGAATTCACTGCGCCTGTGCCAGACAACCCAGAGCGTCCAGTTTTGGCCCAGTGTGGATCAGCAATGCAGCAAAAGCGATGTTGCACTGGATGGAGTCCAGCAGTAGAATACCCGCAGCGGTGTACCTCCCGTCCTTTGATCGGGATTTATTTCCTTCCCCCACAGCTTCTGGGCTTCTGGGATTTTTTCCACTTTTGCTTGTCGTTTTCCTTCCGGTTTAAAAAGATTTTTTTTTTTTTTATTCACCACAGTTGAGCTCTTTGTCTAAAACGTCTCCATTAGCAGACCTGAGATCAGATATTTGATCCCTGGCTCTGAAGCTGCTCCCCTCCTTAAGCCTTTCACTGCTCCTCAGACGTGTTTTGCAACTTATTAATGCATCGGGGACATTTTTTTGTTGACTACTGAGTGTGAAATGTCACCTCCACCCCCTCACCTCCAACAAATATTCTCATTAATCTCCCTGACACTGCATAAATCCCTCCGAGAGCGTTACAACACTGACTTTTTGTCTGTGGACTCATGAGCCTACATATTCCGAGAAGGTGTGGCCAGAAACTACACGCTAACATGTCAAACACAAAAGCACGTCGCAGTAAAACCCACAGATTTACTAAAAGTGTGAACTTGAGCATAAACTTTGAACAAAGTATCAGCTGTATCACTTTTGACAGGAGTGCACACACAGAGGCCAGAGGGCTGAAAAGTGGACCGTGGAGTTCTCGCCGCTCTGACGTCAACTCTGTTCTGGAGGTTAATGACAGACGGACGCGGCCTGCACCAGGACTATTCTTAGCGCGTCCTGTGGTTATAGATGCTGCCGGCACATTTTGAACAAGAGCGCTGGCGATGGAAGCTCATTAAACGTTCTCATCCAGAGGAAATGGGAATAACGATGGCCAGCCAGCTTCACCGTTGGTGCGAGCTGTTCCGGTTTTTGACAGTGACGGTGTCGCTCCAGGTTTCTGGTTTGTCTGCAGAAAGCGAGCTGCGGTTTCTGTTTTCCACTCCCTTATTTCTCATCCTCCCTCCCTCTACCAGCATCAGTATTCAGGCCATGGTTGATGTTTTATTCAGGACTGGTATATTTCATATTCTGGGCATCAACCATTTGCAGGAGAAATGGCTGCTGGGGCTTGGGGCTGGAGATTCTCAGGGTCTTTTTTATTCTAAGGGTTTGTGTCACTGAACGTAACAAACGCAACTTTTATTTTAATTTTCCTGTTAAAAATATGATGATGATCCCACAGTTAATGTGTCACCATTCTGGCGGAGAGTAAAGCAATTTACTTTAATGCAGGGAAATTGCTGGAAACATTGATAAGACTAAATGGGACCTCCTCCTAACACACACACACACACACACACACTTCTACTTCAGGGACATTCAGGTCATAACGTTATTACCCAAATCTATAACTCAGCTGTACACTCTGCTCAGAACCCATTCACCGTGTTGGTTATTGGCTTTTTGTTATGGCTGCCGACATGTCGCGCACATAATTAAGTGCCATGCTGCATAATTTGCAGATATGGGTGTTTTTACGTCCTCAGAGACCTTGTGAAGGCGTCTCCAGTCACCCGGAGTGCGTCGGGGTTAAAGGTCAATGTCTGAACAGACGTCATGAACCAGGTCAAATGAGCCAATCGCATTATCAGTCAAGATTTAACAAACAAATAAACACTTTGCGCTGATAAAATCAAGTAATGATAATACAGAACAACATGAAACAAGAAGAAAAACAAAAGCCTGCAGCAGCACTAGTGGCTCTGTGGCTGTGATGCTCATTGCTCATTGTTATGAAAACCTAATTATATATTGGAAAACATGAGGTCGAAATGTTTTTGGCAGCAGAAGTAATATGTAACATAATTGTCCAGAGGGTGTTGTCAGAATAAAGGTCTTTGGCAAACCGTGTCGCTCAGACTAATTATCACGTTGACAGCGTGGACGTGTCAGGACATGTGTGTGCCATGTTTTCTGTGCGTGGCGAAGGCAAAAGCAGAACGACCGTCTTCATTTTCTAATAATTATTCATTAGATACAATTTAAAGTTTGGAGAGCTTAGATGTCCAAGTGAGTCAAATGGCTCGATACGTATGTTCAATGATCTCCTGAACGCATCGCAAGGTTGACAGTTAGTGCTTTTACTGTGACCGCGTGCCAGTAACCATGGTTCCCAGGTTATCAATCCTATTGGCTCTGATGATCCTCTGACCTTTGCTCTAGTGCCACCGTAAAGTTGAAATGTGTGTGTTTTTGTGTTGCCACAAGTGGGTCAGAATCAGAAATGATCTATTACCTGTCAAATATCTGCCAGAGCCATCCATCTGTCCATCCAAAGACATCCCATCAACCACTTCTGTTCTTTTGGATCACTGGTCAGTTTTAGCATCCTAATGATTTTGTCATTTTGGTGTTAGGAATATCTGTAATGCTCCCTCTCATAATTGTAGGAGATATTTCAGTCCGGACTCGAGACGCAGCAATTACAGTGATCATGTCAGTAACTTTTCCAGGAGTAATATCAAACCTTTGTTGACTTGAGCTAAATTTGAGGATTTGCTGCTTTTTTTTGTCTTTTATGATGATTGAAGAGTCCTTGTGGTTTCAGACTCTTGGTTGGACAAATTCCCAATTCACTTTGGGCATTTGTTACACCTTTTTACACAATAATAATAATAATACACAGTTTAATTGGCAATAAAATAATTACTAGTTGCATTTCTATGTGGACTAGAGCTTGGGCAAAACATCCACAGAGCTACGTCGCTAGCCAGGCTAAAAAAAACAACAAGCGTGACAGGAAGAACACAGCATGATACTGTGTGTGCTTTGCATTAGCAGATGCATTTATATCTTTTTTGGAAAGGAATTCCAAAGTGCTTTTGCAGGAGGGACACGTGGAACACAGAGGAAGAGAGTGGGAGACAAGCTGATAGAGAGAGAGGATAAAGAGGAGAGCAGGAAGGGATGAGAGGAGGAAGTCGTGGAGAGGAGAGGAGGATGTGGGGGACAAAAGACGAGAGGAGGCTGTTCTGTCAGGCAGCTGTAGCATCATGTCCTCAGACTAATGCCTCACTTGGCTGCTGAAGGGACAGTAATGAGGGGTGGGCAGAAACAGAGTGGCCTTGGTTGTGTTTTTATGTCTGATAAAGCGAGTTTTCCAGCAGGTTTCGGGGCTTTTTTGTGTTTTTCTCTGAGCACGTGTGCATGCGTCCCCCAGTAAAGAGCAAACAGAAAGCGGTGTCGCCGTGGACACGCAGTAAACTCACTTGCCCTGCACACACATACAGCGTCCTCCTCCCACCAGCTGCAGAGCTGAGACTGAATGGCTTGTCGGGGATTACACTCAGATTAATCAGAGCACGGTGACTTTGCATCATATTGGAGCTGTGTGTGACTCAGAATCAGAGCGCTGCAGCTGTAATCTGTAAAACGTGCGGCATGTGCCGGAGCAGACCGCCAAATGTACCATGTGACGGGGTCAGAGATTCGTGACTCCCCCTTGAGTTGTAGTATTTTTAGTTTATATCTCCTGGGGATGTTGATGCTGATGTATGATTCTTTGTTTGCTTTGTACAGAAAAATATATGTAGTAAATTCAACATATGAGCCTCGACTCTGGTGAAAAGCACTTAATCTTATCATATAAAATAATTATATGTTACTCAACTTGCCTTATTGTTGTAATTACCCTAATGTTTTTGTTTACCATGCAGTTGAGTAATGAGTTCTTTAATCACGCTGCTGCTTTGTGTAAACAAGCCTCTTCATCATCATCTACACTTCTAAAAAAAAAGTGCCAAAGGCTTCTGGGAAACCAAGTCCCTATTTTTTATTTTATTTTTTTTTGTTCAGACTAAATCTGACAAACACTGTCCACATGAGGGATATCTGTTAAATGAGCGGGCGGGTGTCGACAGTCTTTAGTGTGCTTACATGTAGGTGTGTGTGTGTTTGAAGCAGATCAGTAGATTGTGTAAATTGTGTGTATTGGCAGGGATAGAGAAAAGGAGTCTCAATATAACCACAACATTTTAGTTATGATTTAGTACAGTTTCATTAGTTTTTAAGCAGATACATATATTAATTACTGTATATGTATAAACAGATAATGATAATACAGTAATGGTTGTACACTGTACACTGATAAACCACTGATAAAATCAAAATGGAATTAAACATTTGTTTGACGAGGCCTGACAGATGCAGGATTTATGAGACCAGTTTTGCACCAATGTGACTATTGCTGCTTAAACCAATAACCTGAGTAAATATATATTTTAGGTGAATATTCTTTTTATAATTTTGAAGTGACACCAATAAATTACAGCAAGCATTTTTTATGAATACACGGTAGAAATATATGCAGATACTGAAATGATACCAATATGTCAGTAGGCACTATAGTTTACAATTCGCATATTGCCTTAAACATTAAATTAGGCATGTGGGCGTGCACGTATGAATGTGTGTGTGTGTGCATCAGCAGTGAGATTAGAGCAACTATTGTGAACTAAGTTCACATCTTTACTTCACTTCAGATTCATCTTTGTGACTGTGACAGAAAGTAGATTTAAGCCTCTGCACAGAACAGAAATGTAAAAAAAATACTGTGTGAATGCATAAATTATTGATCTTCTTGTTGGTGTGAATCCAAACAGCTAAAACTAATCCTTCAATAAAAGCTGCAGTCATGAAGGTCAAAGTGTTAGTTCCTTTAGTTCTGTTTAGAAGATGTGTTCACAGTCTTGTTTGTGTTTCAGAGTAGATGATGATCATTGTCGATTATTCTGGGTATCATTACATTTCTGCTTCGTCTGGTTTGTCCCTTCCTGTCGTGACCTTCTTTGCAGGCTGCAAATCTAATCAAATCAGGCTGGTGTTGAATATCAGACAGTCAATATGAAATAAGCAGGATGTCGGTCTGCGGAGCTTTTCAATACTCTCCTCATTTAATGGGTCAATGAAAACCCGTGGATTTATTAATGTTATTGTTTATTTTGGGAGGGATTGGCGCAGTGTGATTGAAAGTCTGTGGTAGTGTGTGGAAGGTAACGCATCTTTGTGTTTTTCCCCCTCTTTTTGCCGCTTTATTGATTTTTGCGTAAAAGCGCGGCTGCTTGTTTCTTCCCGCATCATTTCTCCTGCTGTCGCTGCAGGATGGTCGAGCTTGAAGTTGGAGGTAAAATTCATTTATCTTCATCAGCAAAGATAATGAATTTTCTTTCATGCTAGGCAGCATTCGTTCAAGTCTAGTCAAGCTGCTGTGAAACATCGTTTCGCTGAGTTCAGGGACGCTGTGTTTTAGGTGTGTGTGTGTTTAGTGTCTCCTGCGCTGTCACAGAGCGCAGCCACAGACACTGGTGGATTCTGACATGTTTTTTTGCTAATGGTGCAGACGCAGTTTCTCTGCAGCTCAGTCCCATATCTCATCTCTCTCTAATGTGTTTTCTGTTTATTAATGCATATTGTTTATATAAATCTTTTATGTTACGAAGCTTTGATTTTTACTTTAATGTATCTACACATGACCTCTCACTGGAATATAAATATAAATTTAAAAATAAATTACACAAAAGAACAAACTATATTTATTTATTTTGTGACTTTTGACTAGAACTAGTAACTCATATTACAATATGACATTATGTTCAAACAATATGCACAAATGTACAAACAGGCAAAAGAACACAAACCTGCAATGCATTATTTTCATATAGTGATTTCAGCTTTTCTCCCTCTCATCCCCAGTGTTCCATACAATGATTCGTGTAATTATGTTTGATTCATACAATTGAATAAATCTAAAAATTCCCAAAACCCATGGTGACATCTTCAAACTGCTTCTGTCTGACCAGTCTGAAGATATTCACTTGTCATGATGTACCCCTCGTACCCCTCATGACAGCTGATGGTCCTACACAAATGAAGGCCATGAGATTCGCCTGAAAGCTCCAGAAACAGCTAGTAAGTGGGCCTTGAGTTAAAATTATGTTACCAAATGATTTGATGCAGTTTTGCTTCTTTGCTAAAAGATGAAACGCGAGCTAATGAGGGTTTTAATTCCATTCCATTCCATTAATTCCATCACTCAGCGTGGATTTCAGAGTGTTTCATCTGTTTTGTCATTGATGAATCATCATGTTCTCTGTGGGAGCATTGTTTTTGATATCGACTGATGGAGAGCAGCTCCACGGCGGTGTAAAGGGACAGTTTTACTGAGTTTCTAACATTAGGACCCACTTGTAATAACCGGCTATGCTAGCTGTGTCTGTTCTGTGTGTGAGGAGTTAAAGCAAGCGAGGGTCTTTCTGCTGAGGCAAACATGGCCGCATCTTTGCAGCAGCTCCCCTCGAACCGAAATAATAAAATGTCTGTCTCTGTTGATTTACACATTCAGTAGTGTAATCGCTTCATCTCTGGATTCCCTGTGTGTACACAAGCCTGAATGTAGTGACAAACTACAACCCCGCTGCATTACTTATTATGCTTGAATATGCTCAGCTTCTGTGTGTTTGTGTATTTTAAAGATTATTACATGAATTTATTTTATGAATTGGCAGCTCACCTGCTCTGTAACAACAATAACAACCCATCTTCTGAAATATTATAGATTGCAGATTGGATGTTATTTATAATTGGGCACCTGAGGTGCACATAAAATGAATAATAATGCCATTAATTGAAGCAGGAGTTGGTTTAATGTTAATTCTTTCTGATTAATAAACTGACAGAGGGATCTGCAGGACAGCAGTGAAGCTGGACTTTAATGTATAATACAGATAAACGCTGGAGTCTGTGAATTGCATGTACACGCAGCACAGGCAGCAGTCTGAATCTGAGCTTTAATAACTATCATCAATTCTGATATTCAGCACTCATTATCCCAGACAGCACCGTCATTACACCCACGCTGATTTATCTCTCGACACTGATGGGTAAACATTAAAACGATATTACTACGAACTTGCTGTATAAATATAATTTGTTTCCCTTCTCAGTTATGGGCTGGAAAAAGAAGTCGAGTCCTCTGCAGGCCTCAAAGCTCTTTCATTAGCTCTTCTGAGACACACAGTTGTGTTTGAAATGGAAATTGCAGAGTGGAAGTCAAGCACAGACAGAGACAGACAGGAAAGCGAGCGTGCAGTTTACTGTATGTGGCCGTGTGTGTTCCCACAGCTGTGTGTGTGTGTTGTGCGTGTGTGTCGGTGAGTGGTGAGTCACTCCGTGTCAGGATCATTTATAAAAAGCATTGTTCCTCCTCTGCGTCTGTGCGGTGGTGAATGAAAGCGAGAGACATGGGCTTCAGCATCCAATACTGCTGCTGAAAGATATCTCTGAACGTCTTAAAGCTGAATATGCTAATAGCTGATATTTGGTGCAAATAGTTATTACCTTTTAATGGTTCTACGCTGAACATGTCAAGTATCCTAATATCATTATCTTCTATTTTCAAGCTTGAATCACCCGGAATAAATCACAGACAAACCAGTGCAAACATGAGTTTTTTTGCTCAGTTGTCTTCGCTGGTTTCAGACCTGTGAATCGCCGCCCATTGTCAGGCACAAACAGCTTCTCACATTGCAGCTTATTACCTGGCTACATCTATGAAAAATGGTTATAGCCAAGGATAAGATGGAAATGCAAATACAAGCTGGGGTCAGGTCATTTACAGGAATAATAACTCTTAAATTACCAACAAGAAATTAATTAAATTAACTGCTCAGAGCTACCACTTTTGCAGCTTCTCCATTGATTGAAAATGATGTTGACACTACGTAGTGTTTCAGAACTAGCTACCTGTGTTTCTGGATGCTTGACTGCCACCTGTTGGTCCACAAGCCTTCAATCTTTGAACAAACCCAAACACGTCACAACGGTTAGTATTAACTTTGTAACTTTGTTTTAACACCGAAGCGAAAAGCTGTGTTTCTGGTTAAGAGCATCGAGTCTGTTGCACCTCTGACCACACCCACCAGTGATGTCACGGCGTACTGAGATACCCTGGAGTACACTTCTACATCACTGCAGCAAGGTGACACTTTAAACCACTTTAGGTTTCAGCCGGTGTTAAGTTGCCCTTTAATTAAAGGCTAAAATGTTATTCAGCAATTCAGTGACTAAATCAAATCACAAGGGAGTAATGATTACTATATAAAATTACTATAAAATTAAAATTATTTGTATTTAGCTGTGATGAGGAAGGAGATTATTTACAAGCACCCACTAATATGATTGGTCATATCCAGTATTTTGAAAAGGGAAACATCTGTGTTGACAGAGAGGACACTGACAGAGGAAAAAGTATGAACAGTAGCATTTAAATAGAGTTATAAACAGGTGAGATTAACAAATGAGAAGGACAGAGAGTGAGCTGTGAGAAAATGATTGCACAGGGGAATTAAAAGAGAGAATTCAACATCTTGAGCGTTTCACACCTCCTCTTGGTTCCTGAGCAGAGCTAAAGGTCATCTGGCAGGGGAATACTGAGAGCGTGACTGTCTAGGAAATGACAAGCTCCGGCGATATGCAGCTCACCATGGAAGCAGCTTCAGCTCGACAGCAGAGATACATCCAGTGAAATTTCGCAAATTCTGTTTAGCCGTCTCTCGGTAAAATTGTAGAAGGAGTCGTGAAAGTGCCGCCTTAAAGACAACCCTGCAAACGTCTTGATGTGAGTGTATAGTAAACAGATTCGCTGATATTTGTCAGCTGCATTTAGCGGTCTAATCGTGCAGCTCAGCAAAATCTCTTCATCATTCATGTCGTGTGTGCCTTTACTCATCCTCCATCTTTGTCTCATCATCATCATCACGTATCCCAGTGCTCACAAACTCTGGCACGCTTCCCTCACACACACACACACACACACACACACACACACATAAAGTGCCAGCTGGTTTCCACCCCCTCCTCTTCCTCCCCCTCCTCTTCCTCCCCTTCCTCCCCCGTTTACGGAACGGTACATAGATGGATTGGAGTGTGCACACATCTCCCAAGCTACAGACTCATCCCTGCTGTTACATAAGAGCCATGCAAAGGCTTACAAATCAGATTATAATAGCCACGGGCCGCACACTCAGAGAGGATAGAGGTCAGTGAAGCAACATGGACAACCAGTGGACCGATGTTGGCACGAGTCTGGACAGAGGAAATGCTGGCACTGCCATCCTGTCTGGGTGATCGTCCAATCAGTCTGCACGTGACTCCTACCTGTCCCACAGGTACTGAACTGTTTGACCTGAGCAAGCCAGTTTAGGGTCCCGCACGGGCCAGTGTCACTGAAGCTTTGTTATGCGTCACAATCAGACGTACCGCTGAATTTTGTCCCCGCTAATGCTGCCTCAGGTCTTGATGTTCTACAGGATTACAATCATCCCAAAACAGCTGTAGTTGGAGCAGGAACCAGCCACCCCCACGTTGGCTTTGAACACCAGGATTTAAGAATAAATGGATTTTCCTTGATTCCCCGAGAGCACAGGGCCATTCTCAGGACTGCCAGCGCGGTTGTAGGTTTGCTCCTAAATAAAGTATTAATATCTCTTAATACAGTTTGGTCCTTCTGGCGCTGCTGGATGTGCTGAGATCCTGGTCAGCCTGCAGTCAAGATTTAACCGTGACAGTGTTGATTCCAGTAGCGGTGAATGCAGTCAGACATATTGTTGAGTCACGGTCAGTCGGTGAATAAACTCAGCACAGTGTCTGGGTACAGCGCGGCCTTGAGGGTATTTGGAGGTGGGAAAGGATGCGATGAAGGCAGAAGTGAAAAGATGGAGGGGAAAAACAGACAGAAGACAGAGTTTTTCTGGGCTTTGTTATGCAATATCCTTTGACTTTTCAAGATTTGGCAGTTCACTGTCACATGACCCTAACCTTCTCTTTCTCGCTTGTCTGTCTCCACCCCTGTCGCCATCCATCATCCTTTTCCCCCTCTCACAACACACAAGGTGAAAATAACAATAATAAGAAGACAAAACAGTGTGCCTCGGTGTACAGACTAAACAAAAAGGAGAAATGGAAAATGGATATCTCTTTTCCCCCACTGCTCCACATTAGGATATCATCTGCTCTCGTCCCTAACCCACAAAGGGGTAAAAAGGGCAGAAAGGGAACAGGTAGGTGGAGAAGGAGAGGAGGGATGTTTCAGTGCTGTCAGGAAGAGTCAGATCGCAGTGTTATTGTCCAGCAGCAGGGGCTGTCCTCCTAATAGCCTCACTAATCACTCCTGTCATTTTTAATCTCCCTCTTCCACCCTGGGTGTATTTAAAGCAGGGGCCTCTGTGTGCCCAGCCAGGATTAGACCAGTGAGCGGGAGAGGAGGGGAGGGGAGGGGAGAGGACGCGGGGGGAGGAGAGCAGCGGCAGCAGCAGGCAGCACACTGCTTGTGCGCCTCACATTGGGCGCCATGTGACTGATGCTAATGCTAACAGCACAGTTTTGAATGGTAAATATGTAGTGTAGCACAGGGATAAACTGGCTGATGTTTTAGATACACAGCATTGAAGAGTTCTAGTCACTTGACTTAAAGTATTACAGCATGTTTGTGTTTCAGGTGATGCACGGCTTGACCTCGTGTGTTCAGATCACAAACATACAGAACCACAGAAAATGTGCAAATCTTTATTATTAATAATATCAGGTTGAACTGAAATGGCTTTGATGATCATTGCCACATTTCCCGTGGTGCCACCTTTGGCTCAAATCTTTGCTAGAACACCAAACTAAGACAGTACAAATAACAGTAAACCACCATGCTAGCATTGTTATTGTGAGCGTCATAGCAAGTATTATTTAGCTCAGAGCACTGCTGAGCCTCACTGCAGCCTCGTGTTTTTAGTTTTCTGACAAAATGAATAAAATACACTTTAAAATAGAAGGGCAACTAAAGCTGATAAATGAAACAACAAATGAATACACAAGTTTGCCCATTTATTACTTAAGTCAAAGCTTTGTACAAATATATTTCTTGTTTCTTCAAATCCACTGTAATATTTCTTAGAAAGCCCCTTTATGAATCAAACATCTTCCTAAAGTCCTTGGATTTCTCTTGTACTGATAATGAGAAAAGTAGCAGTGCAGTTCAGACCTCACAGTTGGAAGCATGTCAGGATACAGAAGCTACGTACTCTCAAAGTGGTGTTTCATCTGGTCTGTAAGTAAGATACTGAATGAAACACGGGATAAAGCAAATTAATCATTATGTTGCAAGAGGCACAGTTGCCTGCCAATCAGATGATCTAAGTGAAGCTGTGGACAGGAAACATCCAAACAAAACAGGATGTGGCAACTGGTAAGACCTCTTTTTACAGTTAAGCACTAATGGATTAAAAATGCAGAAATATTAAGCTTTCAGTGGAGTGTGTCTCTGTTTACACTTCTTTTGTGATGGTGGACCCGCTAATCCACAAACGTTTGTCAAATCCAATATATTTGTGATTTACAGGAGCACAACCACAGGTGTAGAAACACGAGAAGAAAGAGGGCAATGTCATGAGCTTAGGTTTGCGTGTGCATGTGCAGATATGATGTTGTAGTCTTGTATTTGTGATATTGTATTGATCGCGGTGCGTTCTGCAGCGAGCAGCGTAATCTAATCCTTAACTTCCGTTTAAAAGCATCAACAGGCGCTTTATGTGTCTCAGGTCTGTTTCCTCTTCAACCCTTTAATAGTATTAACTCAGGGTGTCTTACACAGGTGTAAAGCCCTGCTGTTTAAACTCTCGTGTCGTGTTTGCCAGGAGTGTTTCCATTAACCTGTGTGGGCAGATCTCTTTATAGAAAAGAAAATGCTGTCGGCCTGCGGCTGAATTGTCTCTGCTGATTAAATATAGCACAGTGGGAGCTAATACCTGGCTCTGGTCAGTTATTTTGGGGGCGGAGGGAGAAATTAGGACATCTATCACTGTTAGATGAAACCCTAAAAGCCTGGAACAAGCTTCAAATTATAACTATGAAAAAATAAACTTTTTGGGTGCTGGATTGCATTTTACCACAGTAGCCTTTTCCTCTTTCAGTCTTGATGCTGATTGGTTTAACAAATTATTCTGTACAGATCGTTTACTCTTGACCTTTATGAGGTTTCCGTTTTATAGAACTTGTCAAGAACAGTACCTTGTTCATTTTAGTTGAGTCTCTGTTGGGAAACATGAGAATGAACATCTCATCTATCTGTGAAATAGAATAAATAAGAAATGCAGGTCAGAAAAACAGATGAAAAACCATCAAAAGTATTTAGCGTTTGTATTGTGACGTGCGTGGAGAAGTGGGTGAGTCAGAACAAACATGCAGAGTTCAAATGATTCAGAGTCGGATGATAGTCTGCATTCAATCAATTGCCTCCGTCTACCATTCATCACCCCTGTTACTGGAGCAGGCAGACATATACCTTTAAGTGTAGGTGGGGGAAGACATTGAAGCAGGTGCTAGCTAGTTTGCTAATGAATCAGCTGAGCTCTGTGCTTCCAAAAGCTTAAAACTGATTGACTGGTGCATGTCATGATATCATTGGCTGAATTTTGTGAGCACACGCCTGTGTTTTGTTTCACAGGGAGAAAGCATGATTGGATTTTTATGGTAAAATATAAAGAAATTCATATAATTTGGGCATGTATTGTTAAATAGATGCACAATATGACCAGAGATGTGGTCTAAAAGTAGCATTTTGTATTCCATGTGACCTTAAAAAAAAAAAGACATTACAACAGCTGGTCCTGTTGTTCGAGGTCACGTTGGAAAAGTTCGGCAGAATACTTTTCCAGAGAGTAAAATCCATGAGCTGAGAGGTTTTATGGTTGTAAGTGCAGAATCTCTCTGAGCAGTAAGTACACTGTAAAGATGACCAGGGCATTAGCTTTACTACACCTTGTTTGTGTCACCTGAGGCGACACTGACGTGCTTTTAAGAGCATGTCGGGACACACTCCGCTGTCTGACCTGCGTGATGATGCAAGAGATTTTGGGATGAGGAGAGAGGGAGGACACCCTGCAGCCTTTGGCAACATCTCTGGGCTATTTTCCTCTCCACATTTAGCATCTTTTTTTTAATCTGGTCTGATTTGGTTTACATGGCTGCCAGTTGGAGAGAAAACTGCAGAGGAGAGAGATCTGAAGCCTTAAGTGAACTCAACCTGGAGGTTTTCTCTGTGCAGTTCCTATTATACTTGCATTCATTAACCTGACATTGTTATTCTGGTTTTGTCAAGAGTGAAATATCTTTGTCTGTATTTAAAATCAAAGTCGCACTGACTTTTCATCCGGCGCCATATTTGGTGATCCTGTAACACTTCAACTAGCGCCATCATCTGGTCAACATTTTAAATTGACCAGTTCGTCGGTTTAGAACCAAACATCTGTAAAACTAATAACACTGTCACCTGTGCTCGATGTTTCGTGACAATAAGCAAATGTTAGCACGCTAACACGCTAACCCAAGATCATGAACGTGGCAAACATTCTGATTGGTTGCTGGGTAAAACGATCCAAATCAATGTGCTGGCCAGTAACCATAGCAACAGGGACACAGTCAAAGCCTCTGTTTGCAACATATTGCAACCAGCTAACGTCGAGGCTACAACAAGCAGAGACTTCAGCGTTTCTTTGAACCTGTTCGGAGAATCTGACAGCTTTGATGTCTGGGATGTGGCTAAAGAAAGACGTGTTGAAAATAAAAAGAGAAGTGCTTCAGCACACAAGCTGCAAGAAGTACAACACTGGACTTACTGATACTTCACATAAACATTTATGTCACATCAGCCTGGCCTCCCTGTTGTCCAGTAGTTTCCTGATAACAGACACCCCGTCAGGCATTATCCCTTACGTAATAAGTTATTTGTGATGTTTCGCTGGCAGGCAGGCAATGCTTCAGCAGGCAAACAATTAAATATCAATGGAATCATACATGTACAGATTTTGATGCCAGAGGATTTGTTTGCATGTTCATCTGTTAAAGGTTGCTCTCTGCTCATTTTAAAACTGAGACACGGGCGTCAAGACTCGCTTTGAAGTCGGTTGTTTTTTTTAATTTGCAGTTTTCACAAGTGTGATCCTTGAGTGCCCATAAACCAAGAATGGACTCTTCACTTAAATTTTTCAAACAAACAACATTTGCATATATATAGATTCTGGATTTGTCAAGATTATTCTGACATATTTTAGGGATTTTTAACGAGATATTAGAACATTTTGTGGAAAAGCCACATCAGGTACAAATTGTCATTCAAAGCAGAACATATTTTAAATGTCTTTAAGCATGTCTTTACATGAAATCACATTGCAGTAGCCAAGAATGCAATGGCTGGACTGTATTAAGACTACCCAGCCCAAGCTCTGCAGTGAAACCTTATCCCTGTGATGCCTCTTTCTGTGGAGGCATCACAAATCAGCCGCATGTGCATTTACTCGCCCGTATCAGCGCCGGCAGTCTTGTGACGTGGCAGCCCAAGACGTCACAGCTTACATATCATCTACGCCACTGCTGTTATTTCCCAGCAGCCAACTTATCCCTCTAAGGTTCACTTCCCGCTGCTGTCACTGCTGCTCAGTTCACCTTGTGGTGTCCTTCCCCTGCAGGCAGGATGAGGAGTGGAGTGGGAGGGCTGAGAGAGAGCGACGGGTGGAGAAAGAGATGGGTGAGGCTGAGACAGATGAAGGGGACACAAAGCACAGAGACATTGCTGGGAGGTGTTAAATCACCGGTTTCTCTGGCATTAGGTGAGATTGGTGGCTTGGGTCACATTTACTCACTGTGAGTAAAGACTCACTCATTAGTCCAGTGGTTATTGGCTGTGACATGCTAAATAGCTCTTTGGTGTCTCTGCGAGTGTGTATGTTCATGCATCTCCCTTCCATTGCTGCCCTAAATTGCTATCTCCTCAAGCTTTCAGCTATCAGTGCACAACACCAGATCTGTCTTTGCTCTCCGCTTTGCAAATGTCTGGGGCTTGAACGTGTGTCAACAGGAGCCATGGGCGGCGGCGTGCACAGCAGCGCTGTTCCACTTACTCAAGACAGCCACCAACAGCTCATTTTTGTTCATTCAGTTGCTCTTTCCCTGCCAAGCTACGCGTATCCCCACGGGCACTGCTTGACGGAGTTGTTTTTCATCCATTTAGCTCGAGAAATAACTCAGTTCCGCTGACACGGACTGCCGGGGCGCTCTCCAAGCTAAATACACAGACTCATGCACAGAAATAAGATATGGTTGAATTTCCTCCAATTCGTCCATATCGGTCATCAAAAGTTAACTGGGCCATTTGTCACCAGCACATTTCCCTCCACTTATTACTCAGCTACATGTCCCTCTTCTTTTTAATGTATGTAAATGTTCATGGTGTAGTTGTTGCAAGTGTTGGGGAAATTAGGCCCAGAGAGGAGGCAGAAACCTGTGTAACAATATATCGACAAGTTCGTTTGGAAGCCTCCAGTCCATTAATGGTCTGTGCAGAGTGTCACAGGTATCACAGGGTAAAATGTCTGATCATCATGGAATTCAAGTTGATTTAACAGAAAATGTATTTCCATTGTTTTTCTTTTTCATATTTATTTCAAATGCTAAACACTTCCAGCTTCTCAATAATGACGATTTGTCAATGACTTTTCATTGGGTCATAAACTGGATATCTTGATTGATATCTTGGAATTCATTAAACAAAAACCTGTCTGTCAATCTCTCAAGGGTACGATTACTACTAAGTAAACCTGAAACCCTCACGCAACGTCTGTCATCATCTCAGGTCTAAATATCAGGCTAATTCTCTCTGTATCCCCTGACGGTGCCATCGTAGTGACTGTGTCATTACATACAACTGTTACACACTGTTTTATAATATTAAAGAAAAAGATAGACGTCAGCATGTATGACTCATTAAAGCTGTGTGTGTGTGTGTGTGTGTGTGTTTGTTTGTGGTGTAAAACACATGTGCCTCATATTTTTACATAAGCACCAGTGTTTGTACTTTTATGTTATAGTCATCCCTGGAACCAGGCAGTAATTCCATGTAACCGCAGTGTTATTGTATCCCAGGTGTTAAATGGTACAGTGTGTGACAGTGCAGCTTGGGTGAACGCCAAAAGTGTCACTATGTTCTGTACATCGCTTGTGGTGGCACACCTGGGGCTCACAGGCACACACGCACATTAAACCATGTAAAATACACCGCACGTTGCTATTTCACAGTCGCATCCGTCGCCGTCTCCACAGCATAGCGTTTTTATTTCCCCCCAGTTTGTCTTTCTTTAAAAAAAAATGATGCTGGAGAGGAAAAGTGAGAGAAAAAGCAGGAAGTTGCTGACGCTGAGACATGTCTTACTACCTGATAAGCCAGGCACGGGCAGGTACCTGTCTCCATGGCAACCAGCTCAAGGGGGATTTCAAGACGTTGTAGTGATGTGTAGGTGAAACTAATGTCAGGAAATGTGACTCCTACTACGTGTGCGTGTGTGTGTGTGTGTGTGTGTGTGTGTGTGTGTGTGTGTGTGTGTGTGTGTTTTGCATTGCTCCTTCACAAGTGGGATCAGAGGAGACTTTGTTAAGATGACTCATAGAGCACCAATCCTCAGAAAGTCTTACACTGCATAAACTACTGTCACAAGCTTAGCCCTATAAAGCCTCCCTGCTCTGGCTGTCACAGATCATACTTCTACGTACTGTTTCACTTCTGGAAAAACACATTTCACATTCACTCGCTTAATGTCATCTAATTCCCTTTCAGTATCTTAAAAAATAGAAAGAGAACTGTCTGTTGGCTTTACCGAGCCAAGAAGAGAACAAATGTGATGTGATATCAACTTATTATGTCCAAGAAGTGCATGTGTGGTGCGATTTCCCAAGCATTTACTGGAGGAACTGACCTTAGCTTTCACGGTTTCTTTGGTCACGCATTGTCATTGTTTTCCTCCCTCAGTCCATCCTCCGAGGGCCGTGTCTGGCCTCGTTGTGTCAGAACGCTGCCCCTCCCGGGCCATCTGGTTACATCACAAACCGGAGCTGGATGGTGGCAGAGCTGGAAACACTCTCAGCAGACAGAGACTGAGAGAGCCCAGAGGAGTTATTTCTCTGTTTACGTCTGTGTACGTGGATCCGTGCCATGTCTGAAGCTATAGGGGCCTTTGGCTTGTTGCTGCCCAGGCTTTATCTCTTCCCTCCTTTCTCTCATCTCCCTCTCTCATCTCCCCCTCTCATCTCCCCAGCACCGATGGAGACTGTCCGTACTGCTGAACAGTCAGCCTGACATTGTCATGTCTAAGGCAGGAACAGACTGCCTTTTGTAAAAATAAAAATTTATATAATATTTTGCGCACATATCCTCAAATAGAGGCTTCACGTTCAGGGACTGCGGTCAAGGTAAATCTGAGGGGTTGCAAAATAATGAGCAGGCTGAGTGAGAAAGCACATTCTTTCTTTAGTTGTGCAGTCCCCACTCAGATGAACTCATCTGAAAAGAAAAGGAACTCTGATTTGATTTTAAACGGTCTCGAAGTTAAAATTGCTGTGAAAAGTGTTTTGCTCTTAATAACACATTAATGCCAATTTTGCGTCCATTAAAGGCCGTTATCAGTGATGCGAGGATCACTGATGCACTCCTGACATTGTTATTCAGGACCACCGGTGCTGCTCATTGCTGGGTGATCGTTAATAAAATGGGTTTGTGCTTCGTGAAGCTCAAGGTCGAGCTGATACTTGTTGTTTGACATTATCTTAATTGGAACAGAGAGGTTATGGTTCTCTGCAGAAACAAGCTTGTTACCACTGCACATGCTGAGAGGGCATAATACTCTCTTGGCGCAACATGCATATCACTTAACATGGAATTTAATACAGAGCAGCAGTTTAAAGTACAGAAGGATATAAACGTCACCATTATGTCCTTAACAAACACAGTCTTTCTGATTATGAACTTCATTTCAGTGAATTTTGCAGCATTTTACATTTTCATATTCACAATTTGTGCACCATCACATTGTCAAACTGAAAGAAGCTTCAGCCCTGACGTGTTTTCTTCATTGTGTTTGTTTTGCAGAAAGTGAGTGAGAAAGTCGGAGGTGCAGAAGGAACCAAGCTCGATGAGGACTTCACCGAAATGGAAAAGGCAAGACTGAGCTCTTTCCATTATCACCTTGTTGAGAATGATGACCACAGCTTGCTATTATTAGTTTACCAGAAGATGTTGTGATATCAGAATGTTGTTGGATCCCAGCAGGGAGTCAACAGAAACACTTGTGGTAAACATGATCTAATCTTTGGGCAGAAAGAATCAAAGTGTCTTATCGTTAAAAGGCTTAAACAGACAGATGATGCACGAGTGTTCACACTGAAATCAACACTGTCAAATGCAAAGATGCAAAATTTCGGTTTAAGGGGCAGAAAAGCAAGTTTGTTACAACCGCGCTCAGAGGCCAGCAGGTCAGACTGAGGTTGTACTGGGAGGTCGTACAGATTTCACGTGAGCCATTAAGTTTTACTCGTTACTTGATGAAACTCGCGTATTCTCACACATCTGGCTCAGAGAGAGTTCACCCATGTTTAAAATCAGTAGCTGTATTTATTTCTGAATTGACTTCATTCAATTCAGTCATTAAATGTCATTTTAATATGTTTTTTCAATTACACTTTGCACAACATGTCATGTTGTCATGTTGCTATAATGGCATAAGGCACAAAAACTCAGGGACTCTCCCCTGCCCACACTGCGTTTGTGTGTGTGTGTGTGTGTGTGTGGTGTTTGCTCACACACTTGTATGCCTGACTGAAAGCAGTGATGCCCTGAAGAACATAGTGTATGTTTTCCATATGTGAGCAATGGTAAACACATGTCAATGCACGTGTGTGTGTGTGTGTGCATTTAGGTGTGATGATGTGTTTTCGTATGCAGAGCTGCTGGGAGACGGAGAGTCTCATCACACCAAAGGAGAGCACTACAGCTCTCAGCTCTGCACCTCTCGCTCTCACCAACACGCTGCAGAACAAAGAAACGCTTCCCTTTATTTTTCTCTCACGATTAGAAAACTGGTTCATGGATCCAGACATTGTTTCATTGCCGATACAGTCATTCAGCTGTTATCTATTTGTGCTACTATCCAGATGGGTTTTTTTTAACTGTTATTTCTCCCTCCACGTGCTGTTTGTCTGTTGTGTTTTACCAGAAAATGGACACCACTGCTCGGGCAGTGCTGGACATCATGACCAAGACCACTGAGTATCTGCAGCCCAACCCAGGTGACATAAACCAGCTGTGAATGATGCTAATCTGATGTATTGTTCATCTCCTGAGAGTCAGTATTACAATTATTGAAGAAAAAAATATATTTTTTTTATACCTGCACATACAAACATCTTATACTTATAAAGCGATGGATGGATGGATGGATGGATAGATAGATAGATAGAGAGACATACCTTTATATGTATATATATTTATACCTACACAAGCTCAAATATACAAAGTCACATGTACGCCGTGACCTGTTCACCTGAACATGCATATATATTATTAATAATGCAATAATATACATTTACAGCCAGAGTCAACCAATACAACCACTAGAACTAAAGTGGGTTATGACCTTTTTATGAAACACATCAAGATTTAGTGAAAACAAAGGAGAAATGTGACTCATTAGGGCACCATCTAATAACTAAACTCCTAATGAGATGAGATGCTTCAGGTCCTGTCACATAAAGCTCAGCAGGTTGTGACTGATCAGTGACAATTTGCTTTTGCTCTGCGGCAATTAAACACAGCGGCGCGTCAGTGAGAGAAGAAGATGGAAAAAGACTGTGGGACTGTGAGAGGGATAAAGGGTACCCCACTGAATTCAGTTTGATAATCACCAATATATTCTTCCAGCAGAGTCTGCACCGAGTCGTGCAGCTGGACAGCAGCTCTGTGTTTCGTTGATCAAAAAATCCAGAAATCCGGCGTGTTCTGGATGCTCATTGGCCTGTTAAACCTTTAATAGTGCAGCAAAATATGTGATATTACAGCGGTTCATCTCATTACTGTGGTTTCTGTTTTGAATAAATGAAATAGCTCGAAATCATCTGCAAACAATAAAGTATAATCAAGCAGTCTGACTCAGTTTCGCACCTCAGGCTCTCTGTCTTCAGCTAGCAAAATGAAAACACGACCTTACATTTAGTCCAGCGGCGTTTGTTCTTTATAATTACTTTGTCTTCACAGCCACCAGAGCTAAGATGAGCATGATGAACTCCATGTCACGTATGAGGGGACAGGAGAAGGGGCCGGGCTACACGCAGACCGAGGCCATCCTGGGAGAGTCCATGCAGAGGTTTGGCAGGGAGCTCGGAGAGGAGTCTAACTTCGGTGAGCTGCAGCAGAGTCTCGCAGCGAGAGAAGAAGCACAAGCATTGTTTTTTATATGCTTCACAAGAACAAAGTGGCATAATTTTACTCCCTCAAGGACTCAGTAACAATGTTATGAAAAATGCATGAGCCTATTTCCCAGACAAGATGCCTGAAGTTTGCTTTGTTATTTAGTTCACAAGTGAAGGCATTAAAATGCTGTTTAAAGAGAAATACCATCCTCAAAATGTGCTCTAGACTCTAATGAGATAATGTTAGTGGAGACAAACTGTACGCTGACAGCTCTGCGCCGTTCATGTGTTTCCTGTAACGTCCAAACAAGTCTTTTTTTGTTTTTCGAGGCCTGGCTCTGATTGATGTTGGGGAAGCCATGCGTGAGCTCGCAGAGGTTAAGGACGCTCTGGACATGGAGGTCAAGCAGAACTTCATCGATCCACTGCAGAACCTCCACGAAAAGGATCTGAAGGAGATTCAGGTACGAGTGCACGCCAAAAAAAGCAGATGTAAGCAGCTGATTATCAAAGTCATCTGCTGGTCAGGGATTTAGATTTCTGGTCATCTTTTGCAGCATCACCTGAAGAAAATGGAGGGTCGCCGTCTGGACTTCGATTACAAGAAGAAACGTCAGGGCAAAGTGACAGACGACGAGATCAAACAGGCGCTAGAGAAATTCGACGACTCCAAGGAGATTGCTGAGCAGAGCATGTTCAACCTGTTGGAGAGTGATGTAAGGATAGTTTTACATGACTGTGTCTGTTGAACAAATCAACTCACTGTGCTATCTTGCACCTTTCCCTCTAAACCCTAGTATTCAAGGTGGGTCCTGATCATGTTGTTACTGACAGTTACCCAGCAACTTTAAAATATTACATTAAAGCTACAGTGCAGGACTGTTGCCTCCCCCTTCTGGCAGTCAGAGTAATTACATGAACACCATCCACATGCTTCAGGGACCTTTGGCTCCACCATACCCCCTAGTGGCTGGAGCTTACTCAGTTGCTGTAGCTTACAGTTGCACCAATCAGTCTCAAACACGTCACTACCGGTGCTTCATCTCAGGAATGTCTCACCAGACACCAGATGTTAAAACTCTGTACACAGTGAAATACAGGGAGATTTGTCTGGCGGTGACAGGCTTAATCAGCCTTGTGAGAACTCGTTTGACTGGAATATAACAAACGCTCATTTATTTGAAAAAGTCCTGTGCTCTGCTGTGGCTGTAATGCCTCTGTATTAATAATTATCGATGTAATACATAATAATAAAATAGCCACATGGGCCTTTTTTTAAAAAATAACTTCTTTAATCCTAAATACTCTTTCTGGATTATACCATTTCACTGCAGATCCTATTTGTGCTTAGTACAGAAGTAAAGGCTGAAACAACATAACATTTTCACATGACAGGCTACAAACAACTTGCATAACAACTTTATATCATCTTATTGAGGTCATAAAGCCATTCAAACACTATTCCCAGGTATATTAGTTGCTCCTGTATGTTGGCAAAACAATCTCACCATATGGTCCATTAGCAGCTCTTGTGGAGCTTTCCATCATAACACACAACATTCCTTAGCAGATGAAAGGTATCCAAGCTGTCATGAAATTATAGTTTCATTATGGGTGCTGTGTAATGGGTGCACATCTTTAACAGATTGAACAGGTGAGCCAGCTCGCTGCACTGGTCCATGCTCAGGTGGAGTACCATAGCCGGGCTGCTGAGATCCTCACACAGCTCTCCAGTAAGATCGACGAAAGGTTAGTACTCACACTTCCTGTTTAGCTGTACGTTGTTGGATGTGCTTACAATAACACTGAGAATCCCTTATTATTGCTGAATTAAAGGTTTCTTTGTTTTCCACTTTGCAGGATAAGGGACAGTTCAAACAAACCAAGGAAAGAGTACACTCCTAAACCACGTACATCTCTGGATTTCTCCATCAGTGAGAACCACAATGGAGGCATCCACAGCGCTCGATCTCCAGGTGAGACGCAGATTATGAACCTCATTGCTGAGAAACAAGTCCAGAAACTAGTCCTGGTGCAAGAGGTATACTCTGATATCTCACTGGTCTCTCTCATAACTTTGGGTTTCAACTGATGTGAAGATAGAACAATCGGGTTTGCAGTAGCGTTTGTGTGTAAAGGACAGTTACTGGACGAGTTTCTATTGATTTATTGTCTATTTTCCTTTAACAACCCTGTCTACGTTTTTCATTTTTACTGTAAATTCTCAAATGCAAGCCAATACTGATACTACTGCTCCTTTTCTGAAACAGGTAAAGATGCAGTAGATGTATAATACATATACATATACATATAATCAGTAATACATACGCCACTGATTTCTACAAGTTTACTTGAATTTCTTGATTTCAAGCCAATGAATCCCAACATTTCTGCAGATGGTTCACAACAGAGGCCTTTAAGGAAAGTCCAAGAAGCCTTTGTGTTTGGTTTGCATGGACAGCGAACAGCCCCAATGATAAATCCATTCTACTGATGGAAACCTACTGACAAAGAGGTCCTCCAAGTAGCAGGGGAGAAATATGATGTTTTTATATAGTCAAATCTTGAACAAGAGGAAATTATTGACCTGTCTCAAATAAAAGTCCATTAACACAAAGGCAGATATTTGAGAATTTATGGTGTATTTATTGTCTTTGCTAATTTTATCTTTCTTTTTCCCAGTTCTTCTTCCCAACATTTCATCTTTTTACCTGTAATAAACAGAATATCCATCAACTCAGAACAAATTAATACAACTCTGCACTTTTCTCTTCCCCTTATGATTTTTGTTAAATCTTCCAGGGGCGAGGTCTCCAGGTGAGCCAGGTCAAACTTATCTGTCAATATGTTTCTCCGTCAGTGTGTTCATGAAATCATTTCTTCAACACCGTCCTTTCATTTACACTTAAGACTTAAAGCTACTTCTACCGCTCTCTCCTACGTGTTGTCTCTTTTTCCCCTTTTTGCAGCAAGGTCTCCAGGTGAGACTAAACTGAATCTCCGGAGAGATACAACAATATCTCTTCCATCACTTTGTCATTCTTGGTTTTTTTTTGGTCCATCCTTCTTTCTGTTTGTGTCCGTGCTATGGAAAAACTGTTGCACTGAAATGACACAAACAAACTGCAGAAAAACAAGTGCCGTCTGCTCACTGCACAACGAATGCAGACCTACAGTTACAATGGAAAGCTTACCAGCAGATGAGCATTTGCTGTTTCTGTTTTGTTCACTTGTCAATCCTCCGGTCTGCTTTATCCTCCTGTTTCTTTGTCTTTGTCTGATGCTCTTTTCAATTTATCGTCCAACTTGCGTTTCTCCTCGCTTTGTTTTTGACCTTTTCATTGCTGCGCCTTCTGTACTTATCCATCTATTCATGATTTATCCATCTAGAAAATGCTATTAAATTAAACGCGTCTGCTCTTTGTTCACATTTGTTTTCTCCTTTTCCCTCCGCAGCAAGATCTCCAGGTGAGCAAGGGTGACTTGGGAAGAGATGCAAAATCTCTCTGTCACTCTTATTTCTATCCTCATTTGAATGGACTTTTGTGGAATTGCATTTTTAATTTTTGTCTGCACTTTGGTTCACAGTGCAGCTCGTCTGCAGTGCTATTTCTGTCTAACTCCCTGGTTTCTCTTTCGTCTTTTTTTTTTTTTACAAAATTGCTCATTTTTTCTTTCATTATTTAAAGAATAGTTTGGCATTTTGGGAAATGTGCTTATTAGTGAGTTAGATAAAAAGATGCATAGCTAATTAGCTTAGCATGAAGACTGGAAACAAGGGGGAACAACTAGCTTGGCTGTGTCTGAGGGCAACAGAACAGGCCACCAGCACCTCGAACGCTCACTAATTAATTAGTTTAACGGGGAATTATGTGCCGGACTAATTCTTGGCCAGCAGCAGTAAGTTCCTAGAGTCACGTCTTCTTGCCCCTGAGCTTTCAGCAAGAACTGTTGATGTTAATTAGCAAGTTTTATAGGAGCTGGTAAGCAGGGTTTGTTATCATTGGAGAGAAGCAGGCTAGCTGTTTGCCTTAGCCCTGTTCTGCATAGCCTCATTTACTGCAGGGTCCGATTAGACAGTTGGTAAGAACTGCAGTTGCAGTGGCTGTTTTTCTTCCAACGGCCACAGGGGGCAGCAATGAGCTTATTACACAGTAAGAACAGACTCAAGACGCACTTTTTTTTTTCAGTGTTTTTCGGTTTAACATCTCCCAAGCAATTGTGAGACAGTCCCAATCAGGCTTCTCCATCTTTATGCTAAGCTAAGGTAGTTGGAAGCAGTATTGATCCTCTGTCAGAAAGAGGATTACCATATGTCCCAAAATGTTGAACCATTCCTTTAAACATTAAATGCCTCTTTATCATTTTCTGGTCACTGACGGTCATATCTTGTCTCTCCTTTGCTTTGTCTCTTCCTCTCTGCTTCTTCCTTTTTCTCTTTCCCTCTTTCAGCCAGGTCTCCAGGTGAGCCTTTCGCAAGCTTTTCTTGTGATCATTATGCCTGTAATGTATATGCAGCTCTTATCCCCTCCTCCTGCCTCCCTCCTAACTCTGCTTCTCTGCTCTTATCTCTCCAACACTTTTCTCCAGCTCCCATGGACCAGCCCTGCTGCCGCGCACTCTACGATTTTGACCCCGAGAACGAAGGTGAGCTAGGCTTCAAGGAAGGCGACATCATCACCCTGACCAATAAGATCGATGACAACTGGTACGAGGGGATGCTGCACGGCAACTCCGGCTTCTTCCCCATCAACTATGTGGATATCCTGGTGCCGCTGCCTCACTAGGACATCACCGCTGCCAGCTGTGTCTGCAATATTGGTGAAACAAACCCTTGCCTCCTGACCCTGCCCCCCTAAATTCGACCTAACCTTTTTCCTAAACATCCCTACCAACCACCTGTACTCCACTTTAAAGGAGCCGAAACAGCAACAACACCATTACGAGTAAAGGTACGAGCAAAGATTGACAACAAATTGAAGCAAGTATGCACCAATTGAAAACTTGAAATGAGGAAAAATGTGCATTGATATCGTTGCTTCCCGGTATCCCAGGAGGCACCTTCAGGCTTCCATAGTCATTTTATCCATTTCCGTCCCAGCGTTTGTCTCAGTTTACGTTAGCTGTCAGTCCGTCATAAGTTTATCAGAGCAGCTTTACAAAACAACACTCTCTCTCATTCACTGTACTTTGTGGAAAACCTCGACTGTAGATAGAAACTTTTCTCTCACATACTAGAAAAAAAATATCGGTCCACGTGCTTCATGTTTGTTAGCGACTCTAGGTCAAGCATGGTTTCGAGTGTTTAACGTTTTATCTAATCAAGATATGTTGTTTTGTTTTTGATATTCCTCTTTTTAACGGTAGTCTCCTCATGGCATGCTGGGGCAGTTTCTGGAGAAACCACGTCCCCATCATGCGTCTCATAAACTTCTGCCCTGAGGACGTCTCTACCTTTTTAACTATTTTGACAAAAGTTGTAGACAGATTCATCTAGCCGATGATTACCCATTGTAACTTCATTTCTGACATATCAACATGTGCGCGTGATGGCTCGTACGTTATTTAGATACCAAAGTTACCCGCGAAAACCCGAATCAACTCCAACTTTGGCTCCGAGATTTCAAGACAGCACGGTGTCAGTAAATCTGTCCGATGCAGCAGGGCCGAAGCTTGCAATTGTTTGTTCTTTGGTATTTTCATGAAGAGGGGCGGAACTGTATTCTTAAATCTGTGATGTTACATATCTGAGCCAGTGATTAGTGGAGTGATGACATGATTTGCAAAAACACGAGTCGTGAAGTCTAAGCTGTTTGAAGTGACGAACGAAAATCTATGGTGCGTATGTTCAATCCTCCCACGTGTATTTTATCCGCAGCTTGTGTGAAAAATGGTTGGTGTAACTGTGATATAATAACTTATATGACTTAAATGCTCATTGGGGCAACTGTTTTTTCTCTGCAGCGGAAGGCGTAAGCTCTTTCTGCTGCATCCCTACTAGTCCGATTAGTATTCTGTAGTTTAGCTGTCTGTAAGCCATTGATTAAGATGAATCTAGACGTAGCCACGAGTGCACAAATGGCTGAACGGAATGAGAAATTATTTCTTTTTGTCTCGGTGGAAATGTTCTATTCATGCAAATGATGCAACAACTAAAAACTCTTATCTTCGACATAATGCGGCCTAAAAGCCGCTGGTTTATCCTTCTCGTGTCTTGTTAGACCACAGACAAATCGCTAGGTTCCAAGATTATAAACGATGCTTCATGTTCCCTAACCAGCTCCAAGGACATATGCAGTATTGTGTGGGATCTCTGTCCCTTCTTTAACTGATATACTGATAATCTAGAAATGAAGCTAACCTCAGTCATAACAGAACCTGTTTTATTCTCTGCAATGTCGACCATGTATTAACCCTCCTGCAGAATAATCTGTGCAGCGGTAATACCATTTTCTTTCACCCATCTTGTAGTAATGCTGTGCGTGTATTTTAGGGGACGGGTGCGTATTTTGGGTTTGCATACTGTACATGTTATGCACAGGGACGGGGTTGCAGAGGACCTCTGATGTTGAGGTATTTAACATATACTGTCTCTGACAGTGTTCAACATTAAAACAAACATGGATGTCTCTTTAATCAAAGGACCAATTCATTATATTCAGTAGAATTACAATAAATGATGCAAAATCAACTGATATCCCATATTAAGTGTTTTTTTTTTTTAATGGGAAGCACAATTTTAACGGACAGTATACTTTGTTGGCTGAGAAAGAGTAGAGATGCAGTTTGAAGGTCATGTATTTATTTTTTTTTTAAAGGCGAAATAATTCCTTCCTTCTTCTTCTCTTTCACTTTTTTTTTAACAATCGTGTGTATCTTTGCCCTCAATGAGGACTGTACAGCTTTTCTGTGTTTTGTTTTCACCTTGTGTGTATAGTCGCGCATCTACAGTAACGTATCTTATTTTTGTAACTGTGACAAAAGTATACACATACAGTATAGATGTATACATACAGTATATTATCCAGAAGCAATGTGAAAGGAGGGGTTATCTGTGCTGCACATGATTGTCTTTGGATTGTTTTTATTTGTTCGGTTTCTGTTTTTGTTTTCTTTTATTCTTGCACTGGATTCTAAGACTGTATGCTTGATGTAAAGAAAAAACAAATGTGATAAGTCAATGTAATTTATTCAAATAAATACCAAGAAATAGTCACTGCTCTGACGGTTCTCTATTCATGCAGGCAGACAACTCTGTTATGGCAAATAGTGACTTATCCAAATACTTCATGAGTGTAAAATCATTTAATATCTCACTAACCATCTAGTTTACTTCACCACTATCTCTGGCTGCTGTTTATAGAATACGGAGGAGACGCAGCAGGGACTTGCAGCAGCAAATAGAGGAAGATGATGGATGCATTATTCATTTTCCTGGTGGATTCTCTCAAGTCCTTTCACATGAATCCAACTGGAAAAAAATAGGTCAGGTGAGAAAATCTCTTTCCTACCTCCAACGCGACTCAGACGTCTTAATAATCCTGTTAGTTCTACACTGGCAAAGTCATGACTGCAGCTTCAATTATTGAGGGTTTGCTATTGCTATAACTATTGAGGGACCAGGAGTGCAAAGTCATGCTCATTTTACCATTTGTCCACAGTTAACGGTTACATACTGTACTTTATACGCTGCTGTTGTTTGACAGGTCTAGTCACAAGTTACTGTTTATATTAGGATTGTAAATGCAAACACATGATCATTGCAAAAACATATGATGCAACATTACAGATTAAGCTACACAGTGTCGTAGTGAGTAGCTGAAATTAGCTCCACTCCACCACAAAACGTTTCGGTAATAATACTTCAGTAATATCCTATCAATCAATATGTCATTTGCGCATAAAGTACATATATGTAACATTTTGATTGTACCTGTACTCAGAGCCCAACTGATATATCCACCTATTACAGACATATCAGTATCACTTCAGTATCATATGGGTAGCTGGATATATGTTTCTGATTTTGAACAGTTTATATTTATTATATATAAACTATGCTCGTGGTAATATATTGATGTCTCCACAAAATCAAACAAAGAATATTTAAAAGTCTACAATCTACATAGAAAAGGTCTATTTTTAATCATCAGCTTCCACAATTTTCCACATTTTTTCATAAATCCCATGTGGGTCCTGGTTCTACCTGTAATGGATTATGTTTTCCTTGTTGTACAGTTACTTTTACTTTAACCTGGAGCAACACTATCATTCATTTGGAGTCATGTTTCTGATCACTCATGAATCCAAACACCTCTCTGTTTTAGCTCTGCTGCTCTCCACCATGTGGCTCCTTAGCTGCTAAACACTCCAGCCTGTTCGCCAGCAGGTCACTAACTGTGTCTGAGAAGCTCGTGTGCTGCGGGTTTCTTTAGGGCTTTTTCTTCTAAAATGGCTGCCTGCTGCAGCTGATAACAGCACTATGAGAGAGAGTGAACCAAAACAGTCAAGGTGCAACCGCAAAGTGAACTGAGACTCACTGTGAAGCCGAGAGGCTGATTCGGGTGACGCTTCTCTGCAGGTTCTGACACACTGACACACTGCTTTTTGTGCACAAATACTGATGATTTCAGAAATAAATCCGAATACTTGATATTCAAAACTAATGCTGTATAGCAAATAAAGTAGCAGAATGACTGCACTAAACGTATAAACGTATAAACAGAGGTTTGCTTCCACAGACACATGCTCATTGTGGGAAGACTCTCCTGGTTCATTTACACTTGCTCTGGCTGAGTTCTCTCAACAGTCTCCATATTCACAACTCGCGCTGCCAAAAACCAAATTAACTCGCTAAATTCTCACCTTTAAGATAACTTGGATACAAAGTGGCAAACACCCGGCCGCACGCTCAGTCCTCAAAATGCAGCCAGCTCCGTAAATCAGCATAGAGCTCGGGTTTATCGCTACATACAGAGATCATTAAACCAGTGCAGCATGTTCACAATCTGAACTAACATCGTTACCCCAGTGATACGCTTCTTTCTTTATGTTTTGCCGTGGAACTCTTGTATTGAGTAAACTGTTGTTTACAGTTTTACACTTCTGCACAACCTTGCAGTGTTTTTGATATAAAGACCTACAAGTGGAATAGGGTATTTTTCTTGTATTACTGTGATTTAAAGTCAGACTCGTAACTACATTACTGCCTCCTTACTATAGTATATCTAATAAACAATATTTTCTAAAGGATTTTTTCCAGATGTCTCAGATAAACACTTTTGTGTTACTTAGGCATCTTTATTAATGCTGCTAATGGAGCAGTCTTTTAAGATATAACCACTGCAAACATACATTTTCACTAAATTCATGTTTGAGCTGTGATGCCCTGATAAACGCCTTTTTAAAAAAAAAAAAAAAAAAAGCATTTTTTTACAACATGAAATGTTTCACACAATGAAACTCTGTTGGAAAAGTTGGCTCAAAGCCATCTTTAAATACTGTGACACTATAAATTCTTTCCCTTCGTGCACCAGCCTACAGGAACGGTGAGATCTATGAGAATCTGATAAGCCCGGTTATAACTGTCTGACAGTTAACATCAGACATGATGTGACACCTTTCGGTCCCCACCCATTATCTGTCACCACCAGCCACTCTGGCTACACCCTCTCTTCGTGCACACAGTTCAACCCCTATTCTCGCTCTAACCCGCTGCACACACATGTTACACACATGCAAACACGCCCGAACTGCTCTGCTGCGCCGATATTGGCCCAGTTTAGTGGGGTCTGCTGTAACATCCTGCGGCGGACTAAGCCAGCCGTGCCTTTTGAACAGCATCAGAGCATGTCACCCTCGCAGTCACACACCCTGTGGCCTGTCGCTTCAGTGGTAATTGCAAATATGGACACAGCCTGCACTCTGTTTGACATGGTGCAGGTGAGATAAACCTACAAACACTTATAATAACCACAAGCTATACTAACTGGAATTGTCATATGTGTACAGGTGGATATTGTGGATACAGGGCGTCTCCTATTAAATGTTATTAATGAAACAGTGCCAGCTACCCGCCCGAGCCACGCTCACTCTGCGGCACGGTGATACCTTGCAGTGAGGCATCCTCTAGTGGTGGCAAACTCACAGTGTTCAGTGTGGAGAGCAGAGTCAGAGTCGCTATGAGGTCTTTCATTTATACTTTTTTCTCCTCCATCTTTCTTTTTCCTTGTTTTTTTTTCTCTTACTGCCATCATGAGCATATTTAAGAAAAAAGAACAGTCAGTGTTTCTTTCTGTCTCCAGTCAGCCGGAACAAAAGCTAAGGGCAGTAACTTTGATCAGGGACAAAAGATGTGATATCAGATGCAGATCTGAAATCAACTGCAATACGTCTTTCCTGTTCCCTCTGCAGCATTGGGTCGTGTCATCTGGAGCAGGTTATACCGCTTTAAACTATGTAAACAAACAAACAGAAAGCAAAATGAAAACACTCAGACAGAGATCCACATTTGTTTTTCTCTTCTTCTGCCGCTTAAAACACAAGGAGGTGGAAACCCCTGGTGTTGTTTTGGGGCCCTAAAAATCAGTCAATTAATGAATTACTTGATCGACAGAAAATTAATCTGCAGCGTTTGTTATCAACAAATGATTCATTAGAAATTATTCACTTTATCCTAATTTTCTGTTTTTCTTTCCCAGACAGCCAGACAAAATGACCAACACGGTCACATCACCTCAGTTAACCGATCCTGCATGAACACTGCATTTGCAGATTAATACTAAATGACTTACTATACAACTTAAACATATTTAGTGTCAGCTCAGCATTTTAAACTAAAAGGTGACTGCCTCTTTGTGGCGTCATAGACTCAAGATCTAATCAAACTCAGACTAAAGCTGCAGCTTACAGCAATTTCCATTTAAAATGAGCAAACACTCACATACAAGAGGATGAGACTGACAGATTTCTGGTATCTTTAGCAGTGCAACACTGTAACACTGCTAAACTCATGACGAGAGAAAATCAAAATCAAAACAGATGCAGCGCCTGTTTATCATCATTTGAACCTAATGTCTGCATTACCCATAATGCAACTCAAAGTGTCATGTTTGCTTGGCCAGTGTAGCGTTGAGTTAGCCTTACGCAAAGATCTAGTGAGAGCCCTTCTAACTCCAGCACCCTGGGTGTTTTATTTAAATTTCCAAACATGTAGACTTCAGCCCAAGCTAACGCTGCCTCGAGTGACATCACTTGAGGCAGTTCTTCAGATTTTACTCCTATATGCAGCAGATTAGTTTGATAATCTATTGATTGTTTGAAGGAAATTTCTACCAAAATTGTTGATTCATATTTTTCTCTGTATCGACTTTTTGTTTCAGCTGTAAGGGAAAGCAGCAGAAAAGGCCCTGCTGTGCAGTCTCTCCATGAGAGGTCTGTCAGCGAGGTAGACTTTTTTAAAAGAAGGATCCACCAGCCCGAAACCACAACACCGGTGGTCACAGTGCACGTAGGAAAATCCATGTCCAGGCACACAAAACACACACTGCACGATTAAACACTCAGCCGTCCTCACATGCACAAACTCCTCTCTTCCAGGTAACATATGTAAAGGCGTTCCTGACATATGCCCACGCACACACACACACACCGTAGGTCTGAGGAGGAGGAGGAGGAAGGGGCAGGTGGGGGGGACGACAAGACAAGCAATCCAGTAAAAAGCATTCCTCAGACCCTCTCACTCGGTGGGTGGCCTGCTTGGACGCTGCGCCACAGAGCCAGGCAGCTCATTCTCTAAAAACCCTTCACAGCCATTGTGTCTGCCCACGTCGTCCGGTGTCACAGTCACTTACGAAGCTGCAGAATATTTCTAACAACTCATGCCAGAGGATCTGTGACCAGCGCGGACACAGATCTAATGAAACATGTATCAGCCGAGTAGTTTTTATTATCATTTGCTTATATGAATTTTGATTTATATCTACTGAGATGAGCCTCTGACTTCTGAACTCGGAGGAGCTTTTTTGATCTAAGTTTAGAAAGTCCTGCTTCTGAAATCCTGCTAAACTGGCCTGTCTGCGCGAGTCGGATTCAACGATTCATTTAGTTTGCGTGTAAAGAGGAGCGAGGAGCTGTGCAGTCAGTCAGCCGCTCAGCTAGCCAACCATGGCATGCTTTAACTGGCAGGCTAGTCATCCACTCCATCATGTTTGACACTTGAATCAGCCACAGCTCTAAATGCATGAATGGCAGGATGCATCTGTTCTCTGGCCAACCCCAAACCACAGCAGACACCCACACCACAGGCAACAATAAGTATCAAACCCAGCTACCTCCCACGAGCTGCAGTCCAATGAAACTGGTTCTACTGTAGTTCTACACACACATGTGATAGATACTGTATACAAGATGAAAAGGCATCCTCCAAACTAGTGGTGGACAAAAACACACTTTTTTGTTGCATGCTGACTGAATATACTAACATGCACAAGTACACTAAGGTACACCTTTAGCGTTCACCACGTGTTCATGTCAGCAAAATGCGTTGCATCTTTCTCTCTCTGTCATCTTCTTATTACTGTCAGTAATGAAGGCTGCTGTAAATGTAAATTAGAATTAAATAAAAATCCTGCAGCACCTGTGTAATGCACTGTATTAGTTTTACCTAGGTGTGCCCTAAAAACTGGCAACTGACACTTTGTGTTAAGCTGAGCTTTAATGTAAATCTCTTCTGATGAAATAGTGAAGCCATAAAATAAACATTTTAATTGGTTTGATTCCATCAGATCCTGTATTAAACAAAAGCAGGAACTCAGCAATTCGGAAAAACAGCTTCACAACTGAAAAGAGTTCTGTGTTCAAAACCTTAATTAAGATTTAATGTGTTACCTGCAAAATATACTTAATGTAAACCATCAAAACTGACACAATAATTTAACTTAGTGATATATGTTCAATTCAATTCAATTCAATATATTAATATGTCTTTATACAGTTCAAATACACAGAGTGGTAAAACATCTCTTCTTTACTTCTGAAGCACTGACGGGTCTTTTTTAAGTAGCATAAAGGCAACAAAGAAGAAGTAGTTGTGAAAAGCTTTGTGTATTTGTGCAGTTTTCATGTTACCAGCAACACACACACGCACGCACACACACACACACACACACACTATTACTCTTTCTCTCCTCTCTGTGTTTCTACCAGAGACGAGAGTTAACCCAGTATAGTAATTAAGTTACAGTTTATACTTCACCTCACACCAACTACAGTTCAGAGGGAAATACATTTTCTTCCAACACTATATGTATTTGCCAGCTGTAATTCACAAATTAACAATTTATGTACCATTAGTATTGACTACACTACCCAATGGTTTAGAAAATGATCTAAAATGAACTACATATACATCACTGCATCAGTATTAATAGTTTGACAGTCTAACACTGCTGTTGTTTTTTCTGAATTAATTATTTAATTTAACTTGTTATGGAGCATATTAACCATGTAGTATTGCTGCTTTTACCTAAGGAAAGTATCTGAGTACTTCCTCCACCACTGGTTTCTACATCTACTACTCATCTTCTTACACAAACTAAACACAGACCTGAGAAGAGCTAAACATAAAGAGCAGTGGACAAATTAAAGCTAAACAAAGACAATAAACCACAGAAAATAGGTAAGACTGCTGAGGATCAACACCAGCATGCTCGCACACACACACACACACACACACACACAAACACACACACTCACACATGCACTCTGAGGAGCAGCTGTTAGTGGGAGTGTGCCAGTGTGTGTCATTACATGTTTTCCTGTAGTGTTCATACATAGTTTCTCTATTCAGCAGGAAAGCCCAGCTCTCAACACCAGACAGAGGCAGCTAATACCCCTGTCTGTCAGAGGCGCTCAAAGAGCAAGTGATTGGAGATGACAAACGAGGCAGTAAGACAGGTCAGGCAGCTATATGGCAGCAGCAGCACAGAGGGGGAGCGAAAAGAGAGGAGGCGGGGTCTGAGAGAAGCATGGAAGTGCCAACAGGGAGGCCTGTGTGCATGAGTGTGTGTATGTGTGTGTTCTTGCATATTTGTTAATCATACCGTGAGGGTCTCCGGGGGTCTGACGCCATGCCTGTCTGTCATTCTGAAGGAGAGCGAAGTTGGTTTCCGGCTCCGGATTCATTTCCGACACCAGCGCTGTCCCCCCACGAGGGTCTCTGTCACTCAGGCTTACACGCTGGAATCCAAAAGAGAGAGAAGAAGTGCGTGCCTGTGTGTGTGTAAAAATATAGAGCCACAAAATCCTCCATTTTTAAAGCCAAATAATCTGTTTGCACAGACCCGTCCTCGATGAGTGGATGAAGAGTTAAAAAGGTTCAGATGCACTGGAATTAATGGCGAGGGGGCTCCATCAGGACGGACCCAGCCCTGATAACATCATCATATACCATTTTTAGCAATGTAATTGGCATACAATATTTAATTTGGGCCTCAATAACACCAATTAAAGCTCAAATCAGATTTATTCCACTGGGGAAGGCTATTTTCTTCTGTTTCAGGAGGACCATAGTGCTGCTTTACATAGTATAAACAATATTTGTCTGCTTTTTAAAAAAAAAAAAACAATTTTTTGGACATTTTTCATCGTTTCTTGGTGTCAATTTGTTACATGTGTCCTCTTCGTTCCCACTCTATCACTTAATGCAAGAGTACACAACAATATAAATATAAAAAATGATGAAAAATACCAAATAATAGCATTAAACATTTGAGGAAAATGTGTAATCTGATTTCAGAAAAGCCTTTAAGGCCCATAAAACACCTGAAAAAGTGGTTTGTGGTGATTATATATTATTTATTATTAATTTCACACAATGCAGGCTATTAATGAAGAACTGGCTTCAGTCGGAGCTATTTGGCAGGACGGAGCGCATTAACATCAGTGTATTCTTTCTCCTGGTCATAAATCCTCCACAGTGGTTTAGCTTGTAAAAGGTTTTTAAGTGTGAGCCAACAGTGAACCAGAGAGAAGGGCTTTCATGACAAATGGTGCCAGGTTAAGGAGCAGCCGCAGAGCATGCAAAACAGTACAATGGGACAACATTTGGTGTGCAAATCCATCAGTCCATTCAAATGGTGTCCGAAACAAAAAGTTGATACACAAACAAATCAATTAACCTGCAGGGGGGGGGGATCAGAGTAAATAAAGAAAAGGTGTTTCATTAAGCTCACACAGGGTCAAACCTGGCACCTTTAGACGTGGAGCTAAAGGTTTAACGACAGCTAAATATAACTCCTAATATAATACAGACTCCAGATACTGTGACATTCAAGATTGTCAAGAATTGCCTGCTCAGTGTGAAGGAGGAGTGTCAGCACGGAGTGAGCGAGGCAGTGGAACCTGTCCGTTTCTGAATCTATTCTCCTACTTTAATCCCGGAGACAGTCACACCCATCGCGCTGCCATTGTGCAACTGAAACCTCTCTATGCATGACAGAGCGCAGGCGCTTGAGTTTATTAACCCCAGAATCACATACACACATATATACATACATGCATACATTCACATAGGCGTGCAAACTAAAGGATTAACACACACACACGTGCAATTCAAAGTCTTTGCTTTTAGTGCATCTATATCCTCATTACTGTATGCCTGCAGATTCAGAGGCTCAACCTGCGTCCAGGTGTCCTGACTGTCTCTCTCCCCATCTGGTCAGGCTTTGCCTAGTCATCAGGAGCTTAAGACACCCACACATAAAAACAGAGTCTGTTATATTCTGAAAGAATCCAGAGTAACTTGTCTGGCAGCAGAGCTTGGTCCGTATGAACAACACAGTTTTGGTCTTGCATGTGCAGGTAAAGGAATAACACAGCATGTTTGGTTGCTAATATGACATGTTTAGTTCTTTTGTGCTATCTTCTCTTCACTTCTTCTGTTTCTATTGCCTCCTTGATCCCATTGCAGACTTATTTCCAAGTGTCCCCTTTAAAAGATAATTCTTGTTTACTACATCTTGTTTTTGTTGTTTTGGCCATTGCTTTTATCAGTCACACTAACATTTTACTCACTAAATTAATGGCTGAGATCAGGAAACTGAGCATCATTGCAGCAACGTTGTCTGGCAGGGCAGGATTGTGAGCGTTCAGGTGATCAGACAGTCCATGATTCAGCCAGACTACAGAAAAGAAAACACTACTTTTAGAGGTAAAGGCAATAGTGAGCACACCAAAAATGTTACTAATGGCCCATTACACTGGAAATCTGGGTATGCACATCTACAGTAAGCACAATGGGTCACAATGGAACCAAGTGTTCAATCTGTAAACATCAGATCTCAGCAATTAAATGTTATCCTTGATTGGCAGATATCCGTCACATTACAGGTTTGGGTTCAAGTCAGGTGGTCAGCTGCAGCCTTCCTGCATGTTTCGTGCTCGGGTTTCCTCCCACAGTCTGCAAACATGCAGGTTTAGGTTAACTGGGGAAATTGCCCAAAGGTGTGGCAGCAAGTGTGAACAGACGAGTCGGCCCTGTGGCAGGCTGGCAATCAGGAGGTACCCCGCATCTCGCTCAGTGTCAGCTGGGATTGTCTCCAGCCATGTGCCCCTGTGAACAGCAAATTGATGGATGGACTCATGATCAGTCTTATCATCTCTTTAAATACATAGCTGTATGCTGTATTAGTAATCATAATAGACATGCAGTATATGACGTAAGTTAATATGAACCCCCTGACAGCATAGATGGTGAATAGACCATGACAGCACCCTTGAAAGCTAAACAAAGACAAGGAAAGTATCTGCTTTGGGGCAGACTTCCACCTGCACCTGCACAGACAGAAATCCAGGTGAGGAGGTTTCTGATGAGGGAGATTATCAGCATTGTTCAACACTATTTCCTCCCTCTCTCTCTTTCTCTCTCTCTTTCTTCTCTGGCTCACACACTCGTTTATAACATTTCACATAACAGCTGACCCACCTTTAACCTGTGTTTGCACCTGAGTTCAGCTATCTTTGCCAAGCACAAGCCCAGGGCACCACCTCACAAAACCACAAAGACCACTCATCATCCATCCCGCCAAGCACTGGCAGAATAAATCCACATTATGTCACATAATCGCATTCGTTCTTAGGACACTACTGCTTCAGGGTGTCTGTGGGTGTTTCTTAAATGTATTAGATGTACAATTGTGAAGGGTTACAATGAAATACCATTCTTTTCCCAGTCTAATTACAGCAATTATACTGGTAGCAGATCTTTAGAAGATTGTGTCCACAAAGGCAAAGATATGTTGTGTTTGAGTGCCTGATTGCTTGCACACAAGATGTGGCTTGTATTGGCTTCTTGCCTTAAGTACGGATAATCCACATGTGTCAGTGATTGAGGAGGTACAAATCCCACTGTAACAGACACACAGGTGGCACTGGAAAGAAACAGCATACCAGTCTAGATTTCTCTTACTCTCTGTCTTAACTTGGCCAGCTACCATGCAAGGCTGAGTCAGAGGAGCAACCCTGATACAGGTATGCGTGAGACCTGCAACACCCAATACACTGCTACCTCTCTCACTCTCTCACACACACACACACACAAGTGGACTGCTCTGCACCACATCCTGCTTGAGTGGTCATGGTCAAGTGTCTCAGTCAAGTCATGCACGAAGATGCAGTGCCACCATTGCCGTTGCTTGCATCTTCTCTATCAAGCGGAAAGAACTCAAATTATTCTGCCAGCTGTTGTAACCAAAACAATGAAACCTGAAGCTAAAAATAACTAATGACTAATAAAAATACACTGTGACAATGTATAATCAGACTCGTATCCGGCTAAGTAAAGTAATTAGAAGACATTTATGAGGAACAGACAAACTCTTCAATTCACAATGAAATGTAAATGACACTACAAAGTGGAGCAATGCACTGACCCAGTAGTTCCTCAGATCACAGAGAGGTTAAAGTTAACTTTTCTACTTTTACACCATTATGATAAATGGAGTCCAATATTGCTGGTTTATTACTGAAAATGACCGACACGTCCATCAGCTTCAGCTGTACTTACTTGTGTTTATTGCTAATTAGCAAACGTTAGCGTGCTAACACACTGAACTAAGACAGGTGATCAGGGTGTAAACATTGCATGATAGCATCAAGACATTAGCATTTTGAGCCATGCCTCAGTACAGATTCGCAGAGCTGCTCATTTCACTGTAGATTCTATCACTTTATCATCTTTCCTATTTATTTTGTGATGTTTCACATATCTAATGTTTACATCTGTGCGTGCTCTAAGTTTGAGAACTAGTGCACTATGCATTTTTATCATCTGAGGAGATGTTGCCTGCTCTTTTACAAAATCTACTTATGTCTCTTTATGTCTCATTTATATAAGTACTCAATCATCCCTTCATATTAAAACAAAGCCAGCAGGTTCCATATTATACAATGACAAACACGCATTTTCAGAGCCAAGGCCCTTTCCACAAGTGCTTCATCTGCCAAGCTTAAAAAGACATGTCAGGAGTTTGACAGCTGAGAAAACACAACACTGTGCTCAAGGATATCGGTGGAAGCTGGTTGAATACCTGTATCTTCCTGCTAAGGAATCGGAGGATTTAGGCAGCGGTGAAAGCTTGTCAGCAATGACACACAAAAGCCTTGTTGTGCATCACTGAACAATTGCAATGCCTGCGACCAAAGCAGTGATTATGATCAAGCTGAGCTAGAACAGTTCAAAACTTTAACTGCCCATTATTGCAGCGGGCTTGGCTTACATTGGCAAGACAGACAACTGACAACTTGTAATTAATCCAATTAAACCTTGCATAAATCTACAGGTATCGCTGTCATGTCAAGGGTTCCTTTTATTTACCTCTTTATCTTTTACTTCATCTGCAGGTGGTTTATGTCATTAGCTTTAAACGGATCAGTTCAACATTTTGGGGGACACCTTTATTCCTTTTCTTGTCAAGGGTGAGATGAGAAGATTGGTATCACTCATATGTTTGTACAGCAAATATGCAGCTACAGCCAGCAGCTGAGTTTAGCTTAGCATAAAGACTGGAAACAGGGGGAAACAACTGGCCATGGTCTGTCCAAAGCTAACAACATCCACCAGCCAGCACCTCTGAATCTATTTAACGTGTTAAATCTCATTTGTTTCGTCAACGTGTATAAACATCTGGTTGTGGTTTTGCCGGGTATTATGTTATGTCGATTTCTAAATATTCTTACATTAAGCAAACAAGATATAACATGCCAATTAGTGAGAATTAGAGGTGCGCACAGGCGGAGTTGTTTTCCTTGGACAAATCCAGGCTAGCCATTTCCAGTATTTGTGTACTTTCAGTATTTGTGCTGAGCTAAGCTAACCGGCTGATAGCAGTGGCTTTATTGTTACATGCACTGACAAGAGAAGCAGCAATCTTCTCACCTAACTCCTGGCAAGAAAGCAAATTATCGTATATTCATAAAAAAGGTTGACCTTTTGATTTTAGTGACATATTCAACATTTAAAATGACATCAGTTTGTAGACATCGTTGCGTGCCATTACGTGCCCACACACAGACAGGCCTACTCAAGGGAAAGGCTTTACTTCACGGTAAAAACTCTGCCAAAGCCACAGGAGCTCTGTGTGGTAACAACACTTCTCCTCCGACTCCAGCCCCCTCCGTCCTGCTCTCTGCCTCACTGTCAGACAGCAGACACACACAGAGAAATGAATCCGCGCTAATGAGGTAGAACAAAATAAGAAGGATAGTGCTCGACTTCCACAGACATCCTAACGTGGGATCCTATTGTGCAACTGAGGCTCCTTTCAGGTGCAGGCATGGGTAAAAATGCTCACGTGCGGCTGCCCGGGCTGTGTGCAGGCTGAGACATCTATGAGGTGTTGACACATAGATTCTAACAGGGCCCAACTGACATAGATGCACTGACATTTGCAACGAGGCATGACTATAATTGTGAGCTCTGTTACAGTCCAGGAGAGGGATACTGTCTCTATCAGGTAAGGGGTGAGTCATTCAGTATGTGAGTCATACAAAGAAAACCTGATCTACAACTGACTGTGAATAGGGATATAAACGTGGATCATCTGCTAATAAAATGAACAAACTAATAAAACATATATAAAGTAGAGTTAATTCTCATTGTCTTAGTCTTGATATAGTTCTCTTTCACTTTTCTCAGAGCTGGAATCACACCTCTCATCTCGCAGCGCTAATTAGTGTTGATTTTTCAGCGATAATTAGTTGGAGTTGACAACTGCTGATTGGCGCGTCGTTGGCTGACTCATGGAGCTGGTCTGGCTCTGATGCAGCAGTTACATAGAATTGACTCTGATGGGTGTGGATGAAGGAAGGCATTGTGTTTGTTGTTTATTTCACAGGTGAAAACCACAGACTGCCAGATGCAGCGCAACCAGTATCATAAGGTAATAAAAGAGCAAACATAATTTAATGAAATGTCTATCCTAGTGATCTGCCACAACTCGTTTTCCAAAAATAGATTTTTAACAAATCCCATAAAAAGATGAAAACTAACAATTTATTTAATCATTTACTGTCTGAAACTGCTTATCCTTCCGTGAGACAAATCTCATTTGTTATCCAAAAACAGAATTTAACACATTTATCAGCCATAGTGTTGCAGTGGGTGAAATGAGTGCTGGTATTTGGCTGGTATTGAGAGAAAATTTAAGTGATCCCAGTCTTATACTTTCACGTCACAAAGAAAGTTAATTTAGCCGCTGAGCTGCTGCTCTTCATTAGGTTTCACTTCTGCAGACGCTGTGACAGTGTGGGAGACAGCGCTATTTCAATCTCTGTGGGTTGTTCACACCCTGAAATCAAACAAGAGCATCGGAGTTTACACAAAGGTCATGTGCTTGATTTTCATCTCTCCTCTCTGTCTAGGATTAGAACATTTTGTTCTGCAAAACTTTTTTTTTATGTCATACGGTAAAAAGCATGGATATCGCTCTGCATGCTCTTCCGCGCTATGTCACAAACACATTGTCAAGATTTGTCAAGACTGTTTTTTTTAAATTTATTTATTTTATTTATTAACCTCACTGCAAAGTGCCATCCTGGCAGTGTGCACCATTTGTTTTGGCCACTTGCTGGAATTAGCCAGTAACCTACCAGTAAGTGGAACAATGATATCACCTTCTAACTTGATACGGTGAATGCGAGTGCAAATAGCTTCTCGTTTTCACTTCCAGCAGTTACAGAGTCACAGCACTCACTGAATGTAAGTTCATTATTCATTCTCTTTAAGCTCTGCTGGTCCCGCCAACTCCTGTGGGAAATACCTAGATGCTAAATGCTACAATATGTTCATCAGCTGGTTGCAAACTGTGTCTGTCTGCTTTTTGTTTGCTGCTGAGCAGGTAGTGTACAGTAGGTTTTAAGAGCTTCCCCTCCGAAAACAGACGCCTGCTGTGGCTAAAAAAGCCACCGTGAGAGTGAATAAACCAGTAAAGTTGTGGAGTGAACTACACAAACAAAATTCACTTCACAGCTGGATTAATGAAATAAATCTCCCCAAGACTAATTCTTATAATACATATATTCACATGTTTACTGCTCTGTGCCAATATGTATACGGAGAACGCATATAAACACACACTCACAAACACAGTGATTTAACGGCAGGCTCCCCGGGCAGTGCAGTGCTTCAGTTATGTAAACTGGCCCGGGTTTGGAGCAAGCCAACCGTCAGGACTTTGCATCTACACCAAGCCCCTGCAGCTGCTAATGCAAACAAGAAGCCCTCATTTGCTCCACAGTGGCCTGACTAGGTCAGCGTTCACACACACACACATGCACGCATCAGGGAAAGGAGAAAGCATGTGCACATACCTCAACAACGGGCACGCAGGGACAGACCCAAGAGTGCGCACACACTCGCACACACACATACGCACAGCAGTACATTCAAATTCAAATAGAAATAAAATGCTCCTTTGTACAACATGATAACAATTGTTTGAAAAAGTGAACTTTAAAGGAACACTTCACATTTTTAGGAATGTATATTTTAGTATTCTTAAAGCAATAAAACATAAACTATAAAGTGACTCTGATAAGTATTTTTGTAGCAATATTTAAAATTTCAATGTGATGTGACAAAGGAGAGAAGGGTTACTTATTGTGCTCAAGCTACAGAGCTTTAACCCCTAAATCTGCAGCTTTATGACAAATCTTTGCGGTTTTCAAAGTTAGTCAAGCTATTTTGTGAACCAGAGGAATAGGGAGAAAAGAGGGGAAAAGAAGGAAGTGTTCCTTTTGGGAGTTGTTAGTGACCAAAATCAGAGCGTAAAGAGAGTGAATACCCGAATTACATTCATCATGTGGGCAAAAACACAACTCATCCATATTCATTTAAAAGGCGATGATAATGTCAAATGTTCAAAACGTGTTTCCAGCGCCTCAAAGTGTCTGATAAAAGCAGGTACTGCAGGTTTGATGAGGATATTTTGTTTTAATTGCTGTTGGAGCTGAGATGTTCCAGCGTATGACCCATTTAAATACACAGTACACGGTGCCACAGCTACACGAATACAGACTTTACTTGTGTATTTCATGTCTGATATAAATAATTTGCCTATAAGGTGGCATTTGAAGATGAAACTGAATCTCTGCAGTAGCTCTCCTCATGAAAGATACAAATGTATTTTTTCCCAGTGGTATTTCCTTTACACACAACTAATGGTAAACTTTCCACTCTGCACAGCCCCAATATCTGCTCTGTTCACCCATTTTTGAACACTCGTTTGTAACATGAACCCTGTTTTCATCTTGCAGTGTCCTAAATTCATCCACCACCTGTATACATGCAGCCATCAAATGGTTAAAGTCAAGTGTTCAAATTCAAATGTCTAATTTGTTTGTCTTTGTTTGGAGAGAGCCGTTTCTCTCTGACACAGACAGAAGTATATGTGAGACACAAAGTGGAGAGCTCTTCATTTGCCTTGGCTGCAGCCCTGCTCTCCTGTGCAGCTGTCCCAGCCTCCAGCCGTCATTTGCGTCTCCACACTGTTGCTGTGATGGACAGGTGGAGGCCTCTCACTGCGGCATCCGTGCATAGCTCCAGGGCCCTTAGCTGTGGAGGCCCTAAAGTATACTCGGTGATGCTAAACCCAAGTACACTTCAAGAGGAAGTCTGCATTTGCAGCTAGCTGCGAGTACACTAGATCAAAAACTCCAACAGATAAGGGTTTGGGGACTGAAACTGCATGCTGAGTTGCTGTATGAAGGCAGACAAACGCACAGAATAAAGGAAAAACTGACTTTGACTTTCAGGTAACTAATTGAAAGTGAAAGTGTCGGCAAAAACCTGCTTATTAACACATCCAGCAGATACAGAGCTCCACTCCCTGGGAGTAAATACCTGGCTCTTAAGCAGCTAATTATTACAGCTTGTCACTAACTTTGTCTCTCTGCTGTTTGGTGCTGGAGTGGGTGGAGGGTGGGGAAGTCGAGGGGGGGGTGGAAAGTGGGTTTATCAGAGCTTTTCTGATGATGAGAGTGGACCAAAGCATGCTGGCAAACCAGAACAATAAGCTGAGTTAAACTGCCGATACAGAAGATAACCCCCCCCCAAACAGTCACTATGTAGTATCATTTAATCAGCTGCTAATATAAAATGATTAGAGCAGCTGTAAACTGAAAAAAAACATTCAAATGATAATAATAAGATTTGTATACACTGTTAATCAAACAAAATTAAAAGTTTGTTTCCTCTTTAAACGAGAACCACCTTTTTTGAGTTACACAACGCAGCCCATTTGGCATGAGCTGCGAATCGTTTAATTCACATCAGCACGCTATAAAACGTCCTCGATCACAAATGTTGACAGTAGAGTCACCTTTCAGCAGCATAACTCATATTTTAATCCACCAGCACAAACACTGAGATAAAAGGCTCATGAACAAATATTAACAGTAAGTGCCAAATCGTGATGCATAAGCAAACTATGGCAACTATGAGCCCGAGCTCCAGTAACAACGAGTACCTGAGAAATTACTCACCACTAATTGTTCATGGCCATAAAGCATAAGAAGCTGTCTTAGGGAAAGGGTGAGGTCTGCTGCAAACTACACTGCATGTCCATCACATCTGTCAGAAGATGAGGTTAAGTAACCACATAATCAAACACATTATTGCAGTCATGTGGCAAAGAGTGCATTAACTTAAATGCAATATTCAATCTGTTTGCACTGCGTCTTAAAAACACAACTCACAATTTCTGTTTAAAAGCTCAAATAAGTTCAAATTTCAATTCAGCATATGCACAAGTGATACTAAATTCAAACTAAGCATAAAACTGACTCTGCATATAGGATCTTTGTTCGCATTTGCAGCAGCTTTACCTGCATGAACTCTTTATTGTTTTATGTAATGTTTGTATAGTATATTTGCACATTCAACTGACTTCTTCGATTTATTGTTTCTACAACTGCAATGCTTCCCTTTGTGAACTAAACTAGACTACAAAGAAAGCATGCGGCTTTGGGGGAAAAACACACAATTTGCTTGATAAAACTTATAAAAATATGCACATATATTTTTTCTGCTCATCGGCTAATTAAATGATCAACTAAGCATAACAGCTCTGTCCGTCCACTGGGATCTGGTAACAAGTATTTGCCTCCCTCAGTGGCCTTTCGCTGACAGGGGTGTCAGGTGGCTTTGCACACAAACACAAAAACACACACACACACAGACACAGACACAGACACAGACACACACACACACACACACACACAGCACATGTACAACCATTTTACTCCCACACTACTAACACACTAACACATATTACTGTCCACAGTTAAAGATCCAATAGAAATCACGATGATCGTGATAGAAAAATGTCTTTGCAAATTACAATCACAGAGGTCACCGCACAATCCTGCGACTCTGACTTATAAATTAACGTCTCCCACATTGATAATAATCAGATCATGTGATCATATGAAAATGAAGGTTTCAACAAACTATAAAATACGTTTTAGTGCATAAACTATCATAATAACTGTAATTACTGCTTATTATGTTTTATTATCTATTTATATTTTTTCTGGATTTCTTTATAATCTTGTGATGACACAAATGTATTTTGTTGTTTGGAATAACAATTCCAGTTGAATTGAAGCTAACAGGTATGTGGACTCATGTTAACCTCACATTAACCCATCATACAAAGCAGCCCGTCATGTAACAGGGTGCCGCAGCTCCGTGCCCCGGCCCTCCCCGCGGGACTGATCCTTTCATCGGACTGACTGTCTGAGTAAACCCATGCTCTCTCAGCGAGGTCCCGCTCTGACACATGCCCGCGGTGTTAACCCAGTGTGGTGTTGAGCGGTGGGAGTGTGCAGCCGTGTTTCCCTGTGTTTGTTTAAGTGATTAAGGTGGTGAACCCCAGCTCTGTGGAGTCTCTTCATTCCTTCAGAGCAGCGCAGCATTGTCTCTTTCAGTGGTGCGGTCAGTCTTTTTGTCATCTTAAAAGCAGATTAGACTATTCAAGAATGGGCTTGTGGATTTAAAGTGAAAATATGTGTGTCAAAATAGACTGCACAGGGAGAAACTTCTCTGACAATGGCTTTTAAACGTGCCCAGTAACTATTGCTACCAAATCCTTAAAGACATTTAGAATCAAAACTGATTTCAGTGAACAATTTCCACGTCAAGAGTTGGTTATTCCTGTTTCTTGGGTTGCTTCCAGGGATTATGATGATCGCCTGCATTTTGCATGCTGAAATCACAGGACAGCCTTTGTCTGGAGAACATTTACATCTCTTAACACAGCTGGCTTTTTCAACCACTGGCACAAAACAAACAAGGAAGCAAGGTAGAAAAACAACACGTAGGTTAAGTTACCACTAAAGAGGTCTTTTAGTGTCAAAACAACATGGACCATTTTGGACTTTTTAAAATAAACTGAGGTCAGCTTTAAAGGGAAATTTGAATATAAAAAGGAAACAATGTTTGTTTTGGCAGTTCTGGTCTATGAAAGGCCCTTTTAAAGAACAAATATGAAAGCTGCATGTAAATAAATAAAAGGTAATCAAAGGTGATTTTTTGGGGGGGTGGGGGGAGCATTGATTGACGACACTTTTTTTAATTAATAAGAAAAGCAGATCCGGATTTGCACCCGAGGTGTTTCTGGCAATTGCAGCATATCATATTTATTAAATACACAACTTTCATACATAAAACATTTAAAAACCCTAAAACTAAATTTCCACTGCAAAGTATGCAGGCTGCATGAACAATAGACCCTTATAAAGCTGAGATATGTGGAGAACATGTGATGCTGCAGGGGGTGTGGCCCCTCAGGTGCTCCGTGGAGGGAATACTCTTTTCAGGTAACACTGAGTGACTCATTCTCACACACACCTTAAACACCACGTATGGCGTTCGCACACTTTTCTTAACCTGACAACAAACTTTGGGAATAAGCTCATTAAGCACAGCATTTTAATGAAAGAGGATCTCCAAGGAAAGCAAATCACTCCAACTGCTTTTGAGGAACTGCTGGATTTGGACTCAAAGACAGTGAGTTGTTAGAAACTAATGTTTCTAATGTTTCTAACACCCTAGCAGGATTGTGTGCCAGGCCGATCTCTTATTTTGATTCCTACTGTGCGTGATTTTATCTGTTTCCTCAGGGAACGTTATCTAAACTGTGGAAGTATCAACAGTGTGCAGTGTTTGCAGCAAGTTTGCTTTATAGTCTGTCTTTTTCGGGACCCTTTTGAACCATACATGATAATGCCAGTGGTCAAAGTGGAAAAAGACTCTCTGGCAGACACCAGCTCGTCTGCCTCCAACCCTCCACCGCAGACAGAGGAGCAGCCAAGGGGTCGCAGAAGAAAGAGACCTCTCCAGCGAGGGAAACCCCCTTACAGCTACATTGCACTAATTTCCATGGCCATAGCCAACTCCCCTGACCGCAAGCTGACTTTGGGCGGCATCTACAAATTCATCACAGAGCGCTTTCCTTTTTATAGAGACAATTCAAAGAAATGGCAGAACTCAATCCGCCATAACTTGACTCTCAATGACTGCTTTATCAAGATCCCCCGAGAGCCGGGGCGGCCGGGAAAGGGCAACTACTGGGCCTTAGACCCAAACGCAGAGGACATGTTTGAGAGCGGCAGCTTCCTGAGGCGCAGGAAGAGGTTTAAGCGCTGTGACTTCAGCACTTATACCTCATATGTCCATGAGACACCCGTTTTCTCTCCTGTCCAGATTGCCAGATCAGCCGCGTACGCCAACTCTGTCTACCCCAACATGACAGTCAGTCCAACCTACGGGCAGCAGCTGCCCCCTGCTTATTACCCCTCTTCGTCCCCTCCTGGGTTTGGACCTGGTCAAACCCGCATGTTCAGCATCAATAACCTCATAGGCCACACGACTCCAGCCAGCATGCTGGGAGGTCAAGGGCCAGAGGTGATGCAGCAGCCCAACAGAAGCTTCAGTCCTGAAGGGCACCCAAACGGATCCAGTCCCTGCAGCATGGGAGCCCCGGCTTTCCAGAGCCAACCATGCGGAGGGGCCATATCGTCCCGCTCCTCTGCGCATCCGGGGTTCAACTACTCCGGGCCAAACAGCCACCCACACCACCATACACACCAGGGCTCGTATGGACAGGGCCACACCCAGGGGTATGCAGTGACAGGACGCCTCCATTCCTCAGCCCATGGGTCTGCAGAGTCCATGGACCATTACGGCAGGGTCTCCCCGGTGCAGCTGGGCTCTTTCTCCCAGTATAGCACTGCTGCAGGTCCTATCCCCAACACCGGGGGTTACCTGAGACACCCTACGTACCCAGGGAATATGGACAGATTTGTGTCTGCCATATGATCAACTGAGAATCTAGATCGGAGTGCCCCCTACTTTGTGAACAGACCATCAGAGACAATTCAAAGAACTTGAGACAGTACCAAATGAGCCAGACATGACTGTTTATCTTTGGTCCGTGAAAAATTTAAAAAAAAAACTAAACAGACTGACCAAAAACACCATCTCTCCTGACACAACTGTGATGTACCACCTTGACCCTACAACCCATTGTCCATAGTGATGGTTATTTACTTTAAGAAACACAATGCAGTTTTGTATTTAAATATCCAGGCCTCTTCACAGTCTGTGAGTGTGTGACATTCATCCGATGCTGTGTGTGGCTGAAAGCTTTTTTGTCCTGAACTGAATGTGCAAGTTTATTATTTTCATTAATGGTGAGTTCAAGTGACATACTTTGAAATGTTAGAATAAATTATTGTGCTTCGTGGTCATAGGCTTCGCAATAAGTGGCTTGTATGAAGAACATCAGCTTTAGTGTATTTGCATGTATTTTGTTGACAAACGCATATTAGGTTGCCTTTTTTTGGAAATAAATGGAATTATATAGCAAGTTTGTTTTTGAAGAACAGCATATTTAAATTATTAATGCATTATGGCTGTTGCAGTTTAAGCAACAATAGCAGAATTGTTGTTTTTATAATGTCCAAAGGAGAAATTTTGTTTTGTAGCAAGGTGATCTCAGTTGGCCACATATTAAATTCATATTTATTGTTTATTCAAATAGTTAAATTTCAAATATATGTTTTGTAAAATGATAGGAACAAACAAAAAATCCCCCACCCCCCCTCAAACATATTTTTTCTTTTGTGCTTGCGTTGCTTTCTTTGCTGTTTCACCTCAGCTGGTTTGAAGTGTTGTCTGGAGCCACAGTATTACCAGTCACTGTGACTGGTCCCAATTATCATGTCCAGACATCAACACAACACTTAGACAGACAGACACAGTTAATCTACCACACAAATCCACTAATCAAGAAAATGAATTGACTTGTAACTGGAGATTTCAGCGCACAACGTTAAGCACGCCAGAAACCTCCTTTACCCCAAGTCCACATATCTGACAAGATGAGACTCGTAATGAAACGCTTCATTATGATGAAGACACTTGAATTTTCTATCAGAAAAGAAGCTTTGTCGACAGATTTGACTTGACGTTTTTTCCCAGCAGGGTATCCTCAGTTGAAAGGGTCCTGGTTTTACCTGAGTGCTGCCAAAATCTTAAAATCTATGTGGATTAAGAATAGTAGTAATCAGCAAGTGTCAAATTATAATTTCAGATTTATAATTTCACGAGAACAGGGGTATAATTACAGTAAGACCTGATAAAAAAAAAAAACATTTGTTATACACCAGGTAGGGTAATGATACCGAGGAAAGGGGGAATCACAGTACACTTTTAATATTGTATTATTAGATAAGTCATATCTAAAACAAGGGGCGGAGAGATTTAGACACTCAAGTGTATCTCAGTATACCTAATAAATATTAACAGTGACTGTGTAAAGCAGCATTACATTAAAGCCCATTCATTCAGGTTTTTGGAAAAATCCAATCACACACGAAAACACAATTATGTTGCAAGACCTGCACCAACTGCTAATGATGCCCCTTTTATTTTATTAAGAGAGAATGCTGCAATTAAGACAGTAATTAATTTTTTAAGACTAATACACTACCACAGAAGGGGACAGGACACTGTTTAATTAAGTTTTGTACTTTATACAGTGCTTGCTGTGGCCAAAAAACACCCATGCAGATCAGAAAGAAGTGTTTCAGGTATCATTTCTACTTTTACCCCTTTTTAAACAAATGAAAATCACCATTACCAGCTGAGACTACGTATGACAGATGACACTGGGGGGAAAAACGAACACGTATCTGTTTTCGGCATGTCAAAGTGTCTGTGTGTGTAGTTTTAAATATTAACAAATGTTTGCCGACATAAAGTAGACAAACATTTTGAGAAATGAATGCTACGACTGTTTTCTACAGTGTAGTTTATTTTAATCATATTTAAAATATGAACACTTACAGCCGGGACAAGCTAAAACACAACATAAAAAAAAACAAAGAGCACAAGCGACAGTAACAAACACGTCAGCCGAGATATTCGACAAGCTGCTGGAGCTGTTCGCTGTTCTTCACCACATCTGGCAGAGACAGCAGCGTCTGTGCGGAGAGAACGCTCATTACCCCAAACATACATAAATAGAAATTGTATAAAAAGGATATTAAAGATAACAGAAGGCACGAAGACAATATGGAAATCATTTCTCACCTCTCTGACTTTATTGATCATGTTGTTTAACATCTGAAGCTCATTCTCACTTTTCTGCTGGTTGGTCTGGTGAATGATTTGCTGTGAGAAGCGTAACAACATCGTGAACACACTGGATTAGATCCTTGTTTATACGTCTGTGTACTGTTATGACATATGAACATGTACTGGTATAAACTTTCACACATTCTTACATGTCTCTTTGCTCTGTTAAGGAGTTTAACTCTGGCCTCCTCCACTTCCTGCAGACTCAACTTCAGTCTCTCCACCTACAGTTAAAATCAAAAGGCACCCACGTTTGAGAAAATGAGCGTTAAACCTGAAGTGTACAATCAATAACAGCCTCAAAACTAATACAATAAACAAACTGCATCTGGCAGTCGTCACGGCTAAATGACAGCATCGTACCTCTTTTAACAACTGGATCTTCTCTTCCATGAAATGTGCTGGAGGAGCTGATTGGCCGCCGGCTTTCCTCAACTCCTCCCGCAGGAACTGTGACTCCACCTTTGACTGCTGGAGAGACCACCGTAGCTCAACCACCTCCTTCCGCAATTCCTATGAAAATTCATATAAAAAGGTTAAAAACTGACCTTTAGCCACTTTACTTAATGTTTTTGGAATATCTTTATGGGTTTTGCCTTACGTTACTGTCAGTCTTGTGTTTATTTAGAACTTCCTGGGTCTCTTGTATTTCTGACATCAACCTGGCCAGAGTTTTTTCATCCTGTGTGAAGAGAAACATCTTTATGGGAACTTTTCCTCCGCTCAACAAGATCATTTCCATCAGTCTGAGCTTCTTCATACTCATTCTGAATTTGTTAATCCAACCACAGACGAAGTCAACAAATACAGTAGTTCCTACCTGAGCTTTCTGTTGCAGCGCCTGATTTCCTTTCTCAGCCAGGCTGTTCAGAGAGTTGAGTTGATGCTGAAGCTCATGCACCTCAGCCTCGTGTCTGATATTGGCAGCCTGCTGCTCCACCTGGAGGCCACAGCTGGAACGACACGTCAGATAACATTGGACAAGAAGGACCAAACAAACACTGCTTTCAATTTTTGCATAAAGCTTAAATGAAAAAAGATCTTTTCTAAACAGGAAGTTGATTCACAAATATGAAAGGAAATCAATATCACCTCTCTCTGGGGACCCATCAACACCAAAGTTTTGATAAAGGCCAGGAGCCAAAGCAGAGTGTTTAAATTAACTTCAGTTGTTTTTCTCTCACACTTGACTTTCTCATCCCCTAAGCACCTTTATCGACTGCAGAAGCCGGTAAATCAACTAATAATGTGAGTAACTTCTTTTAAGCTGAAAGACCAAATTATTCCTCAGCTCAGTTGTGAGGATTTGCTTCTTATTATGTGATGAGACAAAAGTTCCAAAGCTTTGGGTTTTGGAAAGTTCGCTGAATAAAACAAGCAATTGAATGACATTCCTGTGAGCTTAAGAAAAACATTTTACTAAATGAAAAAAGTAATAATAATCAGCAGGAGAAGTGTTAAATAAAAGAACTGTCCACTGCTGCCTCTCACTAATTTATCTTGTGCAGAAGGAAATGTTTAAACTAAAGTCATACATCAAAACTGATGGTTCTTTCACTTCAGTCATTGTTTAAGTGCAGCCAAAAATCAGAAAACTCTTGAACTCTATGAACATTTTCTGTTTCATGTCACAAAACTTAATATTTCTTTGAATATTTTTCTCTATTTTACAAATAGAGCAATTTAAAAAGAAATGATGAACCATTAGTTTCAGATTTGAATCTAGTAATTATTACCAAAACATAGAAATATATTTTAATTTGTATACATTTATCTTAATTTCATCACTGCTAAAAACACATTTTGTCACACTACTTACATTTTGTTGTGCAGCTCCTCCAGCTGAGCGTCTTTATGCTGTCGCACCAACTTCAGGGTGCTGATGAGCTCTGTGACCGTCGTGCCCAGGTCAGCGAACAGCTCCACGACGTTGCTCTGCTCATCCTCCCTCGGCTCAAACTCTGCCGCGTTCAGATTCTTTCTCGGGGTGACGGCGGTGATGCGGGTGAAAGCGCTGGTCTCACTGAACAAAGTTTCAATCTGTGGCTCGGGCACATCTGAGGGGACTGAGAGACAGTGAACTACAACTTAGGTTCTCCATCACCCCAAGTCCCCTCTGAACTGAAAATGAGGTTTGTTGATTTTCCAAACGTAGGTGCACGGTTGTGGTGCCTGTAACCAAGACGCTCGCTCGCTCAGTCGTTTCAAAAGCATGTGTTAAATTACAACACTGGGTAATTGCAGCCGTAAATCTTACCAGAATAAGCAAATGGTGGTGGTGGTGTTTATTATCCATGGGGTAAATGATAGAAAACATAATGCTTATTAACATGAAAACATCTCCATGTCTCCTCTTCTTTAATGAAGAGGAATGCTGGATTATTTTTGGTAAGCGGACTCTTAACCCTCTTTCAAAGTGCAGTGTCCATACTTCCATGCCATGGGACACATCTATGGAGACATGGGTCTGCTGAACACATGATTAACCCATGTTTGGGCCATTCATAGCACTTGTTTGCACGTGATAAACACGGTTGCATTGCACCATATTAAAAGAAGTTCTTATGTCAGCTTTCAGCATTATTTGGAACAGATGTTCATCAAAGCAGTGTTGGTGTACCACTTCAGTGGGGAAATGGATAATTAAGTGAAGTTGAATGAGTTGCATGAGTTTAACAAGCATCGCTGTGGCAGTCGGAAAGTTGCCAGTTTTGTTCAACATTAAAAAAACCAACATACAGATGTAATAAGCTGCTATTTTGAGCTAATAAAGTCTGCACATGCTTCAAAGAACCGGGCGACCTTTCAAGACGATGAACAACACGATAGCCGTAAGCGTTCCTTCAACACACGCGTGGGATGAGCTGCGGTACCTGGCTCAGGTGTCTCTGTGTCGACGTCTTCCTCCTTCTCTAATGCAACCATGATGCTGTCGATGAAAGAGGTGGAGGGATGACGGCGCTCCACGTTGTGGACTGGTTTGTCCTTTGCTGGCTCTGATTTCTGGGAGGTAAGACATATGAGCCTGATTGAAAAACTGTTCTCCGCAGTCCACTTCCTTTCACAGTTTAATGTTTCATATCAGTACTACTTGCTTTAAACCAAAGGAGCTTTTAAACACAGTTATATGCATGTTGTATCTAAGTACAGAAAGCTATAAAAACCAGACACTGGACAGATCTGCCCTTTATTCTGCTTTAGTTCTTACTGAATGTGTTACCTGGTCACTGAGAGCTGCGTGCAGCTCATTGGTCAGCCCTCGCAGTCTGTGATGCAGTAAAGTAACTTCAGTGACCGTCTGGGCCAGTTTCTCTCCAAGCTCCAGCTCGGTTGCGCCAGCTCTGGACTTTGTGCTTTCCAGCTCCTCCCGCAGGCTCCTGTTCTCAAGCCTGCATCGCACAGACACAGACGGGCAAGTTATCGTTTAGCGGGCAAACTAAAATAACAGTTTGAAGTTTAAATACAGCTGCACGTACACAGATATACTGAAGGTTTGTTGGCCTCCAAAATCATGATCAGCAGATACCACAAAGTCGCTGACCAACGTGTTTCATAATTGTGCCTACCATCTTTCAGGCAATTACCTACTTTTTTAGCTTGATGTTGTTTAAAATAGAACATAATATATGAAGTTCGTAGCATTCAGCAAAGAACTTTGTCAGTAATGTAAAAAGCAGAGAAAGATGATGACAAAATGCTGGAGTAATTAAGTCAGACAGCAGCGGTGTGGTCCGCCTGACAGATGGAGTTGGCCAGATCTAATAGATTTGTCACGGACATGGCCTTACATCATAAAATACAGAAAAAGATGTTTTACACGAGTGAGCTTAGCTCACACTTACTGAAGCTGAGTAAGTTCTCCTTTAAGGTCCTCACACTGAATGTTCCTCTCTCGGAGCCCCTGCAGGTTGTCCCTCAACAATCTCTCACTTTCAGACATCTGCTCCCTCGCCAACTCATTCTCCATTTGTAAGAACTGAAACACAGAGAAGAAATGGAAATTAAACTGGAATATCACAATAAAACAGAAGTCCCGTCCCATTCTCATGATGACAGAGCCCTTGTTTTATGAAAGAACAAATTGTGCATGAAAATAAGAGAGACATCGAATTCAAGGATGTAAAGACATGCAGCAGTCTCACAGCTAACCTCGTTCATCTCCCGGACACCGCTGAGTTGTGTGCAAACATCCTGGAGCTGTTGGATCTCCATGCTCTGGGACTGAGAGAGCACCTGCAGCTGACTGAGCTGCTCCTCACTTTGAGCCAGAGCCTCAGTTAACTCACACACACGCTGCTCCGACTGACCCAGTGAGGTTTCCAACCTGGACGCCGAAACAGCACAGGCGCTGACATTAGTTTGTTTTCCTGACAAAGTTCTCACTTTCTTCTGTCATCATTCAATAGTTTAAAATTGGAACTTTGGCGCCTTTAAACCTGGACCCTAATTTTGCATGTTTTGGTGCCCAATTGACTAATTGGGGAAACTGTTGTTGAGTGCTATAGCTGGAAATCAACAAACAGGCCACAATGTCCTTCAGGACAATCGTGTCTGTTGACGTACTTCCAACAAAAAGTGCTTCTTTTTTGCTGCTGAGACTGTGTCTGACAGTATTATATACAGTATACGTGCAGAGGCTGGCCTTTATGTTGAAGAGAGAGTCTCTTTTTATTGCCCTGTTAAAACTAACCACATTCCACTGTCAAACATTTATTTAGTTTTAGCTCAGACTGACGTAGACTTTTCAGGAGAGGAGCCAGGTGGAGGTTGACCATTAGAGGGCGAGAGGAGGGAAAACCAGCATGAAGAGCCAGAATAGTTTCACACCTGTCTCTGTGAATTAAAAGGTTTAATTATGACCAAAGCAAAGTTGAAGATTGCTGGAACAGTGAAAGGACAAAGGACATTCAGCCCGTTTCAGAGCTGTGGACTGCAGCGCTCTCCCTAAAAAATGCTGACCCCACTAGTGACGTAAACACCAACACATGCGGAAATATCAATAACTGGGACAGAACAAGGGATACAAGGGATACCCAACACGATCACGTCACTAAATGGGCCTTTAGACATTTGGAAATACTGTAAGGTTAACAAGGGAATAAAGGACTGACATGTCTTATTATGATTTTGCTAAAACTTTGAAGTCTACCCATTGACCCATTTCCTGAAATGCTGTGGTTACTTCATCCCTACTGAGCAGACAAAACCATTTTCAGCACTCACTCATTTGCTCTGTCCTTGGCCGCTTGGATGTCCTTCCATGACTGCTGCAACCTGAAACAACAGCATTTTGATCACCTGCATGCTGCAGTTCAGTAAGTGCTGTTTGCTTCTTGAAGACCTCCCTTGATAAGAATGGCTCAGTAGCACAGTATTTGTTCCATTTTACATTCCTAAGGACATGCGTGCCTCTGACAGATTAGTGTGGGGATCATACTTTGTTGTCTCAGCAGCAAGGGCCTGCTCCAAGAAGGCATAGGAGGCCAACGTGGAGGAAATGGTGGCAGACAGCTCCGTCACCTTCCTCTCCAGTTGACCCCTCTCCTCTTCTCTCTCTGATAGCTTCTGACGCAGCACACCCATCTCTGAGGAGAAAGACGTGTTTGCAGTTTTATAGGCTGATTAAAAGCACAACAGAAGGACTGAAACAACTAAAGACGGTTAGACACATTTATTTTGTTTTTTTACCTGAGGTCAGAATCGTCACCTGCAAATTTAAATCACCAATCTGCTCTTTGGCAGTTTGGAGATGCAAATTAGTTTGGTTCCACTCTTCTTCAATCTGTTGAGTACAATTAAATTCATGATTTGCAGCCACCATCAGTCTTATAAAACAAGCAGAGAAGAGCTGCGAGGCAAACAGTGCCCTAGTTAAAGTGCAGGCACCAGACCTGCTCTCTCTCCTCCACAGCTTGGTTTCTTGCAGAGATGTGTTCATCCCTCTCTCTCAGAGCCGCGGCCGCCTTCTCATTCAGCTTTAGGAGCATGGGAGCGGTTTTCTGCAGAAGGCCTCTGACGGTGCAGAGCTGTGAGGAGAGGACCACATACTTGTGTTAAACCCTGTTGCTGTGGGAAATTGTTAAATACCGCGTAATGGGACTGTTACAGGCCTGCGAAACTTATTTAGATCTCTTTCATGCAGACTTATTGAACGTACTTCTTTCATCAGACTGGATTGTTCCTCCACGGTTGCGGACAAAACATCAGAAGCAGAATTCAGCGTTTCAGTGCAAGCCTGGTTTAATGCAACCTGCATTAGAAGAGAAAAATAAAAGAGGGAATCAAAGGACATCCTGATGGATGTTAAGCCGAACAGATTACAAATCCAGCCATTTTGTTTTTCTGCTTTCTGTTACCTGTTCGGGGTAAGTCTGATCCAGGGCAGCTAACAGTTCTTGCTGAGAGCCCACAATCCTCTCCAGCCCTGAGATTTCTGTGGCACAGTGTGTCCTCAGCTGGTCCACCACATTGAAGGCCTGGAAGCAGACAACCAGAGTCACACACTCCAGGAACAAAGACGGCTACTTCACTGGCAATACACATATACACATAAATTAACTTTAAGTGGCGACAGACATTGTGAATCACCATTCAATTCAAGCTGATCATTTAAAACAAAACATTTGTCAAAGACCAGTTCAAATATCATCTCGTCTCATACAGAAGAGCGTGATGAATGAAGACACTCGCAGCGGAACAATGATAGGATTAGTCATGGAGCCAGAGACACATCATACACTGAAGGCCTCATTAACAATCAGGGGTGTGCTTTGGTGCTCACCGCCTCCTTGGCTGTGAAGGCCTCCTCCATTTGTGTCCTCATGTCATCTCTTTGGTGAAGAGCATCTTTCACCTTCTGCATCATTAGCGTCTGCGACTCCTTTGTTTTCTCAAACAGAGACTTCATCTGACCGTACTACGCAACAGAGGAAAAATACACATCAGCTGATGCATGCTGACTGGTTACACGAAAATCCTGCAGGTGATGTCGAATCATTAAGATGTGAGACATGTCACGTACATGTAAAACAAGGCTCTGATGGTCCTCCCTGACAACGTCTCCTATTTGCTTCATCTTAGTGAGAGCAGCATCCGTGTCGCAACTCAAAGAGGTCTTTTGGGACAGATGCAAACACACAAAGTCAGGTGTGATCACATAACTCAATAAGAAAACTGATTTCACACAATTAATGTAAAGGTGCAAGAAGTGGATATATTTTTACAACACTAAACATGTGTTTTGTTACTGTGTAAGTCTCACCATGGTGATCCTCATGTCCTGCATACGCTGGATGAGGTTCTGTAGGGAACTTTCATCCAGTTCCAACTCACCAATCCTGCTCAGAGCTTCCAAATACAGGTCTCTGTGCATTGTGGTCTATATAAAATGCAAAACAAGTCATCCCAACTTATGTGTGACTCGTGAAAGAATTAAATCTACATAAAGTCCAAACTCTGTGTCCTTACCTGACTGAGTTCAGTGTGGTCTGTCTGCACTAGTTTCTCCCTGAGGTCTGAGGGCGCAGGGCCTGCAGGACATCCAGGTGTCCTGGCTGCAGCCAACTGCTGCACCAGAGCCTCCACCATGATCATGCTAGACCTTAACCTCTGCTCCAGCTCCTGTCTGGGCAGACACTCCAGGCTACCTGGGGGTACACTGAGGTAATGCAAACAGAAAGAAACAATAAGAGGCAGACAAAGCAAACACTGGAGCTGAATTCCTAAACATAACACTTAAGTTTTAATTATTGACTAATCCCGAGACAACACTTACTTCCACAGCAGCGGGTCGGTCAGAGTGCAGGAATCTACCACAGAGAAATCCCTCTTTCTCTCAAATTGGCCAGATGTATTGACGCTGTGGTCTACCCATTTCATAGGAGAGGTACCCACACAGACGCTGTGGGATTCTGCTGGAGGAGTGACAGCAGCAGGAGGCAGAACAGGAGCAGAGACAGCAGCAGGACCCATCTTTCCTGACGCCAAGAAGAGGAACTCTGCCATCTGCCGCAGCTGCTGCTGAAGTGGTCCATCTGGAATCAAGGGGATATCCAGAACCGGCTTCTCCACTTCAGACTGAGGCAGAGCACAAGGCTTCACACCCACATCCTCTGTTGGTTCACTGGCTGGGCCTAGCTGGGCCTTGCAACCTAGTGCTGTAGAATTAAACAGAGGACGTGGAATGGGGCTTTCCAAGTGCTCTGTCCAGAACCTAGAGGGGTCAACGTTAACAGGAGCCACCAAGCTCTTATCGCCCTCGAGAGCAGAATCATCAGCCAAAGAAATGTCAATGGCAGGATCTTTATGAGCCTTTAACAAAAGTAGAGAGGCTCTCCTAGCAACAGGACTAAGGAGACCAAACTGCAAAGCTGATGCTACTGAGGGACACTCTGACAGCACCCTCAGAACATCAGGGAGGTTGTCGCCATGAGGTTTTTCTGCAGAGTTACAAAGGACAGGCACATTTCCAGATGAACCAAGAGCGCTGTCTTTTGCCTCGCTCGATTCATGGGGTCCGCTGCTGAGGGGCCCTTGAGAAACATGCTCTGGATGCACAGGCGAGGGAGTCTCTGTGGAAACCGCAAGATGGCTGCAGTCAGTGGGCTCACTTCTGTGAAGTGCTGAAGGCAAAGCACTGTCCTCAGGATGTATGGAGTCAGTCTTTGATGTTTCTTGAATCTGAGAGTTACTAGATTTATTATCCACTGCCATTAGAGAAGATGCGCCATCACCAGGCAGCTCAGTATCTACCACTACTACATGGTTTTCTATGTGGCTGTTTGGTTGTTCGCGGTTATCTTGGATGTGATCCCGCGTCACAGACCTGGACACGCTACTGTCATCCAGGGGCTGACAGATCACAGCATGAATGTCAGGCAGTGGAGAGGTCAGTCGGGTGCCATCTGATTCTTCAACCGCTTGTTTGGCACTGACCAAAGAGCCAGGAGAAATACCTCCTTGTCTGCCAGTCTGGCTGTCGGGTACCAACAAGCTAATCTGTTTCCCCTCATCCACCGCATCAAGGCTGGATGGGGATGACGGACAAATTTCAGTATTACAGTATGGGTGATCTAAATGGCCATCGCGGTTTTGCACATCTTGGTCGCTTGATAACATGCTTGGGTCTATGTCATTTTTATATGACACGCTGCCGGCCACAGTTTGGTCAGTTGGTAAAGGAACAGTCTCATCTGCAAGTTTGGTGTCATCTGAAATTTGAATTTCACCTCCAGTGCAGTTAAATGATTTGAATGTCACATCACTCAGTCCTTTAGCAGGCTCTTCAGAGCCATTTGGGGTTCCAGAGAATGTGGCACAGACATCATTTTCACTAAAACAGTAAGGATGATCTGCATGTTCTGCTTGACACAGAAAGCCACAGGTCGACAGATTTGTTGAATTCACACTGTCGTCTTGTAAAGCTTCACCTAGCTGTGCTTTGGGCAGAGGGATGGTCTCATCTTGTAGTCTTGTGACATCCAAAACTTCTACCTCGCCACCATCACAGACAAGGGATTTCCAAGTGACATCTTTCATTTCACAAACATCATCCTGAAAAGCTCCGAAATCTTGTGTGGCGTCTTCATCATCCAAGTCTTCAGAGGCCAGTGAAGTGTTTGAAAGTTCACGTAGACATGCTGTGTCACTGTCAACCACAGAATCATCTTTCATCTTAGGAATGTGATAGGGGTGTTCTATGTGGTCACTGCATGACCGAACTATTATACTGTCAGAGATGACTGTATCTTCTGTTTCACAGGTGGTTTTCATAGCCTGATCCGTGGGCAAAAAGATACTCTGGTCTGCACACACTGAAGAGCCTGTAATCTCAACCTCGCCTCCAGGACAGATGAAGGATTTAAATGTTACATCTCCAAGCCCACTCGCTGTCTCAGCTGGAGCAGATTGCGAGTGGAGCTCTGGTTCACAGAGAGGAATATCATCCTGTTGATCAGAAAAAAAACAGAGGGTAAACAAAAGTCACAAACACACTGAAAACAAAAGGAGCGTCTGCGAATATTAGTTTAAGCCCACCTTTGTCTTTATCACTACATCAGCACTGAGCAGTGATTTGGATTTGAGCTTTGATGGAGTATACAGATGCAGCGTTTTGTTCTCCAGACTTCTCAGAGGGCTGCGCTCCACACATCTGCGTGCAGGCTAACATCAAGAGCAGGCAAACCCAATATTAGCTTGTGTGGTCATAGATGGACAATAAACAATGCGGAAAATGAGGGCACAAAAAGGTCTTACCAAGCCTTCTCCGCTGGAACTTGACATTATTCTGAAGTGCTGGGAAACTCCTTGTAAAACTGCAAATGAAGGTAATTTCCTGTTAAACGTTTAGTTTGTAATAGTTGATTCAACTGCTGGGTGCACGGAAGCTATTTCGTTATCGCGAGACGAACAAGTTCGTTTTCCAATGATAACTAAATAATTAAGTGGTGATGTAATTTAAGAATAACCACTTATAAAATCATTTCACAAAAACGTGTAGCCAATTAATAATCGGCATGTTAACCCACCCATGTAACTAAGCTAAGAGACTAATGACGTTACGTTATGTACCGGCAGTTAGCTGGAAAGAAGACATATTAGCACATTCATAAGGGCCAATAACCAACCAAACCTAACTTGAGTCTGAGTTTACACTATTACTATGCAAAGTGCTGCTAAGAATCATGTCAGCAGCGCGTAAGCTAGCAAACGCCTAGTTTAGGAAAGCGTTGCCGATGTCGTTAGCTAAGTTACGTCAACATTTACTCAGGTTAGTTTCCACACACTTCAGAGCTTCAGATAACTAACTCTTTTAATTGACTATAGAGTCAATTAGTGTATAGTCAGTCCGTGAAATCATACAGAAGCACGCTTACCTCACAACTTTAACTAACGCTGTGAAAATGACAAGACCAGGGTAAACAAACCAAGCGTTGAGCTGCCGTCAGCCGCGTTTCATTCAAAACACAATTCCCTGCTCCGTTATTGGTCCGTTTTTCTTCTTCGGTTGTTGCGCGGCACATTGGGCGGAAATACCACGTGGTACCGCACACTACCGCCCCCGACAGGAAGTTCTCGGTTCCTCCATATTTAAGTATAATTTTTATAATTTTGTGCCTGTCACTGTCACCAAATTTTCTTATTAAAATACTTTTTGATATACAACCTGATGTCACATTCTTCTCTTTTGCTTTTCACTTTTTAATTAGACGTTCTACTTTAACAAGACAACAGCTCAATTTAAGATGTTTAAATGTGCAAATAATTTTCTAAATTATGAAGATGAGATGACGGTTTGCACTGGATGAAGATCTAAAAATGTATTGATCATTATCAGTACTTTCTGCACCATTAGAGCTTCCTGTCAGTAAAAGAGAACATAAAATAGGATAAAAAAAAATGTAAAAGCATTTCTCTTTCAAAAATATTTTATTTGATTGACAAAATTAAACATACCTCATCTTCCAAATGCTGCATTTTATAAAGTCTGAATAATTGACCTTCACTTTGATGCACACGTGTCGGTTGTTTCTACATGCATATGAAAATGGAGTCTTTCCTGCTTTAACGCATTCTGAGAGTGTTTTCTCACGCTGAAGCAATGTGTTGCTCAACAGGTCGAACCTGCAGCACTTCAGCGAAGCCTTGACCAAACCAGCAGGTGATGTCAGCCGTGTCCAGGGTGAAGAAGAAGAGTCTGTCTCTGCAGCGTGTCCTCCTGTAGACTGACCGGGGGTCTGCTGACAGCACTGCTCTGATGGCGGTAGCAGCCTCCTCTGGACTGCGCAGAAAGTTGAATCTGGGTCTGTCACCTTCAGATTGCCCTGTGTGACATGTGGAAGCAGTCAGTTAGATATGAATGACAACAGCACCCTTCTCTGGTTGTCAACAAGCTTAATCATATAATAACGCACACTCTAAATCTGGCTTACCTGGCAGGTGTGTGGGAAGGAATTGTGCTAACTCATTCTGAGAGTGAGGGGTGAAGCGCACTTCCAGACTGCCGACAGGAGGCTCTCTAATCCACCCAGCGATGGTGCTGTAAGCCTCCTCTCCATAACAAGGGTGGTCCAACATCAGCTCTGGCGGTTTGTTTTTTGAGGAGTCTGAAACTTGATTGTCATTCTCACAACTCACCTGGCCAACGCCACTTTGGCTCACATAGGCTTTTACATCCTCCAGCACATTGTGGAGAGACAAGTGAGGACTGACTCTTGATGAATCAGCGACTGGAGCATCAGCTTCAGATTTGTCTCTTGATTGAAGACTCCACTTGTCGTCATCATCATTAGGTCTTTCTCTTGACTGAGCATCCGTTTCTGAATCTTTATGGAAGTTTAATGTATCCGTTGTCTCATTTATTGACACAGTAGATGCCGGTGGTTGTTCTGTGTTGGAATTATAAGAATCCATGTCAATCCTAGTGCGGGGGGAGTCGTACTCTGGGATGTAGGGTTTGATGTCCAGGACCGGGGTGCCAGCAATCATGTCAATGTCTGACAGATGTATTGTATCACCTAGAAAATAAGGGTAGAATATATGTTTTCATTTTTCATTTCATATTTTAAGAATATGTCATTTAATTGGAAGCAGAAAAATTATTCTTAACATGTTACATTTTGTTAAATCTGTTATCTCAATACTCACCTACAATTTTATCAAGTTTAGCCAGAGTCAGGCCTAGGGCATTGGGTCGGTGCGGACTGCGTGTTGAGTACACACCAACTCTCTGACCGTTGAGTCTGGGAGGCTTCACTTTGGCTTTGTAACTCAGGTGGCCATTCTTGTGAAAGAGAAAGATGATCCTGTAGAGACCGAATAGGGGAAAACAGACAGCTGACCTAAGCAAAACTGGGGATACATGGGATGTGTGTTCACACAGGTGGTTTTAGAGTTTCACTAAAAAAAAAAAATGGGTGGACACAACACTTAAAACATCAGTCCACAAGTGAGGCAGCTTCATATTAGACAGGTGAACAAATCGTTCAAGGTCAGCATTAGACTCAACTGTCTCAGTAAATATGTATTTTACAAGTTTTAATTCACGCTTTGGTGCATTTAAATTTGTGTAGACCCAAAACTGAGTTTGTATGCTGCTTCAAAACAAGCAAACACCTTTTTTTTTACATATATATATCTTGGGTAACCATTGACTGGCACTTAATATCAAATATAAAATGAAGTGCACGCCGTCTGCATGTGACCTACCAGACATGGGAGTAGTGCTCTAGGCCCACCAGTGCGTGCACAGGGTTATTGAAGACACTCTGCTGGATTCGCAGCTCTGCCCTCGATGGGCCACAAATGGTGGGCTGTCTGGGGGTCCCGTTCTTTGCAGAGAAGCAGGAACTGATGTGACCAATCGGGACTGTCTGGATGGTTCCTGAAACGTTACACAGTTAAAAATACCTTTTTTTTAAATTATAAGAGTTGTGACATAGTAACACACTCTGCTTAATAGTAACCAGTGTTCTGCATCTTCATTCATGCGTTCCACTGTCATCTGTACTTTGGTCTTCCCTTTGAGTTTTTTTCTTTTTATTGTGTTTCTTTTAGCTCCAAGAACATGAATCAATTCACCAATTGGTCGACTAACAAACAAATTAGAGTTGTTGCTTTTCTCTGATTTACATTATTGTAAATTTAATATCTTTGGACAGTTGGTCAGACAAAACAGGCAATTTAAAGATGCAATCCTGGACTTGGTCACTAAAATACTGATCAATTAATAGTAATTAAATAAGAGAAGCTAAAAAAGCACATTATTGGTTCTACTAATTAACATCTTTGGCACAATGTGATGCAGTAGCACAAACTGCAAACACCACAGTTTAACAGGTTATGTCTTTATTTTCATGACTGATCATCAGTGTACATACCTTGCTCTAATGCAGCCTGAGATGATGCTGGTGAAGGTAGTGGTGGTAGTGTCTGGTCCTTGCCAGGCCCACGGAGTCCAATCTGTGACACAGCAGACTCAATGGACGTCATGTGTTTGCGATGAGCTCTGACGGCACTGTCCAACATCTGCCTGTTGAAGTGGGGCAGATCAACATGATGCACAAATAGAAATAGGTCCCACAAAGACACACAGGGGGGATCCAATGCAACACAGTAACAGCATGTGTAAATCAGATGAAAGACATTAACAGTAAGAAAGGTATCAGAGGTTAATGACACATCTCCACTGCTTGTTGGGAGCATACCTCAGGTTCTTGATTTCTTTTCTCATCACAGAAACCTGCTGAGTCAGTTTGTTCACGTGCTCGGCGCAGCAGTCACACAGTGGACTCATCTTATTGCTGTAGATGAAGACAGCAGGGACACGCACAGATCTCACACAAATCAACTTCTAGCTCGGTGGTAAACAGCAGCAGACCGCACAAACATGTGGAAGCTGCTCCACGCGGAAGCACACGTTGGACTTCCTGTCAGAGTGTCTCACGTGACAACCTAACAAGCACCTGAGCCAGGAAGCTTCTCAAGGCTTCCTCACATCCTTCTTGTTGTACACTGTAACGTAAATATAATCAGAAATCACTACTTGCAGCTAATATAATCACGCATGAATATCGCACGTTATTGTTAAATGTGCAGTAGTATTAAAGGCCACCAGGGGGCAGGCGCGAGCTACACGACTCTTTTTTTCGATTGAAAACGCTTTATTTATAAACACAGACTCACAATTTACAGATAATGGTGTGATAGAAGAGCTCCACATTTACTCAAGTACTGTTCTTGGGTACGTTTACTCTCTCTAAATTTACATCATTTCATAGGGAAACACTGTTTAGATGCAGCAGAGTATGAAATAAATGGCTCTTTCACACCAGCTATAATATTAAATGTAACTGTACTTCCTGTGATTACAATTTTAAGGTATTTCTTTTTACTTATATTTCCATTTATTTATTTATTTATTTTGCATCTTTGGACCAGTTCTCATCCACATATCAAGGGCAAATATCTGCCTTTTTACCCCACCACATTTACACTTTTTCACACCTTTCCTGTCCAAAGAGAACTATATATTTTCAAATCTGCTGAATTTTGAATTTGAGTGTGTCTCATAAAGCATTAATGGTTCCTTTATGGGTTGAGAAAGGAGCTACATTAAGTGGAGTGAATGAAAACCTGATTTTTAATTGATACAATGCTCTCTCAAGGACAGTGATGCTACAAACGCATCACAATCTCATTTAATGGTGCAGATGAATTGGAAATCAAGAAAATCAAGAATTAGCACAAAATGCTGACGATACCTACGTATATTTGCTTAGGTACAGTTTGAATGTAGCACTTCCAGTTTTCACAGTTTGGTACAGACTTTACCAACTTTTGATACTAATTTTCTGATTATACTAATGTTGAATGCAGGACTTTTAGTTTTTATGAAATAGTTTTATATTGTGGTGTAAAAGTTGAATTTAAGGGTCTGAATATTTCCTCTGTGTGTGTGTGTATATATATATATATATATATATATATATCATATTAAGTACCACAAGCTAAATAAGGTTTACAAAGAGGCAAATAAAATACAGTTAAACAGACAGATAAAGTATATCCATAAAAATATTAAAATATTTTGCTCACACTGTGAACAACAAAAATGTTGCTGACCAGGTCTTTAAAGAGGTTATTAGTAAAGTTTCCATATCAGTTGGGAGTATTGTTAGATTGTTTAACATTAAGTAAAATTTAGCCATAATTGTACTTATATTCATCAGGCAGAATTTATCCTTATCATTCCTGCTACTGTTCCCAACTAAGTGAAACATAATGGAGTCTGTACAAAAACAAAGACTGCAGATAGAGGGATTCAAATTTATAAATTCATTTTCAGCATTTCTTTTCTATTTAATTATTGATCGTATCACACTGTACACTATACACAGTGAGTCTGTGGATAACACAGATAGTAATGACCATACTCAGGTGATAAGCAGTGTATTTTATTAAGTGAAAAAAACTTTTACAAAATGAAATCAAATAATTCCACATTTACAAAAACCTATTTAATTACTATTGATTAATACCATTTACTTTAAATAAAAGCAAGCAATATTTGCGGTTTAGTAAATACAAAATAAAATTCAGGAGCTTCACATGAAGCACAAACAAAATAAATAAGCACACAGGTTTGGTTTCAATTCATGCCATTGTCAAAGAATCAATGCATATGCTCGACGTGTTTGTTCCCCTCAACCAACAGGCTGCACACTAACCAAAATGACACTCAGATACAAACTGTGACTGAAAAAGAAGGCGTCTGGTTTTCTGTGTTTTTGAACTGAGGCAGTATCTGCAATGTGCAATGTGTGTTTTAGAAAATTTAGAGAATTAGAATGAATTTCCTGGGAGATATTCCTGTGGAGGAGGCAGCGAGGACAAGGTGGGAACTGAGAACATTTTGTTTTGTTCAGGTACGGTGATCGAAGGTGTCCCATTTAAATCTAAAAAAAGACAGACAGGATGATGTTAATTATAAGACCCCCAACCGGGCAGTGTTTCAGAATATCCACACCGTTCAGTCTTCCTGCAGTCCAAATTGCCTCTTATTTTTACCTTCATCGGCTCTTTCATCTTGAGATAGGGAGATGTCTTCCTGCTCATCTGGGCCCAAGTCCTCAATTAGGACCTGATCAAGGGCCTCCTTGCCCTGTGACTGTACATAGAGGGCCTCCACCTGGGGAGGAGCTGCAGCTGGATCAGGAGCTTGAGCCAGATCTTGGACAGGGATGGGAGCTGTATCTTGATCTTTGGCAGGAGCTGGAGCAGGAACTGAGGGCGACAACAGGGCTGGAGTTGGGTTAACAGGAGCTGGAGGAGACAGAGAAGGAGCAAACACAGAGCTCTGGATGGATCCAAACACTGGCAGAGGAGCAGAGGCAGTGGGGAGAGATGCTGGTTGCAATTCCACAGCAGGTGAGATGGACAGAGAGCCTGATGTTTGATCTAGGAAGACAGCAGCAGGTTCAGACACCACCACTACTGCTGGAGCTTCCTGAGGTGCCGCTGCCTCCTCCTGAACTGCAGATATCTCCGGGGTGGGTTCATTCTTCCTGGGCCTCCCCTTCTTCTTTGCACCGCCCCTGTCCCCAGTCCTTGATCTTTTCCTCTGGCTCTCCACCCTGGAAGAGTACAACAATTGTAATCAAGCTCAACACCAGTGGACATTGATATTAGCACTTTGTGATACTCCTGCAAAGCTAATAGTACAAAGTCCTTGACCTGGATCTGGGGTGTCAATAGAAACACCAGAGCAACCTTTGGCTTCCTCTTGCTCCACATTCAATATAAAGCAGACAAGTGATAAGCAGCTGATAATGTTTTCACATTGTGAAGTACAGTGTTATACAGTGCAGGCTTTATAAACATAGCTTTACTAAATCTTCTAAAAGTCTATTTTTGACTCCATTGCATTTAAACAATTATTTACTTAAGCCAACACTCTGGTAAATACAGTAAATGCTAGACTTTGTGGAATTTACTAAACATATAATGGCAACTGGAAAGGATCATAGCTGCTAATGTAGGTCAGCTTACTAACATTAACTGTGCTTCTCTACAAATTTACCCAAAAACCCACTGGTTAGTTTCCTTCTCTTCTGCTTCAGCCTTTCTCTTGCGGAGAAGATCCCTGTCCCTCAACCGATGACGGATCCCTCCTATAAAACAAAAACCCATTCAGAGAAACCATTCTAACAAGGGCGGGATAAAATTATAGATATGCAGAGCAGAATATTTTACGCATGACAGGCAAATGTGAGTGACTGATGGCGTACAAAGATGTGGTTTATAGGCGTTCTTTCTTGAAGCTACGGCCTGGCGAGTCTTTGACTGAACAATTTCCACTTTAAGGTTTAAAATACAATTACACAGATGAACTGAGTGGTCTGTTATCTGTAGTGACACAGCTTAGATGTTGCTTTAAATATTTGTGCCTGAGTTGACTTGAAGACACCACATCTGTATGCAAATGAAAAAGTTTTTGTGAGGAAATACTGAAGCACTTAATTTTAAAAGAAGAGAAGAAATATTAAAAGTTAACCTTGGTCCTCGTTTGGGTTTTTATATTCCGACTCTTGTTTCTCTTGTTGCAACGTCGCCTCCATTCTGTCTCCTGCTATGAATGAATTGAGCTCATTGACGGCGGACAAGCACAGAACTCAAGACAGAATAACTTCTGACTGTTTTCTATTCCCACCCCTAAATGAATTATCTGGTTAACCATTACCATAGCGCTGGAAGAGTTCTCGCAGCGTTGGTCTTATCATATTTGTAAAGCTGGAGGAGTTGGCACAGCGCTGACAGAGAAAAAAAAAAGGACTGGAGCAAGTTGTGTGTGGGCAGTGTGTGATAGGGATAAAATGCGTATATGTGGTAAAGGAGGAAATACATATAGAAGTTGGCTTATTAGACCTAAAAGTAAAGCAAGCACATATAATGTATGCTGAGTGCTGTTCTGGTGAACAGACTGGGAAAAAGGATTCTTCTGTTTAGCATTCATGTTTATGCAAGCACCTGATAGTAAAGCTAAAATGTTGCTGTTGCTTAGCAATGGTGAAAATATACTTTGACTGAATTCAGACAATGATTCAGTATCTAAATTACTTAATATTCACGGAGGGCATATGAAATATTCTAAATCTGTCCTTTGGTATTATAAAGCACAAATGGTAGCCTACTATGCTGAAAAGCCATTATATAGATGAAGCAAGAAATCCTGTCTGTGAGTGAAGAAGGGGCATACCCATCTTATCTCACAGATGGACAGCTGCTCAGTTGGGGTGTGTTCTCAATCTTCTCTGAGCACATTGAGCCCTGGTGTGTGTGTTTGAGCCACTCGAAGAGAGAAGCTGCCCAGCAGAGCAAAAAACACTCAACTGCCAATTGCCTCCAGTGAAGATCTCTTGGTTAAATTCACTTACGTCTGTATAGCAGGCGCTTCTTGCAATCCACACACACTTTGTTGGATTACAGCAGGAGAACTGTATATCAGCCAAAATTACTGTCTGGTTTACATAGTACCTTCTTTATGGATATTCTTATGGGCGTGAGCAGAAATATGCCACTTCACCCGTTTTATCAGTTCAAAAACGTCTTCTTGCAAGGCTGTATATAGACCCCCTTCTCTGGGATTCACTGACATGAACAGTCTGTCTCTTTGTTAGATTCAAACAAAAAGTGATACATGCACATATAGTCATGCATTCAATCTACCTTGTGCAGCAGGTCAAAGAGACCACAGGCTGCACACAGTTTACTCTTCAGCTTGTATAAGTCAGTATGGAGTCTTTTCCAAAAAACATATTATTATCAGGATTGCTGTTATAGCCACAAGCAGAAGAGGCTGTCACTCACACACCCCTACTGTTGCACAATGAAACTCAAGTTTGAAGCATGCCAAAGCAGATATAACAGTGCCATCTTCTGGTGTGCCCTTTCAACTACCAACCACCACTTTAATGCATTTACATTAATATATATTTGATACATATAGCTTGCAAAAGGCCAGATATGAACTGTTTGGCTAATGTGAATTTAAGTGTATTTTCAGCATTACAGCCCAGATCCTGTGTTCATTTGTGTTAACTCTTTACTATGACCACAACCATAACGAATCAATTCATAACTCAACAAAAATCCAGAGTATAATTGTGAATTTGTATTTTGATTTTTTTTTTTTTTGTTAAAAAAACATTTCATACTCAGTAGCCTCCTACATGAGGCTGTGGCGTCTCAGGAAGTAAAGGGGGGTGGGGTTAGAGGGGGTGCCCTCCTCGCCATATACAATGCTCTCTTTACTGCAAACCAAACACACCCCTCCTTTCTCGCAATGTGTCCAAACGGTTAAACGAAGCTGCCATTTATGAAGCTGAAGTACAACACAATTTATCCATTATATAGTTTATTGATCAAATTGTCACAAGCATTACAAATTCATCAATGGCTGAGCTGCAAATGAACCCAACGAAGCATGTGTTTTAGCTGTTGTGGGCAACAGGTTTGAGGAACGTCTAAAGCATGATGTCCATATGATGTATGTTTTCCTCACCAACGCACCGAACATTAGACGGTAGCAGTGTAAGGTTGAATTTATGAAACGTGGGCATGTTTTGAAGCTATAAACTTTATTAAGTTAAGCAGATAAACAAAGTTCACCAAATGACCTACTTTATCGAAGTCTAATTGAATGGATATTATTTGGGGTAAATTGTATACATGTCTTCTGCATTCCTTCATTTAATAACAGTGAATTTACAGACAAAGGGCACTTGTCTTCGCTAAACACAGTACAGTTCTTTCCTTGCAGAAATAAATTGCACCATAGTACTGTTTCGGGGCAGCGTCATGTTTTGTGACTGCAATGCCTTTGTGGAGGCGATGGGCGGTTCTGGACGCAGATGGCGCTGTTGAGCATATATTTTGTTTCAGTCCCGTTTCCCTCCATGGTTTCTCCTCTCTCCGACTAACTTAGCGTTTGGCTCAGTTCATTATACAGTCCTATATTCTCCCTCCATTAGGGCATCTCTGCCTTTGGACTGAAGATCCCACCAAAACCCAAGAGAGAAAAGTTTAACTTTCACGGGGCAACATGGACATGAACAAGAGGATCCACTTGGAGCTAAGAAACAGGACACCGTCTGATGTGAGTCGTGCTTTTTAAAACCAACCCTTAGTTTTCTGGCTAGCCTTGCTAGCCAGCCTGCTACTTTTTTTGCTTTGCGAGTGACCTGTGTGGCTAACGTAATGGTGACCACATGGGCTTTAGATTGTGTTTCTCGTGTATAATAGGGCGGAAAACAGTCGGACAACAAGCTTAATGCTTCACACTGCTCTGAATTGGGCGTATAGGGGCAACGAGACGAGAAAAGCTATATTCAATCGTTACTTTGAAGCGGCGATTCCTCAGCTTGCTGGCATTATTGCAGTGCTTTAACCGTTTCGCAGCCTCCTCGGTCAGCGGTGCACACACGATTCAGCCGGACTCCACCGTTGTAGCACGATTAGGAAACTTCTTTTTACGCTGATATACGAGGAACATTTCTTCCTGCGCCTCGTTTGGCATTCACAGAGTGGTATATTTTATACAGACCCTGGAAGCCATGTTTGCTGCTAGCATAACTGCTAAAACGGGGCGCTTTTTTATCACAAATGCTCTTTACAACTCCAAGGCGTCTGTGCAAATAATGACTTTTGCTAACATGTAGTCAAGCCGGGCCATCTTGAAATATCCACAAAGCACGTTTACGTTAATATCAAATGGCCAGATTCAGCAGCGACAACAAAAAAAACAGTCACTTGATTCACGAGTCATCCATACCTTGACCATTTAGCGTTAAACCACTGTTACCCCAACCATACCAAGTTCATATTTGCACAAACTGTATCAAATAGCCAACTGCTCCTGTAATCGTGATCTGTTTAAAACCACGGTTAAGCTGTTGCGATCTCTAAGTTTTATAAAGGGAGTGTGCAGCGGTTAATTCCTTAAAATAGCTCGCACACTTGTATAGCAGCTACATTGCCCTCTCAATAACGTTGCATTTACTCTTTTAAACATTGCACAGTTTTTAAATGAAGTCTGGTGATCAGATGGTACCCGGTCACACAGACAGACAGAAGCCCCCTAACTTAGTATTTTTGTTCCCGCCATATTATCCCCCTCGCTACACGGCTCAAAGACAACAAAAATGTTTCCAATCGTAAACGTAAAACATCAAACACAACGATTCTGTACTCGAGTTATTGTCGTGAAAGCTAAACTTGACGCTATTTGCAACTAAAAGGATCGACGTGTTAGCCAGCGGCTTCATTAACCGAGCCAGCCGGCTTGAATGACACGGAGATCCGGTGCACCGCGCTTGATGCGTGGGCAGCCAAAAACTCGACGGTCGGCGTTTCCTCTCGACCCATGCATGAAATAAAACTAATTTAACATCGAAAAGTAACTCAGATAATGTGCAAGTTACGATAATTACAATTTCTAAACAGCGGTTTTTGCCATGGAAGTGTTCGGAGAGCTGCATACTGTATCACAGGAATCGCCATGTTGTCATTCTGTCGTCTTTGAAGCTCTGGGAGAAAGGAACTGTCTCCATCTTTGTTTTTACTAAATTTCCGCTCTCAATATATTTCCTTCGCCACTTCGACCTGAAAACGATGCGGTACCCTGTGACAAACTGGCAATATCGGTCGTTCGCTCGACGACAAAGAAATATTCCACTTCCCCAATGAAAGCTGGTTTTACGAAGAAAGAAAGTCTTTACTAAGGGTGTATTCGCCATCCTTTCCGCTGCTGTTGGGTTGGCTAATGGCGGGCAGACAGAGCTCTCTAGCTGCTCCTCTACTGCACGGCAGCGTTTAAAAGGGGCAATGGCTAGCCTGTAGCAAGCTAGCTCACGAAAATCATTGCATTTGTCATTAGTGACTGCATCAGCAGGCCATGGGAAGCCGCCGCTGTGCTCTTCCTCGTTTTAAAGAAGTCAATTCATTAACTGTCGCGGCCGGATAAATGAAGCACACGGTAGCTCAAAGTGTTTTTAGACGGAAACCTGGTCTCCATTACGGTGTTTTACTTGAGAAATCAGGATCTTTGACGTTTGACAACAACTTTTTTTGCAACGTTTTGTCCAACGCTGAATTGCGCAACCAGTGTTAGCTTTAACTGACTCGACCTAACTCCGCCTTTCACACTTGTTTTCTTATATTTTACGGCAACTACAAAACGCCTTTTAATCATTTTGCACAAATGGCCATTTTGCTAAACAATCACATCCCCTATTAAACACGTTAAGGTCACATTGTTTTCCATCTTCATTTCACATTGATTTACTTTGCACAAACTATGTATTGCCTCAGAAAACAGAGTCTGTGAGATATTTTTTACAAATTATAAAATTCGTTTTTCTCTGAAATTGTAATTATTGATCAGTAGTAAGTACAATTCCAGTTAGTTAAGATCTTTTATGTGATATTATACTTTTACTATATTTCAGGTACGAGAACTTGTCCTTGACAATTGTCGATCAGTTGAAGGAAAAATCGAAGGCCTCACAGCTGAGTTTGTCAACCTGGAGTTTCTCAGTTTGATAAATGTTGGCCTAATCTCAGTCTCCAACCTGCCTAAACTAGGAAAACTCAAAAAGGTAAGTCAAAATAATGTGTCACCTCCATGCCTCTGCATAAAAGCTGTACAGTAATAATGATAATAATAATTTCTCCCGTCATCTTTCAGCTGGAGTTGAGTGACAACAGAATCAGCGGCGGCCTTGATGTTTTAGCAGAGAAACTACCCAACCTCACACATCTAAACCTGAGTGGCAACAAATTGAAAGACATCAGCACATTGGAACCATTGGTATGCTTTTATCGCAGACACACGTATAATATACATATATGCACTCACCACACACATCCATCGGCATGCAGACATGGTGCATTTCATTGTCCTATCTCATCTTAATGCTAAATAGATTATAATTCGACAAAGCACTTTGAATATTTTTAGGAAAAGTTATGCACACATCTGCATTCATATAGATATGTTTACAGTTCATTATCTGTACAACCCACAGCTCAAAAACTAGCCTCTCTAATATTGGCACTGTTTTCTTATTTTATTAGTATTGGAGATTAATATTCATACTGTCTGTTGGTGTACTCCATCGTACGCTGGAACCGACCCTGAAAAATGTTCAGGAGCAATCCACTTTATCAATTTCATCTGTTTTTAATACCAAAATAAATGAATATCCAATTTGTATAAAAACGTGTACAGCAGACGTTTGAACAAACTGCATACAAAATTCTTGTAGCCGGAGATTCAAGAAACTGCAGTGTATTTTGTGATCTAGTTAATATTCTGGACATTCAGTTGAGAAAACTTTATTGATAAAATAAAAAGGTACACAAGTCCTTGGTGTAATTGAAATAACGGCGTATAGAAACATCTCCACATATCGCCTAACCTTCTGCACAGTATGTAGCATCCCTAACCCAAGACACGGCAGTACTGTCTCATCTCAATACTTTTTTTTTAATCAACAGAAAAAGCTGGATAACCTGAAGAGTTTGGACCTGTTCAACTGTGAAGTGACAAACCTGAACGACTACAGAGAGAGTGTCTTCAAGCTGCTGCCACAACTCACCTACCTGGATGGTTATGACATGGAGGACAGGGAAGCCTCTGACTCAGACGGGGAGGTGGATGGAGACGGTGTAGATGATGATGAAGATGAGGGTAAGAAGATCTTCTTTGATCTCAAGATGACCTCTTAGTTTTCCTGTCGTAATGATATCCGTTGCTTCACAGCTGTTATCAAATAAGAGTATTGTACTGTTAGCATTCAGTTTAACCTCTACATTCCTTCTTGTGTCTGTATGCTGATTTAATTGCATATCCTCACATGGATTATTTAGTTTAGAAGTAGTTTGTAATTGACTGATGGTTACTCTTCTGTTGCAGAAGGAGAGGAGGAAGAAGACGAGGATGGAGAGGAGGAGGATTTTGATGAGGAAGAGGATGATGAGGAAGATGAAGAGGAGGTAGAAGGAGAAGAGGATGATGATGAGGTCAGCGGAGAAGATGAGGTAACCAAAGAAAGAGCTTGACTGAATTGTGACTGAATTATTTGGCCGAACATTGTGGAGGGAGCTCAGGTTTGTTCTTTAACCACTACATGTTTCTTTATAAAGGAGGAAGATTTTGGTCAGGATGGCGAAGTGGATGAAGAGGATGAAGATGAGGATGAAGATGATGATGGTATGTACCATTTCCTCAGTTTCCTAAGCTATGTGAAGGCAAACACACTTAAACCCAGAGCAGCGACTTATTTCAACACAGTACACTCCGACTATTCCAGCAACAGCATAACACTCCCCCGGTCTCTTTTCATTTTCCAAAGCCAGATGTCTTAATGGGTGAGACATTGCCTCTACTACATGGAAACATTACTGAATTTTCACAGATTGGGTTGAAACAGAAAATAAAATCACAAAATCTTTGTATGAATTCCAACAGGCAAACGTATTCCCACATTTATACTGATTGGAGGTCCTCAAAATCATTGAAAGTGCAAGTATTTCTACATAGTACATAGTGTGTGGCTTAAGTTTAGTAGTGAAAGGTACTTAAGCTGCAGGATGGCAAAATGGCCTTGTAGGGACAGTAGCCTTCAGATAACTTTACGTTTCTCTTTGTACATGAGCTGCATATTTGAAGAAAAGCAATTATGTGCATAAAAAGGTTTTGGGGCTGAAGATGAACTTCACCTCACATCAACTGATAAACTTATCAGGAATAATATGACACCTGCTGGTGGTTCTGTTTACAGTGGGAGCTTAATGCCAGAGAGCTCAGTAAGTTCACAGGGCCTTATTAAGTGCATGACTCAGTGATTATCCATCACTGACCACTGACAATATGACTAAAATAATACACCATTCTTGATCTTTTCTGAGTAAAAAGTAATCTTGTAAGATTAAAAAAAATTGACAAGCTTGAGGTTAAAATATATTTTTTAGAGAAGAGCTAGTTATCTCCTGAAAATCCTAAAGAGTTACATATGTCGGTATTTATTTAAAGCTGCTAATCATGCAACATTTACATGATAGTGACCATTCTCAAACTGCACAAACCCTAAGACGGCTACATATATAAATGGGTATAAAAATGTCAGCAGAAATGAAACATTCTTATTTTTCTTCTTTGACCCACATTTTATGCAAAATGCTGCGTCCAAAACTATTCTTGCCCCTTGAAATTGTTGCACAGACTTCCATATCATTCGAAATGGTCCTGGCAGAGTGTTCTAGGCTGATATTAATCGAGAAGAACTCATGCAGTAGATGTAAAGAATTTGCTCTACGCGAGGACCTTCGATTGCGTGTCGTGGCAGCTCATGATACCAGAGAAAGGCTTTAAAAAAAAAAAGACATACCAAGTGCTTTTTAGTGCCAGTGTAATCAAGGATTGTTAAATTATTATTTCACCAAGATGCCGAAGAAGCCCTTCCCATCACATACTGACTGCTGTTGTTTGGAATGCAAGAGCATTCTGCTGAAGTAATCCTGACATATTCCACTTCCTGTGTGTGCAGTGAGCAATGTTTGGCAAAATGCCACAGTGCCTGATTAAACAACCCACATCTAACTGTATTTGTGATGTGTTTTATACTATTAAATAAATGCTTTTAAAGCACTGTTTGTGTGGTAATGTTTTCTAAATACAGGATTGGGTCTCGAACGCTTCAGAGAGAACATCACACAAGCGTTTGTGTTGATAAACATGCTTTGTAATCCTTCTAGTCCTTGTAGAGAGTTTGGTCTAGCGTTATCTGATGCAGTAGCTGAGAATGCCGAAACATTTAAACAGTATTCCATGTAAACTGTAAAAGTTCTGCACAATGTGATCGCTGCATTAGTAAATGGCCAGACTAAGTCCTGTTGTTGTTTTGTTATCAGCTGATGAATGTTGTTTTTAAAGATTGAAGTTGACCCAGATTCCCTCTTTGTCCCCAGAAGCAGAAACTGGCAAAGGCGAGAAAAGAAAGCGAGACCAAGAGGAGGAGGATGACGAAGACGACGATGAAGACGACGATTAAGAGCAAAACTGAAAACGAGAGCCTACCGAGTAACCCCTCCTCCCCCACAAACCCGAACGTCTGCCCTCCTACAACTCGCACCGCCTTTGTAATCCACGTCTACCCCCCCAGATCTGAGCTCTTTTTATGGAGCAAGACTGTACCGGACGGGTGGGCCAAGTGGAGTTGCCCTGCCCCCCCCCAACTCCCCCATTTTATTTTTTGTTTTGTTTTGTTTTTTTGTTTTTTTTTTCCCCCCCACGGAACTGAGAGCCACCCAGCACCCTCCACCTCACCCACCCCATGGCCCCCAGGTTCTCAGGCAGCCCAGCACTCAGCATTCCACAATTTCACTGTCGACCCCTCTTTATGTATTCCCGTGTGAGGACTTTGGGACTGGTATCTAGTTTTGGGTCTGTGCTTTTAATATTTTGTTGGATGAATAATTTTTTGTTGTTGGGTTTATTATTTCTCATTTTTTGTCTTTTTTTTCTGTTCCTTATTTTTCCAATAAAATTATTGCTATAGCAGCTGTGCAACCAGCGAGCCATGATTTTTAGTGTGGCCGCCTGTTGCACAAATCAAGGTTGTAGCTACATTTTTACTTTCTGTATGACAAAAAAACAACTTTGTAAATAAAATGTTAACATTTTGTGCTTTTCTCTCGTCCTCCCTTGCTTTTCTGGTTTCTCAAAAATATCGGGAATCTTAAAGAGAAGGAACGATAACCATACGCTCTTTGGTACAATACTCACATGCCAGTTTGTGTGTGGAAATAGCTGTTAGTCTTTGTAATCATTACTCTTCTCCATACTTGTCATGAGGAGAACCTTTTCTAGTGATGGCATGTAATGGTGGGATGACATGGGACAAATTCCAGTCTTCGTTCTGTGTCAAAGTATCTAATACAGCCTGAGACAGAAATCAAGTGTATGTCTTTATAGTATAAAATTCTCCATTAGTAACATGAAGGGAGAAGATTAAAACAAACCTCTGGGAGACCCCCACTTAATGTGGCTAACTTGGATTACAAAATCTTTGATTAAATATTTAAAGTTTTAACATCAGCTAAATGCTTTTTAGTTGGGTGTGAGGATTTCCTGATCTCTAACACTGGAAAGGATTTCTTTTTGGCCATTATGGACAGGAAAAATGAGCCACTTACAGGCTCAATAAGTACTTGACAAAATAACGTCTACTTAGGACCCCCCAACATAGGCTGCAGATGTCTGAGCTGTCAGCAGTCAAATCTTTTTAGTTCATTTGCAACTTTTATAGAGCTGAAGAGGAAAGGGTGTTGGGAGTTTTGAAAGAAAAAACTATTAGATTAAAAATAAATTTTGTAAATAGCAAATATTTAGTGTCCTTTTTTCCTTTCCCACCTTGACTACATGACTACTTAATCATGTTACTTCAGAGGGCATGTCCCCATAATCAGGATGGGAACAGATAGTTCACAGCAACCACTGACTTTCAATGGACATATGCATGCAAGTATTGTTTTAGAGACAATATAGTGAAAAGTGCAAATGTATGCATTAAGAACTTGTACACACAAGTTAATGATGTACTAGTATGCAGTGTAAAACGCATTCTGTAAGAAATCTGTAGTCATTTTTTCACTGTACAGAAACGGTAATGTTACACTGGGATAGAGGGTAATGGTCTGGATCGCTTCTATTTTTAGGGATTAGGCCCAGTAATAGCAACAAAACTGCATTACTGTGCTTTTGAGGAACAATAATTTGTTTTTAAAAGAGTTTGTGGCTGCTGATCTTCTGCAGGCTGCTTCTTTTAAAGTCCACATTTGAATTTTAAACACAAGCCAGACAAGCCAATCATGTCCGAATGAAAAATGTTGTCTGTCCACGTTTCAGCCTCAGAGACTCCAAAGAGTCAACAGTTAACTGAGGAAGTTACCGCACTGCTGCTGTTGCAACAAGAATGACTAACTCTGCTGGGGAATGAATGTGTTTGTGCAGTTTTACTTTAATTGACTGATACATAGGCTAACAGTCTACTCTATGGAAAAGAGACAAATGGATTTCCGAGAAATATTTAATCATAATTTATGTGATTCATATTTTTTACATGTCAAGAAAGAGGATAAAACCTTTCAGCTTTTACTAAACACAATTCACAGACAATTTAAAGACATTGCAACGATTGCATTAAAATGCAGGCACTGTGAGGCGCATATGAACCCAGCAACAACCCTTTAATGGAATGATTTGTTAAATCAGACACGTTCAGGCAGTGGGTGCTACAGTTGACTCTGCAGCTACATTATTGCTCCAGTAAAATGCAAGAGATGTGCGTGCTCTAATAGGGAGAGGTCTCTGGAATGGATCGATACTGTTCTCATTCGGCTTGTTTTTCTGAAGACTTGGTGTTGGTCACATTTACAGTGGAGCAGCAGAATGACGAACACCTACTACAAGATTTTAGCACAGCAACACAATCATCACTGTACCTCAGCACTGTGATAATTCATTAAAATGATAACAGCAATGCAAAGATTTCTAAATAAACAACTTTCCTCTTCCTTACACAGTGCTAATGGTTGGGATTAATACCAGTGTATTGCAAGTATATATTGAATGAATGAATGAAATGAATCAAGAAAGCAATTAATTGACACAAGGTGGTATAGTACGAATCCAAAAATCTGAGTGGGTATCTGTTGATCTAAATTGGCAGTAAAGTTTTTATTTTGTTAGTTAGTATCCTAGTGTCAAGGTATAGTTAACAGAATATCCTGATTTTTGGTGTTTTTTATCCAAAGTGCTACATTCCTACATTTCCCACAGTGCAGCCCAAAGTGTCTTTTTGTTAGATCCTAACTAGTTAACGAATATCTTTTAAATAACACAGATTCCAGTTTGTTATACGGGCATGCTGTTTAAAAAGTGTAGTCTCCAAGCCCAAGCTGGGATAACTCCAATAATATTATCAAAGCTCCTTCAGAGCCACAGAAGACATTATTTAACTTTAATGACAGGCTAAGAACTCCCCCTTCTCCTTCTCTTAAATCAGCACTTTTGACAGAATAAACATACTATTTTTTTCTCATGAAAATGAAAGGTTGGGATTATAACCAATGAAACACAACCATTGCTTAATACAACACAATCAGTATTTATCTCTACAGTCTGACTTGGTCTTGCTGGGAAAGTCAGTGTCACAGAGATACACTGACTTAGACCCAACTAATACACATTGAATGACTAGGTGTCTAGTTCATGAACTAACCAATCAACAGGTGTTACTGACTGTTATCAAGGAAAATGGTAGTTGTTCTGAATTTGCCTGCAAAATAAGATGGCTAACTTTTTGGGGTTTAAATCAATCTGCCTTTAATGTGTGACACTGTCTAAAATGAGACTAATCTAACAGCCAAATTAAGACTGAAAAGAAAGAAAAGAGATATTTCACAAACAAATATTTGTGAAATCAGCTCCAGTAGCGTCTCAACTTGTACCGCTGTTTCCATTCTTTACCAAATGTTACATTGTGGCTCTTTAATTTGTAAAATTCATTGAATGCTCCTTTAACAGTAATATTGATTAAAGGTATACTAACCATACCAAAGTGTTTTAAAAGCCCCATACACTCATTGACCACCCCTGCAGGTTGACTTCGGGGCTGTAATGTGTGGACTGGGGTAGCATAAGCTAACTTTGATTGTCTTCCAAGGAAATTTGGGAAAACTGGAAGAAAATTTTGTAAGTCCCTGGAAATTTGTTTTCCCAATAAACCCTGTAATTCCTGCCACTTTTTTTTCCTTCTACATCATCACTTTTTACCACATGATATTTCCTTCACGCTCCCTGCCTCTTGAGCTGGCAAGCTTGCTGCCAAACATCACCTCAATTAGCCAGTTAGCTTATGCTAAAGCAACAGCAATGTCATTGTTACTCTGAATCAACTGTCTCACAGCTGCTGTAAACGCAAAGACACTCAGCCTAACTAGCTACTAAACATGCTACTTACCTAACAGGCTAACTAGCTTGGTGGGGTTGTGAGCATGGGTTATAAACATAAAAAAGACAGCAGCAACTCACCAGTTATGTTCCCAGCCTTAACAGAGACTTTTATCTTGGTAGCTCAAGCTAACAGCAAGCTAACAATGCTAACACTGACCGCCCACTTTCATTCTAATTAGTATAAGGTCACAGGCCAGCCAAACTAGCTATGTAGTATAAGCAACCCTGACCAGCTAAGTTGTTAAAGCTACAGAGGTTTAGTTATTGTGTGCTGTGTTTAAGTACAGTAGCAGTCTCTAGTTAGTCGTCTTAATAATGTTAGCAATGCTGTAGCTAACAGGAGCTAATGTAACTGTCAATTTGGTGGCTGAAAGGTGACAGGCAATACATCACTGTTATGAAAAGTGACATAAAAAAATAAAATGTTGCATTATGAAATTAATTAAATTAATGAAATTCAGTTCTGAAAAATAATGTAGTATTTTACAGAATATAGGAAGTAAAATGGGGCAACAGGAAGAGAACAGAACAGATGCCCCTCTGTTGACAGTTCAGGCACTAAAAAAGTGTTGAAGAAATAGGTTTCAGCATAACAGTTTCTATTTTTATTTAGCTGGAGATATGCAGTATTTATTTTTGGTATGAACTGCATTAAGTATTGTATTCCCAAGCTAACCAATTAGTTTTATTTTAATGCACAACTTTGGCAGACATTTAAACAATCTTTTTTTCATTTGCATTGACGTCCAGGAGATAGAAATACTTATTACTATTAATACATTTCTTGGCTGGGGAAAAAGTGTCCAATGAGCCCTTGAGCAAATCCAACTGTAAAAACTGCTGCACATTGCGGGAATGTGTTGAGACTTTTCCGCCAACAGCTGTGGCGGTTGAGTTGGCCAGGCATTGCTGCTCCTGGACAAAAGTCAGCCAGAGATGAGGCTGTGCTAGAACTGTCCTGCCAGAGGTCAAAAGGTTCACAATTGTATTGTGGCCAGTGTCTGTGTGTGTGTGGGTTGGTGTGGTGATTTCCATGTGTTACATCTTTGACAAATAACCATGAAATGTTCTCGTAAGCCAGGTCTAGAAAATATTTAGGGTGCATGTGCCGTTGACTATATATGGCGAATACAGGCATGCATGGTATTATGTACTGTATCCAACTGACTATTTCACGTTTAAACCTATATTGCTTGTGTTGCCTAATATCTGCAAGCAGTTCTGTGACATATGCATATTTACATGGCAAAAAGAGAATTGTTCCTCTCAGCATGTAGACGAAGGAACAATTTAGTTTGTTAATATAAAAAAAAAAACCCCACAGGTCAAAGACAACAGTCCAGACTGCACATGGCAAAAACTCTGAATACCATTCAGAAATTCCCTGAGGGAAAACACATTTCTAAATGTTATAAGGATAGACTTTACTACCTGATCAGTGTAAATTTATCTACATTTTACAGTTGTAAATTACAGTTGGTGATTGCAGCTAAGCATTTAAAAATATCCATGAGTTCCCTGTCACATTTTAATAAAATGTTCATATTTAGCAATGAATACCTCTCCCCATGGCGAGTTCACTTCTGTTCCACTAGTGTCCTCCAGACTATGTACTATCACATAGAGGGTTTCTTTAAAAATTACTTCATACTGGGACTTTCCTGTCATCTTCTAAACAAAACCAAAAACAAATCTGTTACTGTGCCCTGGGTAATTTGGATGAAATCCTTAAAAAATTCTGGGTTTTAATATCAATATATACGATTATTATATGTATTATATTTACTGAAAACTGTTGTATCTGTACAGAGAACCTATTTAATCAATGGATTATGAGATGGGAGGGTCTACTTTTGTCTGATCCAGTGATTCTAATGATTGACATTTAAGAAATGTAGTGTCTTTCCCTAATACAGTCAACATACTAAAGGGATAACTAATGTAGCATAAAAGTAATGGCACAGTTTTCCACAGCATACAGATTTCTATCATATTCCAATATATATCATAATATCTCCCACCCGAACTCATGCACATCACTCTTCAGCGCAATGAGGTGGACAAATTTTAGTATCTACTACTAGCAAAGACTGTTTCGACATGATATATGAACAACCCAGGTGTCTGGTCTCAGGTTTTAACAGAGAGTAATAAATGACACCTTGTTAAGGGAAGCACATTCAGATCTGAAAGCCAGTGGATCATAAGCCAACCCACAAGTGGAGCAGGACTCAGGCTCTACAATGGCTTTAAATCAGTTCTTCACAGTGACTCCGCATCAGAAAAGAAGCAATCAGAAATGTTTGTCTTTTTTCAACAGTTTGCGTGCTGTATTTTCCAAAAATTACAATCGCAAAAATTCAAGTACTTGATTGGATGGTATTTTGTTTTGACTCTATTTTTGAAAATAAATATAAAAATTAAGATCAAAACCGCTACATGGCATCAGTTCCAGAATTGGCTGTCACAATAGCTGCAGTGAAACAGATTGATTTTTCACCAGTTTTCCAGTCATTCAAAAAAAATAAAAATTAAAACAAAAAAACAAATACAGCTCAGTGGAATGCAAGAACACAGCGGGGGTCATGATATTTTCATTCATTTGGATCATTCTTATTCAAACACTCATACAACAAACACCACAGGCATCTCCACTTACAGTAGCTTAAATATTGGGGGGGGGGGTTTAAAAATAAAATCGCAGAGCATTAAAAAAAAAATGCAGCATCATCTTACAATCACATAGGATGTGTGCGCCTACCCTGCAACAACTTTCAAACAGCATGCAGACAGCCACATCATTCTGTCAAGATAGGCACAAACATCCTTTTGTCTCTGAACTACAAAGAGAATAAAAAAAGCTGAAAATTACAACAAACTTGCATAGCTGTAAAGCGTAAAAAAAAGGAAACATGGTAAAGTTCAACAGGTGCAAAGAGTTTGAAAATGTGGGTAAGACTCAGTGTTTGAGTGTATGTACAGGAACAAAGAATATGTGCATCTCGCATGGAGTTTACAGAAGAACAGACTGAGAGAAAACATGAGGTTAAGGTCTTAAATGGCCCCAGTGCAGTGAGTATGGGGGGCTCAGTGAAGGAGATCAGGTGAGTCAGGACCCTGGGTACAGCATAGGGGATTACGAACAGGGTTTGTACAGTGATGCACGTGTTCCCATGAGAAGGTGAAGGTGACTCCGTAGATCGGGAAAGTCTTAAATCGAGCTCTGAGGCTGGGAGTTTTTGATGTTCTTAATCTCCAGCTCCAGCTGTCTGACGCGCACGTCCCTCTGGTTGAGGAGCTCCCTCAACCGTCGGATTTCCTCCTGCTGCTTGTGGAACTTGAGACGCAGCTGCGGACGAAAGCACATTCACAGTGTGTTGGAACATATCGAGGGTGTAGTTTCCACTAGAGATAAATATTTTGTTCACAAAATCCTGTTTTTGTCATCAACTTCTTTTAGGCTTTAGTTTAATGGAGGATAGAAGGATATGTCACACGTTGTTCTGGATGATGTGGATATGCTCTAAACCAAGAGCAGCTGGGCAGAGAGAAGAATTAGTATTTTTGTCATCTAACAAGATGTCTGGCAAACAAAGTAAGAGCTATATAGTCAAGGCGGGTACGCCCTCGGGCTGAGGTGATATTGAGCTACTGTTCTAATATTGAGGCACAGTCAGGAGAAACTGTGAACTTTAAAAAAACAAAATTAGTAGGATGGATTTTTCTTTACGTTGCTTTTTGGGTACTTCATATTGCAGCACTGACTGAGGTAGCATTAGTTTTGCTGTTAACTGTGTAACTTGTTTAATATATGTACTTGTGTAACAGAACGTAACGCTGAAGGCCCACTCGGAGGGAGTGGGTGTCTCACACACAAGCTCACATACAAATCATTCACATTTACCATCAAACTGATCGGACATCCAATCAGATTTTGCCCTTGGTTTTGCCTTTTAGGCCCCGTAGAAGCTGCCCTAACATAGTAATTGGCAGAGATTGTTTGGGCTACACAGCCTTATAAGACAAAGGTTTGTCAGCCTTTGCTCTTTATGAATCAACCTGAAAACAGATTTCATGGTTATTTAGACCACATTTCTAATTCTTCTGTTTGACCTATGGAAGCTCAAGGATGACCCTACATGTAAACATTAAGTTACCTCATTCTCTGTCCGAGGAGGAGAACAAAGTGCTAGGTCTTCCCCGTTGCTGATGGGCGTCCGACTCTTATCGCCCGCTGTGTGGTCACTGTCCTCGCCGTCTTTGGTTCCAAGTTGGTCCTGAATGTACGCCAGCTGTAGCATGCCTGGTCTGCTCTGAGACCTGCGGGTTTCCAGCGTGTTCCCCATTCCCTTGCTCATCTCTGAATAAGGCTCTGCTACTTGACTTCCGGGCTTCAGAGACATCAGTACTGGGCCTAGAAGACAAATGTTAGTTATTTCAGTGTTAATATTAATATTCTTCCAAAATCAGAAAGGTATTCCCAATAGATTAGATACTGTAGAACAAAAACTGTGACACAAATACACTTGCAATGAGGTAAAAAACAAAAAATGTAACTTTGAAATTAAAGTAAAAACTCTGTGTGATCTGTGTGATGAAAAATGGATTAATATCAAATATTGACATCTGTATTATGTTGATATGAACATGTCATTAAAAATGTTTCAAAGTCAATGATTCACAATGACCCCCGTCAGCCAACACTACTGTTTTGTTCTTTTTTGGTAGATGTGAAAGCTGCCGTGATGTAGTTTGGCGCCACCAGCCACCAGCCTTTCACAAACCTGTAAATCTGTCCTGCACCTCGCCAACATACACCAATGTCACATTACACACATTAATTCTGACCTTTATCAATGCCACTGAGCCACTCCTCTGCAGTCAAAGCAGGCTTGTAGCCAGCCGTCATTGGATAGATGTCTTCTTGGTACGACTCCGACTGGAAACGCATGCACACAACAGTCAGACAGGTTTAAACGCACCAGATCTGGGCTCTGAGATAAACATAAACATAACCTAAAAATGGATGCATTTCTATAATATACACTGATGATTATGATGAGGTTTGTGTGGGTCAATGTTCTCTCACCCTGCGGGGTACGATCATGGACAGAGGCTCAATGAGACTCTTGATTGTCACCAGTTTGTAGAACCTGAACACCTCACAGGAGCTCACATCCAGACCTCTCTTTGGCATCACACCTGAAAGAAGTCACGGAGAAAGAGACAGTTTTACTCTGTTAAACACGAACAAGAAAGAAAATAATATTATTAATTTTGCAATATGCTAACAAAAACAATTAGACTAATACTGGATCAGTTGCATTCAAAGTACAGTCAGGTGGACCCAAAGTGACCACACCATGAAGATCGCTACATCAAGAAAAGCAACTTCCATCACAGATAGGTAAAGAACACAAGATTCGGCAAAAAGTCATTTTAAAACAAGTCTTGTTGTGTCCTCAGAGGACGAACAGCGGTTTGCAAACCGCACCACAGGAGGGTAAATTAGGCCAAATGTTTGTGGAGGGCTAAGAAAGGGAATGAGACTAGAGTATGCAGATCTGGGGTGTTTTGACTTTTGGGTTTGACACCTGCACTGAATTGAAATATCACCCCATTCCTCAGAGGCCTACTCCACCCCCTGCTTTGCATCTTCGTGGAGAAGGAGGATGAGGCCCCCAAAACTTTACAAGAACTTCTTAAAGACCCAAGAGTACTGACTGTCATGGACTTTTCTCCATAATCATCTGTTCCCAACTACACTGTACGTGTAACGGAGCAGGTGAAGACTGAGAAAGCCTCGACAGGACAGGACATCAGATCATCCATGCCGACTCTAGTGCATCCTGTCATTAATGCAAATATTCCAGCACTATCCCTGAATTTAGTGTCAAATCCACAACATGTCTGTCAGCCCGCAAACTTCAGCTCGTGCTTCTTGTCACGTCACATGATCTACGACTTCTCATTCATTGCTGTTTTGTCTATTCAAATATGGCAGGCTCATTTGCACAACAGCTTTGCTTACAGGTGCAAGAGAGTCAGAGGGCAGCCAGAGGTTCTATAGAGCGATCAGCCGCATCACTTCATACACAATCATGTGAATGAAACATCCAGGATACTGGAATTTGGTTTAAAAGGATGAATTCCACTGTGTGTGAGGTGACATTTGAGATTTTGTATGTGTTTCTTACCCATTCCTTTCTGAGGTAGGTGTGAGCGGTACTCTGTCAGGAAGTGGATATATGGTTTTTCTGAGCTGACCTCATAGTACCTTATATTTCCATCACCCTAACAGAGACAAAGGAAATCTTTGTAACAATAACAACTGAGTAAATACTTTGAATATGAATGTACAGTTGCACCGTTTAATTGTTTTCAGGGACCCACCTTCCCCGCAACGTAGAGCATGTGTGTGTCGGGGTCGAAGAAAGGAAAAAGGACTCCTGACGAACCATCCAGGTTGTCTTCTAACAAAGGCGCAGACAGATCGTCCTACAAGGCGAGATCAAAAACAACACTTGAGCCCTAGTAATACGCAGGAAAACATGCCGAATCAAAAACACTCATTTAAATCCACTTCTACATAAGAAGCACTCTCCACTGCTGAAAAAAAAAAATTTGAGAGCTCAATCCTTAATCCGTCAGACATAATCTCCCCGCCAGGATACACCCTCACGTGAAAACACAGCAGCCAGCCACACTGAATAATATAACAGGCTGGGACTGATCGGAGGACCCCACAACAACATGGTCATGATAAGAATAACCCTAAGCTCTACTTCAACACGGACACGGTGAATTGTTCTGATGAACTGTCGAGTGGTTAAACTTGTCCACTAATCTGTCCACTAGATGGCAGAGTTGTGTGTGACAGAGGGTCCACTTGATACTGAGTGGAGCAGCATCTTAGCCATGAGGTCTCACATCAGGATGGGGGCAGCTGGTTTTTGTACCACATGCTTTTATTCTGGTTTTCTCCGGTCCAAGTCTCCCATCAGGGCTCTGGCTGTATTCTGGGTTTTATCTAGACTTCGGTCTATATTTCTCTGCCTCAGCCACTGTGTGACCCCTTTGACGCTGTGTTTATACGAAGATTAATTAATCGTTTAAAGCTTGTCAAGCAACATGGCAAAACACTGGAAACGCTGTAATCACTGGTTGCAGTTTCTCAATTGCAATGCCCTTGCCCTTGACATCTGACATCTGCTGGGGGAAATTCCCACAGACATTTACCAGTGTCGTTTGACATTTTATGGACAAAATAATAAACAGATTAACTGACAAAACAGCTGGCAAACTAATTGATAGTCCAAAATTATTGTGAGCTAAAACCCTGTCTTTGTGGGAGGGGGGAAACATTTCTTTGATACTGTTATCAATCCTTTGCGAACAAAGAAGGATGACAGGAAGCATTGTCAGTGAACAGTAAATGTAGAAACGCCCTGGACTGACTGCAAATGGCTAATACGTACAACATTTTGAAAGCAGAAAAAGTGTGGACTGTTAATGTTTGTTGATGGTCAAGCAAATAAATCAAATAGCAAATCATTAATTAAGAAAACAAAGTACCATAAACAACCAGAGTAAAAAAATGCCCCATGATGAGAATGACCTGGGTGACCCGATGAGCTAAACTCACATGTCCTCTTTCTAGCCTTTCAGAGTGATCTCATGGTCTTCAGCGGTGAATGGAGCTGCTTCAGGTGTCGTCACGTGACATGAGCGAAGTAGTTGGCAGCAAGAGTGGCAAGACTGCATGTGTCATCACATGACACAACTTACTGACACCTGATCCAACACCATTCACTGATTAAGGCCATAAAATGTGGATGAAAGTGCAGAAAAAGTCAGTAAGTGGACCTTTGAGTATATTTTGTGCCAACATACTTCCTGTGCGGTCTCACCTGATCCCACAGAGTGATCTGGCGATCGTTCCAACGTGAAGTGCCTGTGGTGAGGAGCATCTTCAGGTTACCCAGGATCAGCACCTTGCTGGCTCTGTGCGTTTTGCTGTAGCCCTCCTGCAAACACACAACACAACATTAAACCACCGAACAAAGCATCAAGCATACTTTAACACTTGGTGTCCATGCTACGAGACTTTCTAACAGTAATAGGCTGAACACGACATCGCTGTGATGTAACATCCTGGCATGTGAGCTCCATGTGGGTTTGTTTGGCAGGCAAACATAATGAGAGCAGACTAATGTAGGGTGTGTGAGTCAGTGTCGGGTGACCCAGAGGTCTGTGGAGTTATGCTGTGTGCCTGCTCAGGCCAGAGGTGTCACTTTTGGCTGTGTGGTGCTGGATGAGTGCCTGGGAAGGAGCGAAGGAGCCGGGAACTCACACTTATATTAGCTGGGAGGTTATTTCACTCTCCTGATTCTTGGTTTTATTGAATTTAATACAAAAATGATTAACTGATTCCTCATCTAGATTATAAGCCCACATGTATCCACAAAAAACATTATTTATTTATTTATGGCAGTGCTTCTCAAACAAAAATTATAAGTGTAAGAGAAAATACTGTGCACTGTAACAGTTTTAATTGTTTGTGCTATTTGGAGCTTTGACTCCATTATTTCCTTACAGTGAAATAGGGACATTAGGGAAACTGGTAGATAGTGTTGTCCCTGCTTTTCAAAATAAGAGCACTAGAATTCTCAAATCTAACCACAGAAATAACCCCCCCCACACACACACACACAGACACACACACACACTCGAAGATTTACCTGCAGTAGGTTTCCTGAGCGCGGCTCTATGAGTCGGACCTTCTTGTCCTTGCAGGTGGTGGCGAAGAGGCTGCCATCCGTGTTGAAAGTCATGGAGAGGACGACGTCTGTGTGGTGGCTGATTGTCCGCACGGGGTTCTTTATCACCTGCTCTGGACAGTCCAGGTTCCAGATCATCACCTGCACGTGGTAAAGGCACACACATAAATAAACGCATACAAATTCACCCACGAACAAGCAATTAGAAAAGAACTTTAGTCACGTTTTCTACTGAAATCAGTCAAAAAGAAAACCCATTGTAAACCCATTGTTTATAGGAAATGTTAAAAAGTTCAAGCTAAGAGCAGGTCTTGCCTACCAAAATAAATAATATTCCACTAAAACGTGTAAAATACTTTGTTCAGTTTGATGTAAAAGTGTTTCAGCTCAGTAATTTCCTCTGTACTGACTTAACTCAGTCCTCTGTATTAAAACATGGTAAGCATGAAGCAAAGTGGGCTTCATGCAGTGATGTCTGATCAGGTTTTTCAGGCAAACACATTCCCACAGTCTAAAGCTGGGTGACAACAGAGCTGTCATAAAGAGGTATCATACAAACGGGGATAACTGCTGACACTTTCAGGCTTTCCTCAGAGGCGTTCATGATGACACACTTGGATGTACATGCAGAATGAGACAGACAGACAGATAAAGCCTTGCTTGCTTCACCTCCACGTTGGTGCATTTGATTTACAGATGCAGTCACGCTCATTTAAAACACACTGAGACCGATTTGACTTCTTCATTCAGATTTGCGGTTGTGAAGCAGGAGTTCACAGTGCGAATGATCTGAATCCTCGTGATGCTGTGTACAATAGTCCCACGTGAAATCTTGTACAGGCTACAGTCAGTGATTGCAGCGCAGCAGTGAGAGACCTTTATCAGGATTCGTTAACAATAACTGGGCTGCCACAAACAGTTGTGACCTGTTTGGCAGCATTGTAATTGCTTACTGTACATGTCGCAGTAAGTCCTTTGCTTCTGGCTTCTATGTGGCCGTGTTAGGGTTACAGTGCGTGAGCGTGTGTGTTTGTGCTACCTGGTAGTCATAGGCTGTGCTGAAGAGGATGTTGTTAGCAGTTGGGTGCCACTCGATGAGGCCCACCCTGCGGCTGTGACCCTGGAGCTCCTTCCACGGTACTGTCAGGTTCTTCAGCACACCATGAGGTGGGATTTCCCACACTTTGACCTGTAGACACACACATTGAACGTGATGTAACCAAGTGCTTTTGCTCAAGTACTTCATATTTTTACTGTTTAATGTTGTACATTTTACTCAGCTACAATGATCTGACCGCTTTAGTTACTTTATAATTAAAGATGTTTGCATGGGAAACATGAAAATGTGCAATTCGACTGACACAACTCGAACACAACTGTTTTGATGCTCAATTCAATTTCAATTTCTTTCAAATAATTCTGTCATTGTTGTAGCTTTGAAATACTGCTTGGACAAAAAAGGCTTGCACGAAACAAACACAAAAGACTTAACAATGAGCCTCAGCTGCATCGGCTACAGCAGTAAAATCCTGCTTTTACATGAATGCATGTGTAATTTTATTCTGGTGATGACAGCGTGACGCTCAGTTTCTGTGAAATATATGAAATACGGAAAATAATTAAGCGTGGGCTGACTATGATAACTAGACGACACAGCTGCAGGGCACGCTTTGTAAAAATATTTCTGAGGAAGGAAAACCTGTTGTTTCTTCCTTTCTCTTTCTGCATACAGGGGCTCGTTCTGAGCCAGCTCACGGCTGAGGGATGCGTGGAATGACTTCTAGTTCTTCTTCTCCCTGCTGCTACGTGCTTTTTTTATTTTCCAGGGCAAATGATAACAAGCCAGCAAGCCATTTTGAAAGCGCACACTGAGCATGTACAAACCGTGGTGTCCTCGGAGCATGAGGCGATGCAGTAGTCGTTGAAGGGATTCCACTTGATGTCTAACACGTTGCCTCTGTGGCCCGATACTCTGGGTTGGTGTGGGTCCACCTTACCTGTCTGAGAGACAAACACAAAAGTAAAGACAACTGCAGCGCATGTGAGCTAACTACTGTATATTAAGGTTAAAGGAATCGTAAGACACCTTGGTAAATTATTTGCTTTGCTGCCAAGAAGACACCTGTCTCATGTTTGTATGGTAAACATGCTGGAATAGCCAACAGCCATTTAGCTTAGCATAGCATGAGGACTGGATGCAGGGGGAAACGGCTAGCCTGGCTCTGTCCAAAGGGTAACAACGTTTGCAGACCAGCATATTTGAAGTTCGCTGAGTAACACATTTAATCTGCTTTGTTTGATCTGTACAAAAACAAAAATGTCAGGAAATGAGACCATCCAAATGTCACCAGCCTTCTAAGTTCATTTAAACTCATCAAAACTGGAATTATAGAATTTTACATTAAACAGTGAGCTGTAACACTCAGGTAGATGGGAGTTAGAGAGAGAGGAGGGCAATCTTTGATTCAGTATAAGGCTTTCATTTCCTTTCAGTCTAATCATCTAATGTCTCCTAGATAAAATAGTCTTAGCTTAAATAGCAGCAGGGTTAACAGATATGCAGCACCAGTTAGGAGAGGAAAACAGAAAAAAGGGAATTTAAAGATGTTAAAATCAAGCTTTGGAAAAACTGCATTTCTACATTGCAGTCTTCTGAATTTCTTTAAGGGTCATGTCCTGAAAATCACTTAAGGCGACTCGTGTCTGTAATTTTTAGAGTAGAGTAGTAGACGGAGCTGCCCACAATGAAAGGTCTTTTACCGAGCCCCGTACAGAGCCTCGGTTAAGAACAGAGCAGGGAGTCCTGAGACTGCAGGATGTAGTGTGACCTTGGGAATAATGGTCTATGAACCCATTCACCAACTCCTGCGGGAAACACCTGGGTCTTTAGCTGTCAAACACTCCACTTCGTGCACCGGCTAATTGCTAACTTTGTTTAGCTGTTGTTTGGTGCTGCGTAAGTACTGTACAATATGTTTATCAGTGTTCTCTGTAGCTCTCTGCTGCAGCTGCAAATAGCACTGCTGAGCACAGTGAGAACTGACTAAAGTATGAGGCTGTGGGACATTAAATCAAAACAGTAAGCTAAAAAACACTAGAAAGGTCCTATAGCACTGAGGGGAGCTGCAGAGATGAACGATAATATGTGTTGGTTCATCTCATAACGTAATGTTTTAACTGATTGTTATTGTCTTTTGTTTCTCACATTCCTCTCTTGACAAAATCTGCTGTGTACATTATTTACAATGCAACTTGACCTGCTAACAGTTCACATGGAGACTCATGCATGTGTGTTGTGCTAGTAGCAGTTTATGTGACCTCAAAGCCCCTGGCCTCAAACACAAAAGCCAGGTGGGCTGCAAAGGTTTGGTAAGGTCATGTCTTTCTAAAGCTATACCACGGAACTGGAAGCAGCAGAGGCCTTGTTCATTCCTATGAACGCTGCTCAGCAGTGTACAAAGCCAAAAAGATGATTCTTGCCAAAAAAAAAACAAAAACCTGGATGAATATATATTTCATGTATGCTTGCATAATCGATTGGCTTCAGTGGCAGACCACACCCACAGATTTACCCCTAACACTTCAGGCTACGCACCAGACTTCACACAGCTCCCTCCGAAGCCACACAATTCTTTAATCATTTCTTTTCACACACGCAGCCGCACACCTAAAGACTGTGTAAACTGTAAAAACACTGATTAGTGCAGCTTTAACAACAGAGAGCCGCATGCCGAGGCCAACTTGTAAGTATCCAAATGGGACACGTTGATCTGTGCAGGTTAGGACAAGCACCCCCACATGGAAGCAGTACTGATGAAATTAACACGAAATGACTCAAACTGAAGGTGGAATTACGCAAACCATGTGAGACACATGCCCTGGTATTCAACAATCCCGTTGGAAGCAAAGAGTCAGCGAGCCTTACTGAAGATCTTCTGCCTCAACAAGACCCCTAATTACGCTGTTTGTACGGACAGAGCCTTCCTTCAAATGACACACACACCTGCAGGCTAGATTACTGTGCAGGTAAGCTGTGTTGGAACATGGGGATGACGTAACAACAAGTAGAACATGGCACCTCTGCTCTAGTATTTAAGTGTTAACTACTCTCTCCACAGAACAACAGCTTATCTGTCATAGGAGTTGGAGTTAGCCAAGTCTGTAGGAGTTGAAGGCAACGGGGGCGGAAGTTTCACCTTCTTGAGAAATTGAAAGTAGGAGAAGAGTGGGGTCAAAAGATGTCATTCCTGAGCTAGCATGCAATCCCTGTCCACGACAGGACAGTGGTGATAATTCACCCAGACAATTTAAAAGATGGAGACAGACGCAGTGAGTTGGAGATATACGACAGGCCTGTAAATTTAACCAGCACTGGAGTGAGGCGGCCCGGCTGAGTTTATTTGAGAGGTCACTGTTGTTTCTGATAACACCAGTGGATGTGATGATATGGATAAATAATGTCTGGAAGAGAGATGATTGATCACCTTTCGGCCGAGGTCGGTGAGGAAGATAAGACAGAAAAATGAGCAGGGAGAAAAGTCAAATCTGACCACATGCGATGTTTAGGTTGTGGTGAATGATCTGCAGGGGGTTTCCTCAGTTTAGGTTTAGTGATTCTCCTGGCTCCACTTCTGCTCTCCTATTTCTAAACTGAGAGCAGAGCTGTCATTTCCAGGTGTGCTGTGTGTGCAGCAGCAAAGAGAAACCATGCTGATAAGGAAATTGCCCATCATGGATATAACTAAAGAATCTCAATAGTTGAACTTTCTGTGCACTTCTAATATGAAATGCCACCATGAAGCAGACACTTGTTACATCTTATTTACATCTTTCGTGAAACTAGCCCGGAGTTCAGAGCTGATTTCAGTTACGAGAGAAATTTGTCATGCAGATTTTCCCCTGTGTGTACGATAGACAGCGTAAAGGCAGAAGGAAGAACGCACTGGCTCCAGTACCAACGACCTTTTTACACCAAGCTGCCATTCAACATGAACAATGTGTGTGTTTGTGTGTGCATGCGTCTTTTTCTTTATATCAACTAGGGCTGGGCGATAAAACGATAACGATATGTATCGCGATAGACACGTACTCGATATCAATACAAAATGCGTTCGATAAAACATTTCGATATGAGTGTTTTTTTGTTTTTTTTTTAAGAAACCGGCGAAAGTTTAGCCAGACTCCTCTCTGGTTTAGTTCCGCTTTGTTGCGAAGCAAGCTTGGTTGCATGAGCAAAGGCACTCGTCCTCTGGTGCCTCGCAACCTATGGAGAGACACCCGAGACACACGCTAATAGCCAATCATGTAACAGTATCGTGTTTGGTTGCGTCATCTCCTTGTCTCGTGGTCATGTTTTTTTCCAGAAACAGCGTGGTGAAGAAAAGAAAAGATGAGCACATGTTTTTATAACACTTTAGTTTTGTTAAGCACTTTATTATTGATAATTGTTCTTTTTTTTTTGGTAATCATAACGTTGAACATGTGTGTTGACATTCCTTTTCTTTGAATGCTCATTGCCTGTCAGAGGAAGGTTAAGTTTAAAATAAAAATGTTTAAATTTAGTATTTTTCCCTCCTGGTCCTAATTTTAAATAGGTCATACAATGTTTCAATAATTATCGATATCAACCGATATGAAACACTTATATCGTGATACAGATTTCAGCCATATCGCCCAGCCCTAATACCAACCCTGTGTGACATATTGTTCTGGATGTAAGACTTGTTATCAATCAGGGATACGGGGCTCTTCCTAAACCGATGGCAAATCTTGTCTTAAACTTTCAACTTAAACTCATTTCACCCGTTTTAACTTCTAAATGAATTTCTCGTCAAACATGATTTCTGTTTTGGAGGGTGGCATCTGTCCAAAAAATGCAATGCCTGCAAGCGGTTTTTCACACAGATCAAATAAAAAGATGATTTAATTACCGTAAGACAACCGCACACAGCATGTGCGGTTGTTGCGAGGTCTCGTCCCCGCTTGCCATTTTGGCCTCGACTATTTTCATGAACCTGTTCAATTTCTACCAACTTATGTGATGTAATGAAAAATAACAAATGGCAGCATGAACTGAAGATGTAAAAGCTTTGTAATGGTAGAATTCACAGAGGAGATGTTGTCTTGTATTGCTTCAGATTATACAGGTGTACCTAATTTAGTGGCCCGTGAGTGTCGAGCCCTTTGGTTGTTTTGTTTTCCAACATAAGAGACACCAGGCTGCATGCACAACACCAGGAGCCTGAGCATACATCAACAAAACATGTCATTGTATCTTTTATTAGCTCCTCTAAAAAGCTGACACTGAGTCTGGAAAAACCTGCCACGGGCTTGGAATACTCACATGATGGAGAGGCAGGACCAGGAAGGCCCCTCCCCCCGCACACTCGGTGATGACTGCCAGGAAATGTGGGTTGACAGCACAGAAGTTGTTGTCCTGCACGCTGCGTGTGATTGGCACGCCATCATAGCAGCTCTCCTTGGTGGCGGCCTTACCGAACACGTGGCGGAACTTGGAGCTGCGGTACTGAGGACGCCATGTCATCTGAGAGAGGAGAGAGGGAGGGAGGAGAGGGGAAGGGGGAGGTCAGTCAAGGAGAATCATCTCTCACAGTTATGGCGATGGAGCTTACACTACTGTTCCTTTCTCACATGAGCAGAAATGGGAGAAGTGATCGATTTTAGCAAAACAGGAGCGGTATTCACTCTGAAACACTGGAAACTACTTAAAGACAGGGAGTAAAACATATGTTTCACAACATTGATCAAAATTAACACTGTTACCCAGTGATAATTTATTTAACAAGAAATGATAAGGTACTGCCACTGACTGAACATTAAGTATGCATTAATTTCTCAGGTTACAGATAGTTGTGGAGCTTTAGCTCAGGCCAAAATAACACCCCGCGGTATCCCACAGGGTGTGGGTTTAGTCCCACTTTCATTACGATTATTATTAATGATTAATGTGATTAGATTTGGTAAGGGGAAATTCAATCACTCAACAATGATTAAATGTACATTATCAAAAGAAATCAGTACTATATAATTTTTAATTTTTTTTAATCTTTTATTTGGAAATTCTGGTTTCTTGGCTGGTGAACAACTTGTGACTTCATTTGGAGAAAAAGAAAGCATTTTGTTTTTTGGATGGAAAGTGCAGATTCAAGTAGGGACACAACACATTAATTAAAAAGATGTGTCTGCTGAGCATCTCAAGTACAAAGTAACAACACATGTCATTATCTCGTGTCATTATGATCATGACTTCCTCTTTGTGTGGGTGCTTCAAAGCATCCAAGACATACAAGATTTACATATTTAAAAATAGATATATTAGACGCCGCCTGTGTTGCATCCTTAAAAATCCATGCCAAGTTGTTTTGGATGCACAAATCGTATCAAGGTGGAGGCAAATGTTTACCTAAACCAACCAAAATGTCGGTCGGAAAAAACAAATCTCCAGAATATTCATGCAGTGGAGTGAAAGAGACTTTTCACTGCCGTCAAAACACTGACAGACACCGACTTGTTCCCTGTTAGATCATTTGCTTATGTGTCGTAAATGATGATAGTCATAGTCACGACTGTAATTATGTTTCTATTTCAAACACATTGCATGTTTAATAATGTCAGTATTACCATGACTTTTCATTGTGTCCTTCACCGATAGAGTAGTAATCATGTAAGCATACAGTTTTTGTTTTTGTTGTTTTTAGGACACTCTACAAATTAAATTAATACCTGATATGATAAAACAGTAAATAAATACAGAGCAAAACATCCTATGAGATTTCCCAAACCCAGAGTCTCTTTTTAGTCATTTTCCTTAAGCCAGTCGATGCATATGTCATTATAGTGAGAGATAAGTGGCTCTGGTCCACTGGGACGAGGCCTGGCCAGCCAGCATGTCTGCTTCGCTACTCTGCCTGGCTCCCTGCCTGCCTGCTGCATGGTCATTACTTATGAATTAGGGGTGGAGGAGGCTGATGGACAAGATGTTAACACACAAAAATGGACCCAAACAAGGACTTCCAGTAGACAGAGCAGAGAGGTGACGGGGCAATGAAAGTAGGGCAAGTGAGGCAGAACAACAGGAGGCACAAACCCATGACAACAAACTGACACCATCCTCCTGATTTATGTGGACCGCCCGCTGGCCTGTCAGATGATAGCTAAATAAATGCAACCAGGATGCAAACAGAGTGACATCACAGCGAGGGAAGCGGAAATAACAGCGGTTGGTTAGCGCGACACAGGTGTGGCCGCAGGACTGCTGGCAGAAAAAGAAGCTGAGCAGAAACTGAGTGAACCCAACAGGAGAAAATCTGCTTCAAGTAAAAAGAGATTGTTGGAGACAGAAGTGCACGGCTGGGGATGGTGACTCTGCGCGTCTCAGTTTACTCCGCCACCTCTCATCTTCTACCCTGGGGCAATCGCAGAGAGCCTCACACTGTCACACTGGAATGTTTCCCTACCTGCAAGGAGGCTCATTAAACTTCTCAGGTGTTTAAGAGCAAGACTGCCTGCAAGACACAATCAGTCACATCCCATCGCGGCAGCTGAAACTGCAGCACTCATACAGTTAACTTGTCAGCCTGACATGCAAAGAAATAACTAGCTTTGCCTCAAAACGCCGACAAAAAGCAGTGTAAATAATTAGAGAAAACAATAAAAGACTATATAAGTTATGTTGCAAAATTGCTGCAACATAAGAACAGAACAACGCGACAACAGAGGAAGTTTTCATTGTAACTTAAAAGGACCAGTGTGTGAGATTTACTGGCACCTAGTAGTGAGGCTGCTCCAGAGTTACAGGCCGATATGTGATCACTTGCACTGGCACTGGTTTGCAAACCTGCCCGTGTGCATCTGTGCACAGTCACTATGGGCCTCAAACATAAGAAAAAGGGCACACATCAAAATCTGTGTCAACCCCATCCCTCATGAATCACAGATTTGGCGACATCGAATCCCTCCTCTGCTCCAAAATGAAATTCAAGCTGAATGGTCGCTGCTTTGACACAGCGGACAAGGTCCAGAGGACACCAGCGCACATCACAGACAGTGCTTCTTAAAGTTACTTAACGGGATTTCCAGGGAGTGATCCGAGGGTTTGCAGGAGCACCTGCAGCAGTGTATTACTAATATGTTAGCATGCTAGCATTAGCTGCTAGCACTAAACAAAGCGCCACACCTGACTGGTCGCACTGGCCACTCTCACACATTTCTTTTTGTGTATTTAAAAGAAATGCTACCTCGTCCATGCTCCATAACAACAAAATCAATATTTAAGAAGGTAGCCCATGACTACATAACATGAATGTGTCAAAGAGCACATAGGGTTGGCAACCATGAAGGCAGAAACACAGCCAAATGCTACCCACATCACTTTTCTACATTTGACCAGGATTTTAATGGCATCAACCAGTCGAGGCACATTTTTACCAAACGACCGAATGCATTGCTCAGCAAGCCGTGTGCACGTACAAACTGGAACACATCTGGGTTGACATAATCAGCATTCATGTGTTGCTGAGGCTTACAAGACCGGAGGGAAAGCCTTCCAGGGCAGAAAGCTAAGACGTCTTGTCACATCTAAAGCAGGTTGTAATCAGGCCAGTGGCAGCTTCCTCTCAGCTCTGTGTTGGAGCAGGTACGCAGCAGGCTGCATGGTGGGCAGCCTGTCTCGGCTCCTCACAGAACTGATGACGAAAACACTATTCCGACTATTTTTACACCAGCTTCTTGCTGATCAAAAGACTCTCGTGCACGTTCACTGACAGCAGAAAAACAGTTTTATTCACGAGGCTTCTTTGACTGGCTTTATGTCTGGGAGAAGGAAAAAAAAACAAAGCAAAAAAACGTCCTTTGTGTCAGAGGGAAATTTATTTTAGTCCGTGACCAGTGACTCACAGCGGCAACCGCAATAAGGGGGCTGTAAAAACAGTCATAAAACTAAACTGAAAACACAGATATGACTTTAAAAAAAGATATATTGTACATCTGGTTTGCTCCGCCAGAGTTCTTGTGTGGGTCTGTACTTGTATATAGATGTGTAAAGCATACACATTCAGCTATTCCTCACCTACAGGCTGTCTTTTAAGCACCTCATAACTCATAAACGCGCACACACACAGCGGCCACTCCTCTCTTTGGCTTGCAAAGGCTTGGTGCTGGAGGACGGGGGGGTTCAAAGTTTACTTGCTTTTGTCGCGATATCAGTTACTAAAGCAGAATCGGGCCTGAAGCCATGAACAGAAAGACACTTTGAACTCAAAAACCGGCTGATCCAAAACACTCTAACACTCTAATGATCAGCTTATCAATATCTGCGACCGACTGTCTGTCGAGGACTTTGGGCTTTCTTCTGAACTAACAGTGATGACCTCCTGACCCCCAACCTAATCCGCAAACTCACAACTTCTAAAACCAGAGCGTGCACGGGCTCCGCCTTCTCAATCTGCAGACAGGACGGATGTAATGTTTTGTAAACGCGCCGAGTGAAATTCAAGCCGAGGAATGTACAGGTGTGAACACACGCCGCAGCAGTGTGAATAACACTATATGTGGCCTCATATTCATCGCGTGTGCGTCTGAGCGAGTGAGACACACTCCACTCAGGTTTTTGACCGTCTGCCTTCACGCACAGACGACGGCTTGCAACCTCTGTCTTGTAATAGGATAACAGCCACACTGGTAATCCAATAGCTGCTTCATTGCTCCGGAGCGCACATGTGAATGGGTATGAAAGGATAAGACCGGCTCTGTGGCCCTGCGTCAGTCTGAGAGAGTTTCCCCTGGAGAATCTTGCAGCTCTGCACATGCATGCAGCTTGTTCTCGAGTTGGAAAGGAGCTCTGAAAAACACTCTAATGGTGCACGGTCACAGCCACTGGAGAGAAACACAGTCTGACACCTACCAGAGGGTGCGTTTGCACAGATATCACGCACACATTAAATAAGATCCTTGTTTCTGTTCTGTACATGATCTTAGTTTCATAGTTATGTCAGATATGCTTTAAAGCACTTTTGGAAGCTCTGGTATCCAGGATTGTAGATTCAGATCTTCAGATTAGCTGACAATAGACCTTTATTCCAGGAGACAACTGTGAATTAATCATTAACATATACAGGAGTCTGACAGGGAGGGTGTGGATGTTATGATATGAATGAAACCAATCGACTCCAGGCTGGAACAAAATAACTTTGCTGTAGGACGAATTTGAAAATTAGGCTGTTATGGAGAAGAAACACGCTCCTAATCAGGCTGACTGTCTCATGGAAGCATCTGTGAGTCTGTAGGCCATGGTCAGCATCATAGCTGAGTAATACTGAGCAAGTTTGTCTTTTAAGAACAAGATACCAACATGAATCATTTAAATTAACATCTAATATTCTGGTACAATTTGATATCAAGCTATCAAAGGATTGTTAGCGGTCAGATTCAACCGGCAAGTGGCTTTGAACTGTGATGGATGTCTAACAGCTCTTTTAAATAAATTTGCCTGACCTTGGGGGCGGGGTTTTTAAAACCTGAATAATCATCCGACTGCATGTGTTTCTTGCACGGTCGGTCTTTTATGTAGGAGCGTTTGTTGGTTCCGAGATCCCAGCAATTAACTTTGTGAGAGTGCCGTTATGATTCCCGATGGAAAAAGCCGCCGAAACCAAAATTAAGACCAGAGTTGTAAAGAACTGGAATTGGGTTGCTCTGTGTGAAGGCTGGTCTGCTGCAGGTGCAAAGACGTATCGGAACACTTCTATTGAAGCTTCGTGGCAGAGCTTTAAACCAATAGTTTACCCTGGGAGTTTCCTATTATTTCCTGAGTCCATTAGCGATTAAAGAACATCCGTATGTCATGCGCTGACAACAACACATAAATCATGGATTCAGTTATGGATATAGAGCCTTACTGTAAACTGATACAGGCTGCACGATGTGTTTCTACGTCTTTCTCCACGTTCTTTTTCAAGTACTTTACTGATGTGAATATGAACATGTTTAACCCTTTCCCCCCTTTCTAATTTTCCAACTGTGTCAGCATTAAATGATGAACTTTGCCAAAGTTTTCCCAACTTAAATGATCAAAGCAAGACTAAGCACACATGCAATAATGTGACCGAGCATTCAGCGGAAACTTTCTGATCCTAGACGCCGAGGATGAGGACTTGGTCGGGATTCAGAAAGTGCCGAGGTTCGAGCGCCAACCTTCACTTCTTCCACGGGCCGGGATGAAAATAGGTTCATAAACCTTGACGTGAGAAACAGGATACCAGGCTTAATGAAGAGACCTCAAACAGACTGCAATTCAAACCACAAGGCGCATATTTCAGTGAATGGTAGTGTTTTGAAGGGTGGACGCCACCATAAATAGCCATCTGTGGCTTGAGATGACTTGACTGGGATGCTGGGTGATGATGTCATGTTCAGTGTTGTGGAACAGCTTCGGTTTCATATTGATATATGTATTTTTTTTTTGTCGTCAGCAAGACAAAAAAAAAAAAGAAAAGAAAATACTTCCACGCTTATGGCAGCGAATGAGCGGCTACTTGTCCAAGATTGAGCAATAGGATAATTAAGTTAAAAAAAGGAGTAGGAGCCTGCTGTCAGATAAATCTGTGCCGCGCAGGCAAAGTTAAAAATAGTTTTTCAAACATACACAGATGCAGGAGAGGCAAAGGAGCTGGTTTGAGAAATGACTTTTGTTTCATCTTGTTCAAGCCTGTCTCATGCACATGCACACTGACTTTGAATCCCCAGGGGAAAAAGTGAGCTCACACACACACACACACACACACACACACGCAGGCACCCACTCACACACACAGAGAGGCGTTTGTGGACAGAGGTCTGAAGAGTAAAAGATCAATAACAGAATGTCAAAAAGCAAGAGACGGATCCGAGGGAGCAGGACGCGAAAGACGTCCAGACAACACGGAAGAGAGAGGCAGAGTGTGCGGTTGAGCAAGAGGGAGTGTGAGAAAGTCAAATTGGGAGTTCAGCAGCACTCACCCTGTCGAGCGAGTCGTCACTGGCACAAGAAGAAGAATGAGCAGCGGGTCCTGGAGTGAGAAAAACTTGTGTCTGAGAGGCAAGTGGGAAAGTGTCTTCAAAATAAAAAAGTCCTCTCCGCTAAAAAAAAAAGAGAAAATGACTTGTTTTGCTTTATGTCAAGCACATGGGTCAACGCTGCTCCTCCATACACACATGCAAACCAGTCTACACACACTTATACATGCACACACACACACACACACACACACACACAGGCAGCCGGTCCGTAATTTAACTATCCTGTCCGAACAGAGTCCAAACCGAGCTGCTTCTTCTTCTTCTTCTTCTTTGATGTGTACAGTCCGCACAGACAGTCAGAGGAGACGGCGGGTGTGTGCATGCAGCGTGAAGCCGAGTGCATGTGTGAACAAGCAGGAGGAGAGTGCAGTGAGTGTGTGAGTGTGCGTGTGTGTACGCTCGGTGAGAGGGAGGTGACTGCAAGGAGGGAGAGGGAGAGGGAGAGGGAGAGAGAGAGAGCTGCAGGTAATCTCTGAGCGCCGCTCCCTCTCGTCACTCCTCCACAGTGTTTGCTCAATCAGGATTCCTCGCTCGATCTTGAAGGAGAAGGAGAAGACGCTCCTCTTCACCCTTGTTGCTCAATAATAAATGACCTACTTGTGAAACGAGGCTTTTCACTGAATTTGTAGCTAATAAAATAGATGAATTTCATCTCTTGCATATCTCTCTCCCTTAGCTATAAATGGCTATTTCTAGAAAGTCAGAGGGAAGTAGTTCCAAGAAGAGGGAAGTTTATTAATGCACCTCTCAAAGTCAAGGCAAATAAATGCATTTGAATAGCCGGTAAACACAATAAACCGCTAATAATTAAAAATATAACCACTGCTTCAGAGGCAGCACTGTACAATCCACACTCAAAGTTCGGAATCGAGGATTTCTGGTTTGAATTTGTAGCCGCTGAGCTCAAAAACGAGTGAACTGACCTTCATTTGTAAAATTGGTAGAATCTCATTCCAACATCCTAAATCTGAGCCTGGCCAGAGGCTTTTGTTGCCTGTCATCGCGTCTCTCTTGGGACACATTTTCAGAAACAAAAATAAGCATTTTTTTTCATTCATTCATTTCTAAGTGGCATTGTACAAGAGCAAAAGCCAGATGTTCTCCGCTACACACACCAAACTAATATTCCTACTTAAAGGTATAACCTCTGGCAGTCCTTCTCAAAGCATCTGTCCTCTGTGAAGTTCGACCCGACGCTCCTCAGACGAAGAACCTTCGAGTAATGGCAAAGAGATGCAACCACTCAAAAATTGGATCATCTTCATTGTTTGTTTGGCAAAAGGCCCAAAGCCCATCCGACCACTCACATGGCTTCAGCTGGACGGCAGCGGTTCTCACTCCAAGTCAAACTGAGCCATTATGTAATGCCACATTAGCGGTGGAGGCCGGGAGAGGCTGATGGGTCGATGAGAGGACGGGCTGAAACAAAGCTGGCCACTGACAGCTGGCCTTCACACGGTCACACGGGTGTGCAGCCAAGGGGCTGATCAATGCTTTTCACTGCACAAACGTGCACGCCTGCACGCCAGCTGTAAAGTATTCATATTGTTACGATGATTCATTCCTCAACCTGCGACAGTCAGATATTAATGAGTTCCAGATCTTTACGGCTTTGATTTGTGTTTCACCTTTTATTTGATGGTGGTTTAATAACTAACTCTCAGTTGTATCCTTATCATTAATTTTTTAGTTTTGACAGTTTTATGTTTGTCTGTTGGATTTTTGCCTTTAGCTTTATGGAACAGAGCAGAGAGCAGAGAGCAGTGAGAGTGATCTCAGTGGACCACCATGTATTAACAAAGGCTGAAATACTGAATGAATGAGTGCAACTAAAAGTTTAAATAAAAATAAGGATTCAAATTAAATCATAAACGTGGTCTGAGCTGATCACACCTGAATAAAATCAAGGAATGTAACGTACAGAAAATCAGTATCCTTTGTGTGCGTTTGAATATTGAACATTATTGAGTACTAATTTTGAATCATTACCGCTAATTGAATTCATATTTAAGCAGCAATCTCACATCGTGGCTGGTGGACATGGAGCTAATATTAATTGGGGTGTGTAGCGTGCTTTAAAGGGATAGTTCAGGTGTTTTGAAGTGAGGTTGTATGGGCTGCTGATCCATAGTGCGTTTACCACCGCAGAAGACAGTCAGTATGGCCCCACTTTGGACGAGCAACAGGTGTACCAGTATAAGAAGCAAAGCAATGAATTGCTGTGGATGAAGCCAACTTTAAAATCACATTACATAAATTTAAATGTATGTGATATTTAGAATAACCAAACATAACCAATAGAGAACTACATTGATTATGGGTTCAAAACCCCCAAACCAGACCCATTAATCTATGAAGGCGCAACATGTTTTGTAAAATGATGTGTTGCACGTCAAAGTGGCCCTCGCTCAAAACTGTACTCGCCTGAGAAAACGTCCTTACCCACACACACACACATGCACACGCCCACACTAACACGACTGATAAGATGTGATACCAGCACATCTGCACCAGATACACAACTCAAAGTCCAACGGTCGCACACTGTCTCTGACACTGTGGGAAGTGGTTGACTAATGAAAAGACAGGAGTTTGAAGCGAGCTAATGTTCTGGGACACGCCAACCCCTGACACCCACAGATGGTGACCATTTATATGTACAAATACCAAAAAAAAAAGTCTTGATCAGCAGAGTTGAACAGAATAAGTATGCACTGAAATGACTTAATAAGATCTGACCAATCATGACGCACACACCAGTTTCACATTCATAAAGGTATGACGGTGCCAAAGGTGTGTTGAAGATATCAACCGGGCAGACAGTGGAATGATTGGCCAATGTCACCACGTAGCCACTGCTCTTATCAAAGCAGACAGACGGCTTTGATTCATGATCACTTTGCTGGCAGCCCAGCCTCCTCTTCTTCTTACGCACTGGGTTTCCTTTCATTTAGCTCTTGGCTCTGGATTAAACCACGGCGTTTCGAGTGTGCATCTGTGTGCGCAATTATCAATAAGGACAGGGCACGAGTCCCAAAAGCTTGTGACTCTTTCCAAAGAGCTCCAACCACAAGGCTTGCTCTCTAATCACAGATCACACAGCGGCAGACTAATAGCTGACTGCTGTGAGAAAACAGGCCAGAGCCTTTGACACTACAGAGACACAGTGACCTTCTATTCAACACTTTGTCATTCCTGATTGGCTGTTTGACTGTGTTTTGACTGTAAAACACCTGGTTTCAATGCCAAGTACTATCCTGGGCTTCAGTCTGGGGGCCTAAACCGCTGCAGCAAGGTTTGCACTTGAGCTGAGCGTTTTCATCATGCGCTTTAAATGGTCAAATGTTCAACAACTGAGCAAACAGCACAGTCCCATTCAAGTACATAGCTAACCGAGCAGGTGCAGTCAATGACTGAATAAGTCACCTGGAGCTATTGATGTCCAGTGCACACAGAAACCTCAATCAAAGACAGATTCATTTACACGGGTCAGTCAGAGAGCAAATAAATGTCTACACGACGGCTCGGGGCAACACCTTCCTCCAGCGGGAATAAAACTTTAAATCACTTTCTACGGAGCCAATATGTCAGCTGCGAGGGAGGCAAGGTCAAGCTTTTTCAATTTGTCATTAATTTGCATGCTGTTCTGTGCGCCGACTCTGTTGCTTTACTGTGCAAATGAGGGGCCACACCTGCGCCAACACACGGGAAGAAAAATACTGATTCAACACGTCATCGCACAGGTCAGTCAGTGACATACCGTGTGTGCCTCATATGTGGCCCTCACTTTCGGGATAACATTGGTGATTGAGTGGGAAAAGAATGATTTAGACACTCCAATATGTCAGTTAATACATAAATGAAATAATTAATAACTGTAAGGAATGTAGATTTTGTTGAGAAGTATCAACTTCCTGCTCCTTCATATACAGTTATAACTGCTGAGGACCAGAAACATTGTTATCTGCTGTTCAGTGTTGACTGGGGATTTCATCACATCTCCAAGTATTCAGATATTTTTCTAATACCACCCTGTGGAAATGCTCCACTACCACTGAAAACTCTGCACTCAGACCTGACGTGAGTAAGAGAATGGCAGCATTTACTTAAAGTATCAGAAATAAAAGGCCCTGCTCTCCCTGTCTTCGTTTTACTATGTATCTCATGTTTTCAGACTAATATTCCGCGTATGTTGCATTTACCACTGTAGATGTTTATGGTTGAGCTGATGTTTGCTGATTTATATACTGTTGGCTAGTTTAATGTACAGCAATGCATCCTATTCTTTATCCAAAGATCATCAGATGTTTGTAGTGTCGTCCCGTTGAAGCCAGTAACTAGTAAGTACAGTTTCCAAATCAAATTTCAAGGGACGCAACCAAGACCAAACATATGAATTAACACTGATATGTAAAATTACATGTACTGTGACCAAAGATCCCATAACCATAATTGCAACATGACAGAAACGGCGGTACGGGTGTGAATGAGATTCTGTGAGAACAAGCTCAGCTGCACCAGAACAGTCACTCAAACACACAAGATGAAGATACAACACAGATCAGATCATAATCTACTCGTGTGTCAACAGGTTGATGTGTGACTTAGAGTGAACTGATACAATCGCTGAGTTACATCTTTTTCCAGCACACCTGAGAAACACTTCACTGCGGAGTTCGGAGTTCTTCACTTTGCAAGCATGTAAACATTCTCCGTTTGATTTCGGGAAGCAAGTGTGCAGACGTTCAGACCGCAGCCGGTGACCGAGGGGAGCATTTCAAGCTGATCAAAGACACACAGGTCAGGTCAGCAGACAGGAAGTGATGCAGGGAACAAAGTATTTGATAAGGTGATCAATGGTCATTCCGAAACCACGGCGCTGACGCGTGAGGTTCCAAACAAAGAGCCACATTTCATCATATGGACAACAGAAGTACATCATGTGATGGTGATCTCACCTGCAGCTAGCGTTAACGTTGACTCACATGTTAGCATGCCTGTGCAGTGCACCTCATTCTTTCACATCTGAATCACTCCAATATCTGCGTTAACACAGCAGTTTGAAACAGTTCCCATTTAGTGATATCACAGCCTACCTTACCTGCTTACATCACCTTTGGCAGCAAAAAGACGGTTTATAGCCATTAATCCCTGAACTCACATCACAGAAACACAATTTACACGCTTTGAAGGTTAAAACTTTCATATAAGCCATAATCTGTTATGTATTTAATCACCTTTGGGCAGCTCTCTGTTTTCGTACATACAAATATGATGATTATAGACACAAAGAATGCGATCGCTTACACAAAACACACATACAAACAAGCGTCTGGCTTCCAGGAGCAGTACAACAAACATTGGCTGGGTTTGATGAGCTGGAAACCAAATCAATTTCCTTTATTGGCTTACGGTAAGAGGGTCCAAGCCTCAAGACATACTGGACAGAGGTTGTATTACACACAGCACATAGGCCTAATGAACACATCACGTGAAGTGATTGATGGAAGGAGACAGCTTTATCCTAAGATAAAAGCCGGGGGAGTTAAGGTTTGCTGAAAATATAACCGGTTGCACAAAACATCTTTAGGTCATCTTAAGGTTTCCTTCATTGAAGTCTATAAAGATTTTTCCTTATCTTGTTCTTAAACTAAAGGAATCCCTTAAAGTTAAACTGAGCAAAGTATAACACTTAACTTAACACTTATGACTGCTGATCATTTCCTGGAAGACAAACTGTAACCTCTTAGGAGAGGTCCCTAGAAAGGTCTGTGTAATTTGATATCAAGTGACCATTGACTAAGCCCCGCCCCCTTAGTTACTATTGCTGTGCCAAGACGCCCACTCTAGCTCAGCAGTATTAGTGATAACAGCTCAAACAACAGGAGGTGAAATTCAGACAAAACTTGAAAAAAAGCTGACTTTCATCTCCCACCAGTGTTCGATTTTGCAGAAATCATAATTATGTATTATGAGCTCTCCTATAGCTAGCTACAAATAAGCTTAGTTCAGTACTATGCTTAAGAACCATTTTAAGACAGTTAAACTGAACTTTCTAACACATTAAATTAGTCACAATCCATTTTCCAGTGAGAAATGTTGCACTTGTTACTTGGCTACATTACATGGGGTTGATCCAGCAAACTTTAGTGAATCAAATAAAGAGCAGGGTAGAGCTGCCAAAACCAGCCTAAATATTTGATATATTACATCAGTCAAAATAACCCCTAACTATAATGTAGCTTTGACTATAACACTATGTTTGCCTTATGAGGTATTAGGCTAGTTCATGGGAGAAACTGAAGTCTACACAGTAGCCTGTGTTATGTTTTTAAAAGACATCACTCTCTAGACTGTGTAGATATCATATTGCTGTTACTATGTGCTTACCTCAGCTGGACCTACAGACAAACTAATGAGCAAATCAACAAAGCAGGAGCACTTTTATATAACTCTTGTGGGTTACGGGTTCAGAAAAGGAACAACACTGACTTTGTTATTAGTCGATAAGTCTGCATCCACATATATGACATGACTGCACCTGCAGAGGCAGATATGCTGCGGCCTCCTTTTGAATACTTAATCTGTGCAGTTGGAAGTTCATGAAATGTTTGCATTTCTCTTCATTGCACAGACCAGAAAATTATTTGAAAAGGATGAAATAACAAAAAGGAAACACATAAAATACATCTACATGCCAAAGGTTTGTCCTATTAAGAAACTGAAAGACACTTAAAATAAAAATAAATAAAATTCTCCCCCACATCGTAAGAGGCAATTATAATCATGGATCATGTCACATCGTAGCAGAGAGGCAGGAGTGTGTCTCAGGTCATAGCCTCCAGGGGGTTCTGTTATCCTATATTAATTACAACTAGGCAAAGCTGCTCTGCAGATAGCCTGTGCAGCACAAGCTCCTGACACAATTTAAAATACTCAGCATCAAAGACGAGAAGGAGGAGGGCAAATATGTGCAACAGCACAAAATTAGGTTTGATGTTCTAAATTTAGTTCAGGAAACACTGCCTTGGGAATGAATGTGGTGAAAACATGCATTTCATTGCAGAATTTACTATATAATAAATATACATTATAAATATTAAATCACAAATTGTCAAAGGGAGATCAATTATTCAGAAGGGCAGTGAGCTTGTACCTCAGAGCAGACCAAACATGTCACAGGGATCCTTATCGCTCAAGTGAATACAGTGGCAGTGCCTCACCGGCCGAGGCCCTCCATCCATTCTAACCATAGTAACTGTAGTCAAGGTGAGTTTCACTTTCTGTGACTCAAGGGGATTAGCTTGCCTTTATATAGGCTCAGCCTCTCTCTGTAAACAATACACAGACGCCGTGCTGCTGCAGCGCACGCCCTGTTATCAGGCTGAGGGAGGCCGCCGCTAATGAGATCATTCCCCATTAGCTAACTGCATTAATGTGCTGTGATACTCAACGCACAGAAAGTGCAGCTCCCTGACATGTAAAGTGTTTTACAGAGGGGAAACTTGGCTAAAAGCTTGGACTTGCACTTCTGATTCCCGCAGCCATGCAGGCAGCTCAGTCAGTGCTAACGTTAGCATGCTACCATGGTCAAAATGATAACATGCTCATGTTTAGCAGGTATTATGTTATGTCATATTCACCATCTTGGTTTAGCGTGTTAGCATGGCTTATTACCACTAAACACAAGGCCGGTTGCAGGTATTAGGACATAAAGCAAAATAATGGACAAATTACAACTTTTGTCGTAATGGTGATATTAGATTATGTTACCATAAAGTTAGCATAATTCATCCAGAGGGAACAGAAATGTCAGCACGACAAATATCCGCACAAAATCATGAAGGTTCATCTCTGGAGACTGCGAATATCTACACATAATCATCAAAACTGAGTCGTATGACCTGAGGTGCTTTGACCTTACACCTGCGATTTACAGATCCTGCACGTTAACCTGCAGCATATTCACGTGCGACTCCATCTGTGCAGTTAAAGGGCAGCTCTTGCTGAGTCTAAAAGATGTACGGCTGCCACTTGTCAGGGAACAAGCATTCATTTGCTCTGACAGCATTTTTCATGAGGTACAACCATTAGGGCTACTTTGGGGCTCTGCGATCAATATGGCGAACACATACACACACAGAGCAGTGTGGGCCTTCTTCTTTTCTTCATGAATAATAAATCAGACTCTGCTGACCCATCTGCCTCACAATTAAGACCCTCTGATTCCAGAAACAACAGGAGGACACAATGAAACAGTGATTCTTAACTAAATGCATCCTGTAGCCGGACTGGTTACCAAACCTACGGGGACACAACATAGACTGTGGGGTCACAAGATGTTTTGGATTTTAAAAAAACATAACTGTGTATTTTAAAATATAGATTTCTCTTATTGTTGCTATTTTCTTGTGAAATACTGGGAGGATTTACATATTTAGGCCTTAATAAACATGAGTGCGCTCATAAAAACATGTAAGGGGCCAAAAATCCAGTACCCGTTCACCTTTTTAGGATTTTCATGACAATTGTATTTAGCCTTGTTATATTTCATGCACTTCTGTGGTTAGTCTTCTAATGAAAAGTCTGCACATAGAAACTCATGAGAACAGCAGGGAACAGGCCCAGGGATCAACAGAAAACATTTCTCAGGGACCATCTCAATGAGGGAAAGACCATTGTCTGTGTTGTGCACATGCACGCATGCAATTATGTTATGAGTTACGAAAATTTATATTAATAAATCTTTAAAAATGATCAAACTGGCCTAAAAACAGAGCAGGAAGAGTGACCAAATACAGCATAGATGTTTTTTTCAGTGAACGCTGTGATTGCTTTTTGAAAACAGAGAAGGTCTAACAACACTTCCTGCTGCATTCCCTGAAAGCCTAATACTCTTTTAACCACCCAGATAGAAAAAATGGACTCCTCATCCTAATCCCAACAAAGACAACATGGTCAAAGTTCAGTGTGCATCAGAGAGACTCATCTACAGCTATAGTAGTTTTACTTTCTGTCATATAAATATTTTCATACAACACAAATACGTATTTTTCCAGTAACATTTCAAAAGGAGCAACGCTGCCATTTCTAGCTATCAGGAAAGAAAACTGGCCGAACGTGGGAAAATTTGGTGGTTAAAATTGGTGGCAGAAAAGTCTGTCGGTCTATAAAATATAAGAGGTTTTTCTGAAAGAAGTATGGAAAATGTGATTTTTGAGGATTTATCATAAAATCTCCTGTGCCTGAATGTAAAATAAATAGAGGAGAGGCAGAAGGCTGCAGAACATTAAGGGTTGACAGTCTGTGTCCTAATAGAGCTGAGGTTTCCTCTTTCCTGTGGCCTTCACAGTGTCAGTGCAACCTTAAAAACCTGAACAAGAGCACCGGGAGTCTGACACTGAAAAAATCCAGAGACGCTCTCTCTCTGTTTTTTTTTTTTTTTGAAGTAATCCCCTCCCTGTTTGCCCCACGTGGGAGCAGCACCAGATAATCCTCAAACAGTCGGACAGCTGCCATGTCAGAAACGTGCGGACAACCTGCCGCGACTCATCTGAGTGACAGTGATGTAACGGCGAAGAGATGGCTGGAAATACAAACAGGGCTCTCAGAGCTTTTGCTTAAAAAGTCATTATGCTTTGCTGTGTAAATGACCCTGCCCTGCAGTGACAAGAAACAGCAGGAGCTGGTTTGTCGGGGGAAGCTGCTGGTCTTTAGGCGGCCTGCGTGTGACAATACCAGCGAGAGGTTCTGCGGTCACGTGCACACTCTCCGGTTACATAAGAGCATTTTAGGATTTCCAAACCATTGTCAGGACAAGTACAGTAATCATCCTCAACATCCACCAGCAGATTGTTTCCTAAAGCCTGTGCACTTAAAATATGGCAGATTTGTTTGAATCAGTTTGGTCGCTGGCTTGAGTGCAGCCAGCGCAAAGCGATTCACACGGAGAAGAAAGCATCCAGCATCTCGCTGCAGTTTCGTAGTTTCATTACATCTGATTACAGAGTGTCAGGTGATGAATCCACTTCAGACCTGATGAAGAGTGTTGATGCCGACGTGCAATCATCACGTCGGGCACTGCTCATACTACAGCAGTGTGCAGAGCGAAGTGAAGATCAGAGTCACATCGCGCCCCGAACAAAGCGGTAAATGAGGAATCGATCAACAGGAAATGATTCAGGGACCGTTTTCATGATCAATTAATCATTTGGGTCAATTTTCAAATGGGTCAGAATGGGTTTTTTACTCAGTTTTTATAGTATTTAATATGTTTATCTTTTAAACTGCTGATCAGACAAAACAAGAAAGACATCAAGTTACACTCTGAGAAGTGATAAGTAAATAAGCATCATAATAATCTGTATTTGCAGCCTAGCATTTAAATTACCCACAGTCTGATTGGCCCTGGCCACTACAACATAAGCTTATGGGTGGTAATGTCAGTTAAAGCTAGAACAGATATTGCCAAATAACTGTTTTTCTAATCGTTCTACTGTTGAAACTACATTTCATCATCTACTGTGTCAATGGCAAAACGTTACCAACTGACTCAGTCTCTATCTTAATATGAATCCTGGCAGCATTAGTCTGTTTACGCTGCTTCACTGACAGTGAAACACAGTGGGCTCAAACACCATGAAGTCACCCTGGCTCCGCTGGGGAGGGAGGCAGGCCTTCATTAGGTTCAGTGATGAGTGAACCACAGGGGTGGAGTGGTGGTGGTGGTGGTGGAGACAGAGACTAAAGGCCCCTGCGGGTTTTGTTCTGGAGGTATAGTCATGCATGAGGCATCATTTAGTGGCAACATCAGGTTCTCCTCCACCACCTCGGGGCTCGGTGTCTGAAGCGACTCTGATTGTGCGGCAACAGAGGACATGTGAGATGATCTCATTCGCCTTCAGGCTGTTTCAAACTTGTCACCAAATCAGTGATTAATCCAGTGGAAGGGCAAATAGAAATGCGACACACACTCACACAACTTCTGTTTCAGTAGCAGACAACAGTAAACACATTTATTCATTTATTTTGCTGAGGTTAGCCAGTTTGTCAGTTTCCTGGTTCTCTACCTTTTTCTGATTTTTATTGTTTTACATTGATGATTTGTACATTTTTGAAGTTCTCTGTTTGCTTTGTGCTTTCACGTTTTAGCTGTATACTTAAATATTTACTGAAAAAGTGTCAAAAGTCATTCTTTGAGCTAAACCATCATCGATATCTTCATTCAGCAGGTAAGCATCTGCTACCATATGCTATGAAGCATTGCATACAAGGCACATCTTATGCAAATGTTGTTAGTTTTGCAGGTATGTAGTCATAAATCAAATAATTAAAACATACTCTGGGAGGCTGTGTTCAGTCACTTTTTCACTATTTTTTTTTTACCTTTTGTGATGATAAAGCTGCAGGATATCACCTTCTTGTGTTATATTTAGCTTTCTGGACACACCTGCACACACACAGTCTGAGCTTGTTACATAATGACTAACCACTAGCCCTTAATTGGTTTCTTCACCTCTGTGTGGAGTAACACCTAATGATCCATCAAAGTGCCACAAACCCGACGCATTCTGCAGTCCGAGCAGCGTTCGCTAGCAAAAGTTTGCTAAAAGGCTACAACTAATAAATATTTTAATTTTCAAATCATTTGCATATCGTTTTCTTTATTAATTGTTTATGCGGTGTCAGAAAATTGTGAAAGAATACAGTCACAGTTTGTCAGAGCCAGTGGAGGAATCTTTGTCTTGTTTTGTCTGCAACAGTGGTCTCAAAGACAAAACAATGTCACCTCCAGATCCATTCAGTTCTCTGGTATTTCACCTGATCCTCATCAGCAGATGGAGTGCGCCCACTCATCATGAAAATGTAAATGCTTCAATTTCCATTTCCTCTGAGCATTTTCAGATCTTCTCATTTACTATGAAGCGTTTGCTCTAGACCTGCTCTGAATGTAAAGTGCCTTGAGATAACCGTTGTTATGATTTGGCGCTATTCAAATAAAACTGAACTGAATTTAATAATGATCACGTTATGCAGTTTCAGGCTCTGGATCAGCTGCCTGATGGACCCAAAAATAATCAGTGCACAGGGGTGGAAGACAACAAAAAACTGAAAATATTAGCTTTAGCTTTGATTTCCAATTACCTGGAACCAACTGTGGTGTTTTTGTTGAACAGTGAATTGAGTTTCGTTACTGTTTCTGTCAATCAGCTGATCAATAAATCTGATTTTTGCTTCAGCCCTACAACACCTAACTCTGTCCCATTTACCCGTGAGATTAAAAACACTACGCGTGCAGCGCAGCATTAGAGTAAATGTCAACAGGCTTCTGAGGTTCGTCACTGTTTGTCTAGAATGCAGGTTTTACCTCCTGACAGCTGGCTTTACTGCTCATAAGCAAGCACGGCAGGGACGTATCGCCTGAAGGCCAATGAGGCCCGCGAGTTCAAGGGCCTATTTACTCAAAAGCACACCTTCAGTTCACAGCAGTCAGTACAGCGAGCAGGACTTTGATACCTGCAACCAGCAGTGAGTATGTGAGGAACATGAACCTACTTTGATTACTGTCTTCGCTGTCTGTGAGATATAGTACAAGATACACTTTAAATACCTCCTTTGTTGTATCACAGGAAGGAGATGAATAGAGTGACGTAGCTGAAGAAGCTGCTAATGATAATCGGAAGAATCTACATAGCAATCTGCACAGTCACAGGTTGGACAAAGGGGGAAAATCTTCGGTATGTGTTAGCAGTAACAGTGATAACATACCGGAGATCAAGGGTAGCATTTTATGACCCAGTGCATGACAGATTTCACCACTGACAGAGTAGAAGTTAAGAGAGAAGCTGTAGAGTCAACTCTTCATTAAAAAACTCTGTTAGAGACTGTGAAGATGTGGTGTGGAACCCCAACTTGAAGTCAGCTACAAGTGGGAGTTCCCCGTTTCCCGCAAAGCACAGATGTGTTGCAAACTTATTAGCCTAATGCTCAGTTTGGCCAGAGTTTGGAAATAGCAGACCTACCGTGACAGATCTAGTGCCGGCACGACACAGCAACACCTCACACGACTCCAAAAGTCATCACTCACGTTGTCACACTTGAACTCGGCACCTTCACTGCCCTTCATGGTCTGAAACAACATCCAGGCTTGTGAATGAAAAGCTGGTGATCTGACGTGCCGCCTTCGTTACGACACGCAGGTTTACTTAGATTAGCACTATGAACACACAGGCCTACACACATTTGCATGACACCACAGGCCAACACTTGATAACCACCCTGCAAAAGCCAAAGTGTGGTAACTGACCTCGGTGTTGATGTCCTGCCCCAATGATGGGACGCAGAAGTTATGGAGTTATTCAGTTTAGGAACGAGTCAAATGTGGACAACGGCTCTTAAAGAGAATAGTTTTTAGGGAAAATGTGATTTGTTGCGCAGATCGATACAACTGCAACGTCAGGGTGTTGGGAGTTAGAGCCAAAATTAGCCTAGCTTAGCATAAAGAATGGAAACAGGTGGAAACAGCTAGCCTGGATCTGTACGTAATTCAAGATCAGGAGCCGATACACAACAGGTTTGGACGGACTTAGACAAAAATTTAGGATTGATGTTGGGGTTCCAATAGGGTTCAATCGAATATTATATTAATTGTATTATATTAAACATGCTGAACGCCTTTTGACAGACATGCCTTTTAATTTGGCAGGAAGAGAGCACGAAAGTCTATTTCCCAAAATGCTGACAGAACATTTTTTTCCACATGCTCTTTCCACTTTGTCTTGACAGTTAATATGGAGGCTCGGGACTGTCAGCTCCAAGATAAAACCTACAATTGTGGAATATGAAACATCAACAGTAACAATAACATATAGGCTGATATGAAATGACACACTTGGCCAGTGCAATATCAAACTGTCCTCTGCACACTTTGGACCTGCAGGAGTGAGTCTTAAACTTCTCCCACTGCTCCACATGTGGTGACCATTAGACTTGGGTCATTAAACAGTGAGCTCTCAAACTGCTTTTCTTTTGTCTGAAGTTTGTTTACGTCCATCCAGACAAGAAGGAGTAAAAACAATGGACCCAAACTGGTGAACTGGTGCGCAGAAAGACGGGCCGCAGCCACCCACAGAGCAAAAATAATAGATCTCACTTTGAGATGCTGATGTGTTTGCAGACACCAGGATGGTATTAGCTGAAGGGGTGCAGTACATTACTTGAAGATGTCGTTGCTGATGGACACGTGAATGTCACTGTTTCCAAATGCATTTATCATTTATCATTTTTATTCTAAGGTTTTCAATCCATACCTTAAAATATTCAGTATCAGTGCCTTTTTAATCAAGATGTGAAACTATTTTTCATATTTGCTTGTTCCAGCGTGTCAGGACAGGAATATTTTTGGTTTTGGGGTCAGTTGCTAGCACCAAATAAGAAATCTGTGGATTACTCCATGGATTTTAGAGAATTTATATCATATATAAATTCAATTGTTTTCTATATTCTTACAAAATGAACCATAGATTAACTAAGAAAATAATCAGCAGGTTAATCCATCGTAAAAATAATGATCAACTAGTTTGTTTGTTCAACAAATTATGAAAAATAAGATGAAACCTGCATTTTTAGAAATAAACGATTAATCAGATATCGTTGTTGATGGGGATTCATTTACAGTCATCAGTATATGTAAAGATATAAAATCATTCTGAGTCAGCTCATGGTTTCAGGTCTACAGACAAATCTTTTTGTGGTTTCGCTTGAATAACAAACCTTTTTCTCATCATTATATTTTACATGTTAATAGGTTTTTGTGAACTAACTGTAAAAGAGATCAGATTCAGTGGTTTCTAAAGCGAGGTGAGGGGAAACATCGAGCATCCTGCAAAGTAGAGAACTGACTAGTCTTATCTAACAGACAATGAATCAGCACCAAAGAGCAAACACTTTAATTAAAAATTAAATCAGTTTTCCAAAACAGAAAAGCCATTTGCTGAGAGGATTTGGTGTTTTGAGCGATATTAAACTGAATATATGGGACTTTTTTTGAACTGTTGTTCACAGATAACGAGTTTTAGCTCTGAGAAACATTACTGGGGCATTTTTCCACCAGTTCTCTGACACAAAATAACCAAAATCTAATTCAGTCTGCTCACAATCATTTGAGTCACTGGGTACGATCACTTAGAAATGTGTTTATAGTAGAAACAGCTGTGCGCTTCTGTGTCCCATCGTACAACAACACACTCCACCAATAAAGCAGTCCACTGGTTTGAATGAGAGACATGCATCCCGACCTGCAAGCTGCAACAAATTAATCAGCCACTGCACACTCACACACTTGAAGCGTGGAGTTGAGTGGTGTTTAAGTGTGTTCCCGGTCGGTGTGAGGAGGCTGTAAAGCCGCATGGCTGCAGCTCGGAGCCACGCCGCGAGTGGGACGCCTAAAATCAAACTGTCCCCGGTGCGATCCGCTCGCCCTGCGGAGCCTCGAACACGCCCGCACGAGAACGAACGAGCACCGGCAACTGCACGACTTCAGACCGGAGTGAACTCACCTTTGAGACGGTCATATGGTGCGAGATGCGACGGCAGGTGGTGGTAGTTTCCTCAGGCAAGTGGAGCGGCTGCTGCTGCTGCTGCTGGTGGTGGTGCTGCTGCTGGTGGAGTCGTGTTATAACGCCGGTGGCTGGTGCATGGTGGTCAATTAAAAGTCATGATGCCCGGCTCGACCTTGAGAGTCTCTCCACGAAAAAGAAGCTGAAGCAAAAAGAAACAAATCAGTGACAGAGCAGGTCGCTCCTGAACACACCGCAGCCTGCATGAGGTGAGGGGGAGAGGGAAACAAGAGCCGGAGCAGCAGCAGGAGGAGGAGGATGAAGGGAGATGCAAAGAGAGGGGAAGAGGCGGGGGATGGGGGGAGGGAGAAGGGAGGGGCGAGGCGATCCAGGTTGAGTTCATGCACACTGTATCTTTAACGGGAGCCAAAAAGTGCAGCTGGAGTCTTTAAAAATGGATTTTCCAATATAAAACAATGGAAAACCCCCTTTATTCCCTGCATGAATGAAGCTAAAGAGAATGTCTCACCTAAACTCTTGTCTTATTATATTTTTTGCAAAGTTTCCCATAATAGTTTAAATTTGCATACAGTATGTGAAATATACACGTGTCGTCCTGTGATCTGATGTGTAAGAACTGCTTCTATGTAGGATCAGGTGCTGAGATGTGAAGCTTCAGACAAGCTCCCATCGAGCTGTGGGGTCAGTGTCGTCTTTGCATTTGACCGTTTTGCTGCTGTTTCAGGCCCAGTTCCAGTTTCCTGGGAGCCACGGGGCCTGGAATAGAAGCTGATCATGTGAACCACAACAAAACCCTGGTGAAGGCTCACAGGTGTACTGCACTGTGGTTCGGTTCCAAATCAGAGGTTTTAATTTAGTTCAGAATATCTGCTGTGTGTTATTTTATTTCATTTTTTTTAATCTTAGACCTAAACCAAACCAAAACATACTGCATCTCTAATATACAATATTGTTTATTAGGTATTGTTTATGTTTTTTCACATGTTAAAATTGTTTGTGTTTTGTATTTTGGAGGGACGGGTCAGTGTCAGTGTTGTTTGTTCCATTATGTTATCTGGCCATAATGTTAGGCACATTAGGTTCCACTGTAATCTAGTATATCATATGAATAAAGCTGCCTTATTTTCCAATAAATCAAATGGCATACAAAAAACAACTGAAAGTTCTGCATGGGGAGAAGAACTAGAGTAATAATAATAGAGCATATTCACACCATTATAGGTTGTTCTGTGTATGTTGTTACATCAAAAATCGTTTGACATCATAAAACACAGATTATAGTCTTTCCTCACATGCTCTGTTGGACTTAAATATGTAATTTTCACCCCAATGAGTAACATTTTCATATTTGACAGGAAGCCAGTCCTTGCTTATGAGATGTTTGGGCATGTAATAATTTAAATCTCATATTCCTGAAAGCAAATAGAATTTAATCTAAATTACGCACAACAAACACGGAGCCCCGGACGCTGATGTGCGTTGGCTGTTTGATGGGTAATTGAAGGCAACAGGAAACAATGTTCACAATGCAGCACAGACTCACAGATCAGTTTGGCCTCGGGGCTGTGAGGCGTACGCAACTGGTCAGTGCAGTGTTCAACTGTCAAAGTGCTGTCACACACTCACTGAGCAATACATATAGTGGTTTGCATGGATTCCATATGGTGTGCGTGTATGTGTGTGTTTACAGAACATATAATTTGACATTTTGTGAGTGTTTGTCGCCCCCCAGTGTTGAAACACGGCCATCACAAGAGGATCACGGGAGCAGGAGCCAGCCTGGGGAACAGCAGAGGTCACAGCTGCCGCCAGAGAAGGAAGCACTCAGATCCTACCCTTCAGTAAAAATACTGTGCAGAGAGTCCTACACTGAAAATGTAACTCAAGAGCAAGTGTGTAAGTTTAATAATCAGGGAAATTTAATTACATTTTACAGAAAAGTGACTCATTTCAGCTCAGCACATGCTGTACTATAGCAAAGTTAACATTTTTATATGCAAATACTCTTGATCTGTAAAATAACTAATGGCTAAAGCTGTCAGATAAATATTGTAGCTGAAGTATAAAGTGTCGTGAAAAGACTCAAGTTAAATAACTCAAATAATTTCTACTTATTTGAAATATATGAATAAATATACTGAATTCTGCACTTAATTCAGTCAGTAGTGATCTAGTTGACAACTGTTTCATGTTTAGGAGAAGAATCGTTTGGCGTATCTCACCTCATTACACCAAAATGAACATTTTAATACTTATAAATAATAGAATTAACTGGCCATTAACAATACATATAGTCTATTACTAAAAGGTGACTGATAATTGCTGGCTTGTTGCTGCATAGTTAGATGAAGTCATAGTGACTGGGTTAAAAAATCAAAACCTTATCTGTTTTTGTCTCACAACACAGTAACGTCTCACCTTTCTGACCCGCTGACTGGCTGATTTATTGATTTCTGGTTGATTGATCTTTGGTACAACACCAGAATCAGCATGTGATAGCCTCCACGTGATCATGTGATCATAGCGTTTTACATTCCTTGCTAGATTTGGACACAGACTCAGAACTCAACCTGCTGAACTATTTACAGTAGTTCAATCACACAGAGTTCAGACTGCAGGCTGCAAGAGTGCAGGTCCAGGACTGATTCCCATCATGTGAGCAGGTCTGAGTGATAAACATGGCAAACAGACACAGGTTCAGTACAAGTCTTCAGACAGCTTCCAGCACTTTCAGGGAGAGGTCTGGCTGAACTATGCACTCTGTGTCCTCGTGCCCCACAGGCTCACCAGTCAAAGAGTTGAACTGCTCATGGTCTGAACTGTTGCCATTGTCTGTCATCGTCCTTCCTCATTGTCTCGGGTGTATCGCTGCATGACTAAGACATTCAAATGGCCCAAAAACATACCTGGAGTTAACCCTGAAAGCTCTTTAATACTTTTACATAATCTATTTCCTGTAAAAATCAGACTTACTATAGTTCTGCAGAGCAAATAATGAGCAAAACTATGAAAAGAAGAAGTGCTCTGAACAGTTATCCACCTCTATGTTCAGACTAAAAAGACAAATACAGACATGTGATTGTGGATTTAGTAAAATTTAATTTATCTACAATTATTCCTCCATACAGGCATACAGACTGATAAATTCTTTATTTCAATGTGGCTCATAAATTGATAAGTTACACAATATCATACATAAGCTTGATGCCAGAACTGGACAAAAAGTTGTAAAAATATCTTTTTTTGTCTTTACATCTTTTCTGTCAGTGTTTTTTGCAGCATATTGCAGAGCGGTTGAGGGGGGGGGTCGACGTGAAATGGAACAACTGAGCATTAAAATACTGGAACACACTGAACTCCAACTGATCGGGGTGTGAGGATAAATTCAGGGCGCAGCACAGTGGCGTGTCGCGGGCGATGCTAACGCTGTGGGTGCGCCTGGTGCGAGCAGCAGAGCAGGATGGGAGAGAGAAAAAAAAAAAAAAAAAAAAAGGCTGAAGAGCTCACCGGCATGTTCAGATAAACTGAGAGTATCCACTCGGTTCACAGTTGCTACATTTGAAATCCTCCTCTGTTACTTCCCCCAGATGACTTGTGTGTCAAAACAAACCTAAACGCTACGTGACAATACAAGAAACACAGGACCGGCCAGATCCATCACAAACTGATGGCAGAGATGAACGCACTGACATCTTTTAGCTGTCGCTGGAAACAGACGAACCACATCTTGAACAAAGAAATGTCCGAAGAGCTAACGAGTACATGTGATGTGACAAAGTGGGTAAAGAAAAGTGAAGAAAGCATGGCAGCTGGAGAGAGAAACAGTAAATTAGTCCTACGCCTCCGTTTCTCCGGTGTGTTTCTGCAAAGTCTTTTCTCGCCCGCTGGCAGACAAATTTCCCATCTCCCCTCTTTATCTTCTCTCTTTTCTTTCCGCTCTAGTCCTCATCTTCGTCCTCGTCCTCCTCCTCATCGTCATCTGTTTGGTCCCTGGCGTCGAGGTCGTCTTCGTCGTCCACCTGTGAGCAAAGTGGCACAGTCTGAGTGAGGCAAACGCACAGCGCGTGGCTGAGAGGACACAAAGGGACCTGGTCGCCACAGTTTACCAACATACACAGGTGTTTTCGTGTTGGCAGCATAATCAATCATTTAATGCAGAGCTGTGTTTCCTTTCTGCTTGACTACTACTCAATCAGCAACCCTATTTTAGAGGCTCCAGGCAGCCTCCACAGTCCCGTACTGAAACAACAACTATCAACAACAGCTGGCCTTGTTGAAATAGAAGAAATAAAAACAATTTGAATGAGGAGGTGGCTGTAGAAACCATGGCAACAAGTGCTGGAGGTGAGTGAACCTCATCAGACTCATTCTGGTCCGGTTTTTAAATGAGTGAAATATTAGTTTCTTATTATTTTACACTGAGAGTTTTTAAGTTATTTTGTTTTTTTTAGTCACTGCTTCTGTTTTTATTGCGGAGGCGCTGTTCTGCGTTTGTTGTGGTGCCTCATTTGAAATGGTTATCACCAGCTGTTCGGGTCGACTCAGTCCGGCTTTGACTGTGACAGCAGGCACAACAAAGACTCTGTTTCCACCTTCAGTAAATCAGACCTAAGCTGCAATAAATATGATCTCACATGTTGTTTTATGCGTTACCTCCATGCAAACATGTGCAGCAGTTAAGACTTTCAGAGTAGAAACTAGAAACTGATGGTCTACCGTCTCTCCCAGGTCTTTGAGCCTCTGTTTGAGGCTGTGGATCTTCTGGTCCTGGTCTGCCAGCAGCATCAGCAGGTCGTCCTGCTCCTTCTTAGACTCCTGAACCTCCGTCTGCAGCTTTGCTTTCTCCGTCTGCAGGATGGCTACTGTGCTGGTGGCTGAAGCCAGCTGCTGCTCCATCTCCGCCCGGCTCTCCGTCAGGCGCTTTGCCTCCTCCTGAACCGACACAGAAGAGGGAGAGATGAGGAAGCAGCACTGACAGTTGGAGGGTGTAGATGCTGAGTAGGATAATCTCTAAATACAAATAGTGAGGCCAGATATCACAGTCATACATCTGTCTGTTCGACATTCACTCCGCACACCTTGAGTCTCTCTGCCTCAGTCGTCTGTGCCGCGAGCCTGCTCTGTAGTTCTGCCATCATGGCGACGTCTGAGGAGCCGTCACCACTGGCGACTGCGTCTGAGGACTGAGAGGAACCGATGGAAGGTTTATTTACTCCGTGTCTGATCAGAATAATGTGATTTATTTGCCACAAAAAGTCAGATTTTCATAATGTTTACCCCAGCCTCAGCTCTCCTGAGCAGCTCCTGCCTCTCTGACTTCATCTGGTTGATTTCTGCAGACTGGGACTGGACCTGACTCCTCAGAGCCTCCAGCTCCTGCAGCAAAGTCAAGCAGCACATTACAAAATGACATAATCATGAAAATTCTAACCTGAAAATGATAGCGGTGTTTTAGATTTCAGTTTTAAAGATCACATCAGGTCGTAGTCTGTTTTTTTATTATTGTGAAAGACTAAACAAACTAACAAATCCTAATAAGTTTCTCCTGTTCAGTGACGTGTTAGTGATCCCACCTTTAGCAGCTCTGTGTTGTCTGATCCTCCCGCTGAACCTTCTGCTGTCTGTGGCGTCTCCGCCCTCTGCAGCCATAGAGAGGAGAAAACATGTTAGTGACAAACTATAATGTCATAAAATTATCATTAGAACAGATTTGCAGTTAATTGATGTGTTGTTCAGTCTGAAAAATAAAACATGTCCATGAGAGTTTCCCCGAGCCCAGGGCGACACAAACAACAGACACTCAGTTCACAGTTATTGGATTGAAGAAGCTAAAACTGGAAAACCTTCATTAAAAAGAAACAAATGATTAATCCATTATCAAAACAGTTATATTATTAGTTATAATAGCCGTCTCTGACATACAAAGACACATGTTCCTGAGCCGCAGGGAGTGTTTCTCAGCCGAGCCGCTGCCTGAATACGGCGTGTTTGTTGTTTTAAGCGGCTGTGGTTTGAACGCCGCAGTTGGCACCCTTTGCTCTGATTAATGTCGTCTGGCTGTTTGCACCAACGTGAAGGTGCGGTTTAACGCTCAGCCGTCCCGCTGTGCTCGGCGCGGATCTGACCGTGATGTCATTTGTTTTCCAGCCAACAGTGATGATGACTTAGACGGCAGCTTGTCGGCCAATCAATGCTGAACTGCGGCCACCATTGCTGTTTGGGAAAAGCAACCCCAGGGTGTCACCGAGCTGTGTGTGGAGGAGTGTGTTTTGCCTGCGCAGCTCACTCGCCTCCACTTGCAGCTTAGACAAACAAACACACACACACAGACATGGTGATAAAGTCTGCATCCCCTGACGACAGCTCATCTTTGAAACGTTTCGCTTCTTTCTCTCCGCTGGTCTTTTTTTCATGGGACTCCTGAAATCAGCTCTGAAGAAATCAGTGCAGCTTTTTCTAAAAATTGAAATAATACTGGTTTAAAAAAACAAAAATGTGCTGGAAACGTCTTCTGACAACAGGACAGAAAGAGAAAAAACTCCTTGTCGCCTAAGTTTGGACTTTTTTTTTTTGGATTAACACCTTGTGCTGCTACATAAAACTCCCTGTTATCTCAGCACATTTAAAAGAATCTTCGTATCTGTTGTACCCTGTTCAGAGACTCTTACTGTGAAACTGACTTCCCTTGTACAATGTTCTGTTTGTGCAGAAATCGCTGACGATGCAGGATGTAAATAATATTAAATTAACGTAGCAAAACAACCAATCAGTGCTATTAACCCGAGCACACACACATGCAAACACACACAGATACTGTAGGTAGACATTTACTAACCAGGGTGGTGATGAGTGCGTCTTTGTCACCGAGCTGCGCCTGAAGGAGTGTGTGCTGCTTGCGGAGCTCCTCCAGCTCCTCCCTGAGCTGTGTGAGCTCCTCCGTCTGCAGCCCGTTCACCTGCGAGCCGTCTCCCTGGCTGTTGGACTGACTCTGGTTCTCCTTTCCTGAAGTACAAATGTCAGATTCAGCGGGAGATGAGGAGTGAATGTTGACGTCGTACACAAGCGGCATACTCCCAACCAGTTACTGTCAATAATAAGTATCAGCTAATTTATCGGGGAGGTTTCCGCACAGTAAATAATCATATTAAAGCAATATTTATATAAACACAATGTATATAATTTAGTCTTTTTGTGTTTTCAGTTCCAACAACCCGATTGATCTCAGTCCTATCTATCAGTTGCACTTTGTTACAGCAGTTATTGTTCAGTGCATCTCTTTCTTTTCACCTCTGAGTGGATTAACGTACATGTGGTAAAACTGTGGGTTTGTTTGCAGGAAGAGCTTCACATTTGTAGTAATGAGCGCGCTTTAGCTTCTTCACAGGAGTCAGATGAGAGGATTCCTTTCAGCACAGCGCTGGAGTTGGACGTTGTTTGCTCAATGTAAAGGCTGGAGGCAGGGGGACACAGCAAGCCCGGCTCGGTCCAAAGTTCAGAAGTTACCTTCCAAGCCCCTGTAAAGCTGCTCTGTCTTGTTTACTGAACATACACAGCTGCAGTTTATCCAACCAGAGTTCTTCTGTGCTCAATCCTTAGATTGCCTAATCAGCACGTGTGTGTGTGTGGGGAGTTTTAATTTACAGCTCTGTTCAGGTACGATGGTCACCAAAACAACAAGTCTCCACTGAACCACCCCAAAAGCCCCCCCCCCCCCCCAACACCACTCACTGTTTGTGAGGTAAAGTAAATTCCTGCTGGGCCAAATCCTCCTGTCAAACCTCTCTGAACGTACATGCTGTTGCCTTGTGCACAGCTTTGTAATGCTGTATCTTGTGATGTCAGAAATATGGAAAACAAGATCAAATCTTTCTTTTCTGTTTTTTCTCTGGATGGCAGAAATCACACGTTCCCAGTTAACTGATGAGGTGAACCCACCTAATTTGAGCTTGAGGATGTTGTACTGATCTTTGTGCTGCTGGATCTGGGACAGCTGCTGGGTGATGGTAGTCTGCATCTGTTCGTTCTGAGATGACATAGACGACACCTGCTCCTTCAGCTCCTGGATCTGAGCATCCTGAGGATCACACAGGCGCCATGAAACAGTCAGCAGGAGAGGAAATCAAATGGAAAGAACATCATGGGCACAAGCCAACAGGAAGAAATAACAACAGCATCACCGCCGGGCTCCTTTACCTGCTCTCTGATCAGCTCTTTATACTGGGTTACTATGTTGTCATGCTGCTCTAATGTCTTCTTCACTTCCTCCTCCTTCTTCTCCTCCTCGCTGGATTTGTGAACAGCTTTGGTGATCATTCCTGTTTGGAGCAGCAGGAAAAAAGGATTCATCAAAAAAAAAAAAAAAAACCTGGGTTAATAATGAATGAGATACCGCCGGATGTTGAAAAGTGACGTGTCTGCGACTGACCCTCCAGTTCTTTGACCAGCTTGGTGAACTCGTGGTCGAACAGCATCTGCTCTGGAGACGGGAAGACCGGCTGTGGCTTCTGTGCCGCCCGCGAGTACAGCTCATGTTTGGTGATGAAGCCCAGTTTCTCCACAAAGTTCTCTTTTCCGATCCGCTTCTCGATGAGCTGCTTTAGCTTCTCTCTGAGGGGAGGGAAAGAGGTGACACGGCAGGTCTTAAACACCATGACCCTTATGAAGCCCACAGTCTGAACCTGGATGCAGCACAACAGTCATTATGTTGTTGATTAGGGGCGTCACCACTTTGATATCCCCACCCCACCTACCCAGGTACGTCAAAACAAATCGGCGCTCACTGAAGCTTAAAGCAACAAGCGTCGTCTGCTCTGCTAAAGAGTGAACGTGAGTGTCAGTGTGTGTGTGTGTGTGTGTGTGTGTGTGCGCTCTGCCCTCGGTGAAGCGCAGAGAGACTGTCCCGAACACAAACGACAGAAAAACACAGCACCATAATGTGAGACCGTGTAAACTGTCTTTTAAAGAGCAGAAAGGGACGGAGGGCTGAAGGATGTCGGGGCATAAAACTAGCGACCTGTCAGACACTGAATTATCAAAGTTGAATTTTGGGTTTGGAAAATCTTTTCAGGCCTAATGTGACAAGACAAGTAATGTGATCTCTGCAGGCTTCAACAATTCCACGTTCTTGGATCGGGTTCAGCATTTTAAGAACTCTCTAATGTTCCTAGAGAATCGTGATTAGCTGACCCGTCTGTGTGTTTTTAAATGTTAATACACAATGTGAGCACGTAATGGGCGTGGAGGTAACAAAGTAAATAAATAAAAGATTACTCATAGCTGTCTTTTCGGACCCACGTGATGAAATTGTAATAAACGTCCACGGCAGAGCGACAGAGTATTTGTATGATTCACATAGTGCGTCTGGGAACATGAATCATATCACATGGAAAAAACTGCTTTAGTCCAAAGCCAGTGACCAAAAGTAAACTCAGACAGTTGATGACACATCAACAACCACATCACACTTAAAATAAAACAGTACTGGTTTAAACGTGCAGCAGAACAGGTGCGCGTGAACTGGGCTTTTAAACTACAGCAGTTCACGTGAATGTGTTTTGACAATGAGCGGTGTGGGAGCCGACGCTTACTTGGTGTAGTTTTCCAGCGAGTTGTCGTTGTAATAGATGCAGATGCCGAGAAGCAGCGCGCACAGGCCCTGCACCAGTCGCTCATCCTCCCCCAAGTTCTCTGAGATCTGTGCTGTCAGCTACGGGGGTCACGGAGTCAAGGAGTCATCCGACACCGGGCAGGTGATGACTGAAGATTGAATTCAAAACAAACTACAACTTCACACAAACATTTATCGGAGGGAATCCGGCGTGTGGCTGTTTAGAGGATACAAAGGGAACGTTTTCCTGATTGTGCAGAAAGTGTGTGACGGCTATCGGACAGTTGCTGATCCATGTGCACAGCAGCATGAGGAGGCCCACCCTGGTCTGCACTTTACTGCCCTGCAGAGCACAAGAGAGGACAAAAGAAGCGTCAACATGTGCATGCAGGAGGACAGGAAGGTCACCTACAAGGCAATGATCGTGACCTATATTACAATTTGAATACTGGTCATAGATTTTTAGGACATTAATTAAACATAGGGGCTTTGTCTTTTCTTTAAAGAGCGTGAGATTATTTGCATTTGATGAGTGCGACACCAAACAGTCAGGAAAACTAAAAGAAGTTTGACAAATGCCAACAAAAGAGCTTGAATATGTGTTGGTGCATAGACAAGCATTAGTTCTGTTGGCACTGACATGTTTGACACTTAGCTCAATTCTCTTCCATCCGGAGGAGTCGGAAGTTAAACGCCGCTTTTGGTTTGCCAATCGACAAAAAGTGGAAAAGGTTAAGTAAATCCATCAACGCTTAATTGGGAGCACTTCAATCACATCAATCATTAGTAGTTAATAAGGTTATTACAAAGACAAAAAAAAACTAGGACACAGTCCAAATGAGCACATTCAGTATATTCAAACAAGGTTATGTTGACTAGAGCGAGCTGTGTGGATCAACGTCCTTAAACAACCCTCGTCTTTACCTCCACACGTCAGATATTCAGCGCGCCCGGTGTGGGAATTTCATTCTGCCAGCGAACGATGACTTGCAATTCAGGTATCATAAAATAAGTGTAGTACATTTGCAGCTATCAGCACATGCAAAGCAAAACCCGCCGAATGTGCGCAATCGGGATGAGACATGAACGTGATGAAAATGGTCATGCGTGTCCATGAAAACGCTCAACAGCTGGGTTTTGGTCAGTCAGTTTTCACCGAACACGATTAAAGGAAACTTCTGATAAGCAACTGTGCAGTTCCAGTGACTAACATCAGTCAGCTGCTGGAAAGGAAAGGATGATTTTCATGGCGCTGGAATGTAAGATGATGAAAATCAGGGCAGATTAAAACAGTGCAGCAGTGAACAGAAGCTGTAAACTCCACGCTGAAGCTTAAGGCTGCTAATAAGCTGGTGCATTAATATTTAATGCACATCATGCTTCAAGAGGAGCAGACTTCTCTCCTCTGGTGAAATTAACGATGCCAAAGTTGAGTAAGTATGGAGATCCGAGCGATGAAGGCGTGGGGAGAAACTTATCAGCATTCCGTACTGCGAGAAACTTACGAAATCACCTTTTCAGATTTAGTCTCCAATTGTGACGTAATGCGAAAAATGAAGAGGGAAAACAAAAGACAGCAAAATGACCACAAGTATTAATTGAACACACAAAAACACAGAGTGAACCACCACTACGATGGAGAAGGCCATCAGACACAACATTGGCACAGTACCTTTAAACCTCAAAGCTAACTGGACGGGATGTGACCTCCACAGACCAACAGTCCAGGAGGTCCTCCAGTGTCTCCTTTCAACGTAACAGAGCACGACTTCAATTCCAACCTACGTTCAGACGTCCAAGCTCCTCGACCTTTTCTTTAAAGTTAACCAAATGCCGTTGCTTATATTTGCATCTTATTCTTTCAGGACCACAAAAGTTCCCAGTCTGCAGCACCAGCAGGCTGATGCATGTGTCTCTATCTTCAACCTGATGGCTCACACTCCCTGTCCTCCTGCGCTGTCACTTCAGGCACCGGTGACACCCGGACAGATTTCATGTCGCTGATGTTCAGTGGAGGACATTTTGTCCCTTGGTGGTTACTGAAGACCCTACACACACGTGCAGATCCTCACAGTTTAACCTCAGCGTGCAGTGAAGTTGCCATATCCTTCCTGCTGCTTCCTCTAACTTAACGACTCGTCACGTGGTGCTCGTCCATTTGATCGCACAACTACGATATCAATCCCCAATCCACACCCCTATCCTGGAAATGACTCCAGTTAGCACCACTTGACTTCTGCACTCAGACTTGTTCACTAAAGAGACATTTCACCATTAAGAGTCCATCCAGGCGAGTTTGCAAACACCTCTACTTTGCCTACAGCCTGGCTATGCATCAGACACCTACAGTTATCCTTAGCATAGACACTCTCAGTTCTTCTTCTGGGTTAACTTAATTATCTTGGGACTTAGTTTCACTACACAAGACTTGGTCGCTTCACTTGAGAGCAAAGTAGCCAAAGCGAGGAGTTTGTCAAGCAACGGGGAGGAGTTTCACCCCGACGGAGCAGAAGCTCATGCATTTCAGCAGACTGCCGCTGCCAGACACCCACTACAGAATCCACAACGGGAGGAAAACAGAAGGACTGGCAGGAGGTTTGGTTGAGTATGGCTCAACAACTTCAACACTAAAACTCTCAAACCTACTCTGAGCCCACACTGAAACCTGAGCAATCCTCGTAACTGTAACTATGAAATACAACGTTCACTTGTAAGCAGGTTCACATGAATAAGAGAATAAGACAAACAAGTTGAGATCGCTCACTCTGACAGGAAAGGGCCTAAAATCTGCTGCAGCACACACTTCCTGAACGGACAGATAAGGGATTGCCACACAGTGAACGGTCCAAGGTCACTGCTCAGAGCAGGTGCTAAGATGACATCACCGAAGAGAAAAAACCACTCAAAACAGCTGCTGTCTCTCAGGTGTACACTCCCACAATCCGCAACTGATCTCACTCTGAGCAACGAGAGCTTCCCGAGCTTAAAGGAGGAGCGCACCCAGGTGCCATAGCTATGAGTAAAGGACAAAGAGGTGGTAGTAAAGAGTTAAAGGGAAGCAAGATCCCCAAACACGGGGGCCGACAGGACCCCTACTACAGATGCCAAGCCAAAACAACCAGCACAGGTGCCTCCCAAACAATCAAAACACACACAGACACAGTACAAACACACACGTTACTCACCCGCCGGACGATTTTATCTCCCTGAAAAACCACAATAATGTGACATTGTTCTGGTCACTGCTGTTGAAGCTTTCAGTATAATCCTTCGTTAATTTGCCAAAAACATGTCTCTGCTCTTCCTGCGCCCACACACATAACCTGTCGGCTACTCTCTCACTCGAGCAGCTCGGTGTCACTGTTAGCGTCCTACCTGGGAGAGGATGTTGGTGCACTGCTGCAGCAGGGACACGGGGGGCTTCCCTAGGCTGGTGGCGAGCTGGACCCGCAGCAGCTGCTCCTTCTGGGTGAGGTTGTCCTGCAGAGCGTGAGCCAGCGCCACGGCGGCACACCAGTTGGACAGGGAGTCGGCTGAGAACAGGCCTCCGCACAGCAGCTGGCCCGCTGAGATGGAATTTGCTGGAGGAAAACGTGAGCGTGAACGTGAGTCGGTAAATAAATAATTATAAATAAAGCGGAGTAAACAACAGTCACTCCATCTCTAAGTGTGGTAATGTGCAAGCGTCTGAACCGCATTCAGCTCCAGGCAAAACTCCCAAATCAAGTTTCGGTTTATGACACATCAAAAAGCCATTTAAATGTATCTTTTTCCATCAGTTAATATAATTCAAAAAACAGTCCTGGATTTGTCAGTGTCATGACAGTTTATTATTTAATGCCATCATCTGTGACCCAGATGCTTCTCCTCCACCAACACGTCATGCTACCTTCGACAAAGTATTTAGTTTTCCCTGCATCACGTTACACATCAGCCTGTCAGTGTTTTAAATGTATAATAAATCCTAACGTTGATTTTTCCGTTACAGCTGCTGTAAGGCAGATATGGAAATGACTTGACAAGGGGAGCTTCTACTCCTTGTGCAGAGTGAGCAGGAAGCTTCAAAATGACTCATGCTTTGCATTTACATAGGAGCGTCAAACGTTAACGCTGAAATGATGCCTCATACGGCGCTGTTAAGACAGACGGCTTCAATACGCTGCTTTTCTAAATTCATTGACCTGACTATAATCCTGCTTTCACGTTCTCAGCTTGCGACTGACCATCGATGGTGGAGGGCAGCAGCGTGGCCACAATCTCGCCCTGGCCTTTCTGGTTCTTGTAGAGGAAACACTGGAAGCAGTAGAGGACTGCGCAGCGAAGCACAAAAGGTTGTCTCTCGTTCACCATGGACATGAGCAGCACCACGATGGCTGGTCTGGGGCCGGATGAGAAGAGAGATCAGACACTTGATGGTTTGCTATCAGATGGAAGTGAGTCATTTAATGTTTTGGTTCACTTGTTTGCGTGTTTACCTCGGTGGGTTTGAAGGAGCATTAACAGATGCAAAGTAGTCCTGGTTGATCTGAGAGCCTCTGATAACTTCAGACACAGTGTTGATGGTCTGAAAGAAGGTGGCCACATTGAGAGTTTGAATGCAGTATCTGTCTAAGTATCGATCTAAGTCAGCTACTGCTGTTCTCTGGATCGGATTTAACACTTCATAATAATACTGAAATACTACTGTCATTACCTCAGTGAGGATGTCAGCAGGGACACCGGTGGCCATGAGGATGGTACACAACTGCTGCAGCAGACCACACTGGTACATGGACTTCTGACAGCTGGCCGTGGCTCCAGGAGAGTTCACTGGAGACACCATAACTCGCACCAACTGGAAACAGAACATGGAGCAAGTTTTCAGTGAAACAATATCCCATTGTTCTGTTCGTAATGTTTGTGATTATGTACGACAGAGGCCCAGCTCTGCATGACTGATGCAACATTACCTGCAGCATGAGGTGGAGGTTGGTGACCTTCTGCGCAGACCAGCCAGAGTTATCGTCGCCGACCTCAAACCAGGGCTTCATTCTCTGGATGTAGGAGCCCTCTTTGAAGAAGTTCTGGTTGGAGCTGTTGTTCTTCAGCAGGTTGAGCAGCAGCAGCAAACAGTCCTCCACCACGATGCCTGCAGCGAGGGAAAAGGATTAAAGTCAGGGCGTCAGAACACAGGATGATTATTCGAACAGTGTGATTATTTCTACAGACATGTCTGTACTGAAGACCAGAAACCTTTACCTCCATCACTGCTGCCCTCTTCTGTGATGATATCTAGAAGACGCTCAAATGCGTTTTCAAATGCCACAATTTTCTGAATGGCAGCATTGCTTTTGGTCAGCTGCTGAAGCAACAGCAAGCCCTGAAAAACATGAAAAACAGGTCTTCGTGCATCTGCTGTCATGAACGTTCAGGCCTAAGTCAGCACTGTGTTGAAACAATGTGGGGACTGCGTTGTTGTTTCAGGTACAAGTGAACAGGAAATACAGGAAGATATACATAGTTTGAACAACAGGTCTGCGAGTTTGAAGGCTTCTCAGATGCCTAAACAGACACCAGACACCTTGTCTTCATCAAACAAATGACGGGGCTGTGTTTTCTCACACGGAGCCAAAGTCAGGTTAATACAAAATGGCAGCTTAACCAGCAGAGTTAAGTACTCACATCATTGCGAATGACTTCTCTAGAGTCCGCCAAGAGGTCCATCAGTCTGGAAACACCTGCGGAGGTACAAATTAGAAATAAAAGGCTATTAAAGACTGGTTGAAGTCAAATATATTGGAAACGAACTGACTCCTATTTTTTGTGTGAATTGTGAGCTGTTCTATTATTGTAGGTTCTGAATAAAATCCTAACATTACAAAACAGGAAAGGAGAGGAGAGACTCACCCATGGGGCTGACCAGAATGATGCCCTGGACCTGAGCGCCCTGGTTCTTCAGCAGAGCAGTCAACAGCTTCACTCCGGGCCAGCGAACATGGAAGTCAAACTCCTAAAATGCACATCAATGCATGAATGCGTCAGGCTGCTGTTTAAATAAACACTAGGACAGATAAAGACCTCGTGCCACAGGAGCAGAGAGACTTCAGCACCTCCAGCAGAGTGAGAAGCAGGGTGATGTGTTCGGGGTCCTGGATAAACGCGTCTGTAAACTGAGCTCCCAGGTCATCTGCCTGCTTCTGGGCATTCTCATCTGTGAAGGAGAGCGAAAACTGAAATTAGTAACGACTCCAGTAAATAACAGAGCAGGACGAATCAGCGTGGTGAGGGAGACAGCTGGGTTCTTCACAGCAATCAGCCTGAGTTATTCTAAAGTCGTAACTGGAAAAAGAAACTTCGTGATTTCGTGATCGTGATTTTCTCCCATTGAAATAATCACTTAAAAAAAATATGCATTTGCATTGAAACACTGTGTGCACGCTCAGGCTGATTCTTGTGAACGCACCTTTAGGAAGGACAAAGGGTGACGCATGGATGAGGGGACAGCTGGGTGAAGACCATGAGCTCAGTGGGGTTAATGTAAAAAGGATTCCAGTGTTTACACACGGGGACAAATGTTCAATATGACATGAGCTGAGAGGCTTAGTGTGACGAGTGGGTTAGCAACACCACTGCACTGACAATAAACATGTACCATACCATTATACTCCATCTAGCTATGAAGACCTCTTTGGATGCATTTACCCATCTCTTAGATTTCTGTTTGGGTAACTGGACACTTACATTAAAACCTGAGCTAGTCAATATCTTTATAAGAGCAGTGAAACACTTAACTACGTGTGATGTAAAAGAGGTGCACCCACACATCACTTTCTCTTGAATCAATTAAACATTTAAGCATCTTTCAGCTCACTGTTTTCTGGCCCACATCTTTACTTTTCACCTCACTCTCGCCGCTCTCATCGGCTTTATTTCTAATCACAGTGGGCAGCTGCTTTCAGTGAAACGCTCTGATAAAGCGACTGGACTTCACCAGTGCGGCATCAGAGTTAGGCAGATATCGCCAAATTAAGGCAAGTGTGTTGAATGTGTAAACAGGCAACTGTTAACCATACTGACTTTATTTTTTAAGGGGGTCAAAACTAAATCAATCAATGTAGGCCTTAAGATAAACAAAATGTCTCTGACACTATGATTTAAACTCAAAACAAAACTCCAGCTACAACGAGAGGAAGGTGATGAAATATGATGTTTTATCATTTTGGTGAACTGACACCGAAAACAAAATCACCGCAACACTGCAAAACCAAGCAGCTATTAAAACGTGAGGGACATAACAGGAGCAATGAGACGTGACATACTAACAGACAGAGGGTCGGGGATGTGATGGTATTAGTGAAGCATTCTCGTTACCACCCAAACACCTTCTAACCGCTTTTCCAGAGCCACCTGATTTTAGTAAAGTTAGTTATCTAGCAGTACTATAACTACTGCATGTACGGCTTGGTTTCAGTACTGACCAGACACGGAAACATTCTTATGCTTCCCTGAAACAGGGATAGGGGTTACGGCGTCTGCGAGAGCAGGGGAGGGGGAGAGAAGGTTCAAAGCCTCACCCAAAAGCTAGCATTCATTTCAACCACTCTGTGGAGGTGTAGAATCAGCTGATTCTCGTGAAGACATGCCAGACAACAACCAAAACACAGCCTTGAATTTCATCAGCTGTTTCCAATAAGTGCTCTGCATGAGGTGTAAACAAGAATATTAATGTGCACAACCCAGAGGAACCTAGGATTGGTAAGAGCGGCTGCTGGTTAGAGGAGGGGGGCATCATGCACAGTTCAAGAGTTTTACCTTCTGATTCATCTGTAGGGTTAAAACATGGAAGAGAAGAGAGATGAGAGTCTTTATGGATTGCAGTCATTAACAGTGTACAGAAAAGGGGAATGGACTGAATTGAACTCATTTACACATGCAAACAATTCAATGAGTCAACAGCACTAACATCAGAAATGCAATTAAGGGGAATTATCTTCAATTAATAACCAATTTGTGGCGGATTTCATCGTCTGTGTGAGAGTTTCAATACCTTGCTCTTCCTCCTCATCGTTGCAGATGATGTTGTACAGCGTGTCCAAAGCATAGCCAAGGATTTCAGAGTCAGACCTGTTCAGTTAGCAGGAAATAGCAGCTTGAGCCCAGGGACAGAAAACTTCTACAGCATTTAAAGAACACAAACAGTGCATCTTCGTACCTGTCGGTTTGCAGTATCTTAATCAAGTGATCCATCGCCTGTGTGCCAACTTCCATGCGATATTTCTACAAGGCAATAATGAAGGCATGGTCAGTCCATTTGAAACCTTTCAATTACTCTGAGATGTGGAAAGGCCTCAAGACAAGATATAAAAAAAAGTCATATATAAAACAAGACAACAAGAGTTCAGCTGCAGCTACAAAACAGTGCAAAATATGAATATGAATGCAAACTTTTTAATCTTGACTTGAAGAACCTCTGTGTATATAAAATACAGGAAGTCTCCATCTGTGTGTGTCTGAGCGGCGACGACACCGCAGCGTGTTGATGTGCAACCCTGTGCCTCCTAAACCCCTTATTCATGCCTGATCAACTCATTACTCATGGTTGATGGGGCAGCCGGTAACAAAACGGACCATGAAAACAAGCGGCTCTGTAAAAGTCCTTTCACTGATTAGTTCATTTTAATCAGCAGACTTTGACGAACGAGAGCTTTGTCTATCACGGTGCATCAGAGGAGACAACAGTCACAAATGTCCCCGTTCCATTACAGGACATTAAATACAGGAGAACCACTGCTGTTTTATCTTTTGTTGAACGCTGCTCATGTAAATAATAAAAGGTTATACTAAACACCTACTGGACAAATAGACAAATAAAATAATATATCATATTTCTGAAGGTAGAGTAAATGTTAGAAACACTCTAGCCAACACAGTTAGGTAATCTCAATTACTTATTGACTTTGGAAACAAGGTTTTGCTATTTTATTCCCACTATAAGTTCAATATGGACACGCAGGTGTAAGTGTACTTCCTTGTGTGCACCCACGTGCCACGTGATATCTGTCTGTCATACAGCTGAATTGGTTTTAACTTTCTAGTTAAGGCTCTCTATGTGTCATCTTGACTTGAGCTGAACTAATCATGCCACAGCAGGGCTGAGAGGGAGTTTGGGTTTTTAAAGCAAAAGCGCACAGCCGGACTGACAAGGGCTGCATTTGATTTATGACACAAGAATAAACAGAGGCATCAAGACATGTGGCACGGTAAGTCTTTCATCTTGGTTATCTTGTTTCATAATCACTGGAAGCCAAAATCATCCATCCATCTACTGGACTGTTGTATTAGGCTGAATTAGCGTAGCTACAGAATAAACTGGCAGCTGTGTGCATTCCTGCTGCATCTGTTACCAATAAGCTTGTCTTTACAGTTTACCTTAGAGAGGGACTTCAGAGCACGGACAGCATCCCTGCGGTCTTCCAGCAGCGTCGAGGAGGCCACCCGGTCACACAGCTTCTGGATCTGTCAATAAAGGAGTCATTATTGAAGGAGCCTGTACATGTGTCTCATTTACATACTTTCTTCATTGATATGTCTGGATGTGGGGAGACTTTACAGATTGGTGGGCCTAATGTGGACTTCAGAGGCATGAAGCGCAAGGTATCTTCACAAAAATGTAATTATTTTGTGAGAGGTCATGAGATAATTGACAGGATATATCATGCATATTTATTAAAACCAAATTATTGGATACATTAACTATTCAGATTTAACAAAGAAGAGTACCATTATGCAACCAGTAACAGATGTGTAATTGCTTGAATATAAGGGGTCAATAGCAGTGGGGATCCCTCATCTAGAGGACAGAATCACTTTCACCCTGTGTCGTATTGATTGTTGTATGCAAGCTGCCTCACTAAAAAGCAGGAATGTCCACGGACAAAGATCTGATTATGTTGCAGTGCACGAGCTATTTCCAAAAGAATAGCTCTACTTAAAATACTCTGCACGCATCTCATATGCTGCTTTACATTAAGATGTACCTGTGTAAACCCTGTAAGGACTCACCACTGCTGCTGATTATCACTGGAAATGAAACAGCTTTAGCTGCTGAATAACATAACCACCTTGAACATGTCACCCCGTACCATGGGGAGTGGTGATGACATATTCTCAATGCTTTTAGCCATTTTTGGGCAAAACAATCATTGAAAAACGGTAAGTTAATCGATAATGACAGTTATGGTTGATCATGGAACTGCATGACGGTTCGTGGCAACAAGAGGGCCTATTTTATGAGGGGTATTGGCTCTGAAGTGCCTTTACTTTCCCTTTACACTGGGTGTAAATATATGTGGCGTCCATATTATGGGGGTTATTTAAATACAGAGGCAAGGTAGTAAATACATAGACTGCGGTACTGTCAGCTGTTATGTGTCTGTTCACTTGTATCCTTTTCCTATTGACCACAGATCCGAAAGCCCTAACGTTAGTGCTGACTGACAGATATGCTACATTAGCTAATTAGCCCTTTGACTAGCTCGTTGTTCTAATTCAGGGAGGCTCGGCTCTCCTAACAAGTCATTCTGTGTGTGTTTTTGGAGGAAAATGGCACATTCCGTGTAAAAGCGCACGTTTTAATGGTGAAGTGTGTGTGTAGTCTCAGTTTGTCAGGTACACAGTGGTGGAAATCGAAGCTAGCCGCAGCTAGCCGCTGCTAGCCGGGCTGCTCTCCTACCGTCTCCGCTCCGGACGGTTGCGGCCCGGTTGCCTGCCCTCCCATCACTCCTCTGAAGAAGTTCATCTTAACAGATGTCCTCTCGGTGCCGTGTTCAAAGCCTCTCTCCTTCTGGAAAAAAAACCCCTCAGACTCCCCCCTCAATGGTCCGAAAAGGTAACTATGTGAACAGAGAAGGAAAAAGGTACACAATTGTGATTTTTCAACACTGTGTACACTGACTGACCGACCCCGGAACACAAATGTTAGGGCACTGCGCATGCGCGCAGACGTGGCGATACGTGGCTGATCAGCAGGCAAGTGGGATCTGTCATTTAAAGAGCAAGAAAAACTCATTCATTCTACGTGTGTGGAAGATAATACGGCGACAAATGCCACTCAGTCATCACTGTGGCAAAGGAAAGCAGTAGTGAGGTAGAATAACGTACAGCCATGCAAGAATACTATATTTAAAGTAAAGGTTCGAATAAAACTCCACTTCAGTGAAAAAGCAGGTGTTTTACAAGCAATGTATACCAAAGTACTCAGTAAACAGCATATTGGCTCATGTCTGTGGTATACAACTATATATAATTCTATTAGAATATTATTACTAATAAATAAACATAAGTACCAATAAATTAACAAGTACCACAAAAGGTATTTGCATGTTTGTATATCGTTTTTAATTAGGCCCTGTGTGCAGAGAGGCCCCCTGTAATAAAATAGTTTTATGGGTCAGTTGATATTGTACTTTCATGGTACATTTTTAACCAAATGTAATGTAACCAAAATAATATTTCAACACACAAAAGACTTTGTGACAATCAAGTAACACCTTTCACTGTTGAGTAGCTCAGTCTGTGCCAGTGCATCATATTATAAACTCATCTTTTGTTGATAAAATCTCAGATTGCAAACTAGTAAAATACCAAAGTTAACAGCATATGTGTCTGAAGCGTAGTGTATCAGAGGCTACCCGGCCCGACCCCATCGCCATGGTTACCCACTGTGCTCTTTAACATGTAGTCTGTGCCTGTTACTTACTCACAGGGCCGAGGCGCTGAGCTGAGACGTACATGTGAAAACTGAGACAAGCTGATTCATGTTCACTCAATAATTAAAGTAATTAAGGTTCTGTTGATAAAGTGACGATGCGACGGCTGTTAGTGAAGCAATATTATTATATGAAATAGATATGGTATATTCAGAGTTTGGAACAACACCTGAGTCATAACACAAATGAATAAGGTGTGGAAAAACACATCGACCCTTGTTTTAAAAAGCCTCACGGAGGGTCTTGGGGAAACAGTTTGTGAACAGCGATGGAACCGACAACTACAGCCGCTCTGATTTTTCTTCTCTGCTCACAGATGCAATACGCAGGTAAGGCTAGTCTCAGCCATGATTCTTTAACAAACTATTTAGAAAAGCATATTGTACAAAGCACAGGGACATTTCCAGTAGCCTGGGAGTCTAAGGATAGAGGGTGTTACAAGCTGTGCAGATTGTGAAGCTGAACATTTGCAATTTTTTTTAATGACTTTTGTTCAGTAGAGCCACCAATGTCCAACTGGTAAAAAAAACAAACAAACCCACATATAGAAATCTCTATTGTGAAATAACTCAAACTGTTCTATCTTTGGCAGAATGCAGTGAGGAATCCCTATTCTTCAATGCTTCTACATTTAGCTGTGTTATTATACATAATTAATAATAATGCCTTGGCTTAACTGGGGCGTAATAATGCATTTCATTGACCTTTAGTCATTAGTATTAGATGGAGAGCTGCTAAATCTTCAGTTTATGAGTTGTATCTTATTATTCTTTTATTTTTGGTGAACTGTTAACTCAATACTCAATAGACAAAAATTTAATTAACTTAAAAATGTCAATTTTGGTGTCTGGTCAATGTTTTTTAGGGTAGGGGATAAATAAATCACCAACCAACTGGTTTAGAAAATTCTTGCAATGAACCTGCATTCAACAATCTGTGAAATAAGTGAAATTACCAGACGTGATGACATGTTTGTCTTTCCTTCAAGGAGCTCTTCCTGTTGGGAATACCCTTGCTAACTATCCACATGGAGCTTCAGGAAATGGAAAACAAGGTATGACATCAATGAACTTCTCAGCACTACGTAAACAGTTTGAGCTGTGATGTCAGACTGTGTGTGTATTGCTTTTTTGTTTTAGGGTCATTTGTGAAAGATACTGTCGCTGCCAAGACCAGAAATGCCAACCCTCCGTGTCAGATTGTCCCCGACACTGATGACGCCACTTTGGTGGGAGTCAACACCTCTCCTCCACCTCTGATCCCTGTCAGTGAGCCACATCAGACAGTCCCTCCCCTTCCACCTGCTGTCAATCACCCAGTGAGGGACACACATCAGAAACCCCCTCCTCCTCCACCAAACGTGTTCTACCAACCTATTGTGCCTTACTACGTTCTCCCTCCTAACCCAGTCAGTGGAGGGTCCTATGTTTATGGCCATGGTGCGGGGTTTGTACAGGGAGGGGGCCGGCTTCTTCCACACTCACCGTTTAGTGCATCTGGCATCGTCCCTGCTCCTCAGTGGTTCCTTAATCTTCAGAGAGATAAACACCTCCAGTTTCCTCAGAGCAGTGGCAATCCGACAGGAAATCGAAGAGGTTCTGTTGTTGCTAAAAGGTTTGATTTGAAATCAAGTGAGAATTCATCTGATGAGGACAGCGATGATGACTGAAGAGACACCAGAGGTGCTGCTGATCTTCGAAGTGATCCTTTGAACATGCAGGGTTACCAACTGTAAAAGCTGAAGAATTAACACAGTTGAATCATGTTGATTTTCATCTTTCAGTCTTAAAGATGAACTGTGGGGCTTTCTTGTAAACAAAGTGTTCTACATTTGTTATTGATACAGGATGAGTGCATCTCTTCCTCATAAAGCATTTACAAAGCTGATTTTTCACATCCATTCTTCTCTACCGCCTTTGTTCGTTCAGTTTGTTAGCCCGCATCTCGGACAAATCACCTGTAGAACAGAGGAATAATGTGAAACGATTGGCTGGAAGTGACGAGCTTATCAATGTGCAACAGCTTCCTGTTTACATGATCTGTTATGGAGGAACCTGCAAACAAGACAAACGGTATGAGTGGTGCTGATATCAGTAGTTTATTGTATGTTAAGTTCAACACATTCAAAATATAAAGGAAACAAAAAGAAAAAAACCCAAAAAAACCAAAAACGGTTCTCCACCTGCAACACTTTTGTACTAGCGACAAGTAAAGGGTAAACACAGTAAAATGAAGATGGCAGCCAACTGTTTACCACACCTGCTAAAGCCGAGAAGGTACTTTGATTTTCATTCAAACAGGACTGGAATGATTCACAATGGAGGATCCACTCTAATGTGTTTTCAACCACAGGAAAATAAAAGTTACACTTTGTTTTTCTCTTGCGAGGATCCTTTAAAGTTTGGGAAAAGGCTGGGTGGTCGAAAACCTCAGTGAGAAAGAACTAACCAACCCTAAATTTGTTTTCACCACCATCACAAATGTAAAAGCACAGATTGGTCTGAAAGCATGATGGCTCTTCTTCACAACTCTCTTCACTGACCACCGCTGTAAAAAGTGTGATTGCAGTCAAGTGCCCGTGTTAAGCAAATACCTGACAAATAGACATTGGGGGGGGGGGTTAGAGGCACCCATAAGAGCTGTCTGTTAAAAACACCCAAAGAGTTGTCATTTTTCTGTAATATTAGGTCTAAATTATGCCTTGTCCGCACGTGAAATCTTGTTTTAAACAGCAAGAGAGTAAATATTATACCTTGCTGATAAAGTGAGCAAAATATTTTATTTTTCTTTCCAAAGCCAAATGAGGGAGAGAGGCTGTGTTCAAGCTGACAGATTGTCCCAGAAATGTTGGGAATAGTGCAATACCACCAGACAAGGAAGACCTCATTAAGTGTATTTGTCCAGAAAGATGCTACATCAATTTCACTTCCCATTTCAGTGCAACATAACCCAAAAAAAGAAAAAAAAAAAGAAAAAAAAGAAAAGAAAAGAAATTAAAGATAACATCTTTGTCATGTTTTCCTTTCCAGCTGAAACCAAAAGGTCTTCCCTCCCTGCCGAATGGTAAAAATCAAAAATACGCCAGAGGACAAGGAGACGACTCGTGTGGCGATCAGATCTGATTCGCCTTGAATGGAGAAATAAACGAATTAAATAAGCACAATGAATAATCAGCATATGAAAATACAAATGCAAAAACAGCTAGAAAAGTGAGCACAATTATTTGCTAGTCTGCAGGCTGGAGCTTTGGCCGGCCCTGCCCGCACAGGTCATTACAAAATTGTTGCTGAGAAAAAAACAGTCTGACAACTTTTGAGTCCAGGGGTTAACCCGAGTGCTGCCGTGAGTCAACAACTACAGTCAGACTGAAAAGAACCGACAGTATCTGAATCACATTGTGAGACGCTTTCCAAAATCTCCAAACCTCAGTTCTCTGAAAACACGGTTGTGTAGAGCTATGCCATGTCAAACAAAAGACCAAGCATTCCACTGTCACCATCTTTAATGTACCTTTGTTTCTTTTTTTTTTTTTTTGGGGGGGGGGGGGGGGGGGAGGAGCAGTTCTCCAGATGCACGTCTTACCATTTAACATCGAACAGAACTCGAGGCACCTATTGTCTCTACAAAACCCAGAACAGATACAAATACAAAACAAATGTACAAAACTCACAACAGATCATCTTAGGTAGTAAAACAGTATGGAAAAAAGAAATATGCACCTGAAAAACTTAAATCTTGTGAATACTGCATTTTCTTTTTTTTTTTTCTTTTTTTTTTGTATCTGCTCCCAGAAGACAATAGTTCAAAATGAGCAGCTCCACATTAGGAGGCAGCGAGCCCCAAACCGCTTTACGTAAGACTGGAAAAGGTGAAAGAGAAGGCACCATCATGCGCTTATCAAGTCGAGAGAGAAATGAAAATATACATAGGAGACAAAACATACAGTAAACTATGATTTTTGCTGTACATTTATTCTGTTACTCCGCACTTAAGACAGGAAGGGAGGGAAGCGGGAGGGAGGTGTCGTCCTTCCCGGTTTCACGGTCTAGCTGGCAGGGAAAAACATGAAGAGAAACAATCTTGGAATCAAAAGAAAAACAGCGAGCAGCCATCGTTACCACCACTCTACTATTGTTCAGCTTCGTTTCTTGTTTATCCTTTGTCCCCCCACTCATTTGGTGAAAGTCCAGGATTCGAGGCTTTGTTTTTTTTGACTTATAAATGAGGAAAAAATATAATGTAGACTTGCTTGTCATCTTGTCCATCCAGCAGTAATTGAAGCGTAGTTTTGGGTCAAAAGTGAGAAAAGTACATTGGTCACAGCAGACAGGCTGTAAGCGAGGCCTGCCCCGGTAAGTCGTATCGCTTTGAGACAAAACAGGTCTCTCCAGCTGCGTTCCGAGCATGGATGTCAATGTAGTACGACAAAAGTACCCATTAGTGCATATTGATGAGTGCATTATGCAATTTTGAAGCAGTGGTCTCTCAAAAGGAAAAAAGTAAAAGGCAAGCTTTTCCCCTGGAACTGCACAAATTTTGCATCTCACTCTTTTCCAACAGTAACGGGCAGAAAACTACCATATAAAATGTGCAATAGAGGGATTTCGTGAAGCAGCGCCCCAGTTAAGTCAAGGCATATAATCTCTTTTCCGAATGATGGGCTGTATTGTCGTAGTTAAAAGTCTCATCAGTCCCTCCTAATGTGGCAGATTACTCCTGGTTGGTTTGCCTTTTTTCACGAATTTACAAATTAAAGTCTGTGAATTCTTGAGATACCCGAAAAGGATGCTCAGCTCACAACTAATAAGCATAATTTTTTGTTTGCTTATTTTGTTTTGTCTATTTCACAAACAAATGGTTGACAGGCTGTGTCACATTCCAAAGCAAAGAGGGAACAAAAAAATAAAAAAATAAAACAAAAAACAAATATATACGTTTATACATGAAGATTTCTTTTCGTTAACGAGAACGGCTGAAGATGAAGAACACTGTACTACTTCCACACTGCAGGTGGTGCTCTTCTCAGCGGCGCTGGGTTGTGAAGCGACCTTCTCCCTGGCCTCCAGAGCCTCGTCCGGAGCCCATGCCAGGCTTGGGGGCCATGCCGCCTCGAGGTGGTGGTCCCCTCCCGTCACGTTCGCGCATCATTCCGCTTCCCACGATGCCTCGCGAACCTCCGGGGCCCCGGTCGTTGCGCCTCATGTCCCGACGCTCGTCTCCTCCGCCGCGGGTCTCTCGTTCACGCACCGCCCTCGTCTTCTTCTCCTCCACATTCAGACGCACCTCGCCTCGAAACATGATGGGCTGTAAGGACCAAAAAGCAACGTCGATAAAAGAAGAAAGCAGGACGGGATATTTCTCTACTCGTTTCAAAACCTACGTCATTCGGTGGTTTGCACGCAGGTTTGGTAACGCATGTAAGCACTGTTCTGTGTCACACTGGTCTGTACTCACAAGGTCTGTGTTCCTGCCAAACAAACAATTTAATCACTGAGGCTGCGCTCAGACTGACTTTAGCTGTGTGTAAGGAATAAAAAACAAAACATTGAAATGAGGCCTGAACAGCGCTGCAGCGGGGGAATGAGGCAAGGAGCTATGACAAAATGCCACAGTGTAGTCTGTAGTCAGCTTTCACCCTGAAGGCAATATATCCGTATCTATGTGCACAAAAAATATTACTTTTGATTGCTATGATAACTTGTCAAACTGTCAGATCCTGTCTCAGAGCATTATGCACCATTATCCTGTGATTTAATGCCCGATAAGCCTCCGAACTGATGGATCTGTTACTCACCACTGAAGCTCTTGGATCATATTTTATATGGAGCACACCTGAGGTAATGCCCCCCTCCCTTACACTATTGTGTGCACAGGTCTGTTTTTGGTCCAATGCCCACCTGAGCATTGCTTTGGCTAAGTGGGCACTGAATGCACTATATTATCCAATCAAATAAGAGCAATTAAATGTTCCGGTTGGAATACTGTGTAAGGTGCACAGCTGCATTGTGCTCATTTACTGGTTTGGACAAAAAGCATTTCAGGGTCATAAACTCCTGTGTCACCAATAAACACCTCTGTAATGCCATGCCATTTCAAGGGCCTTCAGACTGCTCTTTGTATTTCGCTTACACCTGTTGCACTACAGCAGCGCAGCTCCTTAATTTTTTAAACTCTACTTTAATAGAATAGTTGGTTTGAACACAGCCTTAGATCTGTTTACGAGCTTGATTTGTTACCAACGTGAAAAATAGAAGTAGATTCAATAAAAATGTGAATTACAGCAGTAATTGACTGTGTGGGCTTAACCCTTGTGTGCCAGATTGATTGAATAAATGGAGACATGCGTCACCAAACCACCACCAAAAGGATGACAGTGGGTAATGAAAGGACAACACATGCCCCTTCTACCTTGGCCCCCAGGATTTTCTGCACAGGATCAGAGTCGTCAAACACCACAAATCCAAAGTTGGGCAGCTTCCCACCGACGCCCTTGGTGTTGATCCGCAGCTCCACAACATTTCCATATGCTGCAAGAAATTAAAATGATCCTTATAAGTTATATTTCACTCAGCTTTGGGATGGGGACATTGACACAGTGTTGCTTTGCGAGGAGTAAACCTACTCATGAAGAACCCTTTGAGCTCGCTCTCATCAATGTCGTGTGGGAGGTTGCCAACGAAAAGCTGGTGGCTGTCTGGGTAGCGGACAATCCGTCTGCTGTCCATGTCACCAGATTCAGTGTCTCCCCTGCCACCTGCAGGTCAGAACATAGGGCAGAAACACTCATCAGATCAGAACAACTTACATGAATGCCTCCATCCAAACAAGCTTTTAATGTAAAAATGCTGGCATCAAGAAAGTGAAACATGACACATTTGAGAAAACAGTTATTGAATATTCTCACTCAATAATCAAAGGATAATCACAACTGTGTAAAGAGGACTATAGATCAATTTGGCTGTAGCTGTCACACTCACCTTTGTTAACAAAACTCAAGTGGGGTTTTCCTGTTTGTGACTCTGAAGATGCAACACCATCTAATAGTGGCAGAGACGTGCAGGGGTCAGAATAAAACAAATGTACAGCTAAGAGTCACTGATAAACCTCTAATCTGGGTACAGAGAGTTTGTATACCAGGTCTGGGACCTCGCGGAGTGAAGGCCGGTCTATCACGTGTACGCTGGTCTCTGGGCCGAAGAGGTGCTGTCTGTGTCTCCGGCTTGGCTTCGACTCTAGGCTGTGTGGAGAGGAGCAGTCACACACACACACACACACACACACACACAAAAAAGATTAAATTAACTACAAATCATTTCGTTTGTTGCTTTCAGAAAAATCGGTTTAGGTTACCGCTGAGCTGGTACAACTACTTTTCGCTGACTATGCATTAGTGCATATTTGCGTTTTTAATATAAGCTGCTAATGACCTTCCCTTAAGAATGTTAGCCTTGGTCTCAGCAGGTAGCTGTCTGCCACCTTTTAAACAAAACCTTGTGTGTGACTACACAGAAGTAGGGTTGGGCAATCGCTATCACTATGTGGTACATGTGTGTATGCGTCAATGTGTCCCATGAGATAAATATCCATGTCAGCCATCAGAGATGTTGATTTTCAAATATCCCCAAAGATTCGCTTCAGATTTTAAGATATGCTGTCATAGGCTGATATAAAATGACACACTGATATGGACTTAAATCATATTACCCGTTCCAATAAAAGGAGGCATTAATAATGCCAGAACTAACCTTAACTGACAGTGCAAATAATCCTTAACAACACTTAAATAAACTCAGGTCTGTGTGACATTACATACTGGACTCATTTTCCCAGCATGAAGTTAAACGTGACATACTGTGATTAACAAATGCCATTTTCCTCTCCCTATTTTCTAAACGCCCAGCCTTAAACCCATCTCTTGTGATGGCCATTTCCTGCTACGAGTATGTTCATTAAATATGTATTTCTTTTCAACCTTTCTTGAGGTACAAAGCTAAAGTTTACGTTCTTACTCTCAGTAGAAGCTGCTGGTTTGGTTGCCAAAGGGTTAGGATCATAGTGGATTTCTGAGCAGGTGTAATAAAATAGCTTCTCAAACCCTCCATTTCTGAGCTGGCACACATACATGTACTGTACGCACATTAAATCCTTCACCACCAGTATCTGAGTTGTATGCCTTCATAAACAATTAATGATACTGATCATTTTATAAATTCTTTTTTGGCTGTGTTCCTTCATTCCTTTTCTTGCCCTTTGGTTGTCAAGTCATAATATCAAGCATTGGGTTCATTATTAACATTTAAGAATAATCTCAGAGCAGGTAGGCGACAAACCGTTTTCTTTAGCTAAAGGAGTTTTGAGACAAACTTTGATATACACCAATGGCATCTTGTACAATTCATTGAATTGGTACGTGCTTCTGTTGTTAAGATCTAAAACACTACTAGAGTCTGGGCAATATGTTCATTTTAAAAAGGACTCAATTCTTGAACAGAGCTCAAAGAAGGAATTAAGTCCCATCTCCCTACGTCTTCCTTATAATAGCTGAGTTGAATTTTAATTATTTTAAAAGATCGTTCAGTTGGTTTGCGCCCCGACATTTAAAAGCTAATGAATATACGATACATTTACCAAGCTAATGAATCATTGTTCTCTCTTAATGAATTACACTCATAAAAACAACTGGGTTTTACCTTTGTTGATCTTTCATCCTGATAACTGACCTCATCATTTAATTGCACGCTTCAATTTAGGTAGGGACCAACATACATAGGGAGTATGTTTGTTTCCCTAGGCTGATCAAAATGTTGTCTGTTTAATTCCTTCAACAGTTATTTTCCTAATATGATGCTGGTTTCAAATATAATGTGGGGAGTGGCAGTGATCATGCACAGCCCTGTCTGCATTCAATCATATCACTATTGCCTCAATTTTATGTAATATGACCCATAATGTATAGTGCCATTAGTATATTGTGCTGCATTTTGTGTTGCTGTATAAAACCTGTTTTGTCAGAAATCTGAGAGACTTGATAGACCTCGGCACACGAGCAACAAGCTTTTAAAAATTTCTTGTAAAAGGAAATGTGTTCCTCCAGAGATAAATGTGAACCAGACAACACCACAATCCTTTTCAGAACAGCCATCACTGCCTGCACAGTGAATTTCCTTTATTTGGGGCTTTTGGGACTCCTTGGCAATGTCACTAGACAGTGCAGAATGGAAGAGGCACTGGACAAACAGAAATAGCTCTCAGTTATTTTAAAGGTACTCCTCACACAAGGTGCAAGATCTAGTGTTGCTGTTAGCTGCTGTCTCATCTTCACTGTAATGTGTTTGAAACTGACACTGGGGTAGACTGTATCCTGTACAATCACTAATTTCTACTACTGTGACAGTTTATTTTATTAGAACCATTTTCTACAAATGTCATGTTCATGATAACATGATGGTTACCTGTGAGCTTGGAGCTTTAACAACATGGGGTGAAATTCCAGAGGAGGTGACTGTGCCGGTAGGAGGCAGGTTTTTACTGGTCACCGAGGCCCACGAGAAAGTCTGTGAGGGATGCAGTGATATATTGTCAGGACTGAATTTACAATTTCTACCTTTTGAAAAGGCAAGCTGCTGCCTTGACAGAAATCGCTTTGCATGGGGATTCTAATCTGTGTGTGTTTGTGTGCGTGTCAGTGTCTACCATCCATGACTAAAAGCTGGAAGCTTTTTTACTGCTTTCAAAAGTCTTTTTTAACATACAGCATAATGCCAAAAAACAAACATTTAGTGAATTATATTAGTTTAGAAAAACATCAGATGTCTGAGAAGTTTGGCGCCTGATAAATCTTATTCAGGAGAGGTAAGGCAGACATATCAGTTTTACCTTGGGTGGCTCTTGGGTGTTGGGTGGGGACTCCACAGGGACTGGTGAAGGTGCTTTCTCTTCCATCTCTTCCAGAACCTTCTCATCTGCTTCAGGCTTTATCTCCTCAACTTTGGGCTCTGGTTCAGGCTCCGGCTCAGGTTCTGGAGCTGGCTCCTCCATGGGCTCCTCTACTCCGTTACTACAGAGCACAAATCAGCACGGTGTTACGTCCACATGAGATTATGAGAGCAAAATCATACATGCTAAGTTTTAAAGACAAGCGGAAAGACAAATTAATATATTACTGAGCTTATGGAGATTTAACCTACGTGACAGGGTGAGGTTCATAATAGGTGGTGCTGTTGGGGCTTTCTTGAAGAGGCTCAGGGGAAGGCTGCCTCTCCTCTGGCTCTTCTTCCACTTCCTCCTCTGATTCTGAGATAAAAGGAAAGAAGTTATTAACAATGGCACCCTCACATAAACCATGAACAACATAATCTAAAAGCTAATGTGTGAATATCTTACCCTCATCCAGCTCAGCTTCAGAGTCTCCAAAAACCTCATCCTCGTAACGGAAGATGTCATTGTGGACGTAGAATTTGTTTGCCACTGAACCCTAAAAAAAAATTGTCACGTAAGCAGGAAAAACAAATATTATATGATATATTCACATATATTTCAGTCAAGAGGTTTCTTTTTAAAAATCTAAGCAAACAACTATTTTAACTACTTTCAGCACAAAGATGCACTATCAATAATTGAATATTTCATTATGGCATCAGAAAGCTTTACGAGCTTAAAATGTCCATTATTTCTATTCCACGTGGTGCTGTTGTTATTACTTACACATTGTGACTGTCAACAGTACTGCGCAGTAGAGGTACTCACCTCTGGAGCAAGCACGAACGTTTGCATGAACTTCCTCATGGGTTGACCATTGTTGGACAGTTCTCCAAGGACTTGCACCACCACTCCATCACTCAGTGTGGCATGGGCATCCACGTGTCTGATCTTTGTGTGGCATTCACTGAACTGCAGGGACATGACCTTCTTGTGGATTTCCTAAGAGATCAAGAGACAAGTGTGTAACAAAAAGATTAGATGAACCCCATCTTATAGTTACGCAGATACTTTCTGTTATTCTGAGGCATTCTTAAATTTGATTTTGCATGTCACCAATCATATCCACGATTAGACTACTGTCTATATCCTTCAAGTCTTGACATAAACAGCTCATACTGTTAAAAAGCTTGAAATTACAACAAACATTGTGACAAATCGGCATTATAAAATATGATTTCTTCAATTTTTTTGGAAGTTGATGATCTGCCGTCAAACAGTGAATTGTTGACTTCATATTAATTTCACAGCCCTACTTTGAAAGAAGGGGGAATATATTTTCGTATCTGACTACACATAATTTAGACTTGTACAGAAATACAAGCATGTAACAAAAGACGCAAACCATTTAGTACAATGATATACATCATGTCAACATTGTTTCCTCAGTTATATTCCTTCCACAAATGCTGCTAATGAATAATGTTGTCTAATGTTAAAATGAATCTCCATTACTGGATCATATCACCTACCGCTTGCCCATACACCGCTTCCGCCAACTTCCCACTTGGGTCAAGTCCTCCATGAACATAGGAAGAATTCCTCCCGTAAAACCTAAAGCCAGTGAAACATGACAGTTAGGTGTTTTTAATATTGTGTGCCACTAAGGATTTCACATCTGCAACATCACATCATGATAATCACCTGTGCAGGAAATCTGGTGCCTTGTTTAAGAGTGTGTAATACTGCCTCACAAACTCCCGCCCTACAAGCAGGGGACTTGGCTTCTCCATCACCATTTCTTTGGTAAACAATATTAAGTGCTGAAACAGATGATAAACAAAGATTTATTTGTAATGATGCCATCTAAAAGCACAAGATAAAGCTCATACAAAAAGGGGTAGCTGGCAATGTTTAAGGATAAAAAATTAACAACAGCTAATGGTACAGCCTTACAATTAATCATATGTACATACATGTTTAGCTTTTATTTCATTTTACATTCATTTGACTGTTTATGTACAGTGGGATTATCAAACTTTGTGGTCAGTTTGAAGACTCTACTGCATTATATTGACAGGAAGTTTCCAATATTTTATCCTAATATCTTATTTTTCTGTGTCAAATAATGCACCGCCAACCACAGCTGCAAAAATGACCATTACTCTAAGATAAAGAATTTTTCCAAAACAAGTTAAGCAAAAACAGAGCTTTTCAACTTTCGATGTTGGATTTGTTGTAGAGCTTTTGTGTTTGGCTATGCTAGCTTAGATAAAACAATTGTCTAGTGAGAGTTGTAGACAACGATGTGGAAAATTATGCGTTGAGTCAGTCGGATTGCTACCTTAATTGTTTTACTTTAGGCCATATTATGGAAGCCCCTGTTACTACACATTGGGGGGTTTTGCCTCTAAACAACATAGATGTGTCTGAAGAGCAAATACAGAGAGTATAGAATTGAATTAAAATGTCTCCTCCAACGCTAGGTTTCAATTTCTTTGTCTCATTAGGCCAACATTTCCTCTGACCCACATCCATCCTGTGGCAGAGGCACGACAGCTGACTGTTTAGCTAGCTGGCTATCACACTAGCTAACATTCAACTGCGCCATCACGTTCATCCAATGAGACAAAGAGGGAAACCGGCTGTAGATAAAAAGGGAAGCGACTGATGCATGCGTTCAAGTTAGGTAGCGGAGAAAACGATACTAACTACAATTAAAACCCTCTTTAAGTGTGTATAACGCAAACATGTGTTTCACACATCTGCACATTCCTTTGTGAATAAGTGGCCTAACGCTGTACGAGTTGGGCCTTTCAAATCTATGCTAACAACATTTTGCTCTATCTCGCATTTGTCGCATGTTCATCAACCACATTTCGTGACAGATGCAAAATTTGCAATTTCTGTGCCTGTTTTAGTCATTTCGTGAGCACGGCGTGGCTTCAAGTGCAGATATGATTGCATTATCGATACTCTCAGAACACTTAATGGAAAAATATATCTAAACTACCGGCCTCTTCACTGTTATTTAATGGCTAACGCTAGCCCGGCATTCAGAGAAGGAACGCCGAGCTTGCGACATTACTAGCTGGCTAGCTAACGCTAGCTGGCTAGCTAACTTGTGGCGTCGTCTTTTTTCCTTCAGCCGGTGGTCACTTCTCCAATGTGCCGAAGCGACATAATTCATGAGCTACATTGGCGTTTCGGTCAGCACAAAACGACAAACAAGTGTCAAGATGCAACTATTCTGTACTCCCTTGATTACAAGCGGTGAAAACAAGCCATTAAGCCAACACAACGCTGATCCCGCTGATAGCCATTGTAGTGCACCAATAAAAGTATGTCCTGGTTATCCCACTGGGCCTCCAAAACTGACACCAACTGCTAATTAGAAACTAATTGTATCGTAGGCGTTACAAACCATTAGAAATAAAATTCTTACTTAAACTTGTAAATAAATTACCCCAAACTTATACTGAGCGTCCAACCAGTATCAATGAAACAAGTTGAGTGCTATGCTAGCTCGAAGAAAACAAAGGAAAGGAGATTTGACAAAATTACTCGATATGTGTCATTTTTAATTAGACAGCTTAAATGGGCTATTTCTACATCAGCGATACACCTAGCTGGCAACTCTGAATTATAAACGCTATTGCCTGTCTATCGAGTAGTCCTGGTTTATAGACAATGCAGCTAACGTTAGCTGCTGCAGTTAACGTTAGCTTGTCATTCGTTTCATAGCTGATTTAGCTTGGAAGATTAACTTACCTTATGAAAGACCTATCTATGTAGACAGAATTATTTGTAATAAATAACTACAAGTAATCGACAGTAAACTGGTCTGAAATACAGAGTATCCCAGGTGTATATTGTAATATTTCCCACGCTCTACTATCTAACACTTTATGATCTCTGCTGTACCAGAGATTGAAAATTTAAAGTGATAGCTTCTATTTATTGTTTTACCCCTGCAATCTGGGGCAGGGAACCCCCATCACAAAGATTTAGCCAATGGACTGTTTACACTAGGCAACATAAATTATGACGCAAAACAAATAACCCCGCCTCCAAACTTTCTATTATTGCCGTCCTAAAACCATCCTTACACTTGACGATGATGGAAATAGAGTTGATAAACCCCCCCTTGTTGTCTTCCATAGTGCTTTTAATTATTCGTGCCTTTTTAAGTCTGAATCCAAAAACCTTAACAGCCGCAAAATACAGTAATGCATGCAAAAGTTTAAGTAATTGTCTGTGATGATGCAAGTTGCACACATTTCCACATTTTCATGGATAGTAAGAAATATACCCAACAAATGGCCCGTGTGAGACACATATCCTTTAACAGTTTTAAAGACACAACACATTAGTTTTGTACATGAGGAGTCCAACACACTCAGTAAAAATAGGCTTAACCAGAAACTACCCTGATTGTGTCATTAGGGTTATATCAGATTGGATTTGTTTTCAACTGAAGGGTTTTGACAAAAGAGAGTATTTAAGATTCGGGGAGCCCTTATGATAAATTCTATTGACTTGCATCATCAAAATTGTATTATCCAGGTTTTTAAAGCTTGGCCCACACTGATGAATAAAAAATCAAGACACCCATGTTGCCCAAAGTTTGAACAATCTCTTTATAGGCATGAAGTTTTCAAATATGTCTTAAAACAATAGTTTTTGCCCAGTGTAATCATTCCTACAGTTCAGAGTTCACTTTAAATGTCCTGTGTAAAAAATGTATTCAGACGTTTATCATCTTATGTCAAATTGTCTTATGAAAAAAAGTTTGTTTTATGTTTTAGTTAGCTAACACAATTTACTGTATTGTATCAAATGAAGTACCTTGTATTTATTAAATAACAATGCAAAATCTTGTCTGAATTTAAGTTTGTGTTTCATATGCTGTGATACAGGAAGGTAGGATATGACTTTCTTCACAGTACATGCTGTTTATATGGTTTTTAGTAATAAATGTCCAATTATAAGCAAATTGAAGCCCATTGTGTGATTTAACAATGAGGATGCTTTGAAGTGGTGTTGGGCCACCTTTATTAAAAGTGGATATTGAGTGCCACCAAGTGGTCAAACAAGCTTTGTGTCCCTAAGGTTAAAAAAAAAAAGGACAGAAAAAGTTCATCCAATAAAATTAAATCTCTTAACAGTTTGTGTATTGTTCCACTCTGGGAAAAATCAAGAGAAAAAAAGACACTTTAACATAACTAAACAAATAAATGATGTTGAAAATTGGTGTTTGCTGTCCAAATATCATATTTGATGGATTTTAACAATCTGTCCCTCTATAGTAACGAGTGCTAAGGCTGTCAAAATAAGCACAGTGGAGTGGAAATTGGAGTGGAATTACAGGTTATGTGTTGGCATGGCTATATTACATTTTAAATTTTCAGATAATTTATTCATATCATTATTAGTTTTATGTTGAAACTGTGACTGACGAATAAGATGAATTAAAAGTTACCGAACTTTCATCTTTGAGCAAGTTCGGAAAAATAGCTAAACAGTTGTTCCCTTAAAAAGGTGTTGTTTGTGCGATGTAACTGAAATACTGGGCACTAAGATAGCGTCTCGAGTGCCTTGTTGTCATGGCAACCGCGAACCCAAACACAGATTATGTAATGCAAACTTTATATATGAATAAAAATTATATATTAAACTTAATTTAGTGTTTTTGGATCGACATAAAGTGTTCTTAACTTTAAGAAAAAAACTTAAAGTAAGGGATAATTTTTAGTAACAAAATTCTGATCTTGTATAATCAGCAAACGATCCCAAATCTGTCCAACCTTTAAGAACCGTAACTTCAATCTGTCATAGTGAGAAAAACTTTAATAAAACGTCGAATCGACGGCTATTTTAGCAAAAATAGCAAAAAATGTTTTCTACAGAGGTGTTTTCCATCCTTTGCTGCGACGCCATGACTCCTAATGTAATCTGAGTCCCGAACAAATGCGTTTTTTGGGGGGGGAACAGTTCAGGAACAAGATGGCTGTCCGGAGGCAACAAAAGTATCTTTCTTGTTTCACATAAACATTCAGAAAACAGCTGGGCAGGTAACAACTTTAAACACTTTAAAGGCATCGCTTTAAAACGACGGACATCGTGTTTTGAGAAGGAATTGAAGAACAGTAAGTGTTTTGTGAAGTGAGGTTTAACGGTTAACGGTGCGGTTAGAGTGAAAAGTACCAACTTATCGCTGGCTATGAGGAGCAGCATACCGTTATTAAATGTCTTAACTCTGACGGTTACACACCGAGTAACGTTTGACGTACTGACGTTATTTAGTTAGTTATCTGACTAACTTTCCAGTCTTTGTGATTTGGTCTTTGGGCAGTTGAGTGTCTCTAAAGTCCGAAATGCCTCATCCTTTATAAACATTTGTCCGAGATACTTTTTTTTGCGTGTTTACGTAACGTTTAAATTTTTCGCCATATAAACAAATTAGCTAGCTAACTGGACCATGAGTTCATCCAGAGTCAGACCGCAGCAGCTACCGCAGAGTCAGGCAGGCAGGCTGCCGCCCAGGCTGGACTCTAACGAGGGGATAGAGATGGAGAACATCCAGCATCAAGATCTGGGGCTCGGAGGAGTAATAGGCACCCCGTCCCCCCCGTCCAGACAAGCGTGGAGTCGGGACAACCCGGGTTTTGAGCCCGAGGATGAGATTATGGAAGCCGACTGGCCTCCAGCGAGTCCCGGGAGGAGGTCGGTGTCAACGGCCTCAAGCAGCAGCTGCAGCAGCGGCCTGGGCAGCTACACCGGAGCGGGCAGCAGCACGCACATCCCCCGAGGAGGACTGTATCCGACCCCGACTGTGGATGCCCAGCAGCAGGACAGGCATCAGCACCGCAGCTGCATGAAGCAAATACTCCAAAAGATCAGAAGTGAGTCAGTCTCCCTTTGCTTTGGTGACTTGTCAATGTAACGGGGTCTTTCCTTTACTAACAGTTTATCAATCCTCTACAGATCCGTTTCTGTATGATCAGGTGTACATAAAATGATAGCTGGGGTTTAGAGGTGTAAAGTTTATCAAGCCTGCTAAAGTTTTTTTTCCCCACTGTTCAGGTAACTATATACAATCATATTTATTTAGGTCACTGATTTAAAGTCTTATTTGTTTCCTTAAAGTTACTCAAATATAAAGAAGAGTGATCAACAGTTGTGTGAGAAAATAACCAAATGGTGACTTGAAATAAGATAAGAGAATTTAACTGAAATCAAGAGAAAAAATAGGAAAGGCTCATTAAAATTTCACCTACATCATTTTAAAGCATTTTTCTGAGGTGGACAAACTGAATCAAATGGAATCTGTTGTCTAATATCTATATATTTGTACAGCTGATGGACTGCAGCTCCATAGCTGAGTCTATGGAGGAGTACACTGAAAGTTTGACTTACATGTATGAAATCATGTCTCTGTATATACTGCACCTCATGTCCTCTTGTATTGCTGGGTTTGTTTGTTTTTTTGCAGTTCTGTGGGGCACAGAGCTGATGGAGGACAGCGACAGCAGTCGAGAGCGGTACCTCAGGAACGTTCTGAGGGAGATGCTCACATACGTCGCATTCCTCATCACAATTTGTATCTGTAAGTAAACACTCAAAAATACTGAAAATCAGGATCAAGGTTGGATATTAGCCTCACTTAAGGCATCTTTAAACTGATGTTAATGTTCAGGCAAACTACCTGCACGTCAAGTGAATTGCTAATTTATGCAGTGGTGTTAGTGGAGCCTCATCATGTCCTGCAGAATACCTTTACTAACCCACCTGCCTGTCTTTAACTGTGTGCTACTGTATTGCTTTCTGCCAGAATAACTGCAAAAACTATACAATAACTATGACTATAACACAAAAAAAAATCAGTAATGGGCAAAAACATTCTGAGCTGTGCATTAGGATGAATTACTGTTTTGTTTACATAGTCTCAGAGAGAGAATGGTTGCATGGTTTAAGGCATCGGGTTTGTTGACAAAGCTTTAAATTAAAGCTTGTACCCTAAATGTTAGTCCTGGACTGAGCTGACAGTTGATCCAAGTGACTCACAGAGAGCTCTTTAAAGTGTGGCACCGAGACAAGCAGGCCTGGGCACCTTCCTTGTAGCTAAAAAGTTACTTTCCAAGCTCACAGCATGTGCTTGATGGTTTTGGCAGCTGAAAATCTAATCCGCGACACTTGTCAGCGAGCTTCAATTTCAGCATGCACAGATTAGATGGCGGCATTTAGGGACGATAAACAAATTGATGGAAATCCCATCTTTAAAATGTGTGTGATGAGAAAACTAATGGTGAAGTTTTCTCAACTCTCTTTTTGCCGCAATGAAAAATGCCAAACTGTGGTTTAGGGTGGATCAGGAAATGACTTCCTGGCAGACGGGATTATGGCATATTCTGCCAGCCAGGGCTTGACTGTTAAAAGCAGTTTCCAGAGTGTCTCCCTGATGAATACTGTATTCAACAGAGACTAGTAATGAAAGGGTGAAACGAAATTAAGTTTAATCTAATTTAGCGTTTTTGCAAAGTCAGCAAAAACTGGATGTAAACACATTTATGTACAAATAAACAGTCTTTTTTTTTTTTAAATTCCTCCATTCTGCATTTGAACAGGGGCTTATTATGTGCTAATGCTAAATTGTGACTGGCTCTGCAGTGACCTATGGGATGGTGAGTGCCAATATGTACTACTATACCAAAGTCATGTCTCAGCTTTTCCTGGACACACCGCTGTCGGCTGGGGACCCGTCCACTTTTAGAAGCCTCTCAACCATGGAGGATTTCTGGAAGGTGAAATGCAATCACATGTTGTCACTGTGTTTCATTATGAGGAAGGAAACTTCTGTACACGCAAGCTGAATATAGATATTTAAAGGAATAGTCAGTCATTTTGGTAAATACACTTTATGCTTATGTTTTTGGGATTTACACACTCAAATGTGAAAATTATTAAAATTTTAATATTTGTTTGTTACATATAAGGCAGCCCTTTAATTTAACTTAACCTACAGACAGGCAGAATGTGACACAGCCAGCCCGGCTCTACTTAAAGATAACAACATCTGCCAAACGCCACCCAAACAGTGAGCTTCAGAGCTGCTGGCAGCTGGATGTTGTTACATTAAGATAGAACCAGACTAGCTGTTTCTTCCTATTTTCAGTTTATGCTAAGCTAAGCATCTCCTGGCCATAGCTTCGTTTAAATTGTGCAGATGTGAGAGTAGTATCATCCAAGTTTTGTCATGAAAGTGGATAATTTAGATATTATATAAAAGCTTTTAGCCTTTGGACCTTCAGGTTAAATGTTTGGTATTCTCAGAGTTTATGATGTCATCAAGTAGAGCACAATTATGCTTTTTAATGCAAGCTGACCTGGGAAATGTAGTTCACAGCAGTGGTTCAGTTTCACAGAAATTCCTATCTGTGGAAATCTGTATCAGAACAAAGACAAAGGAAGGAAATACTGCTCCAGCATCGAGACACAAACACCTGTTGTTCATTTACAGTTCACACAGGGACCTTTCCTCAACGGCATGTACTGGGAGGTGTGGTACAACAACCAGAGCCTGCCAGAGAATCACAGTCTCATCTACTACGAGAACCTGCTCCTCGGGGTGCCACGGCTCCGGCAGGTCAAAGTCCGCAACGAGTCCTGCTCCGTCCACGAAGATCTGAGGGACGAGGTTCAGGACTGCTACAACATGTACACCCCGGCCAACGAGGACACCGGCTCGTTTGGCCCCAAGAACGGAACAGCGTGAGTCCTAAGGGAGTCTCCGGCTGCGTCATATGTGTCACACTGCCAACACTACCCGCATCATAAGTCTTCTCTATGTGCTGTCTGTAGGTGGGTGTATGCAACAGAGAGTGAGATGAATGGGAGCAGTTACAGGGGTCAGGTATCTAAATACGGAGGTGGAGGATACTACCAAGACCTGTCCCGCACAAAGGAGGAGTCGAACATCCAGCTGCAGTTTCTCAAAGACCACCTGTGGCTGGACAGAGGCACCCGGGCCGTTTTTCTTGACTTCTCTGTCTACAATGGGAACATCAACCTCTTCTGCATCGCCAGGTGTGAATCATCAATATTCAATCCAGTATTCAGCTCTGATAAGGTCAGAGTGTTGCACTCAAGGCCAAAAAGCAATTAAATAGTGTGTTAACTCAAAATTGTTGTCTTGTAACTATGATTTCAGCTACTGTTATCTGATGCATTTGCCAGGTTGCTGGTGGAGTTCCCTGCTACTGGCGGAGTGGTGACCTCCTGGCAGTTCCAAACAGTGCGTCTGATACGTTATGTGTCCAGCTGGGACTACTTCGTGGGCCTGTGCGAGGTGGCGTTCTGCCTATTCATCCTGTACTACGTGGTGGAGGAGGTGCTGGAGATCCGCATCCACCGCTTGCATTACTTCAAGAGCCTGTGGAACTGTCTGGATGTTCTCATCGTCGTGGTGTGTATCACCGTCGATCAATAAAGATGCGTTAATTGTAATTTTAATTAGATTGACTGAGTTTGTCATCTGCTTCCTTTTTCAGTTGAGTGTTGTTGCTATTATCATGAACATAACCAGGACAGCCATGGTCAGCAACCTGCTCAAAGGCCTGCTGGAGAACCACACTGCTCACCCCATCTTTGAGTCTCTGGCCGACCTGCAGGTGCAGTTCAACAACGTGGCTGCAGTCATCGTCTTTTTTTCCTGGGTCAAGGTATGAACCTTTACTCCGCTGGTGCGTCGTTTCACCAAAACCATCATAGCAGATGCTAAAGATGAATATTGTCTCTCATCCCCTCAGCTTTTCAAGTTTATCAACTTCAACAAGACCATGAGCCAGCTCTCCAGCACCATGTCTCGCTGTGCCAAGGACCTTGTGGGTTTCGCCATCATGTTCTTCATCATCTTCCTGGCGTACGCTCAGCTGGCCTATTTGGTGTTTGGAACCCAAGTCAACGATTTCAGCACTTTCCAAGCGAGCATGTGAGGCCATTCAAACTACAGTTCCCAAATGTATAAATATTTTAAATCGGACGATGTTGACGTGTTGTGCGGTTTGTGTAGTTTCACCCAGTTCCGCATCATTCTGGGAGACTTTGAGTTCTCAGAAATAGAGGAGGTCAATCCGGTGCTGGGACCGATCTACTTCACAACCTTTGTCTTCTTCATTTTCTTCATTCTCATGGTGAGTCGGGCAGTCACATCAGTCGTGTTGAAGTAGTTTCCCCTCACTAATACGAGGCATCCTTTTCTCCTTCTCTCTATGCAGAACATGTTCCTGGCCATCATCAATGACACGTACTCTGAGGTGAAGGCAGACATGTCTCAGCAGAGGTCTGAGATGGAAATGACTGACCTCATTAAGAAGGTATTGAACTACAAGACAAACTACATTTCCATTAAGTCAACAGCAGCCCCCATGCCAATAATGACACAACAGCTGGGAGACTGGAGTGCATGCCTGAAAGTGCTATAGTGTTTCTCCAGATGCTGCTCCAAGTATTACAAATGTGGTGTCTGCTTTTATCTTTGCAGAGACTCAGTTATTTGTAAAATTACACTAGAAAATATATCAGAAAAGAAAAAGAATGTTAGTTAATGCCTGGAAACATTTTAGTGGTGGGTCTCCATAAAAACTGGCTGCAGGAAACGTGAAACAGCGTGACTCCGTGCAGGTAGCGTATTGTAGTTGATCATTTTTAAGGCATGTTTCTAGCCAAGGTCTCGAGGCTGTTGCTCCACACAGAGATTCTGAGCAGATATCAGGCCTCGCTGCTGTGGCTTCCTGTCTAAAAGCGCTGCCTCTGCCGGTAATTCCTCTGCCTTAGGGCTGTAACAAAGCTTTGATGAAGCTGAGACTGAAGAAGACGGCAGTGGACGACATCTCCGACAGTCTGCGTCAGGCAGGGGGCAAACTGAACTTTGACGAACTGCGCCAGGATCTTAAAGGGTGACTAAAACCTCATGATGATGAAAGTGATTGTTAGCAAACCGTTACGATGTTATCTCTGTGTCTGTGTTTGGTTTTGTAAATGTCAGCACATCCTGAGTGTCTTTTTTTCTTTTCCCTTGCTCAGAAAGGGCCACACAGATGCTGAGATCCAGGCCATCTTTGCCAAGTACGATCACGACGGGGACCAGGAGCTGACGGAGCACGAGCACCAGCAAATGAGGGACGACCTGGAGAAAGAGAGAGTGAGCGATGATGAACGGCTTCTGCCTTTTATGAAACACAAAATGATGGTTTTAGTCATTAATCCTGATGAAAAACAGGCTACACGCATGTGTTAGCATCCACCCAGTCACAGCGCCTGCAGATGTTCAGTGTGCCTCTGCTCGTACGCTAGGAGGACTTGGATCTGGAACGCAATTCGCTGACTAGACCCAGCAGTGGGCGGAGCTTCCCTCGTACCCAGGACGACTCAGAGGAGGACGACGATGAGGACAGCGGCCACAGCTCTCGTCGCCGTGGCAGCAGCTCAGGGGGCGTCTCCTATGAAGAGTTTCAAGTGTATGGAGCTTTTCTTTGTTACACATATAGGACTGTTTTTTAATACAGAGTTTTACAGAGAATTATACAAATATATTAGTATATTATATATTAGTTGTTTGCTGCTAAGTTGTATTTAGTGTCAGAATGTGTCTGTGACCGTGAGCTCTCTGTTTCTAAGGCTGGTGAGACGTGTGGACAGGATGGAGCACTCCATCGGCAGCATAGTGTCCAAAATAGACGCTGTGATCGTGAAGCTGGAAGCCATGGAGCGAGCAAAGCTCAAGAGGAGGGACGTGCTGGGCAGGTTGCTGGACGGAGTCATGGAGGTGAGACGCAGCAGCTTAAATACATATTTCCATACTTTCGGTGGATCACATGACCTTCAACCTACAGTTTATTATGACCAGACTCTGCAGTTCTCCTGCACTTCCTTTACTGGTTTGGTTCATTGTCTCAGGAGCGTCATATTTGTTTCAGAGCAGAGTATTTTGGACTAACTTTTAAATATGGCTCCATATAAATCAATGATTCATGTTTCTTTGCAGCTTGTACAGCTTGTTTTGCTGCCCCCAAGTGGCCAAAAGTGTTATTGCAGGGTTAATTAATGATTTCAGCCAACACTCTGCAATAATCAGACTTACTTCCGGTTAAAATATAGTTTTTCTGGTAGTAACAGCCTGATTAGGGTAACCTGGTTTCTCCTGTGCATGTAAACATTCTGCACAACGTGTTTCTGCGCGTCAGGATGAACGTCTGGGACGGGACACAGACGCCCACAGGGAGCAGATGGAGAGGCTGGTGAGGGAGGAGCTGGAGCGCTGGGAGTCTGACGACATGGTGTCACAGGTGAGCCACCCGCAGCAAACAACTCCCGTCGGCCCCCGACCCCGTCCGCCCTCTTCCTTATCTACCGACGGCCTCGACACCAACACAAACGGGAGCGGCCATGTGTGAGGACTCGGCCGGGTGAAGAGTGTTCCACTCCGGCAGGAAAGTCTTTATTGGAAATTTCCAGTGGAGAGAAGACAAGTAAATGAAGACGTGGGACCATTTTTGCAGAACAACGTGTTATTGAAGCTGTTTGAACTTCTTGACATATTACAAAGGAGGTGAGAAAATCAAACGCACTTCACCTCAAATCCTTGGATGCACTGAAACATCTAAACATCTTCACTGAACAGCTTTTGTCAAATATCACAAGTGCAGCATGATGAGAGGAAGCAAAAGTGTAAATGGTCTGAGGAGTAATGAAGGATTTACAGAACGGTATTACATCACAGCGTGTGATTTTAGTATTACATGACAAATATGCTCACCTGCTTTTGATTACTGTATCCATACATCTTAGCATTTACACAAATACCAAAAAGGCTTTTCTACGACTGTTAATTTTGCTGATTCCTTCTTCATCATTTTAATCTACAGTAGGTACAAGTGTGGCACATTCTGTCATATTTACTCATCTTCTGTATATGAATGAAGCTTCAAATGAAATAGCTTAATATCTTTTTATGATACATATTGTAACTTAAAACAAACTTCGATTTGGAGTGCATCTAGTGTTCATGGGAAACCCATGCATTTATTATATTTTTTCCCTGTGCCTTACTTTTTCTTTTTTTTTTTACAATCTATTACTTTTTTAATCTGTTATGCCAAAATAAAGTGTTATTAAAATACAAGGTTGTGTTTGTTTATGTTTTCTCTGGTTCCATCTATGATTCATTTTAAGGGAATATGACAAAAACATTATCTTTCTTCTGAAACATTGTTAAAATTGTTTATAGCACATATCATTTACTAAGGAAGAGGCCTCACAAAAGATATTTACATCAGATTGTAGCATTGTATTGTTCTTTCCTGGTTTGACTCATACGGACTAAGTAGATCTTCAGACAGTTGCAGTTTACGGAATGTAAATGACGACTTATATTAGGATAATGGTCGTACTTGCCTATTTTATAGCTGTACGAACTAAACAGTATAATGAAATTCTAATTTATTGTGTATAATAAACAATAAAAGTAAATTTTGTGTTTCAGATAATGAGTCACCTCAGAATATAGTAGAATTATAGAATTTAAAGTTATTAAATTTAAATCAAGGATGAAAAACAGTTTGGAGTTTATAATTAGCTTTGAAAAACTTCTCCATTCAAACAAGTAAATATTCATTTTTGAAGTATCTTTGTAAATATTCTTTACATATGTTGAACTGTACATTGAGCTACATTTCACACTTCTGCATGTTCAGCTGGTCAGCTGTGCTCTGGCTAAAATACTTAAGGTTACAACAATAAACACTGTAATAGACATCTAAGAAATAACAGACCTTTACAAGAAAGTGTTGCTGAATATTCTTTTAACTATGATCCTCGCCATGAGTTTGACTTAGAATCACTGCAGGCCAGTGTGAAAGCACTGTAAACAATAAAACCGCCAAGACAAAAGGTTCATTAATATGTTACCCATGTCCTCTCAGGAGCTGTATTAGAGTATTAATTGGAACAATCAACAAAACGGACATATCCTTTCTATGTAATATATTTCTACAATATCCACAATTACAAACAATCAGTTTTAAAATCAAAACAGATTAGAGAAAAGCAAAATAATCAAGAGTATTAAATTCCAAAAGTACTGAAAAAGCATAGTTTGATTTTAAAAGAATACAGCAAATGTAAATATTCATAAATAACCACAGACTGAAATATGAACTCGTGAGAAACACATCTCACATTTTTCCACATCACTGAAAATCTATAAACATTGAAAAAAAAGCCTCTTCTGTCTTGAGCTTTAAAAACCACCTGAAAATAAAGAATTATCGTCTTATTAATTCCTAAAAAATGCAGCATGATTCAAATCCTTGTGTCAGGAATGTTTTCGCCTCCGCTGAACATATGTTAGTGCAAACTGTTGACACACTCAAAGGAACAGCTTGACATTTGGCATAATTTTACTTGGATGAGAATAATAAGAATTCGAATAACACATCAAATTGCCTCCAACACAATGTTTTGGTTTCACATTAAGCAACCTCTTATTACGCCCTATTGTCTGGCCACTGTGCTGTAAAACAGAACTATAGGAAAACTAAAGTAAATGCAACCTGCTCAGCACCAAACAGCTGCTGATCACAGTGGAGCATTTAGCAGCATCTGGCGGCGAGGTGTGTATTACAGCATGTGACACGCTGTCTTTGTCATTTGTACATTTCAGTTTGGGACATTATTAATCAGTCAAGACAACAGGGAGCTTTAGAGCTGGCTGCTCTAATTTTGCTAAGCTAAGCTAACCTCCTTGTAGCTCTAGCTCCATACTCAACACGCAGACACGATAGTGATATCGGCCTTCTCATCTGACTCTGGGGGAAAAAAGAAAATGTAAATATGTACATGTGTGTTTCCCAAATTGTTGTGCCGTTCCATTAATGGTGGATTTCTCTGTGAACATCTCCGAGCCTGGTTCCTTAAATAGAAAAAAAAGAATGCTGAATTATAAACTTAGGTGAACTTCTTGATGTAGCGGAGCTTCAGATAGGCAATGACGAGGAATATGAACGTCATAATGGTTAAAGCCACGTGATTCTCCCACAGTCCCCAGGTGGTGTGCTCTATTCCCAGGTAGTCCAGATACTGCTCTCCTGTACATCTGAAACAACACAGATCCAAAGTGGTCACTTATGAACTAAATATCAATATTTAAGCAGAAAACGTTTAATAAGCCAACTGGAATTATGCTTATGATAGAAATGTCAGCCTTTAACCTGAGGCCTGCTGGACTGACTGGACTGGAAATGACATCATTTGTTTTATGGAAGCAGCTCACAGAGGTGACAATAACCAATAAGACACAATTAGCACATGTAGAGCTCAGAGCTCAGCTGCTGGTCTACTCACGTCAGGCCGGTGGTGCTCACACTGCAGTTGGTCAGTGAAGCTGATATGTTGGCGTTTCGGATCACAGCCTCCTCACAGAACTTCAAACCCACAAACTCATTGATCTTCAAGGCCTGAAGACAGACAGCAGAGTCAATCAGTGCTGAGCAGATCAAAGGGAATGTAGTAAATACATGAGACTGTAGACGTGGACTGAACGCAGATCTGTTGGGATCAATATTTCTTATGATTAAAAATGAATATTGGCCAAAATCTTAGTCACATTTCTTTACTCTCAGTGACCAGAACAGTCCTGTATCAGTATCTAATTAATTAATATGTTAACTGGTGTTTGAGTTCCAAACAAGTATGTGTCATATATTTTGGATAAATTACAAATTAAAGTATATGCAGATATAATTGTTGCATCAAGTTGGGGCTGACACCTGTGTGCAAACAGGTTGTATGCAGCATATATCTAACACTTTGATTACAGAGTTAAACTGATGAAGACATGATGTAAAAACGTCAGAGCTCCACTAAACAAATATTTCTAGCAGCATCAATGAAATGTGGAAGCAGCTCTCTCTAAAACAACAAAACTACAGTTTTAACTATTAACTTTACTGAAATTCTTCCTGCCCAGTCCCGTCTTTTATTTGGACTTACTGCGAGGCCGTAGCGAGGAATGCTGAAGTACTTCAGCCAAGCCAGCCAGTCCATGATGCTGGGTAGGTTCACCAGGAGGCCTGAGAAAATCTGAAAACACAACACAAACTCAAGCTTGAAGCCTTATTTCCACAGCTGACATTTTCACATAACAGCAGGACAAGCACTTGTCATTCTTGTCATAGATGTTGTCACAGAGACGGTTTCACCCACAGTCCCTTATGAACTGTCACTGAACTATCTCGTTTCATAATTTCCTGTCACACATCAGACTCTGGAAAGAGAGCAACACTGAAATAATTGTGCTTTATTTGCCTCACTGAGTCTCTCACCATCATGAAGACAAAGGTGATGGTCATGAAGATGTTGGCGAGAGCCGTGACGCTCTGGTCAGCTGAGATGGCCATGGTCATGGCTGTGGCTGTGTAGGCCACCAGAGTCACTGTCAGTGTGAAGACGAAAAAGGCTGCCGCTGTGGATTTCAGCCCTGAGTGGACACGTGCTGCTGTTAGAAACACAACACATGGTATCTGCATGGATGTTCAGACGGATGTGTGAGTCTTACCGATCATAAAGTACACAATACAGCTGAAGATGACGGAAGTGATGGTGCGCAGAGCGATGTCAGACAGGATCTTGGACAGGAAATAGACAGACACTCTGTAGTAGCCACTGATGTACTCGTGCCTGTTACAAGACAACACAAACAGAAATTAAATTGTAATCTGAATCCAGACCGATGTTGGATCAACCGCATAGATGTGGCGACGGAGCACGTACACAAACAGTTTCCTCTCGATGATGAAGAGCTCAGCTGCTGACACGGTGCTGAAACACTGATTGGTAGTGATGAAGAAGAGGGCGCCCATCCTGGCAGAACAGTGAAACAAGTTAAGTGAAGCATGTTTTGTAAATCATAACTGGTTTTGTATCACACATACTGTAACACTCTGCAAGATTATCCAAACAAATAAATGGCGTGCTGTAGACGAATTTGGCGAGTGTAGATTCCCTCGTGGTCCAGCAGTTGTTCACAGTTTGCCCCAGCTGGTTTCCATCCCCTGATCACTGCCCTGCCCTGCACCCTTCCCTAGTATACAGTATAGAGTGTCTTCCTGCACTCAGGCCTCAGTGCTCTGCTTGTCTTTGATCCTCTCCTGTCATTTTGGACTTGTTTGCCTGTTCTGATTCCCTGCAGGCCAAACAAGCAGCGCGGCATTTGAAAAATGTATTTAGTTAGTTATGAAAATAATTGACCATAATGTATGCACGGTAATTATGAAGCTACAGCCCGAGGCCTGTTAGCCTAGATTAACGCAAAGACTAGAAACAGGGAAAGAGGTAGCCTGGTTCTGTCTAAAGGCAACAACGTCCAAACGAAAGCTCACTAATTAACACATTGTATCTCATTCGTTTAATCAAAATAACATCAACACATGCTGTACCGTGGAGTCAAACTGCAGGAAACTACCTGCTAATGGTTTTAAAGAAGCAGCCGTAACATAAAACTGGAATACTTGATAGTTGCACTTTGATGTAGATGTTGCACTTTGTCACATTCGACCACTGAGTTTAACTCTGCCACAACATGCTGTGCTAATGAAATACCTTGAATTGTGAGGCAGCATCTGACCGTCTGACACTGACAGAGTTGACCTTAAACTATAAACACTGTACAGATTATGGGGCTCAGTGTGATGTGGTCCATACACACAGAGGGACTTAAAAGGTGACTGACTCCACTGTGGCCCTGCACCCAGTGAAAAGGAGGGAGGGCTGAATAACTTGAGACATTTAAGCCGTCTACACTGGTGTCTGCCATACTGCCTATGCATTGACCATGAATATAATGACATTAGGACCTTATATTCCATTGAGGCATGCACAGAAAGAAAGAGGGAGAGCACTGAGATTTCTGATGTGCTCCACTGGGCTTGTGTGTACCAGGTTGTGCCCAATAAAACATGCTAAGAGGATTAGCCATGCAGGAACTGCTCCACTTTTCACACTTCTTTATTAAAAGCAGTGACTGACTTAAAAACCTAAACACTTTTTTGGAAACGCGTTGCAAACATCAATAAGTCCATAAAATACATTGTAAATATTCAAGAGTTTAAATTATTTTGCATAAATAAACTTTCAGCAGTTTAACTTGTTTTTGTTACCTGACAGCAAATATCTGGGGGATGACAGTATTTTGTATGTTCATTATTATATAATGTGAATTATGTGTGAACAGAGATGTAGCCAGGAATTAAGATGATTTAAATGTTTAAAGTATTGTTTTTTACTTCTTTTGCTAAGAATTTAACTATACTGTCTCTCTAAATCTCACTTTCAAATGTTTCTTTATTTAAAGCATATAAAATCTGGAATCAGCCTGTAGAATATAATAATATAAATAAAGTAATTATAGGAAATAAATGTAACATGTTCTCATTATTGTAAAGAGATTTCCACTCTTCCCAATTGTTTAACTGACACAGATTCCCGGAAAAGACGCAGAGGACTCGACCTTGTTCTCTGTGTACAGTAAATATATCCAGGTGGGACCCAGACTAGCTGCTGCTGAAACAAAGGATTTTTGAGATTATATGATCGTGTCTTTCAGCAGCTCTCTCACCTGTTCTGGATGCCACTCTGATCACCTTTGACCCCGAAGAAAATGGCTCCTACGATGAGGGCGAGGAAAATGTTGACACCCAGCTGCACAGACAAAAACATGAGACGTTTAGGCGACCATCAAGGAGGTCCTGATTATAAAGCACGCATCGTGAAGCAGGCAGAACATCGGCCTACAGGAACATCTGCAAGGTGCAAGATTTATTTTTTTATAGTTTTCATTTTTGAGTGTTCTTGGTCCAGTGCTCAGAAACCTTATTAGGACACAAGCTGAAACAAGCTTGTGTTTAAGAAATGCTATTTGGAAGGAAGAGGCAAATGTTGGTGTTCCAGAACCACGTTTTCTTCAATCATGAAGCGTCGTGACTTCTTTCTGAAGAACGGATCTAAAACTTAAGCGGTGTCCTCTCTGACGGGGGATCAGGGGGTCAAGTGGACGCCCTGCTCCTCCTCCAGACCAGCCAATATGAGACAACAGCAGAAGTAGTGGAGGGGGAAGATGACAGAAAAGAGTGAGACAAGTGAAAGCGACGCAAGTTGTAATCCTAACAATTTACAGATTATGACAGGACTAAGCGGTTCCCAGGGTGAAGGGATAAGTTAATACGGTTGAGCCTTTTTCACCTCATTCCCCGCAGCCCCTCATGTGAAAGCGGGGCAGTGGAGTGATAGGTCATGATGCCATCATGTGATGAGCCCCGGACCAGGGCCAAGGGGCTTTGGCCAGATATGATATCAGTTCAGATCCTGGTCTAAAGAGGCAAGAGTGGGGTCACAACAGTCACCAAAGCCGATTACAAGACCCACGCCACCTAGAGCCCCTCTGTAGGATTACTTTGACTTATTTAGGGCCAATTAGCTCTTAATAATTCTTAAAGTGAGGAGACTTCTGACGGCATTTTGCCGCCATGGGGTGACTAATGAGGGCATTAAGACTTGACCCCTACAAAGTGCTGTCTGTGCATCCTGCTGATGATGATAACATCTCTAACAGTGTTTTTTTCTGCGTTCTCCCTTTGGAGAGTTTGAACTTTCAAAACCTAAAAACAGAACGCTAGATTATGCATTAGGTATCTGTCAGAGATGTAGACTTGCAAAATATTGTAACTAAGATGTCCGATACCTGGGCCACAGATGTTTGTGGGTTCAGCATGAGGTTCTGGAAGGTTCTCTTAAGCACCCAGCGTAGCTGGTGCAAGAAGGAGCTGTTGTAGGTGATGGTGCGGGATTTTGAACATGGGATACACTCCTTGTCCTGGACGATGCGGTCCAGCTCAGCTCTGGTGTCGCTGGAGTAGCTGCTGTTCCTGTACTCCTCTACCAGGCGCTCCTCGATGCTCTGCCTGGAGCTGCTGAGCTCCTCAAAGTCCAAATCTGAACGTGCACACAGGAAGAAAACGACTCAGTACAATAAACACCAATAAGCCTGAAAAACATTGAACTAAAAAGTGAAATAGAAGAATATTCACTGTATAAATGTAACATTTACATTTATTAACAAATTCCAAGAGGTTTTAAATTGCCCTGGAAAGCCCCTTCATCATGTTGGATTCTTTTGCACTGCTTGTCTTTGACAATTGTCCACATTGTACTGCTGTGACCAAGGGCTAAAGGTTTGGTCTCAGCGGTCAGATAAACTACTGCTGTCAGCTCACACTGTCTCACCTTCTCCATGTTTGGCAGTGAGCGTGAGCCTTGAAACAGCCTCTTTTCAACCAATCAGATGCCAGCATGTGTACATTGTTTATCTTGTAGTCCAGATGTAACGTAGGCTCTGGGTGAAACCATTGGAATTATCAATAATCACTTCACTAAAATCATAGGGACCGTTTGTAGAGACAATTCTAACACCCTAAACTATTGGCAAGGACATGTCCCTGTCATCCACATGCAAACCCACGCCCTTGGCTGTGACTACTGTTATTATCTGCTCTGAACTGTACTGTGCTTTCTATTGTTCTGTTTAGTGTGTCTATTCAATATTCAATATATTTCTTTAACCTTCTATTTTTACCCTTTAAAAAACATGTTTTTGTATTGCTTAGATGTGATGCCCTAAAACTGGTGCAATATAAATACACTTGTACATTAAAAACATTGATCAAATACTGAGGTGAGTTCAAGTGCTTTTTACATTAGTAATTAAAGTTGGTCCCATATCCATAAATACAAAATTTAAAACTGTAGCATTCAAATACATCAGTTACATGTTGGTTACATGCAAAACAATGACTTCATCACCTGTGTGATGAAATGCTGTTACCTTCAGACCCATGCACTTTGGTCATGGTTGTAGCAGTGGAGTCTCCATTAATAACATCCAGGAAGAAGTCAGCTGGGTTGTTGTGGGGCTCACAGGGATAGCCTGGAACACAGATCACAATATTCCATGTTTAATATCAATACATATCCAATGTTTTATCGAGATGTTGTTTGATTATTGTCTGATTATTCAGCCATATAAGAATGAAGTTGAACAACCATCTACATTTATTTCCAGGTCTCTATTAAAAATATCTGAAATACGTTTGATGGTATCTTAAATAGTAGTGATAATAAATTTCCTTCAGTCACCAATGTTAGCGAAGTAGTCCAAAGCGTTTGGTGCTGGTCCATGGTACACCATTTTCCCACCAACCAGCAGAGTCAGAGTGTCAAACAGTCTGTAGATGGAATATCGTGGTTGGTGGATGGACATGATTATGGTTCTTCCGTGGCTCGCCATTCTGAAAAGACACAGGGTAAAAACATCGATCCCTGGGAATCAAGTTAAAAAGACACTCGTTGGTTTTACAGTCAGGTCTACAACAATATTTTGTTATCATTTATTAATACTTACAAGTGACATTAATAATGATTCCTGTGGTAGGAACAATGAACAGCAGGTCAAAGAGTCAAACAGTTACTGCGGTGCCATATCTCAAGTCTAGAGCTTTTTTATTAGAAAAAAGTTGCACGATCATTGTTAAATTGTTTGATAAATACATTTATAACAGGCTATATTTCAGTTATTAGTCAATATTATTATATTTAATATCAGGTGCTGCTAATTAGAAATGGTTTCAGAAAGGTTTATTGGCTTATTACCTCTTCAGTAACAGTAGGACTGAGTTGGCGGTGCTGGCATCCAGTCCTGTGGTCGGTTCATCCAGAAAGAGAACGGAGGGATCAATAATCAGCTCCATACCGATGTTCGTCCTCTTCCTTTCTCCTCCAGAGATTCCCCGGGTCATCTGCGTGCCCACCTGACACAAACATCCATGTAAGAACACACACACACACAGTCAATCCGACCCAACTCTAACCTGAACTCTTCCGAGGAAGACCATAGTGTTAGATGAGTAACTGGGATGGATGTGTGTGTGTGTGTGTGTGTGTGTGTGTGTACCTTGCAGTCAGCCACCTTGGTGAGACCCAGTTCTTTAATGAGGTGATTGACTCGAGCCTCCTTCTCAGTCTGAGGCACAGAGCTGGGCAGACGCAGCGCTGCAGAAAAACGCAGGTTCTCCCTCACAGTCAGGGTGCCCATGACAACGTCTTCCTGGGAAGGGAGCCGAGAGCTTGAGGTCAGACGTCAGATGCATTATTTGTTTTGAAGTGTTCTTTTCTTCTGCTCTGAAAAACTCTATTGAAAGCTCAGGAAAAGACACCGACACTGAGCACGTCCTCTCTCCTCCAAGCAGCAGACAGAAAAAGTTGGCGACAGGTGAGCACAGTGGAGCATTTGAGAACCGAGGAGTCAGATGTTTGTCACAGGAGTGTGTGGAGACCAAAACAGAGAGAGACTATAAGATTTTTTACCTTCATCATCATCTTAAATGGCAATAAATGTGGCAGTGAGGTAATGTAATGCACCTGAACCACATATCCAGAGAGGCACTTGAAGTTTGGAGGCTGTGGCGCTCTGTCAATGAGGACTTCTCCTGAGAGACCTGAAGGATCCTTCCTTGCAGCCAGAATATCCAAGAATCTTGGAACAAAAGCAATAGTTAAACATTAGGACAACAAATGCAGGAGACCAATTTGAATGTAGTTTCTCATGGAGGTGAGTGTGATACTCACGAAGATTTTCCACTTCCAGTAGGTCCTAGGATAGCGTTGAGGCCGGGTCTCATAATCCCACTGCAAGAAAATAAGACAGAACTCTCTGTAGCCAGTTTAATTTTGATAAAGTCATTCAAAAGCAAAGATTGGGTCAAATTTAAATGGTTTGCATTCACTTCTAAGGATGTATAATCTAAGATTTGCGCTTGGTTGTGTCAGTTTTACAATATAGATGTAAGGAGTGTGATACAAAGTGGATTGATGTGACTCTTGGACATGTGATGAAACTGAGCAGCACTTAAATCATTTTCACTCTCTCTAAATGAATTTAACCTTCTAATCCCAAACAAAATAATGATCACGGAGGGATTTTGTAGTTTCATAAGCATTTCTTAAGGCTGCACACACACATACAAAGAAAATCTATCCTGTGGCATAAAAAATTCAAAAGCAAATCCTTTTGACTTCAGAGAGAACAGTTACACAAAAGCACCAGAGTCAGTGATATAAAACGGAATTAAAAGATTGAATAAAAGCCTGGCGGTGGATCACGTGATGGTGTTTAATTCGTTTCCCTGGCAGACTGCTCTTTAGTGCATCAGAGAGATTATATGCAAGAAACCATGCTTAATATCATATAATTAACACTGAGGCGGGAAAAGGCCCAAAAACTTGTGTGAAATGATTCATTCTTCCATGGGAAATGTCAGCTGTATTTAATACCATCAGAAAGGAACCAATGTAAGAGCCTATTCACTATTGTCCTGCTTTTGGATAAGGATCCAATGAGCCAAAGTGAATCAACATGAACAACTGCTATTTACCTGTACGAAGTTAAGGGACTCGAAAGAAGAGTTGCAATTCATTTTAACATTGAGCCAAAAACTAATCAACAGTTTAACAATGTGTTTCTGCAAATTAAAAAAACATTTTTGTCTCATTATCTGAGAAAAAGATCATAATTAATCTGATGCAGAACCGAGCATCGCTCCATTAATTAAGAATAAATAAACAAACATCTAAAAAACACATTGTTTACAACTTATTAGATATTCTAGTTAACTCTGACTTAATAAGTAGAAAAAACAACAACCCATGTTCCACAGCTCAAAAACTGAATCATAACGAGTGAGTAATAAGAACATAGAAACAGACAACTGACAAAGACACAAACAAGATACAGATGTTGTACAGTTTTTACAACTGACTTGAGGTCGACCAGTATTTCCCTGGGACTGGTTTTCCTTTTGCAGAGGAAGCCGCTCTTCAGCTGCACTTTGTACTGGATGTTGTGGAAGCTCACGGTGGAGCCACACGGCTGCTTGCTCTGGTCCATGTCCGTGATGACCTTTGACCTGGCCGTCCCATTGGTGCCGACATCTTCTATCATCGCGATGTTGATGTGATTGGCTCTCTCCATCATTCTGTTAAATGACAGCCAACCTGATAGGAATCAATCTTTTACTGGTTTGTTTCATGCTGACGTGATGCCAAACAATACAGAGGTATAAAGAACGTACCTCAGGCTTTCTCACAGAACACAGCCACTGAATATTATATAATAATATATTAATATTACTATATTAAATATAAATATACTTTTATGAAATAAAACGTCAGTCTTACAGGAACAACAGTAAATGCATTTGAAGTGGTGTGTTAACGTAACACACTGGGCAAGTAAAATGGGCGCAAACGTGTCTGGAGAGCGAGGTCAAAAATACTTATATCTGCTACAGCTAACAAAAAAATATTATTCTACTAATGATACAGATCATTATGATCATTCTAATCAATTCAAACACATATAACTGAGAATTAATTAATGTTTTCTAGAAATAGCAGTGACAAATGTTAATTGTTGGAAGAATAAAATCTAAATTGAACAGCCTGCAGCTTAACTTATCTCAATGATATTTCATAACCATAACCTAATGTTGTCATTGACATCAGAAACAAAATATCTAGCATGTTTAAATACTCACTTACATACTCAGGGGAAATGTCATATTTGTGCCCCAAGACTTTAAATTCAACAGCTCCAATTCATTTAACATACAAAATAACTTTGGAAAGTGACTGACCACATGCGAAAACATATACTGACATTTAAGTCAAACGGTGCAATTAGAGAAAAAGAACAAAGTGGGCAACCTGCTCTAGTTTGACCACATATAAGAAAATACTTTTCGGTTTGAGATTGTAGGTTTAAAAAGATTTCCAAATGGACTTCCTCAATTCATAGAGATTCATAAATAAAAACATTCATTAAAAAATAAATAAGTAGAAAAAACAAAGAATGTTTTTTCTTCCCTCTCTTCCTTTACAATTATCTTCATATGTTATAAGTACTTTAGTATTAAAAATATCAAAAACTCAATTTAACACAGCTCCAATGCAATGACATTGCTTTTCAATTTCCCTTAAATGTGTTCATTTTGTTAATGTGTCAATCATTGTCACTAGGGCAACATATTTAGGGGGATGGAAAGCTTTCAGCAACCTGTCTTTAAGCACAGGTTGCACCTTAATACATTCTAAAATGCAGTGTAGTGTAGAGCCAGTTAGTCAGACTTTTAGACTGGATCTGTGGAATAAGGTTTTCCATATACAATCATATTTTTGCTTGTCTGTTGTTAAAAGAAAATGCCTACAGACGTCATATTTGTAGACGCAATGTAGATTGAGAATATATAATACACAATAGATACACGATGTATTTAGTTTTAAAGTTGCAGGTTTCTATGCTTCAAACATGTTTTTATTAAGTCAATCAGTTTTACAATGAACAGGAGCTTTAGGAACTTTTGAAGAGATGTTTCAATAAATGATCCAACCTTAACAAAAATGAATCTTCACGCCCAGCAATCAATTTAAGTATTTTTAAATCCTGTTATACCACTGATTCGCACGCTTGTTTGTATTTTAAAACGCTAAAAGGAATTAAAACATTTTGCTTGTCTAACTTTAAGTTAAATTCCAATTCTTCTTGCTCTATCTTTAGTTACACAGACCAAGTAAGAAAAAAAATCACGTGGTGCCAAAGCTGAATATTATCACCACCACTGCAAAGTAATGAAAAGCTTTAACTTACCGGTCTGTGAGACTGTGAGAAGGCTGCTGGTCCACAGTCCTGCTGCAGGCTTCAGGAGCGCTGCTGCTGCAGACTGACAGAGCAGAGAGACTGTGCTGGCTGACTAACATCAGCTCATGACAGCAGGGACAGGTGCCTCACCATCCAACTACACACTCAGCCCGGATCCCACCAAGCTGCACACTGTGTTAACCCTTTGTCTACCACCCCAAAAGGCAAGTTTACATTCTTTTTCTGTCTGAGTTAAATATCATTTCATGGTAGAGCGGAGCTTTATAACAAATTAGCAGTGGTGGAAGAGTAACTCTTTCACTCACACAAAAATAGCAAAAAAAATACTAAAAATACTGTGTTACATGTACATGAACTGCATCTAAACCCTACCTTCAGTAAAAGTACAAAGACGTTTGAATGAAAATATACTTAAAGCATCAAAAGGAGAAAGACAATATTATGCAGGATGGGCTATTACCAACTAATGTAATACATTATATTAATATAATAATATCTTATTATTGTAAGTTATATTATTGGATTATAATTATTTTGATGCATTAATGTGTTCATATGCATCTGTAATATATAACTGATTAATATTCTGCATGACTAATATGACATATAACACTGTGGTGTACTTGTACTTCAACACTGTTCTTAAGCACAGTATTTACATTCCACCACTGTGGAATGTAAATACTGTGCTTTAACATACACTACTCACAATAACTTAGGGATATTGTGAGAGACTCAGTGGATGTCATACATACGGTGTTTGTTTCACTTCAGAGATTTTTGGGATGGGGGGCAATTGTATTGGGGTGATAGACACAGAACTACTGGCAGAGTTCGTGACAGACCCAGGAGTGGAGCCCCACGAGTGACAGACCGCAACTATGACCAGTACCTAAGGACCTATGCACTCAGACATCGTTATGCAACTGCCACACAGCTGCAGGCCCGTTTACGAGATGTGAGGGGTACTAGGGTTTCCAGACAAACCATTCCAACCGACTCCACCGCTTTGGCTTGAATGCCAGACGACCGTTGCAGGTGACTCCACTGACACCAAGACAATCACGCGAATCTACAGGTATAAGACCATGACCTGGACAATGCAGCAGTGGCTCCACCGTCCTGTTCACTGATGAGTGTTGGGGTCACCTTGCACAGAAATGATGGCTGCCAGCGTTGTTGGAGAAGGCGCAGGTGAGCGACACGCCGAGGTCAACATGGTCCCAGGGTTCGCAGGAGGAGGCGCAACAGTTTGGGCAGGCATCACCAGTCAGCAAAACAGACGGTTATTGTAGATGGCTCAGTCACTGCACGCCCTACCTCAGAGAGACATCATAGAACCTATCATCATCCCCACCCGCCCAGCGTCACCCCAACTTTCTGTCTGCTATGGATGATAATGCCCACCACACGCGCCAGACTGTCACAGCTCACCACAGGAAGCCTATGCCTCATATGGTATGGGCCAGCAATGTCCCCTGACCTGAACCCCATAGAGCACGTCTGGGACCAGCTGAAGCAGAGACTGATGATCGCATCTCACCCCCCACGCACCCGGGCAGAACCGCGTGTAGCACTTGTAGAAGAGTGGAACGCATTGCCTCAGAACAACATCATGAGGCTAGTGAGGAGCATGAGATGTCGCTGTCAAGCTGTCATTGCGGCAAATGGTGGAAACACCCGCTACTGACATTGTCAGTTTTTGTTATTTGGGGCTATCCTTGTTATTGTCTAAATTTAATGAAAATGGCGCTTCTTCTCATTCATTAGTAATATCAAAGGGAACTTTTACTTATTTTCATTAAAATTCAGACCAAATAGGAAAGCACTCATGTAACAATATCCCTAACTTATTGTGAGCAGTGTAAATCTGAACGTGCACACAAACTTAAAGACGACAATGAGTGGAGACTGATGGTGCGCACACCTGAGCAGGTTTCAGAAGCTCTTCATTAAAGAACCTGTTAAAATCAGTGGCTGCTTCTAGCACCGTGGTTTGCAAACAGGTTAGCTTTGGGCTAAAAACACTAAAACCATCAGCTGATATTTTTAGTAACGTAATAATTTAGAGAATGTAACTAAACATACCACGTCATTAGTTAGATGTTGCGTAGCAACGCAAACAGCGGGAATTCTTTGCAAGCAAGACAAATAAGTTTATTACGTTAAAAACAAAAAGGAGATAAAAAGTTATCTAGCTTACCTCAGAAAAACCAGGAACTTATACTTTGTTACAACATAATATTTCATTTTGTGGGCAAGTGGTTAAGGTGTAAGCATTTACTGCTCCAGTGTCGGTTTAAATCATAACATCTACTCGATGGAAGAGCCAGTATAACTAAATGCTAGCTTTGTCGTTACTTCATTAGGCTAGGTTGCTAACACACCATATATTAATTTATGTCAAGGCTACTAATAACTGAACAAAGAGATTAATAACTAATATAGTAAAAACACTTTTAAATTAAGGTATTAAATAATGTACCTGTTCTTAACCGTTTTTAAACAGGCTTTACCTTTTACTGTTTTTGGTAATGTTTTAACTTAGTTTAGTAAACTTCTGCAACGCGGATTGGCTGCTCTGTTCCCTGCAGTGTTAGTAAAAATACGTGGTCACCACTGTCAAACATCACTGCCAATATTTGACACTGTGAAATGATACAGAAATATAAGTTTTAACATTGGGGAATGTTTCCATTTCACAGTTCTGTTTAATGGAAACTGAAATTAAATTGACTACATACTAACTCTGTGGAAAAAAAAAATAATCTTGGTATCATTTAATTTGAAAGATAAAAAAAATTGATTATTTTAACATTCAATACTGGTGTCAGCCTTCAAAAAATCCAGTGTTTCAATTTATAAGTAAATGCATTAATCTTTACATTTAAAAAAGCATATTCTGATTTCATGATCATTAAGAAAATATTTACAAGTTTCTACAAACCCACTACAAGGCCCACCAAAGTTCAACAACAGCTTCATTTTTGGTATAGTTTTTAATTGAAGTGTCTCACAAACCAGTCAGACCAAAAATACAGTACTTACAGAGTGTCGCTGAAACAGTCACATTTTAGTCCCAGATAAAGATCCACAGCTACACTGATAATATATGTGAACGGCAGGAAAACAGAACACAGTAAATAAAAAGTGAACAGCGTGAAAGAAAACAGATAAGGAGGCTCGTAGTGAGGATGTTAATTATAAAGACACGGTCCTTATAAGAAACCAAGGTTTCATGTCACAGGTGAATGAGGAGGAAAACAGTATGTACAAAACATTTAAAAATGGTGTCTGAGGAAAAACTCACAGATGCTGATATAGATGACGTGTTGCATTTGTCTTGCTTTAACAAGCACAAAAAGATCAACAGTGAACAAAAACTGTACGATCTAATAGTTTGTCTTACACTGGAACTGTATCAACTCGTACATTAGGGTCAGCCAAGACAACTCACACAGCATCATTCTATAACCCCACAGGTTTTGATTGGATTTTAGTCATGGAGGGCATTGAAGCAAACATTCACATTGTTATTCATGGCTCTTAGCTGAACAGTTTTTTAGTGTTGCATTAAGTGTGCTTTGCTCTTTCTGAGTGACACATGAACTGCTGACTGTACAATTAAAGTGTATGTTTTGCACAACCAGACACCTAGGCTGACTTGTGTGTGTGAAATATTGTAATATGAGAGGTTCTTTAGACGAGTTAAAGAAATGCAACAGAGGGCTATCGGTTTTCCAGATGTACATAAATAGGATAGATTTACAAAACATAAACTATACATTTCTGTATCCTGAACACTTATTAGTGCCCTAACAGACCAGTTTCAAATCAGCAGTTATTAACACTTATACAAAGATACGCAATGTTTAAACTGCAAGCAACAAGGATATCTTTTATTTTTTTAATATATATATATATATATATATAAATGTTCAGTTCAGAGCCACTGACATGCTATTCATACGAACAGCATTTAACTCCATTCACACAAGTTCACTAGATCACAGAACATACAGGGATTTGTTCAGTTTCTCCCAAACCACCAAGATTGTGCAACTGACCACCAAATCTTTTCAGTGGTGTTTTGGTAATTATTATAATTACAAAGAAAACAATAAATCATTGCTCACGGAGAGTCAGGACCTAGGCATGTTTTAAAAGGTGAAGCTGTTCACGTGTTGTTTAATTTAGATGCACGAGTTGAAAAGGAGACTCTTGACAGTCATTAAGACCTTCTCACTGACTTATTTTGGTCATGTTCCTCATATTTGTGCTGCTTCAGAAGTCGTGACTTTCTGTGAACATTTCAGTAGATGTTGTGTTTTAATGCAAGGAGTCAATTAAATCCAGTCAACTGACAAAATTAATGCAGTTCAGATTTTGAATGTTACCTATTTCTTCTATACATGTAGAAATTGTCTAAAATTTAACAACTGGTAAAATCCAGATTTTCGTGGGATAATGCAACTGATCCAAGTTAAGATAGCCATGAACATAAGAAAGTGCAAAAGTGGGCATTCTGAACAGCTAAAAAGATAAAAAATGATCTGAATGGCAGACAGGCAGGAATATTTGTCTGTTTAGAGCAAGCTACATGATAGCAGAGTGACTGCATGCATGTCTGTCATTCAAACACTTCTCAGCTTTTAGCACCTATTAGGTCATTGGTTTGCTCATAGATAAAACATTGTATAAAGAGGATGTTTTTCATTTAGTGCACATCATGAATTCATTGCCTCTTTCACTGCAGAGGCTAATAAATATCATGCTACTCTAAATAACATGTTGAAACCCTCAGGGTATTACTGTTTGGGCAAACCACACTCGTTTCCACAAGGGCACTGTTGTTTAATTGTATTGCACACATTAATTAGGTCCAAAGACCACAGCTTTCCACCCAGCGTCCTGCTGACTACGCCCAGCGACCACTGGACACAAAACTCCTACTGAAGGAGAAACTTGGGTCCGAATTCTCGTGCTTGCCCCAGGCACCAAAGGGCACCACAATAATTGTGCTGTTGTCCTCTGAGCCGTACTGAAGAGCCTGAGAGAGAAGAGCACCATGATTAATAATTCATGAGCATTTTTCTTCTCATTTATGATGCCTCTTTTGCTTTGAACTGTATTTTTAAGTGTACAGCACAACAACAAAGAATAAAATATGCTTACTAATGGTTAACAAATTCCAATAACAAACCAAAGAAAAGATGTGTTAGCCTGCCTCTCAGAGCTCTGTCTACTGTAAAAGTGGGTCAGAAATGCATAGTTTCTGTCTTTTAAAAGCGTCCCATCACTGATGGTCTGTAAGTCAAATCAGCCAATAAACTCAGTAACAATAGATTCTTTTGTTTTGATTTATCAGCTGGTAGTAGCAACAGTATTATAGGTCCAACAGTTTTCATTCGCAAACCGTGCTGCTGTCTTATTTTTTATTACTTGTGGACCAATCGCAGCATCCTTACTAGTCTTCTTTATTAAGTTTAGCACTTGAATTCAGGAAACATTGCAGAAATAGGAGGAAATGTTTTAATTGGGGACCATATTCAGGCCCAGATTAGAGCAAATCTGGTCTGTGAGTAATTATTCATGGCAGCAGGAAGGTACACTACCCATGTTAATTTAAATAAAGTAAGATGACTTTTAATGTTGGTTTATTTGAGCTATATAAGGCTAACTGTTTTTAGGATCTATTCATTGTTGGAACTCAAAGACGCCTTTTAATGAACAGCCACCTAAACGCTCAGTGATAAACCCGCAGCCCTTCATATCACAAACTGTGCGGTTTCACAATGCGAGCATTAAGAATCACATATCAATGTCTCACCTGGTCAGATATTCTCTGAGCCGCCTCCTTGGGATCGTGGCACTGGTTAATGACATTGCAGATCTCCTGGCTGTTCATAATGAAGTTAATACCGTCTGTGGTCAGAGCCAGGAAGGAGTCATGGACATGGTGAAGCTAAAGAAAGACGACGCAATGTTTAGCAATACATCAAACCTTTCTAATTATTTATTATACAGTTTCTTATACATATTACAGGTTGAAGCTGTTTCTCTTTCAGCCAACACACACATTCATAACTGACAGCAGCTGCTCATCGTAAAGGATTCTCATTAAAATTCCAATGGAACAGCCAACGGGAGCTATTTGGGGTCACTGTCTTGTCCAGGCAAACTTCGACATGCAGCGTCGAGGAGCTGGGGCAATTTCACAAGTGTGTGTAGACTTTTTATATGGACTGCACACGTTCTGAGAGATGGAAGTTGTGCAGATTCAGATAAAATACGCATCGGCTCACAATGCCCAGAGAGTTTGCTTAATTCATTTGTTGCTACAAAAGTGAAATATTATCCTATTTCCTACATAAACACGTTCACAAACCTACCCGGACTCTCTTGGTTTCGGGCTCAGCAATGACCCCCATGTTCTTCAGGTCAAAGTCTCCAATGCTGCGCGTCATGGCCAACCTGCCGTTGACGTTTGGCTGCCCCAGACTGTTCCAGGTGATAAAACCCCCACTTTTCTTTATCCTTAAGGCGGGTGCAGAGGGAGAGACAGAGTGAGAAATTTATAATGACATTTATAATATTCATCTGATTACTGCAGATACAGCTAAATAAATGTGCTCTAAAAGGTATTATCATTTCTTCAGGGTTAAATTGGGTGATGTTATTCTGGAAGTATGTGACATGCTAATAAGAAAGCTAAAGGTTTAAGTTGTTCTTCAGGAACCATTAGTCTTTGGCTCCATTGATGCACTCTGTCTTAACTGACAAACATAACCAGCATCAGGTTTGTACCTCTCTTTCTCATCCTTCCTCTCAGGAGTATGGTCGACAGTGAGTTTAAGGGCCTTGCCCTTGCGGCACAGCATGGCGCGGCTGTCACCCACACTGCCCACCACCAGCTCAATGCCGTCCCTCAGCAGGGCCACAGTTGACGTGGTTCCTGCATTCATCCCCGGTGCTACAGAAACATAAAAGCAGACATCAGAGGTGGAACGTGCTATTAAAAAAAAAAAAGGCCCACACACAAAGTCACTGGTCACATTGTTCACAACAACCACATGGTGTATCTCACACTCTCACATCTGCACACTAAAACATGAACACATGGGTGGGGAGGTCATAAAGTGGACAGTTAACAATAGAGGAGGCAGTCACACATGCAGGTTGAACTGTTTCAGCACAGAGTTGAGGTCCAGAGCAGATTTTACAGCAGACTGAGGTCTAATGATGAACTTGAAAATAATAAACAATCGCGGACACAAAACTTTCCTGCGTCCAGTGATGAAATTCAAAAAGGCAACAAATAAACTCATCTAACAAAGGAGTGAACGTCTTTCCTTTAAGCTGTCTGAGAAGGCTGAATGTTTTACTTGAAGTTTTCGATGCATTTATCTAAAGCAATAAAAACAAAAAACAACCACCTATCATCTGGAAAGTGAAATTTATCTACTTAGTACACGATGATAGTATTAATCATAGTATTAATCATCATGTAGCAATATTTTAACACTGATCTCAGCAACATGCTCTCAGACATCTTAAGAATATCGGAGCTGCTTATATTGAACTTAATTTTGAATTTAACTCTAAAAGACTGAACTTTAGTGTCAATGTCAACAGTATTTCATGCATTTATGTGGATTTATGTGCTGACATTTACAGGCCTGCAGTAGATGTTTGTCTCTAAGAATGAAACCGGTGATCGTAAGTTATGGGTTTGTGTTTTTGCCTAATCTGCATATTAAACATGCTGCACCTCATGGACTAGTTCTGTCACTGACAACATACATCTCATACAACTTGTCAAACTGAAGCACTGTCTCACAAGAAGCTTTGCATACACTTGGTGAGAGAAGAAAAGAAAAGGGAGAGGGCGTAGAGAGAGAGAGAGAGACAAAGAGAGAGAGAGAGGAGTGACAGAAAGATAGGGAACCTTCCAGTAGTCCAGGATTTAGGACCCGCTGGACTCTCCTTCAATATCTAGCCTCTCGTCATCCACATTGGTGCCAAGGGCCTCCAGCTCTTAGCTGGGTCAGCAGCTGCCGTAGATAACATGCACACACACACACAGGCATATTGGGACATTTCACACAGCGTGGCCGATGTACGGCCACATAATAGATATACTAGCGTATATATTAAGAGTTAACCTTAATCTGACTTAATGCCCTTTGAGAAAAATAACTGACTATAGGACAGGGGCAAACGTGTAGACCACATGAGTTACTGAAAGACATGTTCTGCATTCACTTGTTTGAGTTAGGCTCAACCCCGCCCCCCCAAGAAATCAATTCCAATGCCTGTGCTAAACATTATACTTGAGAATTTATCATAAGCAGGGTTTCCGTGCCGGTCAAAGAGACTTACATGGATTCAATTTCCGACGTCCACAGTCAAACAGCTGTCTGTCAGCAGCAGCTCCTGGGGAGCTGAGAGCCTTCAGAAAAGCCTTTGGTAACACTGCCTTTACCAGACTGAAATTTACTAAACCAATATGGCAATCAATTGATCCATCACAACATTAATAGCAATAAACAAAAAGTTAGCTGGTGTTCGATCTTCATCAATTTAACTCAAGACATTCACAGAAGAACAGACTAAAGAAATAAGATGCGTCTCCTGCAAGGTGACTTCACTGTGCAGTTCTGGGGAATTATTTATTATTTTCCCTGGACTTTATGACCATAGATTGAATATGTTGGACTTCAACGGACTTAAAATTATAAAAAGAAATAACCGGACGACGGAAACCCTGATCAAAAGATGGGTGACAAATTAAATGAAAAAGTTAAAATCAGCACAAATCTTCATTGTTCTGAAGCTTCATTGTTCATTGGCATAAACTCCATAAAACCCTGGACCTCTAATACTATTCAGTCAAGTTCTGTTTAACTAGTTCGAGTTCTGGTGTGAGCACCATAGCATATCAGTCAGATCATTTTCATACACAATGAAAACCATTTGATGAACCCTGTATGAATATGAGCTACAGTCCTTGTGTTCAAACACACATATACACCGTTTTTCCTTTAATTTGTCACCTTTCTGTACGTTTAGATGCAGTGCTGGAAGCAGTGAAGCACTAACGTTTGCTCTGCATGCAACTGGTTTTATTGTTCATCAATTATTCATTAACATGGGCTTAAATGACAGACCTCTAACCAAAAGTGCTTGGGGTAATGTCAGTTGGGATATCCAACGCTTCAAAGCCTAAGTAAGTTAGGTTTTTCAGAGAGAGAAAAAAATGTTTAATTTCATGTAAACCTGTGTATACTGTTTATACACCATACATCTATGGACATGCAACATAAAGGGACCTACCATTTGGAGAGAAGTGCAAGTGCTTTGCAAGAGCTTTGTCTACTTCGAGGAAGGCCTTTGATAAAACTAATTCCAGATTGGACTCCTCTGCCACAAGGTCCCTGAAATGACAATCAAAAGACTACATGGTCAGAATTTTGGGTGACAGGTATCTTTTTCCACAATTATCTTAACATTTTCCGACTTTCACTTCGTTTATAGCTGAATTAATTTCTTGCAACGGTGACTGCTATTGATACGTGATCACAGCATATCTAATAATTTACTTACTTGATGAATTTCTCCATGTACTTTTCACAAAAGTCGGCTGCTTCTGGTCCGCCATGCCCATCAAACACAGCAAAGTAGAGGATGTTGTCAGTCATTTGAGAGACCTGGAAGCGGTCCTCATTTTCCTTCCGCTGACCAATGAGCGAGGCACAGCCTACCTTCGATAAGCTGACTTTGGGAATGGGTTTGCCATACCGAATGCTGGGAGGTAGTAAGATGGGCTCATCAATACGATTGTCCCAGATGCCAAATGAATCCCAAGTAGTGGGGCGGCCACTGCTGTCTGCATCAAAGCGTGTGTTGCTGTGCAGATTCCCTGAGGGACTGTAAAGATGTCGCCGGAAAATTGGGAACTTGAGATGGCTGTCCTGCTGGAATGGAATCGGGGCTAGGGTCATCTGTAAAAGACCGCTGCGACCCACATGAGGTCCACTGCACCTTGCCAGGCGCACAAGACAGGCTGCAGACATCACTCTGACAGCACAAACACTGGTGAAGCACTGTATGCAGAGGTAGAGGAACCTCCTGTCCACACACTGAAGAAAAAATGGTTAATTAGATTGAAAACAGGATTTTTAATGAACATTCAAAAAAAAACCTTTTTTGTAGCTCAATACCAGACTTCAATACCAGAATGGTTAGTTTTTCAGCCACTGCCACTAACCATGTTGTTTTCAGACAAAAAAGTAATTAAGCAAATGCTTCAGATTCCTCCAATCTCCAAAAAAGACAAACAATTTTACATGATTAAAAACCCCTTCACTTATTATAATTACAAAACGTGCTTAAAACAGTGATGTAGCTCTGAAGGCTGTGGAGAAGCTTAGACACACCTGCACAACACTAAATGCAAGAGTGCCTCAAGCAAAATGTCAAGATATATGCTGATTTCAGTTTCTCTGACTTTATATATAATTATTATTATTATTATTATTATTATTATCATCATTATAGGTAGCAACAAGCTTGCCATGTTTAGGTTAATTGGCATTTAATTTGAGCTTATTAAAGATATATACCGCAAACATTTGCATTAATGATCAAAACAAGCAATTTGTGTTTGCTAATTGATTAAAATAAAATGACATTAGTATTAAATCATAACTCTGTTATAATGTATGGATTATAACTGCCTAGAAACATTGCTGATGAACATAAACATCAAACCATTTAACAGCATCGGGGGATAATAACGCACATATATACAAAGAATACATTTCAGCACAATAAAAATACTTCCATTCCATCAACCAATATCCCTAGGGTGTGACAGTGGTGTTATAAAAGACAATTTAGATAATGTTAAGATGAACATTAACTTGGATGATGCAACCATTTCAATGTAACTCAGTCATAACATTAGCTCGTGCCGCTAACAGTATATCAGAATCTCGATTACATAAGACACGTGCCATATGGGGTGTGTCTGTGTTTCAGTTGGATTACATCAATACTCCTAAACAAAACACAACCACATAACAACGGTAAAGGCGTCGAAATTGGCCGCTTTTCGTTTCGGCGGCGTTAGCATACACTAGCTAGCTACATAGTGATGGCTATCTTTAGCTGACTAGCTAACTAGCTGGTTAGCATTAGCTAGAAGTTCGCAGTTTGTCCAACATTACTAAGCCCATCCCCTTGACCTTCCAGTTGTATGCTGGCTAAGAATCGTACCTTTAATATCTTGAATTTATGAATGCAATTTAATCCTCGGGCTGGTTTCTAGGACCTACACACCTCGGTAATATCTGAATGAAAACCGCCGCCCTCGTCGCGTTCCTGTGTTTTGGACCCCCAATATTATCAAACAAGGCCTGTGATGTGACCGCGCCAATCATCAAGCAGAGAAACATCAACGCCTACTTTGACGCCCTCCTGGTATGGTACAGGTGATTGGTCGATGGAACGATTAATGACAGTTACATGAACCAGTCATTGATTGGCCACCTCAGCCTCTTGCGCTTAAGAAAAGACTACAGTTACCCAGTGCAGATAACTGTAGATATATTACTCACTGCATTTTGGCCTACAGTTTAATGATAAAAACTGGGTAAAAAAAACCTTTCTGAGGTGACATGATGTAACTTGGTATCTTTTCTTTCCCAAATAAAAAAAACAAACTTATTAGTGGTTGTTAAGATGCTGTTTATGTTCAAAGAGTCCTTAGAACAAAAATTTCTTCTGTATATACTGTAATGTAATGTAAAATGGCACCACAGCATTGTAGTGGTGGAAGTAGCTATGAACTATGTATTTACTCTCCACATATTAAGAAGTGGAGGTATATTTTTTACTTTGAATTTTCTGGATTTGTTGTATTTTATGCCACTTGTATTCAACATTTGGCAATGGTACTGATAGACATGGTGAAATGCCTGTTAGTGAGCATATTTGGGACAATAATTACAGTCCATGTGGTACTCTACTGGGTTTTATATTACATCTTTTCTAATTTGACATGCTTCCATATTATACAACAATGTGGTGCAAAACAGATGATGCACAACTGTCTGAGACACTGCTGTCTTTAGGCTCAAGCCTAATAGGCTCAGGCTTATCAAAGACGGGATTTGAGGTGGACTTAAAAAAACTGACAAAATAGGTGCAGTCTGTGTAAAGATGCCTGGGTTGCTGGATCATGATTAAAACTTTTGCAAGCACACTGTGTTAGTAAAATGAGATGTTGCCTTAGATCATAAAGTACTAAAGCTTTACATGTATAAAAGGTTAACACAAAGGTATTTAGAGGCTGCTGTGATGTTCACATGAATATTATATGTTCACAGAGAAACTATGCCACTTGATAGAGAGAAAATATACATGTTGCTGCTCTCCAACATTTTGACACTGAAAAGAAAATTACACCAGTGTAATGAAGCGATGCAAGGCTTAAAACACTTCCATTGCATATATATATATTAGCTACAAAAGATGACAAATATACAGTCACAAAGCAATATTTATATGGATACTTCACTCCGAAAAAAAGTATCAAGCCATGCAGCAAAGAGGTTGAAATGCAAATCGTACAATACTGTGCACTGACTTCCTGACCACGAAGAACACTTGAACTGTTCTGAAGCATTGATAGAGATATCATTAGATAAAACGATGGGGGAGAAGAATCTTCATGACAAAAAAAACGACATTCTCACAAATGATGCGAGAAATCTGGATACAAATTTCCTATAAATGACTAAACCTATCTTGTGGACAGTTAATCATCTGTCAATCTCTTGGGTACATATAATCCAAGTGTTGAGATACACTACCTGCTGTGAACTTTAAAGGGACTAATTTAGTCAGGTTTGAGGAGATGATTGCTTTTCCTTTTGAAAAATATAAGTTCTTCACCTTTGTTATGCATATTGTTTTAAAGGTTATGTGTTCAGACTGAGAGTGTGAAGAAAATGTACTGATAAGGCAGGTTTGCCATATTTCTAGACGTTCAGGTTGTTAAAAATTGAGTGTTTATTCAGGATAGAAAACAGTGCCACCGTATCAAAACACTATATTGACAATTGCTTGACAAAAATGAGGCAAAGTGATGTTTACCGGAACACGGTGTGGTTGCAGTGAAACTATGCCAGTTGGTAGAGGTGCAAAGTACACAGTTGGTTAGTCTGTGGCGTATAACCACACATCAGAAACTGTGCAGCAAACATGTGGTACAGCCTCCCTACAAATACACATGCAACTTCTGTAATTTTGTAACATAAAATATGCATGAAAGATGCTGTTGATAAATAAAGTATATGATTACTATTGTTGAAGCAACATTGCAGCAATTGCAATAAAGCGAGCACGTGACAGAATAGAGTAAAACAGTAACGTTTGCATCTTTGGAAATAAATGAGACCAGTAATTAAATCCCAGTATTTAATGGGTGACAGTATTTGTTGTAACACCTACACTTCCTGATCGGCTGGCCAATCGGAGCTTTCCTGCCCATACCGTTCGGTGACGTACACAGCACTGACACTTCCTAGTTTGTTTTCTGAGCTGAGCCGAAGCCAGACGCCCAATTTCAGAATGCATCTGTCCAGGTAAACAATATAGTTTTTATTTCTGATGAATCAGCCACACCAAAACACCCTTTTGTTTGCAACTCAGACATCGGTTAACTAGCGGATGGTTTTATAGCGTTAACACTGACAGCCAGCGATGCTGTAGCTTGCTAAGGTAAATCAACGTTAGCTAACGTTAACTGTTAACTATTAACGGCTTGTGTGGGTCATCAAGCAGTACGTTTCAGTTCAGTTACTTAGACGCTTGTGAAGCTACTGTATGTGCAGATATTATGGACGCCTGTGCTGCGTGTTAACCATGTCCACACAACGCTACCCAGGCCACTCCTCTCAACATCCTCCCCAGCAGCGAGCTAATGTAATAGATGTCCTTACAGATGATGAGGCTGGACCAGGTAACGCTCGTACATAAACATAGCAAGGCTAGGTGTTAGCTCGTCGCTACGTGATTAGCAGCATTAGCCAATAGTAAATAATAAAGGTGGATTCAAATCATTTTCAAGGAACATATGTCCTGCTGTTACAGTAAAATATTACGGGCTATAATGTTGTTATTTGTGTTTTATTCAGCGTTTACTAAGTGGGGTCAGTGTCCTTCTAGTTCAATTTGAGTGTTTTTCGTCTACACCCACTTGTCACCGCCTATTTAGTCTAATTTAGTCTAACTTAATATTTGGTTTGATTGCTGATCGATCTGCCAGTTATTTTGTCAATGTATTATAGTAAAAAGTGCTATAATACTAAGTCATTTCCTGGAAGTTTTAATTATTGCATTTGTTTTCTTTCAGGAGTTTGATTGGTCATCCCATTATTTTGTAACATTCATAAAAGTACTGATCGCAGGGATTGCATGGATCTTGAAATCAAATTTGCAGTGCAGGTAGTACATTTAGCAATGATATCGTCTGTCTAACAATGTCATTTCCTGGAAGACTGACAGCAGACAGCTTTTCCTGGGTATGAATTTATGTGGAGGCCGGTTCCACGCTGCTCTCACCTCTCCCCGTTTCTCCCGTCTCCACATTTCTATCATGTTTGCTTTTCCATCTCAGAATCAGCTTTATGACCCACATCACATTACACATTACAAGGACACAATTACACGTGCAAGGAATTAGAGTCAGTTGTTTCATTGTTCTCAATCTCACTACATTCTGTATCCATTTGTTATTTCCCTTGGCTAACTCAGTCAGTAACACGCATATGGATTGGACTGCTTGGAGCTGTTTAAGCCGGGATTACACCGACAGGGTTTATTTAAACACACTGCCTGTCCCGCTGTCATTCTGCTTACATCACTCACACACACAGCCACGCCCACGTCTAAACCCATCTTTACTTAATTCTTGAAAACATCAGGGGTTCACGCTTGGAGCACAGTGATCAGGATGTGTTCCAAATGAAGGCAGATGACATAATTAGTCTGTTTTTGTTTTGTTTCTTCCAGGGTTGGAAGTTATGTAAAGAGGAGAAAGCGGGGCTGCTCTCAAGCCTGAACATTCTGTCTTCCTCCATCTGGCCGCCACCCTCTCTGCCTCTTCAGATCGGTGCTCATCCCTTCTCCTCTCGCCGACATGCTGTGTTGGGGGAATGCAAAGGATGGACAGCTGGGGACTGGTGTGGAGAGGAACCCCATGTTTGAGCCCAGGAACTGTCATGTGTTCAGTGGCAGGGGGCTGAAAGAGGTAGCCTGCGGAGGGCAGCACTCAATGTTCCTGCTGCATGATGGGAGTGTGTACACATGTGGCTCTAACAGCTGTGGACAGCTGGGCCACGACAGACCAGGGACCTCTCCAGGTAAGCGTTCAGCGTGAACAGCAGATTTGACTCTTGGTTAATCATTACAAGTTGCTGGTTGCTGCACAGCGCTCATTCCAGTAGGTGACTGTGTGGAAAGTTACCAAACATGTGAGAATGTGGGTGAACATTAAATGGTGTGTTTACAGAGGAACTCTGTATCTGTAATGTTCATGAATGAGTGGCCAAACACCAGCGTAGAGTCACGGCCACGATCAGTCTCCCTCACTCAATGTAGCTTTTTAACTATTGGATGGATTTCCGCGAAGATTTATACAACTATACAAGTTTTCCAAACCATACATTTGGTGATCCAGATGACTTTTCCTCAACGTGTTCAGTGATCCACTGAAATAAATCATCTACTAGACATATCGACTGTTGACACAATCACATTTCCCAGACTGTGTCATGACGTCCTTGGCGAGCCGGTGACTTTAACTCAGGCTCCATCGCGAGGTCGATGTCACTGCTTTTAGTAAAACAACCGACTCTGATCCTCTCTCTGATCAGGTCAGCATTTCATTTTGTTAACTAATGACGTTCCCCTCAATCGCAGCTGTACTTTGTGTCCAGCAAACGTTAGCATGCTAACGTAGGAAACACGGAAAACGTTTCACCTGACCAGGGATTACTAAGCATACAAAAAATGTGGTGACATCATACCCCCCCCCCCCCAAGTTGTGTGTGGGTTCAGCGGGGGGGAACGTCAGATCCAACCACACCGTTCAACCGTTTCCAGGAGATATGAATCAGTCTCCAAGCTGCTGAAGTGACTGCAGACAGTGGTGGGTCTGTGTTGGTGTCATGTGGGTGGAAGTTTGTGTTATGTGCTACTTTGTATAGCCGTGTGGGTGAAGCTGTAACAACAGTGAATAAATGGCGAGAATCACTGCACCTTGAGCAAACAGCCGGACCTATTCAATACAAGGTTGCTGCATACCCAAATAACTTTAATGGCAAACGTGTGGGATGGAAGCTTTGTCTAAGAACTCACATCACTTCCTGATCATCCATCCATACAGTATTATTATATAAACATTATTAATGTTAATAGTAATGAACTGGTTTGATAGCAGGAAACCATGCATGGTAAACTGGTCCACCACTGCATACGGGCCTCTTTCCATATATGCTACTGCATTTTTCTATTTCGTGTAATGTGCATGTACGTATTGTGTGTCCCTGGCTCCTGAATCGCAGGCGTTACCTTACGGCTTGCGGTAGCTGAGGGAATTTAAAGAGAAACTGAGCCCGAATGTTCCGAAGCGTGCGATAAAATTCCCACGCTGAATTCCTTACATGGGTTGGGTCTGTGAGAGCATGATGAATATCAGTAGGGCGTACCGAATCAGATGGTGGCTTGGACATGAGAAATGAATACAGTAAATCGACCGTATTACATTACGTGTAAACAGTGGTTTACAACATCTACAATCTGAAACCTTAGCTGTGCATTCTTGGTGTTTATTTCACAATAATACTGCCGTTATAATACTATAACCACAAGCTCTCCCTCCTCTCTGCAGAGCTGGTAGGAGCTCTGGATACTCAGAAGATAACGATGGTGTCGTGCGGTCGGGGCCACTCCATGGTGGTGAACGAGCAGGGTCAAGTGTTTGCCTGGGGAGCAGGTGAGGGCGGGCAGCTCGGCCTGGGGACCACAGAGGCGGCTGTTCGAATCCCAAGGTGAGGCAGTAGCACCCCCGTAAAGGAGCGCGTGCTTTTGTGTCATTTTCTAATCCTCTTGGCCTGATGCACAAATGTCTTTTTTGTTTTTGTTTACCCAGGTTGGTCAAAAGGCTGTGCGACCACCGGATCTCTCAAGTGATGTGTGGGAACCAGCACTGCATTGCACTTTCTAGAGGTGTGAAAGATGCGATGTCCTCAATTGCACAACAGCACGGTTCAGATATCGAGTCTTGCGCTTCCTTTAAAGTGCTGCACTAGCTGCCGCTGGCTAATATAACGATGTTATATCTCGATATGGTGATGTTAGGCTAGATATTATCCCTAATATGACATAAGTGCCGTCTCTTCCTGCTTTTAAAGGCTGCATTACAGGAGAATGATATGGTTTTCTGGGCTAACCAGCTGCAGCTGTTTCAGTTATTACGTTTGACCCACTTAGTCATTATATCCACGTTACTGATGCTTATTTATCAAAATAAAAAAAAACAAACAAAGTAAACCCACCAATGATCAGTGGTGTTCACATCTCCCAGCTGCAGTTTCTGCTGGGGTTTATTCCTATTCAGATGATTCCTGAAATGACCTCAAACAGGCACATTAAAATAAATGATATCAGCTAAATAGTTTATATATTTTATACAAATATTGTAATAAAAAAACATAAACTGCTTAACCAATTTGGATTTCGGGCTGTTATTTACATAGTTAGTGAAATAAGTAAACAGTTTGACATGAAATACCGATGTCACGGAGAAAAAAAATCGCGATTGGCCAGACAACCTTTTGTTTTTATTTCTTAAAAAATATTTTTTAACATCTTGCCTTTTTATTCAGTAGACAGACAGAGACAGGCCCCACTCCCACTGAGCATGTTGCAGATTCATTTGATGTGTCACTGGTCATCCGACAGCCCGAGTAGATGGTTTTGTTGCGACATTAGATTTTATTAGGTAAGGTGGTTGAAGTTTACGTATAAAGTTGAAAACGTTTGTTAAAGTCAGGTTGGAGCTGGGTCATAGTAGAAATCTGAAATCTGTTTCCGCCATAACTTGAATGAGTGTTCACAGATACAAGACGGCACCACGTTACCGAAACATATCTTACATATTTGGGTGTTGGCTGTAACTTCCGTACATCTGAAGTCAACCGTTCGGCCTCTGTGTCTGTTCCCTTTCAGACGGCCAGCTGTTCACGTGGGGCCAGAACACCAGCGGTCAGCTCGGTCTGGGGAAAGGAGAGCCCAGCAAGCTGTTCCCCCATCCGCTCAAGTCTCTGGCGGGAATCCCTCTGGCAAAGATAACCGCCGGGGGAGACCACAGCTTCGCCCTGTCCTTGTCCGGAGCTGTGTTTGGCTGGGGCAAAAACAAAGCCGGACAACTGGGTCTCAATGATAAACAAGGTAATAACCAGGGGGTAGAAAGCAGGAGGCTGGACGCTGATATTTAAAAGGGATAAAACGTCTAATATTCTTTATTATGACTGGTTAACTGCCACAACAGTACTACGTTGAAATGCAGTAGCTTCCCTGTTCCCTGTTGTATAACCTCTCATTTGTAAACCGGCGTGACCTCGCTCGCTCTGCTTATGTTCCCGTCCTCAGATCGCGCTGTCCCGTGCCACATTAAATTTCTGAGATCTCAAAAAGTCGTTCACATCAGCTGCGGGGATGAACACACAGCAGCGCTCACTAAGGTATGAACACAGATAGCCAGTGCACGGTCAGATAAGTTATGAGATATTAGAGTATTTATGCTTTGGGCTGCAGTGACACTTAATCTGAATCCACCACCTGGTTTTTGGGTTTTAAGTGTGGCCCCCCGGAGTGAAACAAACACATAAACTCAAATACTGCGTCGTCCCTCTGGCAGGACGGCGGCCTGTTTACGTTTGGCGATGGCTCGTGGGGTCAGCTGGGTCACGGCTCCACCAACAACGAACTTTTACCCAGACGAGTGCTGGAGCTCATGGGCACCGAGGTGTCCCAGATCACCTGCGGAAGGTACTGTCCGTTCTAGTCCGCTCAGGGCGACGCAGCTCAGCGCAACTGCGTCTCTGTGAACTTTGTGCAGAGTTTGTCGATTAAACTCTGTGGTTGTTTTCGTGGCAACAAGTTTATGTTGCGTTTGTCCACCCTGCTCACACACATGACCCACAGCCTCAGCTTTAGAGTTATTATAGTCCAGCGGCAACAGTCCGAATGGATTGGTTTAAATGTAAACTCACAGCATATAGAGTCTGACCGTCTCCCTCTGCATCCTGAATCTCTCTTGTCAGGCACCACACGTTGGCGTTTGTGCCTTCCTCTGGTGTGGTGTATGCATTTGGTTGCAACAGCCACGGGCAGCTGGGGACAGGAATACTGGGAGACGCCAAAAGCCCGTTTCCTGTCAAGGCCACTTTCCTGACTGGGAATGTTCATAAAACAGGTAAGCAGAAGGCTCGCTCACCTCACAGTTGGAGCTGACTACTGCATCAAAGCTCGAGTTTGTGATGTCAAAGTGTCGCTGGTAACTTTGTTCTAAAGCAGGACTGAAAACTAGTCTGACTGAGTGAGGAGCTGTTACGCTGTTATCCCACTCACATGTGCTGTTTCTCTTTATTAGAATCAAAACAATACACCGTGACCAAAATCATCTGTGGAGGAGACCACAGCTTCTTACTGTACTCCACTGAGCAGGTAAGGGATTTAGAATCACTGTGTAATTTACATCACAATTATTATTTATTCTGATTTAGCACGTTTGTTTTTTTTTATTTGAAAATTTAAAAAGCTATATTGTTTTCTATGTGTTATGGTTTACTATGAGATCCCGTTAAAGATGAAACCAGGCTGACACTGACATTTTTGTTTGTTTCTGTCTTTAATTTTCAAACCTGCAGTTTTCTAAGGGTGTGTAGACTTTTTATATCCACTGTAAACTTAAAAAAAACATCAAATACGTCGTGCAAAGTGAAAATCCAGTCCATTTAATAATAGTAATGATTATTATTTATTATTCCCTGTCCTCTGTCTGTACTACCAGCAATTCTAAGAAACATAAATTAAAAAATAGATACACAAATGAATAACCTGGCATTTGTTGATGCTCTTCATTGAATCGGTGCCGGCGTTTCGCCACATGGTGGCGCTAATGCCCAAGCCTCTACCAGCTCCTACATTGCAGCAGTACAGCATATGGGGCACTCTTCTGCTGCGGATCTCCTGCGGATGGTCAGGAATGTGCACTGATAAAGACCTAAAACACGTTCGGCCTCTGCAGCAAAAATATTTAGACCTCGGGCGTGGTCCCATCTATTTTATTTTATCTCCGCGCAGGAAAGAGACACAGCCAAGACTGAAGCTCTGATGTGTCTGCACTGAACACACACACACACACACACACACACACACACACAGAGTGGAAGCACTAACGCAAACAATCTTGTGAATGTTTGCGACAGTGCCGTTATGTCGTCTCTGTTCGTCTTCCTCCCTGCAGAGCTTTGTCCCCCCGGAAGACTTCAGAGTGATTAATATCAGCAAATCCATCTCCCCGATCAATTATGACAGATTAAACTCGTGGAGGTTAAAGCTGATGTACAGCACCGACTCGAGCGTCACAAAGTAAGTCCTAAAAAATAAAAGGTATTATTTGAAATCTGTCAGATTGTCGTGGAAATGAAGATATTCATTCTCTTATGTATGATCAGCAATAACAGTGTTTTTCCTTTGTGATACTTTCACAGTTAGTGATATCTTAATGTACTTGTTGGTCTGTGTCATGTGTTTGCGCATAGTGACATCATAATTCAGCTGTCCTCCACGGCTTGTTGGAACGCCAGCTTCTTGGACCAAAGGTACGTAAACGCCACGTCTGCATGCGTTAATGGACAGACCCCAGTGGTGGAAAGTAACTAAATACTCAAGTAGTGCACTTAAGCGCTGTTTCGAGGTATTTCTACTTAACTTTTAAGATTTAAATTTCTCGTCGCTGCGGCGTTTTAGCGGAAAACATATTGCAATTTTTTTTACTTGAGTGCATTTTAGCTGACAGCTGCAGTTAGAAATGACTTTTCAGGTTAAGGTTTTACCTGAAGAACGGGATGTGTTTCAAATACAATGCACAGTTAAAAATCAAACTAGTGGTTCCCTATAAAGGAAAACAAAAACATTGTTGCTAGCACCTTCGCCAAAGATACATTTCCCCTTTAAACTTCTCACTTTCTTTCATTTAAATAAAATAATAATAATAATACAATATTCCACAGAGGCACAAAGATCAGAGTAAATATCTGACATTGTCGTCCCCTTCAGATTTATCTGGTGACCCTTTAGAAGGACCTCAACCCCTGGTTAGACCCCGCTGGACCCCACTAGTTAACGTAATGGAAGCAAGGAGCTCCACCTCAACCAGTTACAAGAGTCAGATGCTCTTTACACGTCATTGAACCCATACTAAACTTAAATTAGGTGTCGTTAGCGGTTATTAGCTGAACGGTTTAAAATGACAATGTGATGACTGTGGGGAAACTGGCCTTTAAAGAATCAAATGATCAAAGGACAAACAATCGAGTGTCCAAACAAACTGAGCAAACAAAGAGGTGATATCACTCTCAACACCCCTGTGCCGGTTATGTAGGACTTAATGAAGGTAATCACATCAGATCCTGTGTACATAACAGCGCTGTGTGCACAATACCTCAGTTCAGGATCATAGAAGAAAGGCGTTTACCGGATGTCTTCAAGGGGAACGTGAAGGGTTTCTCTTTTCTCAAAGTGAAGTAATCAGAAATATAATAAACATATGAAAGGTCTGCCTGTACCTGTCCTGTCACTGTGTGTTCTGCCAATAAAAACAGAGCACACACACACACACACACACACACACACACACACACACACACTTGGCATGTTACAGATGTTACAAACTGTAGTTCCGCAACTCAGCAGGCCAATACGATGTCAAACAGGTACAAGTGTGGAAAAAAGCTGATTTATCACAATCATACAGTGACTCAGTGAGTGTACTGTCAAATGAAATACAATAGAAATTCATATTATGCAACCAAAAGCCATGTGGGTGAATGCACAGCCTCAAATGTAAGCAAGACTCCTGGGAACTGATTCAGCAGGGACCTCACAGGGTCCACTCACTTGTCCTATACTCCCGCGGTACGTGGTCTTATCGGACCAAACATGCAGGTCCTCGACGCGTGTGGGATCTCAGTCGAGCATCAGTGCGCGAGGAGCTGCGATGACTTTTTAGTAGCGGCCCATCAGCAGATACTTATCGCGTGCAGAAAGTGAACTGTGGAGGCCATCAGGGTGGAAAACAGACGTCTGGAGACGACATCATGCGCTCATTCTGCTGAAACAACTGAAACTCACCAGGAATCAGGAGTCACCTCAACTATCAGTCAGTTTGCTCATTAAACCAGTACTGCACATTCAATCAAGCCCTCACTGAAGTACAGATTGAGATACTTAATACTCCTTTGACTTCTTCCCTCCATTTCTGAGGCAAATATTGCACTTTTTACCCCACTTCATTTATTTTAAAGATTTAGACGCAGGTTACTTTGCAGATTCTGATTAAAACAAAACATAATTTTGATGTATAATTACAGATATCACTACCCAGCAGTAATAGTAGTTCAAATTAAATTAGCTCCATAAAATAAAAGAGATGTAACATTAAGAAAATGCAGTTTCAGTATGTCATATTTTGAAGAAGTCCGTGACGTGTACTTATTTTGATCTTTGCATTTGTAAGACTTTGTCCTTTGCTGGAGTCAGTAACAGAGTATTTCGACACCGTGGTATTGCTGCTTTCGCTTAAGTGAAGGAACTGAGTACTTCACTACGCATGACATGGGTGTTCATTGAAAACACGATTAAGTGAAAGGACGGAGACCCTTGCCCCTTTTCTTATTTCTTCTGTCTTTGTGCGTCCTCGATTCCTTTCCATTCCTCGCCTGAGATGTGCACGGAGGAGGCGAGGAGGAGAAACAAGGAGACATGAGCAGAGGCAGCAGGCCTATAACACAAGGAGACACCCGAGCACCAGGGTCATTTTAAAGTGACAGCAGTTAAATGTGACGTGCGGCACAGCTGCATGACCTCTCCACTGTCCTGTTACAGCCCGCCACTGTAGTTTGACTTCCGTCAGATGAACAAATTGGTGTGCATGTCAACTGGTATATTTACTCTGCATACGCACATGCAGCCTATAGAGAGAAACCCATATCTATCACAGAGCTAATGTTGACTGAGATGGATTTTAAGCTTTGAGACCTTGATAGTGGAAACTAATCGCTGCCTGGAGCTGAAATACATCAGTAAAGCTGTCTCACATGCAATCAGACAACAGTATTAAGTTTAGTTAGAAACAAACTGCTGTCAGGGATCGAAAACATGTCGGCGCTTTCCTGGTATTGGTGTTACATTCAGGACCCAGGACCGCTCATCTGGTCCGTTAAGCTCCCGGTTGTCAGAATGAAGTGGGTCAGTGCTCTTACTCACTGTCTGCATCAGGGTTTCATGTTTGGCAAACAGATCTCCTGTGTTGTGTTGGTGTTATGACTAAATAAAACCCAGGATATAAGAATGTGAAGGCTTACACTGTAAATAGTCGCCGTCCTTCATGCTGACGGGTGTCGCTGGCTCTGTGCAGGCGCTGCTGTAGGCCTGTTTATCAGTCTGCACTCCCTCCCAGCCTGAAGAGGAGATCTGCTTAGGGATTGACTTAAATACCTTCAGGATGTGTGTTCCGCGTGCGTTGACGCCTGCGAGTGTTGAGAATTAGCACATCCGCCATTCAGTGAACTCGGCTGACAGCTGACCTGCCGCATGACGGGTTGGCGTTTAATCCAACGACGCGCGTTGCCCCATACGTCCGCTTTACCGCAAAGTCCTCGAATCTGAGCTCTGACCTATTATTAACCTGTTAATGACCGCTGAGACATCATGGGTATTTTACACATAATCGCATGTTTGTTTGCGTCCTCAGTGACGATACCCACTTCAAAACCAACCCAAAGATCCCGGGCATCGATCTCAACTCCGTCAGAATGCTGTTTGCGACGCTGAGCAAACCGGCTTTCTCCGGGCTCCTGGAGCAGGTACTGACTCATCTCTTTTATTTAAAGATCTATGTGTGCGAGGTAATATTTTCTATTTTATCCCCAAAACCCTGCATCAAGCATTCATGTGCTTTATTTATCAAATGAGAATAGACGTAGACCAAGGTTGTAAATCCTCATGTACATTAAACGTCCTCTTCATGCTCTGTCTCAGTCACTGTTTACTGTTTCCCGCTTGTCTCGTTCCACTCAGCCTGGCCGCCCAGTGATAGCATCTTTACAGCTGCACTTTAAAGCAGTCTTTTATGTTAACAACTGGCCAAATAGTCTGTATTTGTGCAATGCATCCAAGACAAGCAGAATAATGAATAAAGGAGATGACATCAACCAAGTGTTTGACCTAAATGAAGACATAGAGTGGACATAAAAACATCAGGATTAATGGGAAATAAGGTAGAAAATAAACCCATTTGACAGTAAAGTAAAAATGATATAAAAATCAGTGGAAGACAGAGAAAACCCTTTAGCGCTATCGAGCGTTTTAGCATCTTTGAGCTCATTGTTTTGGATTTGCAACCTGCAGCTTAAACAGTTTTAAATCTCTCTTATTGATCCCGTCACCCTCTTTTCTAGTAGGCAACTAGGAAACTGCAGACTGCTTGCTCAGCACAAAACATCAGGCAGAGGCCTTCTGGGCCAAAATGTCAAAATGCACTATTATTAACCAAAAGACGCTTGACTTGACTCAGGTTTGAGAAGATCAAGAAGATCTGAGCCGATCTTCTTGTTTAGGGGTTTTCTCCTCCGTATTGAAGCAATTAGAGAAGAAGCGTTTGGATTGTCGCTCAGCTCTGACTTTGCAGCAGTTAAAAACATCTGTGTCACATGTGAATATCAGCCTTGTTTTGAAAGTACATCAAGTCCTGCCGCAGCTCCGTGGCACAAGCTGCAGGACTGAGTCAGAACCCCTAACATTAGCTCCGTAATGTTAGGTTTTGGCTGCGTGCACCTCAGCCTAACATGAGTTATAATCTGTGTGCAGACCGCGGCCTCATTCCAAACCACTAAAAGCCTCTCCCAGAATTTAGTGACTGATATTTTTTTTTTTCTCCTGCTCCCAAGTCAATCCAAATGGAAGCGAAAAATAGCCCATGAATTTGTCTGGTTTGTTTACTGATGCTTGTAGCTGGCTTTCAAACATATCATAGTAAAGTACATCTCCAATATCTTTCCGTGGATATCAATCAACGTTGTTGCTTTGATCTGTTATAATATACATGATATACATACTCTACATTTCCTCGCTCTGTGTGTGTGTGTGTTGTGTTCAGGCCACCAAGAGTTTTGAGAGCCTGCTGATCCCTCAGCTGCCGCGCTCCCCTCCTGACGTCGAGGCCATGAGGATCTACCTCATCCTGACTGAGTACCCGGCCCTGCAGGACTCCAAGAACTACATCCGCCTCACCATCCCTCTGGCAATGGCCATCCTCCGGCTAGACGCCAACCCCAGCAAAGTATTGGGTATCATACTTGCATGCACACAACTACCTTTTACTTTAACTGATTTGAAATCACCTTTGGTAGCGCATAACAAAGAACGTCTTCCTGTGTCAAAGCCCTGTGGCACCATGTGACATCACACCACATGACCCTTGGCTCGTCATCTACAGCATGTCAGCGCCTTCGTCATCCATATTCACCCGAAGCCCAGCTCTGACTAAAGATTCATAACGTTAACCGTTAACTGGACTTGCAGGACTCAGCTTGACTCCAACCTGATTGCACACAGAGGTGCCTCTGCTTTTCAGATCTTAAGAATGCAAGGAACTGTTTCAACGGCCAGTCAGCTCCTAGTAAAAAGTCAGCTGGTTGAAATGGCAGAGTTTTGGACGGAGGAAAGTGAGGAGCCCAACAAAAGTGGGGAGAAGCTCTGAAGTTCACAGCATAAATGTTCATAAATCCTCTGTGTATTTCATTTAAGCAGTTAGGCAGCTAGAACAGAAGCGTGTGGAGATGTAGCCATGGAAACGATACACCGTCTCGACTTCCCTCATTGGTGTAAACTGACAGATTTTCAGGGGGTTCTGGTGAGTCTTAGGTCTCCTTGTTGTGAATCTTTGGTCTGAACTGAGTTTGTTATCAAATGGATATTTAAGAAGAAACATGAAACATCCTGACTGATGGTGAAACTGTTCAAATAAATAAATATAGAAGTCAGAACAAAATCAGATGATGATACACAGGCAGGTACAGTCAATGCCTGCCACTCAGAGACATTCATTTGAGGCACGCTGATGCCCTCACGTACAGTAAACAAACGTATTGATTTCACAGTTATTGCCCAAGTGCAGAAGCCTAACAGTGTTTATCTGATAATTCCATATTTATATTGGCACGTGTGGGATCTGCTCTGTAAGCCAATTGGGCCTGTTCCTCTGTCCCCGCAGATAACTGGTGGTGTTTCATGGACGGCAGCGTTTTCACCAGAATGGTCGACATGTACAAGAGCATCGTTGTGTTCATGCTGACGGGGGGCAAGACGTTGCTCGTGCCCGTCTTCTATGAAAACTACTTCGTTGCCACTCTGAGGCTGCTGGAGAAGCTCCACAAGGTATCTGCACAGGCTCCCCACATGTCCATCAGATCTATGTTGTCTGTTCCTAATGTGCGGTAGACTGCATTTGGAGCTGAGGCAGGTGGTTTGTCCCGTGTCACCAGGTCAACCTGAAGGCCCACCACGTGGAGTACAACCACTTTTATATCCCCGACATCACCAGCCTGGTGGACATCCAGGAAGACTACCTCAAATGGTTTCTGAGTAAAGCCGAGATCGTGAGTGGGGACGTCCTCCGACAATGTTTCACTTCCCTGTTACTCGACATCTGTTGAATCTGCGCACACGCGCGCACACGCGCGCACGCACACACTCCACACACACATGCTCTTAACTCATGTCATTCTCAGTGTCTGCAGGGAAAGTGTGACATTTTATCCATAACTGCTGGTGGGTGTGTTGCTCTCGTTCACTTCTTTCTTATCCAATCAGTAACTCCGCTTTCCTGTTTGTTTTCCAGAAAGTGGGATCATCCTCCCCTTCCCAGGTACTAGACTGAAAGATTGAACTTGGGCATCTAAACTGATTTAGATCTAGATTTAACCATTTTAATGTCTTTATTTAATTTAGTGTATTTCCTAACCTTCCCTGCAGAGTGACTTCCCCTCAGTGAACCTATGTGCCTACCCGTTCATACTGAATGCTCAAGCCAAGACAACCATGCTGCAAACCGATGCTGAGCTGCAAATGCAGGTACGTGCTTGTTGTCGTTCGATTGATTCGGATTCAACAATGAACATTTTAAAAAAACGTCCCTCCTCTTTATTTCCCCACCTCACCGTGTGACCCTTCCAAAGATGGCAGTAAGTGGTGCAAACCTACACAACGTCTTTATGCTGCTCACGCTGGAACCCCACCTCGCCAGGAACCCTTACTTGGTGCTCCACGTGCGCAGGGACCATTTAGTAAGCGACACCCTGCGTGAGCTCACCATGTACTCTGATGTAGACCTGAAGAAACCGCTCAAGGTGAGAGCTACGCCCAAGCCTCTGCACCTCACTGCAGAGCATAATTCTAATCCCAGCAAACGTCTTCACTGTCTGCGATCTCCTCGTCTGCTTCCTCCAGGTGATCTTTGACGGAGAGGAGGCCGTGGACGCAGGTGGAGTAACTAAGGAGTTCTTCCTGCTGTTGTTAAAGGAGCTGATGGATCCCGTGTACGGCATGTTCACGCATTACAAGGAGTCCAACCTGCTGTGGTTCTCAGACAAAGTGAGTTACTCTGGGGATCATCAACACCAGAACTTCCAATTTCGAGATTGCAGCAGTAGATTTGACAAAGAAATCTCAAAGGACACGGCATTATGAATGATCGAAGACGAATTTGTGTACATTACTGCTGTTTTATGACGGTTAAATGACATTTAAGCTCATTGGCTTCAACTTGAAGCATGACTTGGAGCCAAAGAGGCTCAGACGTGTGTGGATGAGGGGCAGTGACACCGCATTTGAGTCAGTCTGCAGTGCAGAAGCTGAACGTGCTTTTAAAATCTGTTACTGTTTTGTTTATTTTCTTAATATGTGACTTCAGATTCTCAGACTGTGTGTGTGTGTGTGTGTGTGTGTGTGTGTGTGTGTGTGTGTGTATTTGAGCTAGAGCTGTGTTTTCCAGGGGGAGACATTAGATTTGCTAAAACATGTCCCTGAACTTTGACAGACATCACTGAACGTGACACAGCAAGGAAGCAGAATCACCAAACGCTGTTTAGTCTCCGTCTGTCAAATCAAAACTGCTGTTTTATAACCACTCTTTTATTATAATAAGCAGCTAACACTAATAGATAAACAATACATTCTCTTTAATCAGAGATAATGGAGTAGTGACATGTCTGAAACACACACACGGACATCCAAATTTAAGTGTGCATGCAGCTGAAACATAATATCGTAAATATCAACAAGACTTGAATCCAGTCTTCAAATAATAATTTATGTTTTTTCAGGTGTTTGATGTGCAGAGTCGTCGGTTAAGTCCGTGCTCCATCATGCCGCACGCGTGAAGTGGCGAGAACGCCAATGACGAAATCATTTTCCCGCGTGTGTCCGCAGTGTTTTGTCGAGCAGAACTGGTTTCACCTGATCGGGATCATCTGCGGTCTCGCCATCTACAACTCCACGGTGGTGGACCTCCACTTCCCTCTGGCTCTCTACAAGAAGCTGCTCGATGTCTCGCCGACGCTGGAGGACTTCAAGGAGCTCTCTCCCACCGAGGCCAGGTGAGAAGTCCTCCGGGTGCAGGGCGACGACTCAAGACTCTGACAGTGGATTGTGGGATTTGTTTAGTTTTCATTTTAAGGAGAAAGCAGAAGCTGAAAACCGTCTGTGACTCGGCGAGTGTAACCATATTGTGCAAAACTGTAAAGCAACAGTCCCAAATCCTGTTGTGCTCGAACACACACAAGGTTGTGCTGCTCCTCAGGGGTGCAACAGTGTGTCACTCGCTTACATAACTGGCGTTTTTTGGGGTTTTTTTTTTAGTAGCAGTAGAACGCAGCGCCGCTGGGAAATGCCTCTTCATTGAATTTAGAGCAGGAAGGGTCAGCACTTCCTCTGCGCCTGTTTGTGTCCAGTGCTGTATTGATTTTGAGATTAGTCCTCTGAAAGCTACAAGTGGAGCCGCGCAGCCTGCAGTGCTGCTGTAAGAGACGACGCAACTCTGAAAACCATGATCTGAAAACACTTAAAATGCTGCACCCTTACTATTAAAGACTAAAACCAGCATAACATCATTTATAAAAATGATGAATAATTAGATAATTGTTCAAATGCAGGCGTTCAAATTTGTGAAAACCATTGTTTGACATTAAATGCACGGTGACCTCAGAGGGGTCAGACTATAAGTCAATTGTATTTGATAGTTATTGACTAATGAGCATTTCCTGTTTCCTGAATTTTGGTGCTAAATACCCAGAATGCTCCCAAAATGAACACGACACTCCCTCTTTGTCGCTTCCTGTGGTGTCGCTACTCGCCACTCGTCGACTTCATCAGACAATTCAGGGTGTCACCTACCCGGTGATCCGCGGGCACAGCTGATCCCTGGTTTTCATTTTAAAAAAGGGGACAGATTGAAAGCCGGGACAGCAGGTGAACTTAATAAACTGTCTGATATGGCAGGAGAACACAGACGTGTGACCCAACAGATCTGAATGAAGAAAGCATTATCGCGGCTAAATCCTCCCGATTCCAGCTCATTCCCCCCTCACTGCATCCGACACGTGGATGTGATTCACCTTTCATTAGTTTTGCACTTCACTCTAATAAGATTATCTGCTCATGCGTCCCCCCCGTGATCGTGCATTAATAGTGTTGCCTCTCCTGCAGGAGTCTGCAACAGCTTCTAGACTATGAAGGAGCTGACGTGGAGGAGACGTTTCTGCTCAACTTTGCAGTGAGTTGCTTCGTTGTTGTCCACCAGTCCCATGAAAACAGCAAAACCAAGCCATTTCCAAGTGTTTGGTTTCTACTAAAGACTAAAATCTTATAAAAAATGTCAGAAATCTATTTTTCATTTTCTAAAAATGAATGATTTCCTGAAACAGATGACCACAGCAGCTTCGGTAGCAAACGTTACTCGAGCTGGAGTAAAGGCCGTAGTTTGTCTGGGACTATTTTCATCCGCAGCTGATGTGATGTGATGTGATGTTGATGAATACATTTTTATTGACGCACCCAGAACATTTCTTTTACAGTGCAATTACAGTTAATTAATAAATAATCACAAATCAACAAATCAACCAAAATGTTTCAAACTTCCCATCAATACTTTTTATTAGTATGGATCCTATTATTATACTGTCAATACTCAAAACAACATGTAGTGTGAGTAGGTAGTGATCCGGTAGGCCCTTGAATGCAGCATCTGCATTGACTTTAAAGGTTTTAACTGCTTTCTACGTGTTATTGGATTTATTACTTATATTAATAATAATTATTATAATAATAATAAATAAAAATAATAATAAAACTCCAGTCTAAGACTATTTGTCGTGTTCACCCGTCAGATCACCAGGGAGAACTACGGGATGACAGAGGTGAAGGAGCTCATCCCGGGCGGGGAGAGCATCAGCGTGGACAAAAACAACAGGTGAGGCTGCTCCACGGATCCAGTGTCAGGAATACATTCACCGACTCATCCTCCAATCTGAGGTGACCTTCTTTTGTGAATGTTTGTAACGCTCGACACTCTGTTCCTTCTGGATGATAAACAGATGAGGGTTTTTTTTTTTAATATATTTTTCTCCCAGCGCTGAGATTATCATGCGCTCACACAGCTGGCTGCTCGTGGCCCATTGTCCTAACCGAAGGTCGTGTTGATGCGTCGAAAACATAGAAAACACAGATTGATTTTTTTTATTTTTTTTTTTTTTTGGTATTTTAAGCATCAGCCGGCGTGTTTTTCTCCAACATCGACTCCCCCACCCCCCACCCCGGTTTCCTTAGCTCCCTCGTCCTTGTGCCAGCAGCGTTGATTACAGTGTTATGTGGAGGAGTCCACAGGGAGCTGTGGGGCGGGTGCCGTCGACGTGTCTGGCTGCTTGTGCCGAACAGATGGCGAGAGCGGCAGTGACCCAAGTTGCTCCAGCAACCCCCCCCCCAAAACACCCACATACAAAGGTGTCATAGCAGAAATAACACAGAACGGTTGTTAAACACACGCTGAAGGAGAGATGTTGATTCAGACCCAGAGTTGGCTTGTCAGGCGGATGATATCCCGTCTTTGCGTTCGTCTGCGCCAGACCTGGTGTTTGTTAACTTCGCGGGTGTGACCGGTTTTGTTGGGCAGCATTGTTTCACAAGGTGCGGTGTGAATCTGTGTCCTGCAGCTCCTGCAGCTCAGTTTACATCTTTAAACTCAGTGAAACAGTACTTCTGGAGCATCCCTCTTCCTTATTTTCAAGATCTTTTGTCAGGATGTTGTTGCGGCGTGTGAAACAGCAAGTCATCAGTTCTGTGTGAGCATCATTTAAGACACTTTTTCATGTTTTTTTAAATATCCTACATTACTTTGCACCTTAAAAATAAACTAAATTATTGAGGCTTTAAAAAGCAAGACCTCGTTCTGTCGGAAGAATTTAAATTTTTAATGTACCTGCCATTTTTTTTAATGGTTTTCTTAGTTTTTATTCAGTTTTCAATAAAAAAAATTTCCACATATGGACACTAATGGTTTAGGACTTATGTCATATCTTATGGCCCATCTGGATGATTGTTTTCGTTACCTATTCTTTACTTGTACTCAGATCTGTCTTGAAAATGAGATTACCTGATAATATCATATTTCTAAAAAGGACATCAATGACATTTTAGTATTAATACAGGTGTATCTTTCAGAAAACAGTGTGCGTCCATGTGTTGCAATGCTTTTTATGGATGCACCATCCTATCGAAGGGAAACATGCTTTATTTATTATTATTAATGTGCGTTTTTCTGCCGTTTGGCTTCCCTGTAATTTGAAATAAACAACATTTGGGATTAAACAACATTTAGCTGCACCACATGCATCCGTGATGATGGACTCGCAGGTGGATCAGCTCATCAGGACCGAAGAGATTAGCGATTTAATCTACCTGAGCAACTTGTGCAGCCCGACCTCGCTGAGATGTAAACAGGCTGGATTAAGCGGCTGCTGATGAACTCCTGCGAGCCTGAAAATGATGAAATGACTCTGAACCACAGCTGAAATACTGATGAAGTTGGCCATAACACACACTCACACACACACACACACACACAGCAATACAAACACAATGGGGGAGGAAGCGGGTGTTTAGTCGCACCTTGAAGTCTGAATAAATTCTTTCCTTATGAACTGATCTGTGAGGATGCAGCTGCTGTGCAGAACAAATTAATGATCTGAATGTTTATTTAACCCGTGTGTGTCTGTGTGTCTGTGTGTCTGTGTGTGCGTGTGTGCGTTTCAGGAAGGAGTTTGTGGAGGCCTACCTGCGCTACGTGTTCTCAGACTCGGTGAGCGAGCAGTACTCGGCCTTCTCCTCGGGCTTCCTGAAGGTGTGCGGGGGGGAGATCCTGTCGCTGTTCCAGCCCTCCGAGCTGATGGCCATGGTGGTCGGCAACAATAACTACAACTGGGAGGAGATGGAGAAGGTCAGGGTGTGGTTTAAAATCTGCAAGTGTCTGTGGTAACAATGAGTCCCAACTGTTTGCTCTGGACACACAGTCAGATCTTTGTCTGTTAGCTGTGTGTTTTCAATTAGATAAACGCCTGTAAATCTCACAGTTGGAGCGGAATAAGTGGAAGTGGAAATCTTCACATCCTTAGTAACGCATCTGTTTGCAGAGTGGGAGCTGTGGATGTGATGGTGATCACGTTTCCAGCCTTTTACACCATCAACCTCTGGCTTATTACCATTTAACAAAAAAGGAAGTACGTTCCAGCGTAAAACCATAACACATGACTCGTGATGTCATCATAGCTTTTACTGACTTTTACTAGGGCGATCTGTCAGCAGCACGTTTTGTTTCCTCATGTTCAGGACTCTAAAATAGTGTGCATGTATAAGCTAATGCTAGCATCAGCAGGTATAATATTTATCATTATCATCCCCATCTTAGTTTAGCATGTTAGCATTTGATTGATACAGCCTTATGAGTGGTGCCAGGCCATACTAAATTTTACATAGCATTGCTTTCAGCTAAATGCTAATATTAGCATGCTGATAAATGCTAGCGTGTTGATATTTAGCAGGAAAACGTGTTCTCGCTTAGTGAGGCATGTTTACTTGCTAACTGACGTAAGACACAAAGAAGAGCTGGGGCTGATGGGAATTTGAGTCACTTTGCAAGTGTTAGGTCATAAATCAAAGTTTTGGAAAAATGGAAAAGTAGACCTGATGATGTTGCAAGGTGAAAGATCATGGGAGAGATATCAACGTGTTCAACCTCTGGGGACCATGAATGACAAAATTATACCAAAAAAAAAAAAAAAAGCCAGCGAACTATCCCGTAGAGGATGTGGGATGTGGAGTCAAAACATAAAAATGTCAACCTCATGTTGGCTGCACAGGAAAAAGTTAGAGGCTCATTAAAGGCTTTAGAATCCATCATCTGGGGACCATGAACAGAATTTGTTGCCAATTTGATGATAATTAAGATAAGATATAAATGTTGACCTGCTGGTGACAAAACGAAGAAAAGTCAAAGAAACATGGAAATCAGTAGGATTCATCCTCAGGGAACCATGAATGTGTGCACAAAACATCATGGTTATAATTCTGAAGAGAATATTCAAGAATCTAAAAACAGAAAAGATCAGAGGGACGATGTTAGGTTGATAAAATTACAGGAATAAATATGTCATAAGAAGGAAATAAAAACATTGATACGTAGAGGTGTTCAAAGTCTTAGCAAGAAATATTTGATACACATCAAACATTGATCAATTTTATTGGTTCAGAAAAGAATAAATGAGCTGGAATAAGAATAAAAGGTTAATCTCGTCTGTTGCTTATCCTGTAGCTTGTTAGGATCTGCACAGTGATGACCTGGTGCTTTGTTTCACATGTTTTACTGCTTGTTCAACTCTCATGAGGTCCCTGTTGTGCTCATGGCAACAGGAATCGAAGATGAGAGATTGTCTGAAATTGTTGTACGTCTAACAGCAGGTGTAAAAAATACAAATACGCATGCAAACCTCTGAGGACTTTGCTTGAATAAAGGGAAAACAGGGAAAAGCTTCTCATCGCCACGTGTTTTCTCTCCGCAGAATGCCGTTTACAAGGGGGAATATACAGCCACTCATCCAACGGTCAGATTGTTCTGGGAGGTTTTCCACGAGTTCCCTCTGGAAAAGAAGAAGCAATTCTTATGTAAGCGTTTAATGGCCTCATTGCTCAGTCTGCATAAAAGCCCCAGTCTCACGCTCTCTGCCTCCAAGATCTTACAAACACTGTAATAATGTGCAGGTTCTTCCTGCTTTAGCTAAAGCCTCGACATGTTGACGATAATCTCAGGAGCTTTGCGGAGAATACGTCCCTGCAACCCGAGTAAGCACTCGTGTGTGGCACCAGGCGGAAGGCGTATAAAAGTATCATTCACATTATAAAAAAGACGCAGACAGTGCCACAACCGATTGTCTCCTGGGTGTTTCACGGGCCTCAGAGCTGCTGGTAGGCAGAGTTTGTTCCGTTTCCAGCGCTAAGCTAGCTCATTTCTCATCAGATCATCCGGTGAACCGACTGTGAAAGAGACGGAAATCCCACTTTTTGAGCGCACTCTCATTTACAATGTTTGTCCGTGCCATTGAATAGAAATGGCAAACATGCCTGTATTTGAGGTGATTAAGTAGCAGCAAAGATTCAGAAACAGTAGAAAGTCCTGACAAGTCTGTCTTTTAACTGTAAAATGTCCTGATCATTAGATATCATGACATTTATAAAGAAATTAGAATCTTCCAGTGGATTGTAATAGCTTCCTTTGAAGTGTTCAGATGTAGACATTAGCTAAAATTAGCCCAGTGGCTCAGGAGACAGACTTGTTGTCTACTAAGGATTTATTTGGAGGTTCGATCCCAAGTTCCTTCTGTCGTCTTGGCCGAAACTCTGCAACTGAAATAGCAAACTAGCTGATTCCATCTCCTCCGTCCTGCAGTGTTCCTGACCGGCAGCGACCGGATCCCCATCCACGGCATGGAGAGCCTGCGCATCGTCATCCAGTCCACCACGGCGGAGGAGAACTACCTGCCGGTGGCCCACACCTGCTACAACCTGCTGGACATGCCCCGCTACCAGACCAAAGAGATCCTGCACCGCCGCCTCACTCAGGCCGTGGAGCAGTACGAGGGCTTCAGCCTGGTCTGAGGAGGTGGGGTGGGGGGGCCGGCGGCAGTTCTAATGCACTTTAAGAGCAATACACCACCATGTCAGTGTCAAGAGTGTAATGGGGGACCCCGGGACACAGGAAGGTCGCTCTCTTTATACGCTCTTACAAGATTGTTAAGCATCTTGAATCTGAAAGGTCTATGTATGTAAAATGCAGAGTATTATTGTTTTTATTGCTTTGGGCCAAGTCTCTCAACCTTTTGGCACCATTTGGAGCTTAATGGCTGTTGAGGATGCTTATTCATTAAAATACATCGTCGACCGCGGGAAAATGAGTGTCATGACGATCTGGGAGCTTAAAAAAGACTGAGATCGGATTGAAATCAAAGAGCAGAGAAGGTTGACAGACTCTGGCTTTTGGGCGTTTGTAGTTTTACGTTTGTCTTTTTTTGCACAGCTGTGTATTTTATATTCAACTCGTTAAATTCTATTTTTCACCATTAAAGAGTTACGTTATTACCTGGAGACAATATATCTGCTTTTTGTTACTTTTAATTTATTAAATAGAGCGGTTATTTTTCGACAAAATAAACATGTATATATGTATGTAAATAGCACTTTGAATATGAGCTTCAACCCTCGACGACGTGGGGAGGAAGTGTTCGTCCTGCTGATGCTTTTAAAATCTGGACACCAGCATGTCCTCCTCGCTGCCTGGAGTCAAAGTATGGCAGGCAGAGGGGCTGCAGGATGAGACATGATGAATATTATTTGCAGTTATCATCTCCCTCTTTCCTTCGGAGCTGCGGATCACAGAGCAGCCGACTTTGTCTTGAACCCGCATTCAGCAGTGTTGCCTTCTACAGCGAAACCCACATGACAAAGCCGAGTTTTGAAGTAGACTTTTAGTGGTTCTTGTTTGTGTGCATGTTGAGTGAAAGCAGAAAAAAGAAAAAAAGAAAAAACAAACAAACTGATGGTCATTTAAAAGTTGAACATTTTGGGAAATGCGTGGATTAACTTTGTGGTGGAGGGTCAGATGAAAAACTATTTCCATGTTCTTCGGAGCTAGGCCGTTTGCAGCAGCATTATGCTAACACGCTAACGCTCCACCAGAAAGAGAAGACGCGCTTGTCCTCAAATATCCTGTGAAACTTAATATATAATCATTCAAATTAGTGATCGTAATTAGTTTGTTTCCAAGTTGCAGATGATTAACTCGTGACATTTGTGGCAGGACGACATAACAAGTGCATATTTAACGCTGTGGGCAGGTGACCTGTTGAGTACTCTGCATATTAAGTCACTTGATAAACTGTATCTACTTGTTCCAAAACTTGCCCTGATGCTGTATTTATTCCTACAGTCCAAGCTCTTAATTCAAAATGATGTTTAATTAGGTTTGTGCAACGGCGTGAAGTGTGTGAAATGGTCTTGCGTATACATATATATTTTTTATATATTTCATACACGACAGTGGTGTAGAAGTGGCTCGAGGTGGTAAATGACTTGATGTGTCCTGACTCACGGGTCACGCTGACACATCTTAGCAATAACGACCTGAAAACAGCCCAGCGATGACGTGACAACTCTGGGTTGTTCCTCTAAAGGTCTTAAACACTGGACTCTTCTGAGATGCTTCTTAGGACAGTTCCTCCTTTTCGCTTCGCTCTATACTTGCATGTACACACATGTAGAACATGTTCCAGTCAATATTTGTCCAATTCAAGCTGATTTCTCCTGCAGAGTTGAGTCCTATGCAAAGGTTTGTGCAGCCCTGACTTTTTTGCACCTTTTGACGTGCTACTCAAAATGTGATTTTTTGCATATTTGTCTGAAATCTACACAAAGCTCTCTGTTCCAGCCAGCTTTTTAAATAAAATGACACAGTGTAAAAGCAACATGCTCGCACGTTTCGTGATTTCATTGTCGGACAGCGGAAGATTCTGTGTTAGGAAGGTCGAGAAGTACTACATGAGTTCGGAAATGCTGAATCTGCTGAAGATCCAGCTTTTCATCATGTCACATGATCTTTAACAGCCGAGAGAACAGCTGAGATAAAAAGTTTTTTTAACGTGATCATTTTTTTTTTCTCGGGAGCTGATCTTTAATATGCACAATAGTCCAAATAGTCCATGTGTGCAGGTGCATGTGCATCCACAAATGACCTGGAAAGTTAGGAAGTTAAGAAAATGTGTGCAAGTTGAAGGGAAGCGCTGTTTTTCTCCGTGACCACAGATCTGGAAGTTGTCCATTTTTACAGATGAGAGGTCAGTTGCGTAACATTATCGTTGCTTCATGTCTTTCTGCAGGAACTTGAGTTCTTTTTGCTGCAGCGTTGACTCTTCTTGCAATAACAAAAGTGCTTTAAAGGGAAAAATCCTGTTTGAGTTTTCATACGTGTGTCCAAATGTTTTTTCAGTTTATGTGTGTCAAGGATTGGTAACACCGTTTAATTTACTTTATCTTTTTGTAAATTACAGCATTTTTTACTACATTTTCCCTGAACACACCATAGTTTTGTCCCTTTTGCTGCTTCGGTGTTCATGCAACAGTATAGAACTGATATGTTTATTAATTGATCCACAGAAACAGAATTAGGTGTGTTTTTATATCACTGAGTAATCATTTAAATCATTTTCAAGCAAAATGTCATCATCTGCCATGTGTTTCTGCTTTTCCCTGGTTTATATAATTGTAAAGTGATCGTCTTTGGGTTTTGGAAAGTTAGTCAGGCAAAAGACATTTGAAGACGTCACGTCGGACATGCAGTCACACAAAAGAACTCCACGCAGCCTCAAAGTTCAGTAAAAATATGATTTCATTCATGTTATATACAAAATACAAATACGATTTATGTACTAAAATGTACACACTCAAAATTCATTAAGCCTTGCCAGTGTTTACATTCAGTAAAAACGAAATTCACACTGATAATCATCCATTTTGGAGAAAGAAAGGAAAAAAAATGTACTCGCTCACAGAAATGTAAACATACACGGTGATCCATATTTACAAAAGAACAACAACGACGAGGTGGAATCACGGGCCGCCGGGGACGAGCGACACATCGTCCCCCAAACGTCCCCGTCTGTGTTCGTCAGCGCGTGAGCAAGAACACACCGGTGATTCCGAGATGAGAAATAGCTTATTATGACATGAAGTGAATGGGAGGCGGGGGGAAAGAAAGCACGTCGATGCATTTAATGTACAGTCAGGTGGTCTGGGAAAGTACCGGTGATCACAAACAATAAGCAGTTTTATTGAATAGGAGCTGTTTTGGTTGGCAGTTTGTTCTCCGAGTCACTGTCTTTGGGTTTGCGTCATCATTCAGAGCCACTTCATTTAGTGAGCAAATACTCGATTTAACTTCTAGAGAAGCAACGTAGGATTATTTCAGACATTAAGGGTGGTCAGAACTGAAATAGAGAAAGCTATTCATTTAGTGAATACTGTTACGCTGATTGAAGTTATACAAACAGTAACGGCTCCCTTAAAAAAATACACAGATATCTTGATCACAAAAATCCTTCTTTAAAAATAGCAACGATTTCATTTCTAGTATTTCACGTACAAGGTTTTTCTTTTTAAGACTTCTACAGTAAAGCGTGAGAAAAATAACTCCTCTGTTCCGATAAAAACATTCAAAAGGATAGAAATAAATTAGCAGTTTAAGTGTGATTTGGGTTATTTGTGCGCGTCTTCGCTTAGTCGCTGAGAAAAACGTCCTCTCTCTTTTTTTCTTTTTTTTTTTTTTTTCCCCCCGAAGGTGACGTCCGGCTGGAGGTGAACTCCACAGGTGAAGCGGGTGACTTTGTGTTGCTCTGAATGAGCCGGGGCACCAGAGCGAGACGTGAAACAACCCCCCCCCCCGGCTGAGCTCGACAGAACGGATTAACGGGCTTTTTAACCCCGCGAGCCAGAAACGCGAGCGGGCGCCGCAGATGGTTTGCGCCGCGGAGGAAAATCAGATCTCCTCTAACCGGCAGGGCGAGATGCTTTTGACTGTGTCTCCAGAGACTAAGCAGCAGTCCTTTCATCCGGTCTTTCATTTGCTCTCAGATGAACTTAGTCGCGTCTCTTTTGCTGATGAGGACTTCCAGCAGCCGCAGTTTGGCTTTAACGTGCTTGTATTCGTTGTACTCCACTGCCAACGGGGAGCGGTCCTCCTTCTGCGCATTTCTATGGGAACAAGACAACAAACATGAGGAAACGGCTGCACGTTCAGCAGTGGAAAAACCTATTATGTGAATGTCTGTTCAACGTGCTCTCTCTCTCTCTGTGAGCAAAACTCTTCTTCTTACCTTCCGTTTTGTCTGAAGAACTGGTCCTCAAACTCTTTCAGGTTCTTGCGGAGTCTCTTCTTCTCCTCTCGGGCCTCCTGGAGCTGCTCTACAAGTTCCTGCCTGTAGACACGGTGGAGAAATGTGAGAAATGAGCAATATCCTAACGTCTTGGAAGAAGAACTCAGATCCTTCATTTAAGTAAAGTGCAAGTACAACACTGTGAAAACACATTACCACAAGTAGAAATGCCACATTCAAAACTGTACATAAAGGGAGAAAGTGCAAGAAGCTCAGAACTGTACTTAAAGTCTGTGTAAATGTGCTTACGTGGTGGCCGAGTGCAGGTTGGACAGCCGCATGTCCGTCGTGTTCTTCGAGGGAGACAGGTCGTCCACGGGTGAAATGAAGCCGTCCGCCTCCTCGTCCATGTGGTTCAGGAAGCTGAGCACGCTGAGGTCGGGCCTGACGGTCACCGTGAACTGCGTCTTCGAGTCGCCGTCGTCCTCGGAGCCGTCCTCTTCCTCCTGCGGTAACAGGGAGAGGTCAGACGGAGGCCAAGGGGGGGGGGGGGGGGACACAACCGCACCGTGCTGCTTCCAGGCTCAAACACAACAGCGCGCGAGGATCGTGCTGTGTTAGTCACCAATGGTTATAAATCATCGCGGCGCTGCGGCGAAATGAACGTCCATGGTCCTCGTTTGTGATTCGTGTCTACACTCATTAGTGTGATAAATGGAGTTAATGTAGACACACAGTCCACTGAGAAGCCACTTGATGCAATGTGGAAGTCCTGGACCAACAATAAACAAGATGCACGGCACAAAATGATTCAGTTAGATTTCAGTCTGTCTTAATTATAATAACTCTGGTTTATAACAACTTGTCTTGTTTTTGTGTCTTTTCCTTAATGTGAAGTATAAGCACTCATGAAAGTAATGATCGATTACCATCAGGGAACAAGTACTTGAGGTTGGGAATCAGTGATCTAATCCACTTTATTTGGTTAATGATATTTTCTTATTTACCCTCTCTGCGCAGGAAAGTTTTGTAAAAACATGGTTTAGATGATATAATTTCATTTGAATTCTGACTGTCTGACTGTCCTACACTTCTGTTGTTGCTTGATCTACTGTTACAAGAAAGACCAGAGTTGTAATAAACCAGGATTATCCTTAAAAACCCCGTGCGCTGCTTGCACGTCTCAGAAATCACAGAGCGATTCAAACTTCAGATCCAGGCAGCTACTGATTCAACGTCTCTACAGGTGCTGGTGGCAGATAACAGGCAACTACCCAATCAACAGGCAGCAATCAGGTTCATTGTGGGGGGTGGGGGTGGGGGTGGGTGAATGGTAGTTAAATAAGGAGGTGGGTGGGTCATGGCGGGGGGGGGGAGCTGGCGACTGATTGTTTAAGCAGCGGCAGCAGCTCATCACCTTGATGTCATCGAAGAAGAGTGCGGTTTCGCCCTCGATAATGGGCTGAAGGAGGGGACCTCTGCGCTTGCTGGAGGGAGAGCCCTGTGGTGACGGTTGAAAAGGAGGCGTTAACCACGCTGCGACGCTCACTCTGGGATTTACAGCAAGGCCACGAGAGAACGCCACGCTCGCCAGACTCTGTCTAGACTAAAAGCTTCAGCAGTCTTCCTCTTTTCCCTCATTTCCTCTTTTTTCCAGCTAACTATTTGAAATTTTCAAATTTCAGGATCACGACTTTATTTCCAATATTTATCTTCTGTATGGAAAAAGTGTTACTCTGAGTTTTGAAGCTGGCAAAGACCAGCATCAGACAAACAGCAGACTACTCCGGGATAATATAATTGCTGCACCAGTGCTTCTGTTGTATAGAATAATCTGTGGCAGCAGTCCCAATTTGCATTATGGGGATTAGAGATAGTGTGTTATATAATGGATATATACTGTAGATCCATAATGCAGATCATATCTTACATAATAGAAATAGTTAATAACACTTAAATACACAATTAAAATGGCAAAGGACACACACACACGAGACTACAGGCAGAATCCTTTTATGCAACTATTAATGTCTATTTTTCATCCACAGCTCAGGCCAGACACGTCCTCACACCAGAGTGCTGCAGTTTCTCCTGCACTCAGCTCTTCATGATGTAATTTCCTGTGAACTCAATCTGCCATCTATGAGCTCCTTTACGACCGGAGGGATTCGCTGAGCTGCTAAAGCCTGACTTACGGCCCTGAAAGGTGGAGAGCGCGTCTGTGTGCGCGGCCGCCACCGGTTCCCACGGCCGGCGCTTAAAGCCAGCGTGAGCTGAGGATTAAGTGTCTGCAGACGGTTTGACAACGTGGTGACAAAGAGTGGTCGGCATAACCTGGTGGCTGCGGAGGGGGAGAAGAAGAAGGCGGGAGGTTTAAGATGCGGTACTTACAATAACAGGGATGGTGGAGGCTCTGCACAGGATCTGCTTCACCAGACGATATCGGTCGTACAGGGGCTTCATGATCTGCCTCTCGCACTTTGTGACCTGACGCAGCAAAAAAAGGAGGGGAAACAAAGACGTCCTGTTAGCGCAGGGTTAGCCTCTTCCTGCCCTCCCGTGTCTCCGTGCAGACTAACTAGCTGCGCCGCTAACATAACCCAAAACGACAGCTAACCCAGACCGGCCCAGAGCAGCTCTACAGAGCGTGAAGGTCATTAACCACGGAGGCGCACAGTGTGAGGACCCGCACAAAGCTCAGCTCTTCCTCCTCACGCGCCACAGTACGAGCACGGCGCCGCGCGTGTGATTCTGCATTTGGATTGGACATCAATCAAAGTGTGCGTCGCCTCTTTCAGACCCAGAATAAAAAACATCCACGCTTTCATTTGTAGCTAACGCACAACACACTCATAGCTAATCACATGGATGCACTCCATCTTCAGACATTATTCACCCTTGACTTGCAATCTGGGTCACAATGAAGCGGTAAACAAGATCTCCTTTGCTGCTGACATGGCTGACAGGGGATCAGATCTACAGCGAGCGCTGGCGGCTCTGTGTGTCTCTGCGCGTTGTGTTACTGTGTTACTTACTGGTCGACCGTGTATGCTCTCGTAGTAGAGCAGGGCCTTCTGCAGCGCGACTTTCTCGGCTCCAATCTGCTCCCGTGTCATATCCTGTCGGCGGGGTGGGAGGGGGGGGACAGGAAATGAGTCAAACCTTTTCAGAAATGAGCTCATTCTGTGTTTGAACACTCTCACACACTCAAACTGCAGCGGCGTGATGAATGCAAGCACTGAAAAAGACGCTGTCGGTCCAACAAGAAACATCCATTTGCTGGATGAGAGCGCGTGCATGTTTTATTAATCCATCCCTGCGAGCGTGTCCCGTGGTCACAGCCTCACCTTGATGTCCTCGGGCCGGTTCACCTCCTCCCTCTTCTCCTGCAGCTTCTTGGAAATCGTCTCCAGGGTGCTTTCCACCGGCGGCTTGGGGACTTTCTCCTGCTGGGGTTTCTTCTCCAGCTGAGAGCCAAAGCTTTTGGGCAGCGTGTTGCTGCGCTGGCGCGTCAGAGGAGGCAGGTCCTCCTCAGACTTCATCAGCTTGTGTTCTGAAGAAGAGGAGCAGGAAGAGGGAAAACATGTATGAGCTTTGCCGATTTTAGCTTCACGTGAATTTGAGAGACCCTATTTTCTTCGTCTCACCTTTCAGCTCTTTACGGAGTTTGGCCAGCTCGTTCACCCATCTCAGCACCTCTGGGTTTGCAGCTTTATCACTGTGGGAGGGCTGGAAGAAGAAAAAAGCAGCAGAGCAACAGGTGAACATAGATTCTCCTTGTTATAGCATTGACCATAAACCTCAGGTGGAACTCTGTGTGGGATCATCAGAATCTCTAAAGGGCTTTAAAAAGGTCATCGGTCTTATTAAAAACAGCCTCGGGCATCTATTCTCTATTTCCAGTCATTTTTAATAAGAACATGTTGCTCCCGTTGTGCCTACCCTGTATTTCCGCTCCTCTTCAAACCGCTCCTCAAACCTGTGGATCTTCTTCTTCAGGACATGGATCCTCTTTGTGAGCTGGGCGGACGTCAACTCCTCCTTTTCGTCGTCACAGGAGCCGAGAGACGAACTCCGTCTGCGACTGGAGGGATTCATAATGTTCAGCCGACAGCTCCTGCTCCCCTGCTCCCTTACAGGCGGAACCGTGTCAAGTGTCTTACCTGACAAACGAGTGTGCGTTTGGTGGGGACGGAGGCACTTCGGTGTCGTCCAGGTACTGCTGGCACTGTCCGTAGGCGTAGAAGCGAGGGGACAGCATCGGGTCGCTGTCTTCCTCTAGCAGCTGGCGGATCAGGCGCCCCCCGGCGTGAGGGGACAGCCGAGCCTCCTCTCGGTCCATGCTCTCCCTCTGCAGCGACGAGTACGCTGGGACCGGCTCTGGGCGACACACAAACAAACACGCTTTCCGTTATGGTGTGAAACTTTGATGATGTCAGGAGATATGCAAACCAGAGACAGGTTAGTCAGGGGAACTTGTTTGGAAATGTGGTGCATGCTGGCCAGCAGACAACCCATAGCTCGGCTTAGCGCAGGAAGAGCAGACTCAACATATTATCCCCAAGAGGTGCAAAACTGTGAACTGTTTGTTAGGAATAATGACTATTTCAAAAGTTCCTGATTGGTTTTCCACCAAACGACAAGTCGACTAACCACTGCAGTTCTACTTTAGACTTAGATTCAGGATTTCCTATTAAAAAGACAGAAGTCTGTGACGTACAACACACGTAACCAAGTAACCAAGTCTGAAATTCTTCTCTGCTTGAATCGGACATGTCAAAGTCTCTTCATTTTCCAATGATCAGCACCTTTTCTCCATCAAAACACTACGACGTTATATCCGTCGTGTTATTTCTGTCCCTGCTGACATCTCTTTGGATCCTGATGAAGCTGCTCTCTCTAAAACCGCCGCGGGGGAATTAAAAAACTTCCCCTGGACAGTCACAGATGTCCTGAAACTGTGGGTAAGACCCGCCCACTCTGCTCTCTCTCCGTCCATCCCCTGGTTACAGTCTCCGCTCTGGTAATAATTAAGTCTGGTGAGAGTAGCCATGCGGATACCCCTGACGATCCCAGAGCTATTAATAATGCCGGGCTCTCCGTGGGATAATGTCAGGGGTGCGACCCCTGCTGAGAGGTACAGTGATGAGTTTGTGTTGTAGTTTCCACTCTGGGCGATAAAAGATACACCTGTCCCAGTTGTGTGCGCACGAGGGTGAGACTAGACGGTGAAGCATCGCCGGCTGTTAAAATAAGAAGGGAAAACTGTACAAAACATGAAACTCAGCGGGAATAATAATGTAGATTTCATGGAAAAGGAGATGGAGGGAGAGAAAACAAGCTCAGAAGGAAAGCAACCGTCAGTGTAAACACTCGATGTGTCTGGAAAGCAGGCGTGAAAAAACACACACCCCGTCTAAAACCGCACATGCATATTTTTCTTAGCTGGGGTGAGCCAGGGCCGCGCGAGAAGGAACTTATCTCAAATTCCAGCTCCGGCCCCGGGAGACCTCCTGCGCCTCTACGTACGTGCAGTTTATCAAGTAGTGTGTTAGAGCTCGCTCACAGCGGCAGGTGAAGCCCTCAATCACGCCGGAGGTCGTCCTCCGAGCTTTATTATCTGGCTCAGGGAGCAGCGCGGGGTGGCCGGCCAGCAAGGCTCCATGGCATTTGAAATTAATCCTTTAAATCAGCTGCTCGCTGATGGTTCGGGATTAAATAGACTAATGAAACAAAAGAAAAAACCAAAACACATGCCGGTTTGCCATTTCACTAAAGGTTGTTGAGTGTGCGACGCTCGGCCACAGTGTTCTGGATCATTCAAGCATGTTGCCATGCAGTGGAAAAGGTCATTCGGACAGCCTTTTCTTTCTTTCTCTCCGTGACATGTTATTTGCAGCAAAGCCGGGCGGCACTGACAAAGTGATGTAACGTTACACTTACCGTCGCAACAGCTCGGATGGAAAATGCTTTTGAAATCGAGGAAGGGGGTGTTAAAGAACGGGGAGTCTGGAGGAGTGGAGGAGGAGAAGAGGGGAGAGGAGAAGGGAAGGACATGATGAAGGAATGAAAACAGGGCAGCAGAAGTAAGAGCGGCGAAGCGTGCACCCGCCGGGTTGCAGTAAACATCAAAATAACACGCGCCTGTCTCCCTGTCAAAGTGTCTGTGAATGTCTTTCCGCTGTCGCTGGCAGACCAGCAAGGACAGAGCGGCGGCGAATATCAGGTCACCATGACAGGCGCTGGCACAAAGTGTACTGGAACAAAGGTCTCACACCGCTGCCTGGTGCCCTCATCCACCTTCTGTACAGTATACACACAGTACTTAGTGCCACTGTACAGCTTCATTAGCTGCTTATTCAGCTCGGAACATATTGCTAGAACATAAATCCACCCCCTGCTTCAAAAGACCTGATCTGTTCGCCATCTCCCTGTGCACCTAAAGGAGACGGCGTATGTCTGAACGGCTTGTTGCAGCCAATCACTCAGGCTCCCTGTGGCGGCCTCGCTGAAGTGAACTCAGATGTGTATCCGGGACAGAATGTACAGAAGGAAGGTTTAAGGAAGCGGCGAAGAGCCAAGACAAACAGCAGACGTGTCATTTAATACTAAATCTCGACGCCAGCGTCAAACAGCCGCATGGACTGGAAATTTCCTGAACAACCTGTAGAGAAGCAGCACTCTGCTCCATCATCCCTCAGGCAAGCTGCATTTTAATGAGCGCACACAATCGGAGACACCGTGGAGAGAGCCAAATCAGCAAACAGCACCGCGTTGCGCAAACTAAAGCAACAGTTTGCTGGCTCAGGTGCAATATCCAAGTTCTTGACGTTTCTTCTCTCGTGTAGCAAACGCTGCACAGCAACAACAACAACAGCAGCTACCTCTCATGACCTGATTTTCAGTGAACGGCCACTAGAGAGCTCCACAAAACATGCAATGGTCCGCTAATGCTGCACACACACACGAGCGCGCTGAAGTTGAGAGATTTACTGCATGGAGCAATTTTGCCCTGACAGATAAAACAGGAAACAGCGGTGGTGGCGGTGGGAGTGACCAAAGTTTGCAGCGGAAATATGTGCAAACACGCCGCGACATGTCCTTCAAGCGTATGGCACACTATAGGAATGAACCTGTTGGTTATCATTCCAGTGTACGCTTCAGCAAAATGCTCGGCTTTCACTGCTAAACACAGAAAACCCCCCCACCCACCTCCGCTGTGTCGCAGCCTCCGAACAAAACAATCACTGTCTGCGCACCGCGATTGTGCACGATTTCCTTTCCGCACAAACGCCGACACTGCATAAACAAACACATTAATATCGAGCTCAAAAGAGGCCTGACAGCAAACTGGAGGAGGGAGGGGGATATGAATAATGCACGGCTGGTGACTATTTCTGCAAACTCTGAATTGGAAATTCATCAATAAATCAACGCGAGACATTCTTCGCGTACATTTGATCTTGTGCAAAGCTTTCACTGAATGCACATGCACGAGCATCACCGCAGATATGAGGCCTTTTAAATGGAGCGCCGGTCTGACAAATTCAACGGGGATCAATACGCGCTCCCAACTGCAAGCCAAGTTTCTACTGCTGGTTGACCTCCTCTTTAATGATTGATTTTCGAGCTGAGTCTGGAAACGATTCGGCTGCAGCAATCGGCAAAAAAACACACAAACTACGTCCTGGTGAAAACCCCACCGTTTGCTCTGTAGATAAACGCACAGGAGGAGCTCTAAACTTAGCTCCTCTGTCATTTTTCCTCAGGAGATGGAGAATGAAGGTTCCCATGTGGTCTGCTTGAGCAGAACAACAAACCAGCGCTGCCTTCGTTTGCCAGCCGAGTGAACGAGCACGTCCACGGCGAGCGTTTCTCTTCCAGATATAGGTGTCTGGAGAACTTAAGAGGATCTTTTGCAATTAAATCCTATAGGAGATGCAGAGCGAGCTGCATCAGGGGGGAGGAGGAGGTGGAGGAAAGCAAGCAGAAGGTGTGCAGCTGCTACCCAGACACCCATGTGCAGATGGGTGGAGGGCAGAGAGTGGGCTGTCTGGGCATGTGTGTGTGTGTTTGTGTGAAAAGGTGTGTGTTCCAGATAGTATGAAATCTACTTAGAAATAAAGTATAGCATGTAAAAGTCGGATCTAAGCGTGGGTACGGCAGTCGGGTGGCCTGTGGCCTCACCTCCCCAGTTGTTGTCCTCAGTGAGTGCTGTCAGGTCCAGCCGGGGCACGTCCTCGCAGCTCGACTTCTCGCAATCCGGGTCAGAGGCTCGCACCTCTCCGCCGCCGACCCTCCCCGTGTCACAAGTGACGGGCGACTCCTGGATCTTCATCCTTAACGTCTGCACAACCATGAGAGAAAAGAAATGAGCGCTCAACGACGATGACCAGCCTGTGAACACACTCTTTAAGTTGAGCTGCACACTCCCTCAGACTGGCCCTGCCCTAACAGAGGGGGCTGCTCCCCGCTCCCGATTGGATGCCCAGGCTGGCCAAAACATCCGCCCATCTGCCTTTGGCTGTGTGTGAGAGAGCTGGAGTGGATTGGCTCCGCCTCTTGCTTCACCCACTGGAATCCCTCACCCCTCCCTCCCTCTCTCACCCCTCCCTCCTTCCCTCCCTTGTTTTCTCTCTACAGTAGTCCTCCTTGCTTTCCCTCCTGCCTCACATGCATATATTCCCCACCCTAGTGCCGCTCTGGACTTGTTTGTTTCACAGCAGCAAGAGCACACAGGAGGGGTGTTAGAGAGCGGGGGAGGGAGGAGCGGAGACAGAGAGGGAGGGAGGGAGGTGAGGACAAAAAAAAGCGAGCAGATTGTGAGCCAGCACACGTAGGCTGACGGAGTGTTTTTCTCTCTCTCTCTCACTATCTGTCTCTCTCTGCGGGGCTAACATTCAGCCCAGAGCACAGATACTACACGCAGGCCTTCTCCTCCAGCACCTCACTCCTTCTTCGGCTTCCTCCTGTTGTTTTTAGCCTTCACCCACCCACAGCTTCTCCTCTCCCCTCCCACCCCAAACTCCACTTTGTCCATCCAACCCCCTCCGATCAGAGCTGTGTAATCAAATTCTGGCGTAATGTAAATACTTTGGAGGAAACAACACCCTCAGCTGGTCATGTAGTTAGAGCGTGTCCATGGATCACTTAGCGCTAAGCCCATGGGGTCCCATTTCCTCTGTCTGGGCGTGGGACCAAGCTATTTTTAGGAAAAACAGATCAAGACACACTGCTACTAGAGCTCATAAATGCCACAGGCGGCTTACAGGAAGGGGTGCGCTTGAATCTGGTTGCGACGGCCCTTGTTTTGTTTTTTGTTCATGATACTAAGTTGTTGTTGGCAGGTTTGTGAGTGATTACAGTGTAATGGCATAATGAGTCTCAGGTGTGTGTGTGTGTGTGTGTGTTTGTGTGTGTGTGCTGAGGGGAGAGGCAAAAACAGGGAGTCACAGAGAAATAACTTTGATGTGATGGGAAGCACGTAGAAGACAAAGACGTATTAGTGCCCGGAGAACGTGCAGGCTGTGACAGACTAACAGCAGAAATTTCCCCTGAGTGGCACTGTATTCAAGTCAACACACACACACACACACCCACACCCAGCAGCACCTCCATCAGTAAGTACATACTGCACCGGCTCACTCGATCCACACTCAAGGTCCCCTTATCACAAATCCAAACACACGTTTTCCTCTGAATAACATTCAGAGCAGTGACACGCTCAGTTGCACGCAAACAAACAAACAAACCAACACGAGCTGTAACGCTGAGACCTGGGTACACGAAATGTAACTAGAGGAGCACAAATACGGGACGGATCAGGACCTGGCAAAGATCTGCAGGGTCTCTGTGAGGCAATAATCTGACATATGGATGTGAATATTAATAAATGTTCTCTGAATATGATGATTTGATTTATTTTTTTTTACTCTGCGGTTGCTGTCATTCAAGAACTATTAGTCTACACGTGTGAAACGCTCAGTGGTAGGAACGAGTTTTGGTTTACACATAGGGAAACAACAAAAGAAGGAAGCGACGACCGGTGCGGCGATTACTCCGCCGTCGCACTCGGATGTGAGAAATCCCTAATTTGCCGGTTGTGTAATTCACAACGGGCCGAGTGTGACCGTTATAATGCGAGGGCCCTGAAACTGAAGCATCCGAATGGAACCCAGCCGCTGTTATTTTATGATTTCCACCTGCGCTTTGGTGCTGGCGCTCAAGTACTTTAATGATGTAGACTGAGCGGGTTACGTATGGAGATTCACAGATATCTTCAGACCAATCATGACACGCCGCTTCGTTAACATAGCGACAATCTGTTCCTCTAAAGTTGGCGATCCTGGCAAAACTTGCTGGTTGTTAATGAGCAGCCCGCGTCTGCTTTGTTCCGCGCTCGCTTCCCCGTTAATTGCCGCAGTTTGTGTTTGCTGCAACGCCGGTGGTGGTGATCATTAAAGTATGGACTCATTAGGCGCTGAAACAGAAGTGTCTACTGAGTGAATGTTACGTAATGCCGTGGGTCTCAGAGGTGAGAGATGCAGGGAGACATGCAGCTGAACAGCACTACGTACATCCGTCCGTGTATTATGTTTTTCAGAGTGTAGCGGCAAAAGGTTTCTGAAGCAGGCTGCGCCCCTGTTGACAAATCCTTTTGTATGCAAATGACTCATTAAACGGGGTCTTTCACTTAATGATCAGTTTATCCTGCTTGTTTTTAACTGATTAATCAATCTGCTGACAGCAATCAGAGGCAGAATCAATGGCATCAGCGGCGGAAGCGCAACCTAAACCCACTTCAAGATGCTCCGAGGGGGAACGCGGGGGATTAACGGGAGCACAGATGTTACAGCTCACCAAGGTCCTGATGTGTTCAAATATAATTCAAATGTAGGTACGCACGCGCGCGCACACACACGCGTACACGCACACATATGCACGTACACACAGCCTTCTGTTCTCTGGAACATCAGCCACTGTGTTCTCCCAGGCCACGATTACATCATCATAAGATGTCCAGCTGGTGTAAAGGAGGGGCGAGATAGACAGAGCTACTGTCTGTGTGTGTGTGTGTGTGTGTGTGTGTGTGTGTGTGTGTGTGTGTGTGATGCATTAGACAATGATTAAGCTGTGTTTTGGGGGGGGGGGGGGGGGGCTTACACACACAGTGTACAAACAAACACACACAGGAATTCAGGGTCATTTTGCTGACCTGGCACACAGGCGAGCACATGACCTTTGACTCAGATACACACGCACGCACAAAATGTGTTGGATTTGGGGCCTGACATAAGCTTCCTGTATGATATCATTCCCGTGTGGCGGAGCTCTCTACACACTCGTCACGTACAAGCCTTAATCTGAAGAAATAAAACACACCGTATTATTCCCGGGGGCATTTAATTGACATGTCAGTGTTGCAAGGCGTGTTTTCGGACAGCCAGCCTGACCTGCGCGCACGAGCTTGTTAAAAACCTGCAGCCGTCGCTTCCCATTATCGGGGTTTTTTTGGGCTGTTGGCACAAGGTGTTCTGACGGAGGAGCCGTGCGTGTTATCAGTTCACGGCGGACTAAAGCTATAACAAGACACACACACACACAGACGTAATGCAATACACCAACATGCTGAAATGAAAGGATTGTATGTTTTTAAAAAAGTGAAGTGAGAAAAGTGTTAAAGTGTCATCCTTGAAGCATTTTTCATATTTTGCAAGATATTATTAGATCCAAACTAAATTGTTTAGTTGATGAAATATCAGAAAATAACAAAAGCTGAGCTCAACAATCCAACAAGTTGTCTTATTTTGTCTGAGCACCTAATATAAACCAAACATATGAAATCAGCTCTAAATAAAAGCGACAACAGCAGAATATTCTCATAGTTGAGAAGATGAAACAACAAATGTTTTGTATTTTGGCTTAATAAAGAATGAATGCTTATTAATCACAACTTCTGCCCGGCCACCAAAACACTGTAAATATAAGTCAAGCTAACGGCAGGTCCCCGTGCAGACAGCATCAGTCTATTAATTAATCTAAGTAAGTGCAGCTCAGAGGAAGACAAAGATGGCCTGACGGTAACAATCATGTCTGTGTGATGCTCGCGCTTTAACCCGGGCTTTATTGACCATCTGAGAGGAGGCTGCTGCACCAGGCTCCTCTCAGAGTGCCGCCATGCTGGCTCCAGATGGCCACTCAATGGCACAGTGCGGTGGTGTCGGCGGCAGAGCGGCAGCCCGAGCTGCTACTAAAATCCATCTGGGCTGCTTAGAAAGAGATTCACCACATTGGTTGCATGACTTGGTTCAGTGGTGCTGGTCCAGATTAAAGCTGGAGACGAGCAGATGGACGAGGTGGCTCGTTTCCTAAATTCCCAGCACAACACAAAACCTCATTGTTGAATCAAAAGTGCAGGTCTTCCATAATGTTTCGACCAGCTGACTGAAGAACTGCTGTAAGTTCGTGTAAGAATAATGGCGGGAAAACCCCTCTTAGAGCGAACTGTAAAATCTCCCTTTGTGAAAAGAGAAATGTGTTTCTGTGGAACAGCAGATCAGTTTCTGTTCAGCGAATCAGCAGTGGTATTGATACAAACAGATGATGAGCGAGAGTAGCGGCGTGCTGCTGTGAAAGTTAGCAACACGCGGGTCAAAATAGAAAAATCTGTGGTTAGAGCTTTTCCAAGCTCTTACTTTCTGTTTGTTTTCATATATAATTCACTGAAACGGCACTGAGTTTTTGTTCTTCTGTTTTATTTTAGCCGAACTTATTTTATCTCGTATTGGGTTTTTTTTTTTGCAATTCAATTTGATTCTTTTCATTCCGCCTCATCTTTCATTCATATCCTGAATCAATGGCCTTTGACTCATCTTGATGGTTCTGGGTATCAATTGAAATGTTGTGACATAGGTTCAGATGTAGTAAGTGTCCATTAAATGTTGACTGTACAAAAGCTGCTGTACAACTCAAAGGAGGGACCAGGAATACTTCAGTCAGTGCCATAGTAGTGTTGTGATTCAATGCCTGGCCTTTCCCTTTCTTTGGCATTCATTCCTCTATGAGCTGGCTCTCTCCAGCGTTACGTGCATGAAACATCCGGACTTATCAGAAAGGAATCATGAACTTGCGCCTACCTGCCGAGGAGAGGGAAGACCATCGTTTCTTGAAATGTCACTCCTGAAAAATCCAACAAAGAATCCACTTTAGCATCGACTCAATAACCGCAGATCAACCGAAGACTTCCAGATATCTCACCCCAGATACAGAACATGTATCTTAGCTGCCCGTCTTTATCTGATAAAGTGCGTGTTATACACATTGCATTAAGGCAAACAGATGTCCTAAGATAACAGACAGAGCCGCTAGTGGCAGCAAGTAGCTTATTGATGCAAACAAACATTTGACGAACAGGTGTTACAACTCGTGTGTTTATAGGTAAAAAGTAAAAAGCGTTGTGAAAAAGCGTTTCACAATGTTTAGTGACGTTTTTTTATGAGACTACCAGCGCTTACCCTTTCTGTAATGTCTCCATGTGGTTTGCTCCAGGTCTCTCACCAACACATTCCTTGAGCTGGAAGAAGACGTGTACATTTCCAACATCATTTATCCACATAGCTGATTTATTGATGTCCTAACTATGTAGCATTAGCATATCCAGAGAAAAACCACAATTTCCTTTATGAACCTTTTCCGATTATCATCTTTAATACCTTGTCAGGGGGACGTCACAGGAGGTTTTTGGAGGTATTCATAAATATACCACAGTACCGTGAGGCTGTAAGGACTTAACAAGCTGCTATGCTATGTAAAGATCCCTCTCAGTTCCTTCTCATATTTTATGAAAAATGAAACGAGGAACCACGACTGTTTGTATGAAGCTTTTTGGGATGCTGAAACACGAAGAGTGAAATCCTTGAAATAAAAACTTCACTGAAACTCATCAAACGATTACACAGAAACGTGATGGCACATGTGATGATGCTGTATGGCGAACAGCATTCAAGAAGCCTCCGGAGCCTCTAACCACCCTCTGTGGCTCCTGACATAACAAGCTCACGTTCACAGAGACGACTGTTCACACCGACAGACACACGCAGACCCTCACTAACAAAACCCTGCTGCCAGCCACTCTGCGCAACACTCCTCCAGCCAGCTGTCACATACATACAGGTGACTAATTAAAGGAAAAACCTGAATAAATGAGTGGAGAAACATAACGGGTGCAGTCGCTTCCACAAAAGTAGCACAGCGTGGTGTGAAACCAAATGAATTCACATCCAATGATTTTATATCAAAAGGGCATGAAGAAAAGATCTACATGACGTTGAAAGGGTTCATCATTGGGGCACTGAGTGCAGGAGCTTCAGTCATATAGACTGATCCACTGGCTTCAGTAAGAGCAGTACCTACAGTGACATCTTCATTTAGATCTACAAAGGAAACTTCAGTAAATAGGGTCAGGAACTGTGGTTGAAAGGGCACATTTGATGACTGTGATGCTCGTTCATTAGGAGGACCAACTTTTTCTGTAAGATGTGATCAAGACTAGTTCATCAACAATTACACAGAGGGATATTACAGCAGGGCTGCAGTGCATAAACCCTACATTTGAGAGCTTGGTGGTACCAAAACCATAGAGGCACTGGTCTGCAGAGATGTGGGAAGGAGTGATCTGGTCAGATGAGTCACCATGTTCTCTACAAGTTCACTAGTGCATGTGGGGCGTCCACCAGAAGGGACGGTACAGGTCTGAATGCTTAAACCCTACAGTTGGGGGATCTGTAGAGCTTCAATGATTTGGCTTTGCTTGTCCCTTTAAAGGGAGGACTCAATGTAAATGAATACAAAGTTGATGAGTGATCACCTTTATCCTCTGATGAAACACTTCTATCCTGATGAGAGTGATCTTTTCCAGTATGACAATGTCCCCTTCAACGGGGCCCGATGGGCCCTGAATGGGCCCTGAATGGGCCCTGAATGGGCCCTGAATGAATTGTTTGATGAGTTTTAGTACAGTGCTCTTCACCACCATCATCCAAACACCAAATGAGGGGATATCTTTAGAAAAAAATGTCTTCCCTCCAGAAGAGTTCAGAGAAGTGTGGAATCAACGTCAAAGGATCGCTGAAGCTGTTCAGGGGGCATGCACTGGCCCAGCGCCTTACTAAGACACTTAATGTTGGTTTGTCCTTTAATGTGTCACCTCACTGTATATACCATATGTGTGTCAAGGGATCGTGTGTCATCTGCACTGTTATGTAAGGGGTTTGGCACGGAGGTTCTGTTTCTTGAGTGTGTGAGAGCGTAAACCGAAGGAATCTATTTCCATCAGTCGGCCGGCGGGACAGCACGCCACGCAACTGAACTTTACATTAGCACATATCATTTATGAGCCAAGCGTGAATAATAATATAACCCGCTTTCATGCAGCTGTAGTGTATTAGGAGTCTGTGGAGACTGGATTATGTTACTGCAGCTACATGGTTCACACCATGTCCTTGTTGTGCTGTCACACAGGTCTCATATAGAGCACCCACTGAGCTACACTGCTGACGGGTATGAATCATTACATCCTGGCTGGCAGCCAAGAGGCCAAATATTTGATTGTCTAGTCGTACTGGTACATTTAAACTACTAGTATTATTAGTTAACATACTATTACTACTATATTATTATTCCTAAACTCAGTTAATTGATTCTTCTATAAAATATCAGAAAATAAAAAATGTCACAGAGGCCAAAGTAATGTGTTTCTGTTGCAGGAAGAAGAAGCCGGAACCTGAAAGTATTTATGTTTTATGCTTTTTCAGCTTGAAAACTGTCTTATACAACTATTCAAATTTGATTTGTAAAGTCAAAAATGATCTGTAACAGCAGGAGTTATGAGATGCCTTGGTCATCATTGTGTAACAAGTTATATGAAAAATACGGCAGTGCGTCTAAATCATTTTTCACTCGACACGACACAAATTCTGAGCGCTCGACAGACAAATGTTCGCAACTTTGCAACACTGTGCGGACCACAACACGACGACCCACGCGACAGTCGAAAGGACGAGTTGCTCCCTGTAACATCATCTTCTTCAGCGGATAAAAGCTGCAGCTAATTGCACGCTCACAAATGGCCCTTACATTTGCACTGCTTCTGGCGAAAGTGGTTAACAATTAGTGCGGCGTGCTGCATATTACAAGCCGCCGTACAATGGGAATGGCAGGGAGCCATTAGGCAGCTGCACTGCTTCCTGTCATCTTCAAACTCGCCGCTGTCTGCGCTTAGCGATTCTTGTTCAAGGCAACGGACAATTATTTGCAGTGAGTCAGAAATAAGGACAACGGGGGGGGGATAAGTGAGGGGAGAAGATAAGTGTTGCTGCTGTTTATAATGACAGCCCGGTAAACTGTTGATAAACTGTAGTTTCTGGAACGTGAAATTGGCAAGATTTCATTATAATCTAGAGTAGCCTAATTACGATGCTGCAAACAACTGAGCAAAACTTGCTTTCTAGTGGTTATTTATTTACCTCCACCTAAGACTGACCTGTTACAGTGAGAGGAAAGATTAACTGAAACAACAGAGAGAGACAGCAGTTAAAAAGACGCCCTGTAATTATCAGAGAGGAGTCAGTGAGGCACGGCCAAGATGGTGACAAATGGCAAAGATAAAAAGAGATGAGGAGGAAAAGTGTGATGACTCACCGCGTGGGCGTCCTGGTTGTCAGTCAGCTGCCCCAGAGTCGGGCTGTGTTTTGACTTCCTGGGTTTGGAGGTCCGTTCCGTGTGACCACTCTGGCCTCCGTGTGAGTCCCCGCTGCTGCCCGTGTCCTCCCCCACGCTGCCTGAACTGCTCGCGCCGCTCGACGGGATGTTCTCCTTGTTGGTGTCTGCTCTGACGGACGCAGCTCTGCTCTCGGACAGAGGAGAGAACAGGGAGGAAATGAGACGCCTGCCTTCCATCTCCCTCTCTATCAGCTCGACATTGGATGAAATGCTCCGGGAAAACAAACGCATCCTGATCCCCCATTTACTTATACCTTCTCCAGCAGCTAATGAGCTGTTTAGTTTTACTGCTAATTCTATTTACTCTCTATTTACTGTCCACACTCTTATTGACATTTTCTGCTGTCTTTGGTCTAATGCACACCTCTAATCCATGTGCCACTGATCTCTCAGACTCTACCAAATCTCCATCAACAAGGATTAGCTGCTTACTGCGATGACTCCAGTTGTTATGACTGTACTATGTCTGAGTGGGTGAGCTTACCACACAGAGTGAAACCTAACGATTGTTTACTGCTACTAAAACACCAACTGGAGGTAGCAGCATTGCAGCGAGGCACTGAGGTCAGAGTTTAGTTATGAATGGCATCTCATTGTCCATTACCAGCCCTGTACACGATGTGGAGAATCCAGCGTTTTCCATAGAATTCAGCTTTTGTCTAGTGTCCTTATTGGTTGGCTGGAGGGTTTGAACATGACTTGAGAAGCTCCACTAATAATTTTTAGCAAGAGCTGGTTTTCTGTAAATGCTTATGCTGACTCGCTTAACTCATTAAAAGTTTAGCTGTGACATGTTTATCGTTTTGCTCTGTCTTGATGTATTTATCTATCTTGTGAAGTGGAAGTAACCCAATCACATGGTTCACTGTAATGGTTCGGCAGGTGAAAGGGCAGGTGGGAAGGTGAGTTGAATGGTTCTGTTGTTTTGAGTAAAAAAAAGAAGTAAACATGACAAATCTTGTTTTTTATAGTGCGTGCATTGTTGCTGTAGCTTTGAATATAACCGTTCCTAATAAAAATATTTTATTTTATCGCTTTTTTAGTATCTTTATCTTGAAGTAGGACAGAATAAGGATGTTTTCTGCACTATAATAAAAAAAACCCCTTGACTTTGATTTACATCAAATAAAACATTTAATTATTTGATTTTTAATTTTTTTTAAATTGTAATAATAAAAGCCTTGGAGGAACTATTAAAACAGAGGTGACGGGAACAAGATTTGTGCAACGTAATGCAGTGTTGCTACTACAGACAAATTGCCACCACTTTCATGTTGGTACCATCAACTACCAGCGTCATGACGATGTCAGGCTCATTGTACCTGTTTCTCTCCTTGTGTCTCAGCCCCTCCTCCTGCTGCTCTCTCTGCTGTCGACGTCTCTGTCGGGCGGTGGGCGTCACACTTGGAGATGGTGGACGGGGGGTCAACTGACCATCCTCTGAGCTTTGATCCCCTACAGGGTTTGCATCAAAGAGGTGCTGCTCCACTGCTGAACGTATCGTCCTGTCCAGAAAACTAGGGGATAAACAAAAAAAATGAGACGAGAACAAGGTTAAAAAAAATTGCAATTGTGTGATCCAGTAACGGTTTCACAACAAGTAGGATTTAGGATATTATTATACCATATTAACAGTAAACTGCTGTTTAAGCCATTATGGTGACAGTAATAAAGTCCACGTACTTTACCACATCTGGTCTGCAGTGGACAGGGGAGAGGTGGTTGCTGGAAAGAAGAGAGGAAGAAGGTGAGTTCCTGCTACAGAAACAGGTGGTCACTACAGGTCATTGAGCAACGCTGAAAAGTCCCGCGGGCTCTGGTTCTGGCCCTAGGTGATCGAGGCATCTATTTTGCATGAGCGAGTATTAACCTCAGCTGCGGTCAGAGTGCGAGTAGTCCCTCCGAGAGCAAAGCAGCCAGCTTCTATGACGACCAGTAAGTCCTAGAGTAGAATATATAGTCAGTGGGGAGACTGTATACTGATTAATGGCTTTATCTATACCTCTCTTTGTGTTGTGTCTCATTTTGCCAAAACGCACACAGACATGTCATCTGCAGGTGCAATGTCATAAACAAAAGACAGGCTGTTGTACTATGAGTGTCTGTAGTTTATTTAATATAAGTGGATATAAAGATATTCAGTCATTATGACATTAGAGTAAGATGTCAGCGTCAAACAAGAAGCAAGATGTTAACTGTTTGTTCCTATCAAATGTGCAACCATGCTTTAATGAGATTTAGGGTTTAAGTGTAAGACTACTGAAGAACAAACAAACAAAAGATCCAAAGTACCCATGTCAGGAGTCCGTTTCCATTGATTTTGCTGTAGAGGATGTCATTGACTACCATTACGTCAACATGTATAGAGGTGACCTGAAAAAATCTTCCATAAACACTAGTGTTGACAGTAATAGCAAAGCTTGGCAGAGACCCTGTATGGTGCACCGGTAAAGGGAGAGATAATAATGGAGTGCCAGTGTGAAGGTGACTGTGGTGAACCTGTGTGAAATGGCAGGGACGTGCGTTGCCATTATCAAAGCTGCGAGCGAGATGTAAAGGTGGAACGCCTGATCATGTGAAAACTGGATGATCGTTGTGACGAGTTTAGAAAGTTCAAATCATAAACTGGCTGTAAAAGCCAGAGCAGACAGAGTCTTCACTTTCACCTCAGTGTAATTTGTCCAGACATGGAGAGTGAAAGTTATGTCAGCTAAAGCTCACAGGTGCTCCAGAGGCAGCAGACCTAACTGCTCGATCATCTTTGGGCACAGCAGGAAAAATATTAGCCCACAACCTAATAATAGACTTGGCAGGCCACGCAACAGGTTAAAGCAACAGAAAACGGTTTAATGGCTTACTTATGTTGACTTAACCTTAGTACTTAATGCCTGCAAATATCAGAGCATGAATTCATCAAGTGCTGTGGGTACATCGAGGCCTGAAATATAACTGAAGTTTCTAGATCTGTCTACAACTTTCAGAGGCTGTCCGACACATGGCTGTCTGAGCTTGATATAAAGGCGATGAGAGGCCCAATTATATAACTGGAATATGTGCCAGGGGAAGATGGTTGTCATGCAAATTGTACTGTGCCCTATGGTGCAATTTTAGCAGTCATGCTGTGACAGTGGTTACCAGCTTTCTGAACTGTGAACCTTTAAAACAAAGCACCGCTTAGGAGTGACTCCTCATCTCCAACCAAAGAATGATGTTCACCTCTCAGATTATTGAACTGAAAGGATTTTTAGAACGTGCAGCCGTAAATGGAGGTATATCTTTTGAGAAGAGGGCAGAAAAAATAAAAAACAATTATGTGATGACTCAGATTTATCCTGGGGCTTCATGATGGGACCAACCTCATTGGTGGGAAAAGCATGTTTAAGACAGATTTACTTGTTCTTATACATTGCTGGTGGATACAACTGATTCTGATAAAAACAAGGCAAGTGGAAAGTACTGTACAGAAACTAGATTTGCGGACAAATGTTCTTAAACTGAGTAAAGTCTTATTACAGAGTCTTTACAAAGTGTTGTGGGCTTTAGCTATACCACGAAATACATTAACTCTTCTCGGGAACAAATCCGTTATCTATGTTGGTCAGCAATATGAAATCAGGTTTTTTATTAGTCCATGTGTCCCACATTTAGGCTGTTAATGAAACAAACAGCTGAGTGTGACTGCTTGTAAGCGGTAATTAAATATCTTGCAGCAGCTGTCATCATCCCAAATAGACTTGGGGTTGGCACGGTATAAAAGTATGGCAGTTTGGTAAATCACCGGAGGAAGTGACCCGACTGGCTAAAAGGACCTTTGCACCACTTCAGTTTTAACTAAAGATGCAATGGTGTGAAACCACTCTGGTATGAGACAGGATTGTTGCCCGATGTGTAATGGTGATGGTCTGAGTCACGAACAACTGGCAAAAGGGACCATAAGGCAAGAGAGATGAATCATTGCATCAGAAACATAATGAAAATATCACTCTCAGAATATGAGTGAGCCCAGCCAACAGTCGTTGAGCACATTTATTCTAAAAATATAAAATCATATCACAACCACAGTCAGATGTAAGATCGGGAACCAATCAGTTGATGATTTTCCAACACAAAGACTGTATCATTTCATTACCCTGTTGTAAAAGTAGCTATAAAACTATACAGACCTCTGTCACTCCTGGCCTTTCTATGGTTGGTGCTGAACAACAACATGAGAAAACAAACTTGCTACTGTTTGTTCAAATTATGGTTATGAATATGATCCAACTTCTTTCTATGGTTGGTGCTGAACAACAACATGAGAAAACAAACTTGCTTCAAATTATTGTTATGGATATGATCCAACTTCTAACTAAAGAGGGCTACAAAAATAAGTTGTATAAGGAAAGCAGTTGTTTGGTCAAGGTCTGCTCCAGTCAGTTCAGTCCAGAGCAAACATGAACTTGGACTGAGGCCAATCTCCAGAGGACTACCTGGGTTTACACACCACAAATCTCTTGAATATATACTGTATCCCCTGTGACAATATGTACAAGAAGACTAAAAGACACACATTGGGAGCATGTAGATGTTGAAGAGAAGAGGCCCAAGAATGGAGCCTTGGGGAACTCCACGTGTCACCATTGTGTGCTCAGATATAATTGTGGATCAAAACAAAGGAGTCCCTGTCCCTCAAACTGGATTCAAGCCATTATAGCACAATGCCAGAGAGTCTGACTGCTAATATAAATGTGGTCAGCCGTACCCGATGCAGCACTGGCATCTAATAACACAGAACTCTTGAACAGGAAACATTCAGCACATTTGTTTAGGGCCACGATGGTGTTAAGAGGTTGAAAGTTTATTTTAATTAAACCTGATATGTAAAACTTTTGCCAACAAACACTGTGAACATAGTTTGATGATGATGATGTCATACACAAGCCATTCCTCATGTTTCTGTAGCTTACTCTGTTTTACTGTGTACCTTTTTGCCAGTATGGGAATGTCACGACTGGCACCATATTAAAAAAATGCAAGAAATACTCTTTTGCAATATTTTTGAAAAAGCCTGCAGGAAGTATATCGAGGCAGCCAGAGGAGGATGTTAGCTGCCATACAAGTTCTTCTGGGCTTTTATAGCTGACAAGCTCAAACTGTTCATAATGACTGAATTTTTTTTTCTTTGTCCTTGAAGGACATTAGCAATCAACTGCATGATTTAGTGGGTAAAAGTTCAGAGGCTGCTAGTGGAGGAGGTTTTGTCAGCATGTCAACTACATATACACCTGACTTACACGTCATTACTACCAGCTTGACATTTCTCCATGGTAGCTCTTTCTTACCTGAGACTACCTTTACTTTAGTAGGGGAGCTGGCACAAATAACATTCATAATTAAAGAAGTGTGTGAGACCCAAGCAGGGGTGGGTAGGGAAGAGAAAGTCTGAATAAATTATTCACTGGTCTTCTCTGATTAAATGTTCGTGTGCACAGAGATGGTTATCTCAAAGTAAACTGCAATATTCAATAAGCGTAACATCGGACACCGTCACTCAACACAACCTAAGAGATGTTAAAGGGCCGATGAGTAAGATGTAGAGGCATCTAGTGATTAGATTCTAGATCGTAACCTCACCCTCCTCCATAGTGTTATACGTGTAAAGGAGATCCTAGAAGTGAAAGGGCCAGTGTTTGATTTGTTCTTTCTTGGCTACTGTAAAAACATGGCAGACTCTGTGGAAAAGAACCCACTAGGCATAACAAAAAGACCAAGGTCACAACCTTTTCATACTCTAATGAAAATACAGTTTTCCATTTCTGCCAAGAGATCCATCCAATGTTCTACACACTGGACCTTCAAGACATGTGGAGATGATTAATTCCAGAGTATGCCCTTTATTGTGCACTGCATGCGTCCATAGTTAACCCAAACAGTAAAACAGTTTTTCATTGCTGCTGTGCCTGGGGGTTGTCAATATGAATGTTAAAATAACCATTAATAACCACACAATTGATGCTAGACAAGAGCAAATTAATCAAAAGCCTAGCTGACAACCGATTTATCAGATCTAGCTGGTTGGAGGCCGTTGTCTCCAGAACAGTGTTTTAGACCAATCAGTTCAAAGGACTCCCTGAGAGAAACTGCCCTTCGGGGAGCCCCCGCGACTACCCATCAAGATCTCTTTCTGTTTGCATTTGCACCATCAACAGAAACACAAAGTTAAATATGCTGTGAGCAGTTAAAATAAAGAAATGTCTCTTCTGTGCTACACACAAACAAACCCGACCTTTACCATCAGTCCACTTGTTCACGTTTATTCACTTTTTAAGGCTTCAGTTACATGCTGTGGGAGATGATCCCACTTAGACAGCAGGTTTTGCTGTGAGATGTGAGTCCCAAGAATCTGCTGGACCTGCTGATCCCTCTGTTAGCCAGAGACGATGCACCACTAATGAAAAAACTTGGACTTACAGTCTGTCCAGACATGTGCAGAGTTCATCTGCCAATCAGCTTTAGCAGTACTGACTCTCTGCAAACATCTGTGGTGAATATGTCAAATCTGGATATGTGGATATGTAGAAATGTGGAATAACTTAAGTGATCTGGGGGTTTTATGCATCGGTTGAGAGATTTTTCAAACACTATTGCAGATGGCTCTTCCACAGCAAGAGTGGCAGGAGTTACAGGCCGAATCATCTCTTATTATATCTTTTCCTTTTGCTCCACATCTGTCTGCTGAGACAGAAACAGAGATTGTCTAAATGTATCAGTAGTCATCTCCACTAATTAGTGAAGCGGACTGACTGAATAGTTAAGACCCGTTCTCCAGTTGTAATGTCACAGTTGACTGTGACCAGTGTCTCCGTCCACCTGTGGACAGCGTAATCCATAAATTTAATTATATAATAAGATGACTAATAATAAATTAATATGCTTTACGGATCATTTGATATGTCTTGTTTGAAATATAATTTTTGAATATGTTTTGGACAGCTGGTTTTGTTCTTAGCGTAATGGCGTCTGTAAGAATTACTGAACTGTAAAGTCAGGTCTGAAAGGAAATGATAGGTCTGGTCATTTAATTGTGTTGGCTTTGTCTCACTGAGTGTGAATTTAAAAAGCCAGCTCTGCATGTCTCTGCTTTACAAAGGCTTAAAGTTTAGCTTTATATAATTGCTTCATTCAGGACATTCTAGCTCAGAAAATTGTTGTGTAAATAATAGTAAGGACAAAATAATGTGTTTCCGTAGTCAGTGTCTGTGTTGGTGTTTTAAAGTCAAGTGTTCTCTAAGGCATAAAAAGCACAGAGGAAACAACTCCAAAGCTTCCAAAGCAGAGGCTTATACCAGTTAAAACCCCCGCACTGTGTACCCAGGGGCGTCCATTCAGGTAATCCAGCATTACGCCACAGTCAGATATTAGCCAGGATCTTTAGAGTCTTTGGTCAACAACACACAGAAGAAAATTATGTTGATCTATGATCCACTTTGATTGGGCTGAGGTTAAGCTCTCATGTGGCAGCCTGAGAGTCGCTGTACGCGAAGGAATCCAACTAGGATTCAGCAAAGGAGAGAAAGTCTGTGCACTCTGTGGATGTGACGAAGTACATGCAGGCCATGGAGTTAGTCACTGATGAATGTGAGCAAGAGAAGCGAATGGGAACGAGTCTGAGACAAACAGGAATGTCAAAATGAGACAGACCAGGGCTCCACATGATGTCATTATCAATGAAGGCTGAAATCTTAATTATTTTTGGTTTATTGGACCCACCCCCAAGGATTACTAATAATAATTTGGGCATTCCTGATTTTTCATCTAGCACCACGTCAACATCTCAATTTGTGCAATACCTTACTTTATGACTGACTACTTGCAAAATGTTTGACATCTTCATCCGGCTCCGCTGTGCTTAATGCCGTTCGATGCCGTACATCGTCACTGTCAGTATGTAAAGCTGCCGGTGCTCTTCTTTAGGAGGGCTTGTTGAAATTCGAATAACTTCAGAAAGAAATGTAAACTATTTTCTCAAAAGAAAAGATTTTTATATCCATGTTCTATGCATAAAAGCACAGTAGGCATATAAAGTTACTGTATGCATTTATACCATATACACATGCATGCATACTTGTGTGTCTGCACATACTGAATAATGAGCCAGGAATATGAAATATAAAGCCTTTGAAATACTTTAAATTGGATTTTATGTGACTTGCAAATATGAGTAGTAAAATGTCATCTCCCGCTCACTGAGTGGGAAAGCTTGGCGCAGTGATTATGTAACACAAAGAGATTTTATATCCCGCAGTAAAACAGGTTATAGTTATGTATTATGTGCGGCACATACTGAACGTAGCTGACTCTCTCACTGACCACATGTCTAGAGCCTGGATTAGTGCACTAGTGGGGACCTTTGACCTTATATCATGGATAAAAAGGATTTGTTTTATTACGTTATAAATGAAGCACACAATCATAATGCATTTAAAGTTGCACTGCATTCGTTTTGTTTGTGCTTTATCCTAGTTGCTCCTGGCAGCTATTGTGTGAAGCAACTTTCACGACTATTTGGTTATTTTGTGGGGAAAAAAAACATTAAAGCCGTACGATCGGCAGCGCTCGATTAACCCGCAGCTGAGCCGAATCAGCACCGGAGTCGCATCAGCAAACAGCACCGCAAAATCTGCCGACTCCGGGCGACTGAAGACGCAGCAGTTCGTTCTGACTGAACAAGCTGCTGAGTTTCGAAGGCTGTGGGTCAACATGCACAAAAGGCAAACTGGGAAACGATGCCAGTTGGGTTGTTGATGATTAACAGGTGAGTATGAAGAAGGTGTGCTGAGGTTGTAATGAAGCTTTATCACTAACACGTGCAAACGTCGAGGTTCACTGTGTATATACATGGACTGGTCATTCCATTCACTCGTAATGGGTTCAAACAAGTCTGAGTGTTCCACTTATATTAAAATAGTTATTTGATGTACTCAGATATTATTATAGCTGTAAATGTATTATTATTATTATTTAACAAACTCCTCTTTACTCTAAAACAGTGTCTTTTGCTTATGTGGTGTGTCTGAAATGTGGTGTCACTGCCTCGGTCACAATAACAAAACAGTGGTGAGCAAACTGTTGCATGCGCATGCTGCCCTGCTTTCTCTCTAACTGGTGGCTCCATTGTTTCCAATGATAATGCACTAAGGCAGCACACAGCCACACAGTCCTCCCCCACACCTCCAGTCCAAAACAACATGCTGTCCGCCAGCTCTGCCGGCTTTCTCATGCAAAGTGGGGAGGCCTACCTCATGTAAAAGGGAGATATCGGCCTCTCCTCGTCTTGGGAGCTGAAAAAACGAAAACAAACACACAATTAATTGCAGGATGCAGTTTTGAGGTGCTATGGCATAAAAACATTAAGCCTCCCCCCACCCCCCGTCATCACTACATGTCACAGGGGCTGAAAATAGGAGCATAAGGCAGGCTTTTGTCTGCAGAAGAATAGCCGTGCGGCGCTACAGATCAGTGGCTTTGTGGAACTTGTCTCTGGTAATTATTATGAACCACGAGAAAAATGGGTGCTGCTCCAGAATATAGGCAGGCTGCTGCCGCTGGATGTACGCCAGCGACACATGATGAAATTATGCAACGATAAGAGGAACTCAGCGTTGGCACTGAATGTTAAAGTTGCTTAACATTTTCATATCCTGGCGCTCACAGGCCGAAAATTTCATAATGACCTAGTCTTGTTTGCCTAAGCAGAGCTCAATGCAGCATTTTCTCTAAAGTCAAAGCAGGAAGAAAAACACTGAAACCAAATCTGAGGTGTTGGTCCATGTAACAAATAAAGACAACCCTGTTTTAACACTTAATTTGTGTTTTACTGAAACACTCGGTTAGAACAGAACCACAGTTAATGTTATTAGCAACACCTGTGCTTGTCCTGCTATGACAAGTCAAAATGTTTGCTGGGAAAAGAGCCTTTATTGTCTCTGTTAAGAACACAATAGGGTGACCATCACTTTATTTGGGTGTTCACCTGTGAAGAACAATCACATGATATCAGTCCTCTCGATTGACACGTATGCAACAGGAAGGATTCGGACAAAAGGTCAGGTTTTAAAAAAAAATGCTGACAAACCAGGTGCAGCAGCCGCGGAGGACGTCCATTCTAGACTTGTTTTGACACTTAAACTGCTTAACTGAGTGTTTATCAGTCAGCGAAAGACAGGAGGCTTCGCTTTTTGTCTGTTCTCGTTAATAGTTTAGTTTGAAAATACCCCAAAAATGTTGATGCAGTGGCAAAAATAATCTGTCCTGACAAACTGAAGCTATTTCCAGTAAAAACTTTGTCTTCTGTACCAATAAACAGTCTGATTGTAAGTCGTAAACATGTCGAGTTTCAGATGTTCTAAGACCACAGGGTTGTTGTTGAGTGGACCGGTCAGTGAACGTTTGGTTCTCTGGTGTGTTTTGGTACACGACCTGCCTTCATGTGGCTTACTATAAGGGGCAGTCGTGTCGAGGGGAGGGGAGGCTGCTTGTTTGCCGCTGGCCAGCACCTCAACAAGTTCAAAACAAAGGATTTAGGTTTCAATTGAGGCAGGAATCAAAATGGGCCAAAGTTCATTGAACTTCAAAAGTCTTCTCAAATGACACCATGTACAGGAAAAGTGCCTGTGTTCCCCCCGGTTGCAGGTGTAGTTCACCACAAACACTTCCAAATTCTTCTGGAGCCACAGGGGTGAATGTTTTTTTTTTTTCCCCCCACACACCCATTGTCTTAGCCGGTGTTACACAGTCTGGCAAGCGTATTAAAATAATGTGTGCCGTCACTGCCGCCGTGAATTGCAAAAGCGGAAATCCTGCTTACCCACTACCTCAGTGAGGGGATAACAAGAAGCTTTGTAAGGGTACTCAGAAAAGGCCTGATCCCTCCGGGGTAAGCGGAAAACTACCAATGACAAGTTGGAAAACCTGGACCCGCTCCACTTTTTCTACATTTTTAAAAATGTTCAGACAAAGGTAGTCTGGCTTAGCCGATGCTGGTCACTTTCTGGTCCACCAGAACTGTTTGGCAGGCTCTCCCTCTCTTTCCACACTGCCCTGCCTTATGTTTCCAAAATCCCTCTACAACACGCAAATTCTAAGTTCCTATTAACTATTTTGGAGGTGCTATCACCAGGTCTTTGGCGTCACGCTGCCAATTACAACTGTGTTTGGTCGTTTGATAAGCAGTTTTTCCTCAGAAGCAGGTGAGGTGAAGCTATTCTTTCAGGTGGCTAAACGAAAAGTGAAAAACAGTCTGAGTTGGGAAGAGCAGTGCAAATGCAGGTCTGAGATGAATCAACTCTTTTTTTTTGCAATTTACTGAAGTGAATAACAAACAAAAGGATTTAGGACCTGCGTTTCCAGTTGATCCTCGTGTTTCAGCTCTTGTTTTCGCTCTCCTGGTCATCCGGGACCCCCAGACCATCTGCTTTTAGCCCAGTGCTGGACATTCTTAGAATATCTCAAAATGCAAATTGTGGGTGACCTAAAGTATTCGCTGGATAAGCCTGGCTAAGCTATGCGTGCTTGGTATATGCATGATACAAGTCTTTGTTTCTGCCGTGCATTTGTTTTGTGTCAAGCCTCTTTATCGTGACTTTTAAAACACAATATTCACATTAAAAGCAAAATGAAACCAATCGCAATTGCAGTGGCTGAAAGAGTTCATTCAAAGGTTTGTCTTCAATTATTGTTTTCATTTCATTCATTTTCTTTTATTGCTATATTTAATATTTAATGTGTCTCAGAGACCACAGTATTCACATATCGTCTGATTAGCTATTCAACCCTGCTTTCAAAGGAAGCAACACTCACATTTGAGAAACTGGAGCCAGTGCACGTTTTGGCCACTGTGCTTAAAAAGTTGTTTGAGTGATCATCAAAATGAGCTTTTCAATACAAGCTAAAATACATATAGATGATTTTGACAACAAACAACTACGACAACTAACTTGGAAACACCTGCATTCAATCTTTTCCCATAAACCAAGTATCTGATTTTCTGATGGGTCTGTCAATAAGCTTTAACTTTGAGATGTTTCTCTTACTCTGTCCCGAGAAAACAACAATAAAACAACAAATATAAATTTGCTGTGATTGAGTATTTCAAGATATACTGCGATCGGGCTGGTGTGATAAGGGTCCAATGTCTTGTGTGGAAAATTGGGAAAAAAACGCATTAACATCATCAAGTGCAGGAGAACTGGTTTGATCCAGCAGATTCCTGCTGTAAATGTGTGCTGTCAGGCTTTCAGGCTGACGGATGAGACTTCCTGACAGGCGGCCAACAATGCTGTTATACCCACAGGGAACCTGCACTCACACCACACTGCAACGTTCCTCACTTCCACCTATTTCCAATGGGTTTCTAAGAAAGTCAGTGGTTACATCACAAGATTCAGTGAACCATGGCAACACCACACAAAAGTCAGTGTGCATCCCCTACGTGCAACTACGCAATGTTGAGACCATAATAAGTTCACATGACGCTGCAATGTTAGCTTATGTGGCCCATGCGGTGAATTAGGCTGGTGTCATATTTCAGGTACAGGTGAGAGTAAGTTAGCATGAAATATAATGGAATTAAACGAATGTTATGTTAAAGATGTTACATGTTAATGGCGGTCACTCTTAAGACTCTGATACAGGGCAGAGGTCAGAATTTGGATACACAGGGAGAAGTAGAGCCACTGACAGGAAACTCTGACGATGATGATTCGAGTTCCAGCGGGTGCTGAATGTGACCTGAATGAACTGAGTGACTCAGGACAAGTGCAGTTCCTGGAATGAAGGTTGCCTGTGTCAAGTCTAACAAGGTGCAAGCACACTTACTATATTATGTATTTTATATTTCATATGCTATAAAAATAAAAATGAGTGAAAACAGAAAAAAAAGAGAACACAGAAGGCTTTAAATTAAAATGATTAAAATATAAAATGCTAAACTAAAGCATTTAATCTATTTTCTCATTAAGGAGACGCTTAATGCAGTTGTAGTCCTGTGGGCTACGCTGTTGTCGGCGCTGCATTATGCTGACACAGATACGTCTGACACATACCTATGGAAAGTGTGAGCAAGCTGACAAGCCGGTATGAGAGCGGCCAAACACTTATGGAAAATGATCACATATCTGCCGTGGGTTTATGCGTTAAAATCACAGCTACTTAAAATGGAAAGTGTTTTTTAACAAAGCTATAAATGCTATGGATTTTTGTCTACCAGTGAGAAAACCTCGCTTGCCTCAAAGATTGTTTTTGGTCTTTCAGTCTTTTTGCAAACTGCAGGTGTCTATCGGTAAATAACAGCGAGTTCAGACTGCTGACGCACTCAACTGGGATCCCCCATCACGCTGTCTGTATATCAGTCACCCAATGCGACCTGACAAGGAGAATTTCAGGGTGTGTGGGAAACCTGCCAGGAGATTTACTGATCCCCTGACATGGTGAGGAAAGCTCTTGCCACCTTGGAAGTATTACATTTGCCACTTCATGGAGACGGGGGGCATCTGTTCCATTAAGAGCAATGTTGATTTGGCACATTTCAGGTCGCACATGCAATGCTGTTTTATCTCGGGGATAAAGAGCAAACGCTGACTTCTTTAAACACAGAAAATATGAGTTGATTAATAATATCAAAGTTATTATTATTGCTCCTGAATTGAAACTAAAACTGTGTGTGTGTGTGTGTGTGTGTGTGTGTGTGTGTGTGTGTGTGTGTGCGTGCGTGCGTGTGTCATACTAAACTTTTATGTAATGTGTTAACAGATCTGGTGCTGACATGGTTTAAAACTCTGATTAATGTCGTATTAAAGGTCACTCGTGTGTTGGACAAGCCAAAACGGCATCATCATGTCTCATCTCAGTGCTTCAAAGTTACACACACAACAGAAATGCTACACAGAGGATAAACTGGATTTGAAGTGCGCGAAAAGCGGCTTTAAACAGTGTCGGCGTGTCATTTTTCAGCCAAACTAGCCTTGCAGGTGCGATCACAGAACAGGTTAGCGCCAGTCTAAGCCGTCGGTTATAGAGGCAAGTGCCCCAACAACAGACACAGCTGTAGCCTTGCTATTCCAGGACTGAGGACACTCGACACCAAGTGGTTCCAGTTTCAGCTTCTTATAATAGGCTTGTTTGCATGCCAGAGGCACATTGCCACGAGGCTTGGGCTTTGGATCCCCGGTCGCTGTCGGACACTCGGGATTCTTCACCCTCACCCTTGTCTGACAGCACATCACCAACGCAAACAGCGGTCATAACCTATTTACTGCGGCTAGAATCTCCAATAGCTTGGGTCTGAACATCACAAAACAAATAATGGAAATTGTTAAACAGTTATAAAAGTAATGATTTTGTTATGTATGTAACAGTTATGCGTCACGTGAGTTTTATTTTACAGCAGTCGTAAGGGATCAAGACTGTGATCCTGAAAAGAGTATTTCACAGAGTAAGTGAATGTAGACTTTAATTTTGCTCTGGTTGGGATTAAGTAATATATTTGACAGGCTTCATGAATGATAAAGTATTAAAAAAAATCTATAAATATATCCGTAATTAATACTTTATCTAATACTTAATTTACCGTAATGGAACTCGCAACATGGTGTCTAAAAATGCCAGTTTGTCTCTGCAGAGTAATCGATGCCTACTGTTAAAACACATCTGAGCTCTGACTTCTTGCAGTAAATCATTTCAGTAAAATCGTTAATATCTTGAGTCTGCAGCCTGCAGGAAGCATTTGGTGCTTGTAATTTCCTTGCACACACTGACCTGCTGAGGGCCTCTATGCTGCCAGCCGGGCTGACGTCGAGGTGGCTGGGTTGCGGGCCAGTGTCTGGGGTGTCTCGGCGTGCCAGCGGAATGGGAGCTGTGTCCATTGCTTCTGGACTGGGGCTCCTCAGCTCAGAGGTCAAAGGCAAAACTATTGGTATGGAGAGGGGTCTTGAATGGGGCGACCCAGCAGAGCGGCGGGGCTTGGGAACGACTTGAATCATGCCGTCACTCTTCCCTTTCCTCACCTGTTTTACATACACACACACACACGCACAGAGATGCCAACGGCAGGTGAGTCTCGTGACAGGGAAACATGAGACAGCACGGGACATAAATGATACACAACTGCTAACATTTCTGCACAATCAAGCTCATCGCGCAGCCACACACGGTGAGAAACACCCCGGAGCACTCAGCCTTTCCGAGGATCCTATAAAAGAAGCCTCCAAAGATCATCTTAGGTGACGTGGAGGGCAATAAAAGCACTACAAAAGAGGCGGGGAGGAAAAAAAGAGGTTAGCCTGTAAAACTGTAAGGTTAGACTGATGTTTGTCTTACCGTGCTGACCCTGAGGGGGTATAAACAGCGTGAGCCGCCGACCGTAGTGTAGGAGAAGAACCTTAACCTAACGACAGCCACGTTGTGAGGAGAGCCCTTGTGCATTTTGTTTTACTGAGCTTTAACCAAGGGAGCCTGAGAGACGTGTTAAAGAATGTGCCACGGAGCTTTCTCTCAGTATATATATGGAGTGGACTGGTATGGATGCATCAGGAACACTGAGGCCGAACAGCAGCCTGGCTGTGGTAAACAGAGTGGCTCTGACGCCAGCAGCTTGAGTATCGGTCCAAAACAACCAATGCTGAAAGTGGCTCGCGATAAACGTCAAACGGTTGAATTAAAAGCCCCCCCCCCCACTCCAATTATCAGCAGAACATTTCCATTTGGGGTTTAACGTAATGGGTTGTTCTGAAATCTATGGATTCTGCCTCCATTTAGTCGTTGGTGCACTTAACGGGTGAATAATTAGCGAGACAGGCTTCTTTAGCTGGACCTGGTATAGATTTTGCCTCTCGGGGTTTTGAAATTGATTTCACTAAATTTATCCCGCAGAAAAGCACAAAAGGAAAAAGAGAACATGGGTGAGCATGGGTCAGCTTGTTGTTTTCCAGGGGAGAAGTCGCCATCCAGGCAGAAACATGGTGCTGAAAATGAACTTTAACTGCGCTGTTGTGATGTTCGGCTCGGTTGGTTTACATTTGTACGGTTTTTCAGATTTCGTGTTGTGTTTTTATCTGTTTCGTTTTATAATAAAAACCAATAAAACTTTATCAAACAAATATGAAAATCAACACATCCGTGCAGGCACTTGAAGAACTGCTGTAGCTGAAAGTCAAACTACAAGTTGGTTTCAACAGGTTCACCACTGACCCGTCATGCTGCCTCCAACAAGTTGCAGCTAAATAGGCCAGATGGCAAAGAAGCCTGACAGACCAGAATGAGGATATGACCTGGTTTCTAAATCATGGATTAACCAACACTTTGTGACTAAAATATTAAAAGACTGCAAAGAAAGCCAAATAAAATACTTAAAACTTTATATTTTGCTTTGGTTCACATACTCTACCAGTAATCCGCTCCTAGCTGGCCTTTCACTGACAGCTCATTCCTCAGATGTCTAGTTTTTCAAAAAGGCCTTTGAAATCTGATCCGTACCTGTTCTTGACGGCACAACCACCACACTTACTTTCAGTGGACTTTTCAAAAATGTTTTTTAGTATAAGCAACTCAAAAACACGAGCTGACATTTGCACATTTTGAAAAAGTGTTCCCACGTTTCCGCGTTCCTTCCCTGGCAACAGAAGGCAGCGCTGCATGAAATCAACAGGGAATTACTGCGGGACAACGGTGTTCTTTATAAAGTTCAAAGCTCACGTGTGAATGAATCCCTGCTGCATCCAGGAAAACACAAGCTCCCCTTTGACCACGCATTTATGCTTTTTAATGACGGGGCTCATTGTAAATCAAACAGCCAGTGTGGGTGTGACTGTTTGTTTTACTGCTGTTCTCTTAGCAATACACCAATACTGTAACATCCATAACCTTGTAACACCTCACACAGTCACAGTACCAAAACATAAAGGGAAGATCTGGTGTGTGTGTGTGTGTGTGTGTGTGTGTGTGTTTATCTCAACATTGAGGCCAGATCGGTGCTGAGTGCGGCCTTGAGAGGGATACAGTTGCTTTTTTTTATGAAAGAGGCTTTACAGCAGTGTTTGGGAAACGTAGCTATAAAAGTTAATATTAATAATGACGATGAATCACCTGATAAATCATTAAGGAGTTCGGGCAATTTTGATTTTCACAGGAAGTGAGGGACTTCCAGAAATCTGCTGTTGTCAGCTTGAGGAATCAGCAGGTGGATGGTTTAAGTTGGTGCGTTTATTGATGCTCAACAGACAACAACAACAGAGCCTGATCATTGCCGTGACAGTGTATTGCTGTTGCCTACTGTTCTGACCCCCCGCAGTCGGTTTCAGGTGAACGTTTCCGTTGCCGGTAGCAACCACTGCCGGCGCAGCTCTGCCTGACATTTTATATCCACCGTCCTGTCAGATGTTTGTCACGGCAAACACCGACATCTTTTATTCACTTTATTCACAAGCTTCTTGTTCAAGCATTATTCATCACCTCTTACAGCCGTTTTGTCTCTGTTGACTTGCGATTTAGTAGATTTCAGGTTGTGTGCGATTAGCTCAGCTAGCCACTGTCCAAACCATGTGGTTCTGCGACTGCAACACTGTCACTGCTCGGTCCCTGAAGGGCTGACTGCTATTTATGATTATATTACAATTAGTATTTTCAGCTTTACTCTGGTGGACGTCATTTGTATGTTTACTCGATGAAGTACTGTGTTCCACTTCCTTCCTTTTAGTGGGGACAGTTGTATCTTCCTGACATGAAGCTTTTGTGAATCCAGTTTCCTTGTTACTGTAGTAATACAGTTTCACAACACATCGAGTCTGATTCTTATTAACTGGATCTCATTCTTTCCTGATGTGTAATTGCTGTCATTGTTTTTGTTGTCCAGTAAAGTTACATCCAAACACCCACATTTATTGGAGGTTAGCCGCGCCCCTACAGGAGCCGCTCTCTTAGCTTTAAGCTGAAAGTAACTGCAGGCATTTAAAAACTCTTAAGCTTTACTTACATTCCAGCTCTGCTTAAAGCGGAGGGGTTTTCACCAACTACTGCGGGGAGCAAACACCCTTCATCAGCAGATGTTTTTGCCCTCCTGAGCTTATCTTGCTGTCAGTCAGCGTTTCATTTATGGTCTTGATACGGCGCTGCGCCGCGTTTATCAGGTCGCTGTTTAAAATTGCATTCGAAACAACCACAGAGAGAGAGATAATGTCAGTCTTTGTTGTCTGACTGAAGCTACCCTCACAGATAATGCTCATCGCACATAATGCACCTACATGTGCGCCTGTGTGAGCTGAAAGTAACTGAATTTAACACAGAAGTTACTCTAGCTCTGCGTGAAATATAGCTCATGTTCGTAATCAGTTTCATAATTACATACAGACCCTGTCAGGAATAACGCCACGACACAGCTGGAAGGGCATACCATGGCCCGTGTTTGTCTCTCACCGCAAATAAGCGTGTTGTTGTTTCCTGCAGCAGACTGCCTTTATCAAATCACATCATGTGACCGAGCAGCGAGGCCACAGGTATCGGAGGCCGTCTGAGAGATGGCCTCAGGCAATGCAGCAGATAAGGAAGCAGAAGTTTTATTGGAAAGAGGAGAATTAACCATTATGTTAATACGGAGAAGAAGTCGCCCAGCCGCCCCCAGTGCACACACACTGACGTCACTTTCCAGGACAAAGGTGTGTGTTTGGCTTTACAACAGCACACCTGCTTTAAACCACAGCCATTTATCACAGCAATTAATGGCGGCAATAACAAACTGTTTTTTCCCCTACCTTCCTTTTCCTCGGCCTCGTCTGCGGAGTGTCTGTGCAGGATGTGTTTGGGAGTTCTGCATTTTGCGGCGGGTTTCTCTGTCCAGCCTTGGGAAATGCAAAATAAAGAGATTGAGCTTTAAAACGCATCGAAACCTTATTTCATTTACAGTACAGAGATGTATTTACTAAGGTAGCTAATAGCATTGTGAACAATCCTGAGCTCGTGAAAAAGCGACAGGAACTGACATCACCTGAGGCAATGACTTTGTTACTTTGATAAAATCTGCCATGCCACAGTGCACGCTTTTAGGGAAAACAAAATTAGATGCAGCTTTGCTTAATTTTACTGTCAATTAGGTGTAAAAATCAAAATATGGATGCTCCTGCAGTGTGCATGATGTTTTCTGTACCGACAGACCAGCCCATTTCATAACATCTCCAAGTGTGGGAAAATGCTAATCCCAACTGTTTCCATAAGTAAACACTCCTTTCCTGAAAACAAATGATAACTTATCAGGAATGTAAGATGTCCACTATTAAAAAGATCACGGTCTATTCACACCGAGTGACCTGATTACAACCCCCGGCGGTGTACACAAGTCAGCTGACACTGATAACATCTTTAAAGCTCGCACAAACCTACTCAGACGCACACAGAAATGGCTTTGGCGTTAGAAAACAGCTTTTCCAAAACATGCCCATGTTATGTTAATCACGTCACACAGATCACATGGCTGGTGTTAAAAAGGACTATGTAAGGGAATTTAAAGGGTTCATGCGAGTTTGACCTGGCAATGTCACGCATAAACAACAACACAGCGTTTCACAGCAGACAAACATTTCCATGACAGGTACGCGGGGGAGATTTAGCGCATAAGCAGAGGCGCACGCATGCAGGCGTGCTTGCCGCAAAGCCGAGCACGCACCCTTGTCCTGGGAACTGGTGTTGGTGTCTTTGCGTCGGCGTGGCTGGGTGACTTCTTTGTGTCTGAGTCGGTCACGTGCGCCTCCTGGGAGCAGAAAAAGGACAAAAGAAGATGCAGTCGCATTTGTAATTCATGTTGTAAACATACAGAGGCCAGGAGGCTTGGATTCACAGTCTGTTATTGTTTAACCTGTACCCTCATATATACATAGCCATGAAATATCTATAACTAACTATCTATCACATATATTTTTACAGTCAGGGAGTTGTTTCAGAGGAGCGCCTGTGTACTTTTGCTTTTCTTCTGTGAGCCTTAACAACAGGGTTTGGAATAGATTTTGACAGGTTCACAATCTGCATCATCAAACACACACACACACACACACACACACACACACACACACACGTAAACACGTTCACGCACACGTCCTGCTCATCAGCATTTTGTGACCGAAGGAACAGCCAACACCGGTGATCGTATGTGCTGCGTTCGAAGGCATTAAGAGCAAGGCCAGGGGGCTATGAGGCTCGGCAGCCTGTGCGTGCCTGTGCACATGTTAATGTGTATGTGTGCATGTTTATGTGTAAGACAATCTCAGTCTGACTGAGGGGTTTCCCATAGGTAAGCGGGGTGTCATGTGACTGTGCCCTTACAAGCATTCACAACACAGCACAGAAACTGGTGACTTAAAGAATTATCACAGGAGAAATATCGTCAAAGTGTCCCAGACTGATTTCTACCGCCACTGTGAATCTGGACCTATGGATTTCAGGAGCTCAGCTTGCAGATGGATCACTTCATTTTCTCAGATTCTGAATGTCTCCAGCGGTTTTATTTTGCATGGTAAACACGGTGCCACATGGGAACCAGACACTGCGTTTGATGATGTTAAAAATGGTGAACGAGGCGCCCTGAGAGAGGAGATGAGAGGTCGGACCCGCGGGGGAGCTGAATCCCAGTAGTCGTTCCTCGGTCAGCCCACCGTGGCGTCAAATGGCCCATGTCATGTTTCAATAACATAGCCATCAATCAACGACGAGACGTTTGCTATAGGCCGTGTGGAAGGATGTCTTTCCAAAACTGGAAATTCAGCCAAAGCTTTGCAATTCTGCTGATATGATAGTCACACAGCAGCTGCTGCAGTATGACAGTATGACAGTCTTTGCCGTCTTTGCTGCACTCGGGCAAAATTCAGTCTACTGTGATTTTATTCCATATTTTCTTATTGCATTTTAAATAACTGCTCCAAACTCTCAAGTGGTATTTAATGTGTCGCACTGACTAAAATAGGGGGTCTCTGTTGCTCAGTCACAGCATAAAACACTCTAAAGTGAAGCTTTGAATGAGTTCATCTTATACTGAATAACCCATTCTGAATAGTTAAAGTACAAAGCTGAAAACTTGATGACTAAAGTTCAAGTCCAGCCCTCAGGAAAACTCATTTTTAATTATCTGGCTTTTATTTTTTAAGGCCCAGTCAGTGTTTCTCTGGGGAGAAACAGGAACTTGGACTTATGACCTCAGTATTTCTAAAATCCTAGATACAGCTATGCATTTATATAGATTTGACTTGGTCCAAGTGTAATTTTAAAGGAAATGTTAATGAAAAGAAATATTAATCTAAATCTATTTACAAAGGTTTTCACGTATTTTAAAAATTATGATATTCTGAACCCGAATCTGAGCCCCTCTTGAGACCTAATGGCTGAACAGTGGGCGGTTTGCCGGGCCGTGCTTGGTTTCTATCTTGCTGTTACATTTTCCTCAGGCAGCTACAGATGCAGCGGCAAGATGCTGCCAGGAAAACCAGCAGACCAGACGAACCAGCTAATCAATAAAGACATCAGCCATCGGAGCAGCAAATATAAATCAGCAACCGGAGACTGAGAGGAGCAACCTGCGGAGGCGTCGTTCCTGCAGGGCTGTGATATAACATCGATTGACATTATGACATATTTAGAAACCATGACTCCTCCAAGTGGACAGGCAGAGGGTGAGGTCACAGGCCAGAGGGGAACTCGCACTGCTCGAACACGTGACTCACACTTTGTGGTCTCAGCAGCTGCAACACACCGCACTGACCACCGACACAGATCTATTTCATATAAACATCGACATCTGGCACTCCTGCGCACGTACAGCACCTTGACAATAATAAGGGCGGGCTGCTCTTCCGTGCGGCCGTCTCTGGCGCTCTCAAATATGTTGCTGTAGTTCTGGATGAGCTTGACCATGATCTTGTTGCAGATATTCTGGTCCTTCATCGCTTCAAAACCGGGAGCCACGCTGAAAAAGAGAGAGAGGAGATGAAAAAATGATTAAAATGTTAAAATACAGTTAAGAATCTGTTAATTAATAATCTCTATTTTCATATTTTCTTATTTCACTTGGCAGCATTGAACAGTCGGCATTGATCTTCATACTGAAGCTGAAACTTGATCGTCAGTTAGTCGACTTGATTAAAGCAGATTCAGTTGCCCTGCTAGGTATAATGCCTGATGCCAATGAACAGCTGTGTGAGATGCAGACTGGGCTGTAGGCCTAACTGTAGGCCTAATTATATAACCTGAACACACACACACACACACACACACACACACACACACACACACACACACAAGTAGAGTGTCCGATGGAGAGAACAGGCTGTACAGTATGAAGGAGTATCCAGTGCAGTTTCTTTTTCTGTAATCTGCCCATTGAGACCTGAGATGTTGTTTTTTTGGTTTTTTTTTAAAGGCTGGGCTTCTTGTTCTCGCCGGCCCTGTTTATTTACTGGAGATGCCCACAGGTCAACAGTTTGGAGAACAGTTGCTGCAGGCCAAAATGTGCCAGTATGATCTGGAGCCCGCTGCCCAGAAAGCTCATCATAAATAGACTGGTGGGGACGGAGGTACTTAGCTCGGCAGCTGCACACCAGCCGCTGATGCATCATTTATTTATGAACATCATACTAACTCTGAACACCTACTAGCATCAACCCTTTCGCATATGTCACGTGCTGTTTACTTCAAAACTGTTCGCCCAAACTCATTTACTGCTCCCAGCTCACAGCATGTCACCCGTGTATCGTCAGACACTGAAAGGTCAGACGCCTGTTTCTAAAGATGCGTGCGGATCAAAAGGTGCGTTGACGTGAATGGGACATTTGTGAGCAGTGTCATGTAATCTAAATATCACCGGTGGACTTTTACACTGTCACAATATTATCTTCACTCAGTAAGCTACAGCACCACCTGCTGGACAAAGATATTGAGATTTGATTTGAGAGGTTGAGTTTTCTATGTGCGTTCAAACTTTTGTGTAAATACAATCAGATTTATGTGTGTTAGTTATAACACATTTGTCATATTTTTTTTAAATTAAACCACTAAGATGTTACCCTTGGCTGATTTCTCCCATTGTGAAATAAGGGCCGAAACAGAAATCCTGTTTCATGTAACACTGACTAAATTTACAAAAGCAGCTGCGCAGTCTGTGGGATGAACTGGATTTATGGTTTATTATCTTGCTCAAAGCATACTGCGTGTTATAAGAGTGGAATCATTCCACCCATCTATCTGCTCTGGCATATGAAACCAAGGTTTAATATCTGACTCACTAAACAGAAATAGGGAGGGGGTGACTGAATCCCTCAGCTTTAGCTGTGTTAACTGTGTGCCTGCCTGTTTTTCCTGACTGAGGAGGGGAGACACCAAACTCGTCCAAACTTTCAGGAAAGCGAGTCGTCCTGGTCAAGGATGCGAACACACTGAGGTGGTTTGGTTTAGTTGTGACGCCTCATTTGCCCTTGAGCGTGAATCATTAAAGCCAATGTCAGACTGAGACATTGATCTAATCCTGACCCCAGTAATTGGAAAGAGGATTGTGAGCATGATAACGACAAGAGTATAAGGTGCTTACACTCTAACTGGTGCACCTTTAGCTCTGGAAAATGACTATAGGTTTCTGACTGTCTGGACTAAAACTATCACTGTTCTCATGTCATCACGTGCAACAGGCTCAGGCTTGACCAATATGTTCATTTCTCTATGGCCCAAATGACTGTGTGTGATGTGACATGTGTCGCTTTTAGTGACAAACCCTCAGTTTCTGTTCTGAAGAATGGAGAATTTTACTGTCTTTCAGCTCATTGTTTTGTTTTTATTTTGGGTCTGCAGCCAGCTGACTTGCGTCAACATCACTTCCATCTGATAAACTGACAAAGAACAGACAAAGTTAGCAACTTGCTGGCTTTACATCTGCTGGGGGGTGTTTTGTGAAAACTGTTTGCTAATACTTTATCAATTTACGCTGTCATTGAAAATATGTGAATGCTGTGTTTACAGCTTGTCCAAAGAGGCAAAAACAAATCATTTAATGCAGGATGAAAGATATTAAAGCCTTAATAAGATGGTTCAAGACATGCAAGTACTGAAATTGTCACCGATCATTGTTTGGTTGTGAAGCACACGAGTTATAAAAAGCAAAACAAGAATGGTGAAGTGATGACGGGACTGATCGATGGGTACTCTTAACCAGCATGAACATGTCTCCCTTGGAAAGGTTCAACTCACTGGAAGACACTGGGTCCAAACACAGTGGCGAGGTTGAAGGCGGTCATTCGGTTTTCTTTGTGGTTGCACTCCACTTGGGTGAGGAAGTGGCAGAGGTAGCGGAGGAGGCTGTGGTGAATGTCTGGAAGCTTCTGGAGCAGGTCTCTCATATCTGACCAAGAGACATCATCGCCGCATTCTGCAGAGACACAAGACATCTAAACAGGTCAGAGGTGTGGATCCGACTAGGTTTCACGTTTTACAGTCAGTGTTTATAGCTCCTGCTCTGACAAACTGTGAGGTTCTAAAACATGTTAGCATGTTAAAGGTGATAAATGCTCCTCTAAGTTCTTGAAGCAGCCATTTCTCAGCTTTGGTATGTCACCCACAGGTGACACAAGCAACTTGCTTTACTTTGGAGCAGGAAACGTAAAAACATAAATAGACTTTTAATGAATAACGTTCAAATCCCAAGTTTAGTAAATAGTTTTACAGCTGGGCTCCAGTGGGCTGTTGGTAGCTCCATCCACCTGCTCTCTGTAACATTTAATCTTGAGTAATACGAGTAATACGTGAGCATTAGAGCAAAGAGCCTGAAAATATGTTGATGCTATTACTCGGGGTACATAATTGGGTCAGAGTTGGATAAACGGATATGGCTGCTGATCCCAAATGAATGAGTGACGCACAACGTTCTGCGCGTGGGCGTCTACGTGAGGGTGTGCAGGTGTGTAAAGGCGGGCATGTGTTCAACACTGTCTGAGTAAGTGTGGGTGGAGGTGTGGGGGGGTGGTGGTGGCTTTGAGTGATGGGCTTTCAAACTATCACACATTTCAAAGGTTAGTGCAATGTTTTTGTTTGGCTATGGGAACTGAAAATGAATGCCGTTTGTTGTGTTTTGCAGCAACAATATGTTTAATATGATTTTTTTTTTTTAAACAATGACCAGACATGACACCAAAAATACCCAAACTGCTCTGTTTTAACCAGGACTCTTGTCTTTTTGGGTAAAATACAGAAAGAAAAACTGACTTTTGTGACTTATTCTTTATTCATCCATTTATTTATACATTTTTTTAAATAAAATTGGATATTTGGATATCAATTATTTATTCATCCATTTCGTTTTGCGATAAGCCCAACAAGCCAACATTTGCCTTTCATTGTGCGACCCTGAAGAATTAAAAAAAAGGATTTGTTACCGTGAAACGATAACAGGGATGAGGCTGTGTTACAAATATTAAAAGTAACTGCTTTAATCTGATTACTTCAAAGTTTTATATATGTGTTTAATATTTGCAGCAGGTACACAAAAAATAAAGTTAGAATACAATATTGATATTACACAATATGATATAATATTGATACAAATAATGTTATCTGTTACAGCTGCACAGATATTAAGACCACTCATGACAGGTAGTTGTATAGGATGAGACTGATAATCTGGACTCATTGGCCCATTTAAGAATGTTATTTTGTCTTGGCAGCTACATTCAATCCACCACAAGAACGTTGTTTATTAAAATGGTTTTCCTTGAAGACATGCCTATTGTTTATTTCAATTAACTGGTTAATAATGTAGGATACAATGTGTCAGAAAGAGACACACATCCATCATGACTTTCCACGACACAAAAAGATAACAGGCAGACTCACTGAGTTAGAATTTTACAATGACATTAAAGACCCAAATATCTGGGATTTGCAAATGATATAATTATTATTTTATTATTAAAATAGTAACTCAACTTACTTCCATTGATCCCCTTATTGATTAATAACTGTATGATATATTTTAAAGGTGGGCAATACCAAAAAGTGAAATATACACCAAAGCTTTTGAAGATATGAATATATATATATATATATTTTATTTATTTATTTATTTATTTTAAATAAAAATAAAATTCTGGTCACACTCAGATTTAATAATCCTTATTGAGCTGTGTAGCCATTGTTAACTTGTATATTGTATTGTGGACGTTTATATCAGATACATATTCAGAACCATCACTCACACTGCCGCTGATATTTTTTAAAATTGCACACAGCATGGAGGCCAAACCAATTTTACAAAGCACTCCAAAATTATTTTATCCAGTAGTAATGGCCGAGTTTTGTGCCACAGGGCTCTTTTCTCACGCAGTGTTTGGCTACCGGCTCTGATAAATAGCCTCATAATTACAAGGTCAGTGAGGGCGAAACGAACGCTGCAGTCACAATGTACACTCTTCCACCATTAAACAGATTAAACCCAGCGAGGGAGGAGAGCAGAGAGTGCGCACAGACACCGCCTCTGCCAAATCACTCACTTTACCTTTCATGACCTCCAAGATTATTGCCAGAAATATGAGGTCCATCACTTCTCTAGTCACACACGCTCTCTCTTCCACACACACACACACACACACACACACAGAGTTACTCAGCAGTGGTTTTATATGCCTATATACCTAAAGATAACTTTGCATATTATCCAAGATCAGAGTCATGCCGCAGATATTGTCCACACCTGCGAGGGAGGTGGTAAAAATGTAAAACCCGATTTACTTGAGCTGAGTAGGACAATGCAAGACAATGATGCGCGTACAACAGAAGCCGGTCAAGCTGGTGTTGTAGAGAACAGAAACAAATTTCTCTTACCTTGGTAGTGATGTATCAGCGCCTGTTGGACTGTGGAGTCCACCAGTCCCTCTGGCAGGTCCCTGAGGTACATTTTGAGCAAGCTGGCCACTGTACACGCATCAGATTCAGAGAGAAGGTCCACACGCTCTCCGCTCTCCAGTCGCTGTTTGAGGGTCTCCACGGCGCGCACGTTGCCATTCACTCTGAACAGACCCTCCTGTTGCAAAGCTGGAGGAAAATCAGACAAAGACATTGTAAAGTTTATCATTCATATAGAAGGCATGTGAAATTGCAGTCAGTCTATGCACAGTGATGGACTATTCAGTACAAGAGCTGACGAGGGATGAGATGAAATAAGCCAGTTGCCTTAAAATCATGTTTTCCATGTAAAACTGCAAGTGAGTGGTAATTACTGTTAGGATTGTGTTGTTGGTCCAAGCAATCTCTACTGAAACAACTATTCCAAACAAGAAGAATACTGAAGATTCTCCAGAAGTAGATTTAGATCTATGATCTTTCATGTTGCACCAATATTTACACTGGAAAGCCAAATTTTCTACTCTTATGAAATAAATAGATGAGAATATGAAGGACAGATTTCCTTGCAATTTGCCTCTCAGTTAAAGGAAATGATTCTGTTCATCTCATGGCCCACATCCTCAAAACGGTATAAGTGTTTTAGTCCCAAAGAGATGACACAAGGGGGAAATCGCTGGTTTAACTGTTGATGTTTTGTTATGGTGCCACACAGGAAGCACACAATATATAAACACACACGCGTGCACAGGGGGATTTGCAATGGAAATTGCATTGTTTTGCTGTGAACTTTGGACTTTGGTTATGGTTTGCAGGCACTTAGCCACTTATTGTCCAGTAAGGATGTGAAATTCACATTACACCTGTGTTGAGTTGGGTAAATAGCTTAATGATGTAGCTAATGGTTTACTTTGGGTGGCAGAGCAGAGCTAAGTGAGCTAATTGAGCGCTTGTTGTTGCTAACGCTAGCTCAGTCTGGACAAAGGTAAACAACACAGCTGTTTATGTTATACTGTCAGTGTTTAGCAATATCCCTGTAGATATATTTCATGCTGTATGGTATATGGAACACTATTATTCAGTCTTACCTATACAATACTATGATGATAAACAGAAAATTTATAGTTAGCTCAACTTTGGTTGGCTCACGCTAAGGTCACACGGAGTTAGCCTATAGGTCAGTCATGGCTGCCACTAGATAACCATATTTTACAGCTAGCAACATTTGGAAGATCAGTTAATTCCGATTCTAAGAATTTTCTGTCTTAACTCTACTGATTTCAAGCATTTTCACGTCCCCCGTGGGCTTATCTCACTAATATTTTAAGATATACGTCACCACGTAACTGATATGACCGTTATTCATAAACTGGCTAATGGTTCATTAATCCGCCATGACAACAGTGAGCCGGTACTACTTTCCACGCAAGAAATAAATCTAATGAAAATATGCGATAGTGTGCGATCTGTGGATGAACAAAAACAACAGGAAATCATTCCTGGAAGGACATGTTACTTGTGTTTTTGATGTAAAACGACACTGACTTCCGTGGTGTTGGGGTGGAGGTAGAAATCTCACAGATGGAGTTCTCAAAGCAAAACCCAAACTCTCAGCTTACATGGACTGGACGATATGTTCACAATTCCATCATTGTACACATTAAATTGTTGGGAGATAAGCCGGAGTTACAGCAATGTCAGCTGTTTCATGTAGCTGTACAGAGACAAATATATTACCGACTGTATTATACTTCCATGAGGAGTATGTGGGCTGTGATTCCACCTCCTTGTACTGACATCTAGTGGTCAAACAGAGGAACTACAATATGAAAAAGTAGGTCAATACCTATGGGTTCACGTCAACTAATTACCAATATGTTTTCAAGACAGACAGGTATACCTAAGTATTGTCATTGGATACCTTCAGCCATTGTCAATTGAAAAAACAACTGAATCAAGAGGGATCTATTTTAGTTTATTTTTACCTTGTTAAGTTCACTAAAGATACGGTTTGCTAGCTCTGACGAGTGCACGCTGTGACCATCCAATCAGAGGACGCGAAAATGCCGACGTTACTATGCGCCCGCTAGATGGCCCCGGTGTCGCCAACTCGAAATCTGATTGGTTAAAGCAACAGTTTCATTGCCATTTATTTTGAGTTACAGACACCCGCACTGATGATTCTGAAGGCCTCAAGGCAGATTTCTTTGACCCTAGCAACACATGATGTTTGAAATATGATTGGATAAAAGCTCTAAAATAACTACTGGAAGCAACCAAGAGAAAAGCCATTATATGAAGATAATAGACTATCCCGATAGGAATCATTAATACACATTCATGGAAAAACATATTGAAACGTAAGTCAGTGATCTTTAGATTTAGGCCAGCAGAGAAGGCCTTGCTGGTCCTGACGGCCCACCACTGCAGAAATATAATCCTCTGACTGACACAGCTGTAGTTGATATGTCAAAATAAAAATGGCAAGTCACAGACTAATTATGAATCATTATTGTGTGGTAATGTGGTGTTGCTAAGTGCAGAGTGAAAGGGAAAACTTTGCAGTGCATTGTCTTCTGACAATAATGCAGGCAGTGAAAATGAGACTTGATGTTCACCGTGATGGATCACATAGCTCAAACAAGTGTTATTAGTTTACAAGTGGGGAAAAAAAAAATCTTATTAACATATGAGAGCAGAGTCTGCAAAATAGTCCACTGTAATATAAAGTGCTTGTGATTTGCATTAAATGGGCTGACACGTGCAAAACCACCGGAGTATGGTCTCATTCTGAAGGAATTTCTCATTACTTCAAGTCAATAGATCAGGAGCATAGAATATGATAGTGATATCTGATTATTGTTTTACTAAAACTAATTTGTGTGGACCAAAATTGATAATACATAGTCTTAGCTAGAGGATACAATACTGACACTTCTTAAACTCATTTCTGTCTAAATATGACACACTACAATGACAAAGCAAAATTCAGAATGGGGTACTTCATATGTTTTTTCCTCACCATGCTTGCGGAGATGTTCCACCATACTCCGCAACACCAGAGGCACCCCATCCTCCACCAGACCCTTCTCCTGCAGCTCAAACAGGGACACTCCAAACAGCTTGGTGTGCTTAACTGTCCTCTGTCGCAGTATGGGTATCTGGACCATCTTCTTCATGTCTTCTTTAACCTGCACTGCTGTCTTGTTGTGCTACAGGGAGAGGAGCAGAGAGCAGCAGTCAGCCGCGGACACTAAAGGCGGCAGTGCAGCTGGCATCAGGTTGGACACCACAGAGACACCTGTACTGTAGGAGGGAGGCTCACTCTGCTGCTCCATGCGCTAAAAGAGGTGTGTGTGGTGATGGTGATGGTGGTGTCTCTGTGGAGTTCATACATGCACACCTCCTGCAGCCGCACTGAACTTACGGGACAGTGTGTGCTGAGAGCTGGGAGGGCTGGCTGTGCAATGTGTTGCTACGACAAATATCAGGTTACCATGCAACACCTTTGGTTAAAGGCACTGCTGAAGTGACACACACGCACAAATACACATGCAGGTGGGGACACAGGTATATGTTACAGCTTTCTAAGAAACAATTGTGTCCCTTTCAGGAGGTTATAAGGCTTATCAATCTACTGAGACTAAAGAATATGGGCTCTAGATTAAACCTAATTTAATCTAATAAAATTTGTGTGTGTGTGTGCGTTAGAGATGTAAATGTTTAATCAATGATTAAGAATTTGATCTAACATGCATCCACTCCTCTTACATTCTAGCATCTTTCCTATTACACTATATGTTCAGGGAGATGTATTTCTATTTTTATGAGTGTGCTCCACATGTAATATGATATCCCTTTATATTGAATGTGTAAAATGTGTCCAAGGCCTCTACATTTTCATATGTTTCATCAGCTAAGTAATGGCATTAAAAATATGCACTATGTTGCTATGGTAATGAAGTTTTGATTTAGGAAAAATAGCATAATAGGTGTTGCATGGTATAAGCACACTGTACTTGTTTTAAATGAATTACTATTTATCATTGCTATTATGTAAGATTGGTTAAGGAAGGTGCTTATAGCCCTGTTTGCAACCTCATTGTGCGTGGGGGTAAAAGTAAGGGCGACTGTATTCCAAAGTAAAAATGCTAAAATGTTATTATTGATGCATCCTTGTCTAAATAGTGTTTCAGTGTAGCGACTGGTTGAGGTGCAGCTAATCTGAACTCTTTCTGTATTCTTGTGTGGTGTGGTTTTATATAGATCCACACAACACATTTAATAAATACATTATATTATTAATTAATTAAATGTAGCGGAGTAAAAAGAGCAATATTTCTCTTTTAAACGTAGTGTAGAACATTAAAATACTGAAGGAAAGTACAGGTATATGTGTACATTACTGAGCCAATGAAAGCCCAGTCTCCTCAGTGGGAACACCTTGTAAACACTGTATGAATTCACCAGCTGTTCAGCATGTCTTATCTGATAACCTGTCAATGCAAACAGTGCCACATGTTGTGTGTTCATCTACAGACTGTACAACACACACTCTCATTGTCTTTCACTGAGTGGAAGCACTGCGGGCACACAGAAATTTCCAACATAAAACAGAGCGGGGTAAATTACTGTCTCGTTTGGCACATTTAACGACAGCGTAATGTATTTCTGCTGTGCAGTCGCTCACTGGGAGAAAGACAGTTCAGACACACAAAC